>LR738709.1:335920072-335965562 GCA_902687465.1 Secale cereale
AGGTGCATGCTCTAACTTGGCAGGGTTATGTTGCTCATATCGTGCGTATGGTATCTTGCATTGCTATGTCATTTGCTTAGTTTAGACATGATTTGTGTGAATGCCACGTATTTAGTATCTAATTACCATATATGTGAATTATGCAATGCCATCTTTTTGCAAGACATTATATATGTGAATTATACAATGCTATCTTGCTGCAAGGCATTATATATGTGAATTATGCAATGCCATGTTGTTTAGCCAAGCGTCATATATGTGAATTATATCATGCTGTCCTTTTTCGTATTTCTCATTGCTTTTATCGACAATGTTTGTATATTCAACTGCTCTTCCTGTGCATCAGCCATTTGAATTAGTGATGGAGAAATCTGGAGTGAAAACAAGGTCTTCAGAGCAGACAATGCTACCTGATGAAGCAGATATCTTGCTGGTTACAGATAGCTCTTCAGAGGAGGATTCAGAGGCAGATGACCAGTCCTATTATCCCCCTGAGGTGTATGCTCAAACTTGGCATGGTTATATTACTCATATCATGCATATGTTGTATTGCAATGCTTAGTTTTTACATCATTGTCGGCGTATTTGGATCGACACCTATGGGATCACAAGAATCCCTACTACGGTTGCGGGGTGCGGGGTTGAGAGAAGAGCGGATCTAACGGTCAGGACACGGTTCCTTTACCCAGGTTCGGGCCGTAAAGATGCGTAAAACCCTACTCCTGCTTTGGTGGATTATATGTTGGTGTTCTTCAGCTAGTGAGGAGCTCCAAGAGAGTCGTGAGGAGTTCTAAAAAGCCGAATCCTCCTCTTGGTCGCCTCGGGCCTCCTTTTATAGGGAAAAGGGGTTGCCATAGTGGCACACAAGAGGTGGAAAGGGTACAGTGATGCGAGGTTATCCCTCGCATTATAGGACAAGGTGCATTTAATGTGCCCAGCTTACGTGTCCTTGCTTTATCGGGGACGGGGGGAGACGTCCGTCTTGTCCATCGCCGCTCCTCCTCGTGTTGACACGCGCCCTGGCCAACGGCGCCTGAGGTGCCATATAAGCAGACAGGCAGCTGAGGTGGCGCAACGGCGGGTCTCCACGAGGATCTGCGGGTTGCCACGCAGGAGCCTGTCCAGCTCGTTGGGTCGGCAGCTGCGTGGATCGGCGAAACCCAGTTGATGCAGGCCTGACGGTGGCCCCGTGGCTGTCCTTGGCAAGGGCCTTGCCGGGGGCCCTATCAAGGGTCTTGCCGTGGCGCCTACTGTCATCCCCGGCAAGGTGCTTGCCGGGGGCCTTCTAGTCCTCCTTGGCTAGGATCCCGCCAAGGGTCGTCGTATTCTTAACTTGCATCTGATCTTGAATGTCTTCACAAAGATCTGCATGCTACCACGGGGATATCTCCCGAATCCTCGCCCCATGGGGGCGGTGGACTCAAGGGTGATTCGCTCCGTAGGCGCGGGGCGAGCTGCCGCGGCAAGGGTCTTGCCGGGGCTGCCAGAGCCGGCCCTGGCAAGGATCTTGTCGGGGGAAGCCGTTTCGTCCCTTTGCTCTTTGTGGTCTTGTTCTTGGTGTCGCTCCAGTCTCCATCGAGCTTTAGTCTCGCCCCGGCTTGCCTCCCTTGCCATGCTTGGTGTGGTGGCGCCGTGGCTCAGACTGCCCGTGCACAGTCATAGGGGTACAAAAAGTGTACCCCTCTTTTTGTACACCGACAGGAGCCCCCGGTCTTGGGCCACACATAAGCGTGACACGTTGTTGGGCCAGGCCCAGAACGGTGCGCGGGCAGGCGGGGTGGTTTTCACCATGGTAAAATTTCCGCACGCTGTGCCTCGCACGACCCGCGCGCGTAGCGCGGGGTGGAGGGGTGTGTGTGACGTGGGCGGCATGCATGGGGCGGTTTCCGCATGCATGCGTCACGTCGCAGTAAATACGAAAGGAGGCGGCCCGCGCCTTCCCCATAAACGGGGGGAGATGTGGGGGCATGGCCCGCTGACCGGATGGGGCCGAGGCGTTGTTTGCTAGGCGTCCACTCCCCACGATCACGGGGTGGGGAGAGGTCGCCTCACCCGTCCCTTCGGTCCTGCGGGTTCGCCACGTGCCTCCCATGCGTTCGACGTGGCGAGCGGTGGAGGCGGGAAACCGAGATGTCGCTGGTTGGGGCGGCGGGTCGGTCCCAGCCGCCCTTCTCCTTCTGCGTCTTGATTGGCCGAGCGGGGCGGTCGAGCTCCAGCCCCGCCCCTTTATAAAGGGTGGAGGGAGGGGATGGCACCCCGCACTCCTCCATCTTCTTTCTCCTTCAGCTTCTGCTACTTTCTCTTGTTCGCCATGAAGAAGGAAAACCCCGGCTCCTCAACGGTGGCGGCGAGGGTCGCCGCTCGACAGCGCGTCCCCCCTTCTCCTACACCCGCGGCGGCCGAACCAGCCACGAGGGGAAGAGGGAGGGGGCGGGGTCGTGGGCGAGGCCGGGGTGCTCGAGGAAGAGGAGGACGGGGCGGCCCGCCGGCCTCGCCCCCGCCAGCAGCTCCTCCTCCAGTGGAAAGTCACGTTGGAGATGATCCCTGTGAGTTCTTCATTAGGATGCGGGGGTCGCTGCGCCGTCGCCTTCGTCTCCCGACTCCATTTGCGCGGGAGATGGAGGCGAATCTGCCGGAGTCGCTGCGGTTTCACATGAGGGGTTGTGAGATCAGTGGCCCGCGGGCCCGCGTCGACTTCCCTGCCCCTCATGTGATGTATCTTCACCAAGGATGGAAGAGGTTCGCTCGCATCCACAGCCTGACGGATGGGCTCACCCTCCACTTCAAGTTGATGGGGGATGACCACCTCTCCGTCAAGGTCTTTGGGCACCTTGGGACTCGCGCGAGGTGCTGCATGAAGAGCTCCTCTGATGACGAAGACTCCTCCTCGAACGAGGGTGACGATGAGGACAGCGACAGCGACGATGAGGGCGGGAGACGGCAGGATAACGGGTCCGACTAGGTGTCGGGCGCCGCTCCTGGTGGCACCGGCGACCCCATCATCCGCGTCGCCGGCTCCTTGAACTTCGCGGGCCGTCTGCTTGGCGGCTGGCGTAGGGAGGCTGCGGAAGAGGAAGAGGAAGAAGGCGGGCGGCAAGGTCGTCATGCCGAAGTACGCGGGCACCGACGCCTTCGTCTCCTACTGAAGTCTTGCCGCCTCGTCTTCGAGCTCAGCCTCCGGCGCCGTCATCACCGTCCAGCCCTGGGGAGGCCGCCGAGATGCCTTCTCGGTGTCTTCTGTCACCCGTAGCTCGCCTACACGCCCCTTTTGCCCTTCTCGCCTCCTTGACCTACCTCCTGAGGAGAGGGACAAGAAAGGCATTACGGGCATCTTATCTCTTTTTAGTCTGTAAGCCTTCGATCATTTGTTAAGTTTAAAACTTGTAATCTCCTTATTCATGTTTTTCATTCCCTATGAACTGTACCTGAATGGAATGTTTTTAATGAAAAAGGAATGTTTGCCGGGTCATTTGTTCGTAGGTAAAAACCCACAACAGGGAATAAATCCTTGATATCCTTAAGATAAACATTTTCTTGCCCGGCAACAGGCCCCGTCGTTTCCCTACTTCGCTCGACCTTTCTCACGCCCTTGGCGGAGGCAGGGATGAAGCGGGCTCAGGCTCCTCGTTTTATCCTTCTGCTGCCGCGACTACGACCGAACCTAGCCCCAGGAACGAGCCTCAGGGCCTAGAGTTACGGGAGCACGGTAGCTTAAGGAAAAGAACGAGGTTTCACATACCTTAGTCCATAATGGAATGCATGATAAAGGATAAATGACTTATCTCAAGATGCAGCCCCCGGCAACCCTGGCCTGCCGTGGGTGAATTCTTGCCCTTGCAGCCTCCGGCAATACTGGCTTGCCGGGACCTAGGCACTGATCTGTTCTTCTTTCCTTCCTCCAAGTGGATTCGGCAAGGATGTCTGCGCGTCCTGTGAACCAAGGAAGACAGAGGAAAGACAAAGACTCGACCTCTAAGCTAGGGGTTAGCCGCTGCTAAGCACTATCAAACCTAACCAAGGACGAGACTCGACTCAGCATGCATGCTAAAACTTAGGGCGCCAGCGCTTCATTTATTTATGCTCAGGGTCTGCACCTGGCTTTGTACAAAGGGTTACATGCCTTGACGGCAAGGCTCGTACAAAAGGGTGGCTTGCCGGGAGGCCCGGCAAGCCGCGCCTTATGGGTAAAACTTGCGAAGATGCTCGATGTTCCAGGAGTTACTCACCGGAATGGCATCCTCGGTCTCCAGGCGGACTGCGCCAGGCCTGGTGACTCGTATTACCCGATAAGGGCCCTCCCACCTCGGCGTCAACTTGTTCGTATTCCTGGCCGATTGAACGCTCCGGAGAACAAGGTCGCCTTCCTCAAAGCTTCGGGCATGAACCTTGCGGCTATGGTAGCGGCACAAGGCTTGCTGGTAGCGCGCTGCTCTCACAGCCGCCCGAAGACGATCTTCCTCAAGGAGCATTGCGTCGTCTTGTCGCAATTGCTCTTGCTCAAGCTCATCATAAGCGAGCACTCGAGGCGACCCATATATGAGTTCCGTGGGGAGAACTGCTTCTGCCCCGTATATCAGGGCAAAGGGCCTCTGGCCGGTGGCTCGATTTGGCGTCATCCTGATCGACCAAAGAACCGCCGGCAATTCATCAATCCAGCGCCTCCCGCTCTTGTGCAGCCTATCAAAGGTCTTTGTCCTTAGTCCTCGCAACACTTCAGCATTTGCCCTCTCAGCTTGACCATTGCTCCTGGGGTGAGCAACGGAAGCGAAACATACCTTGCTGCCGAGGTCTCGGGTATATTGCATGAAGGTGCGGCTTGTAAACTGCGTGCCGTTGTCGGTGATGATCCTGTTGGGTACACCAAAACGGCACACTAGTCCCTTGAAGAACTTGACGGCTGACTGAGCTGTGACCTTCCTCACTGCCTCCACTTCTGGCCACTTTGTGAACTTGTCGATTGCAACGTACAAGTACTCAAAGCCCCCGACGGCGCGGGGGAAAGGGCCAGTATGTCGAGCCCCCAGACCGAGAAGGGCCAGGAGAGAGGAATGGTTTGAAGGGCTTGAGCTGGTTGATGAAGTTTCTTCGAATGGAATTGGCACGCTTCACACCTGGTGACCAGCGCCGCCGCATCCTGGAGAGCAGTGGGCCAGAAGAAGCCTTGCCGGAATGCCTTGCCGGCAAGGGCTCTTGACCCTATGTGGGATCCACATATGCCTCCATGTATCTCTGCCAATAGCTCTAGTCCTTCCTCTCGAGGGATGCACTTCAATTTCACACCGTTCGGTCTCCTCCTGTACAGGACGTCATCGACGAACTGGTACATGGCGGACCGACGGGCTACTTTCTCCGCTTCTTCCTGCTCCTCAGGAAGTTCCCCAGTCTGAAGGAATCAGACGGTATGCTGCGCCCATGCTGGACCCTAGGGCTCGACGGCGAGGACTAAAGGCATTTCCTCCACCAAGGGAGTGGCCATCTCGACAGCAAAAGCTTGACGCTCCGCCGGAGTTAGCCCCCCGGTGGCGGGCTCAGTGTCTCCGGCAACATCTTTGCCGGCGGCTCTGGGGAGCTCGGTGGGGAAGTACTTACCGGGCCCTCACTTCCTCCTCTTGTTCTGCTCTGTTGATGGATCAACGGATGGCTGAGAAAGCTGAAGCACAATGGTACCTGGTTCCACAGGTAGTTTGAGGGCAGCGCGCTTTGACAGGTAATCGGCAATGTCGTTCTCCGCTCGGGGAACGTGTTCTGCCTGTATACCGTCAAAGCGCTCTTCCAACTTTCTCACTTCATCGACGTAGGCCCTCATCAACGGGCTCTGGTAATCCTTGTTGACTTGTTTGACGACAAGTTGCGAGTCGCCCCTCACAATGAGCTTCTTGATTCTGAGGTCCGCCGCGATCCTAAGACCAGAAAGCAGCCCCTCGTACTCGGCAGTGTTGTTCGTTGATACCTCCCTAGGGAAGTGCATCTGGACCACGTACTTGAGGTGCTCTCCAGTGGGCGCGACCAGCAGTATGCCGGCCCCGACGCCCTGCAAGGAGAAAGCCCCATCAAAGTACATGATCCAGTTGCAACTTGCCTCTTTGCCGGGGAGGGCAGTTTCTTGGACTTCTTCATCAGGCGTTGCGGTCCATTCTGCGACGAACTCTGCCAGGACTCGGCTCTGAATTGTCGAGGTACTCTCAAACTTGAGGCCAAAGCTGGACAGCTCCAGTGCCCACTCTACAATTCTTCCCGTTGCGTCTGGGTTGTGCAATATCCGTTGCAGAGGGAGGCGAGTGACGACAGTGATCTCGTGTGCCTGGAAGTAGTGACGCAGCTTCCTCGAGGCCATAAGACGGCCGAAGAGCAATTTCTGCGCACCGGAGTACCTTGACCTAGCCCCCTGCAAGAGGGAGCTAACAAAGTAGACCGGGTGTTGCATCATCTTCTTCTTTGGCTACACTCCAATCGGCTGTGTCGCCTCTATGCCAGTGGCACCAGGCTCCGTTGCTGCTATCATCTCATCATCGATTTCTCTCTGCGCCACCAGTGCGGCGCTGACCACCTGGTTTGTTGCCGCTAAGTATAGCAGCGACGGTTCCTGTGGTCGAGGCGCAACCAGTATTGGCGTGGAGGAAAGATACTTCTTCAGATCCTGTAACGCTGCTTCGGCTTCCGGCGTCCACTCCATTGGGCCCGCCTTTTTCAAAATCTTGAAAAAGGGGAGGGCGCGCTCAGCAGACTTGGAGATGAATCTGCACATGGCGGCAACACAGCCAGCAAGCCGACGCACATCCTTGACCCGTTTGGGTGCTTCAATCTGCTCTATGGCTTTGATCTTGTCCGGATTGGCTTCTATCCCACGCTGCGACACAAAGAATCCGAGAAGCTTGCCAGACGGAACGCCGAAGACGCACTTCTCAGGGTTCAGCTTGAGGTTGATCTTGCGCAAGTTCACAAATGTTTCTTGCAAATCCGGTACAAGGGTTGCCTTGTTCTTGGTTTTGACCACTATATCATCCATATAAGCCTCCATATTTCTATGGAGCTGGGGTTCAAAACCAATCTGGACTGCCCTTGCAAACGTTGAGCCAGCACTCTTCAACCCGAAAGGCATTCATACGAAACAGTACGTGCCACATGGGGTGATGAATGCTGTCTTCTCTTCGTCTTCTCTCGCCATGAAGATCTGGAGGTAGCCAGAGTAGGCATCGAGGAATGACAGCAGGTCACACCCTGCCGTGGAGTCGACAGTCTGGTCTATGCGCGGCAACGGGAAGGGGTCCTTGGGACAAGCTTTATTGATATCTGTGTAATCAATACACAGCCTCCACTTCCCATTTGCCTTGCGCACTACCACTGGATTGGCCAACCACGTTGGGTGGAGCACTCCTCTCACCAAACCCGCAGCTTCCAGTTTCCGGATCTCCTCGGTGATGAACTCTTGCCATTCCAAAGCTTGCTTCCTGACCTTCTACTTGACGGGCCGCGCATGAGGTCAGACAACAAGGTGGTGCTTAATCACCTACCTGGGAACGCCGGGGATGTCGGATTCTTGCCAGGCAAACACGTCGACATTCGCCCGCAAGAAGGTGATGAGCGCGTCTTCTTATTTTTTGCCAAGGGCGGAGCTTATGGTAAAAGCCCCTCCCGTGCCGTCCTCCTTGACAGAGACCTTCTTGGTTCCTGGCGGCGTAGCCCTGGATCTCTTGTTTCTGCCGGTGGAGCTCTCTGGCACGTCGGGAGCACGACACTCCGAAGAGGTGCGCTTGCCGGAGTGGGTGTCTGAGGTCTCGACGGTCTTCTTCTTTCCAGTGGAGCTCTTAGGCACGTCCTCGACGAGAGCACAGCACTCCGAAGAGGTGTGCTTGCCGGAGTGGGCGCCCAAGGTCTCGCCGGTCTTCTTCTTCTTCCCACCCGGGGATCCAGTGGCAGGAGCAAGTGCCCCCGTAGCGGCGGTTGCTGCAACTGCTTGCTGGTACAATTGGTCGGCGCAAATCAGCGCATCTTTCTTGTCAGAGGGGACAGTGATGATCGTCACGGGCCCTGGCATCTTCAGGGTGTTGTAGGCATAGTGTGACGCTGCCATGAACTTGTCCAGTGCTGGGCGGCCAAGGATCCCATTGTAAGGCAGGGGGGTCTTGGCAACATCGAACACGATCCTCTCAGTTCTGTAGTTCAGATCACTTCCAAAAGTCACGGGCAGCGTGACTTTCCCCTTCGGTTGATTCCTCCCTGGGCTGACCCCCTGAAACGTGCCCGTTTCCTCGAGGTCTCCATCAGGAACTTGCAGCTTCTCGATCACGGTGGGCGAAAGTAGGTTTAGACCGGCCCCGCCATCTACTAGCATCTTCTCGATCACGGTGGGCGAAAGTAGGTTTAAACCAACAATGGCAAGCACCCGACCGCAGTAGTGCGATCAGGGTGATCCTCGGCGTCAAATATGATAGGTGTGCTGGACCATTTCAGCGGCTTTTGGGGACCGGGCGATGGCTCTGTCGCAATAATCTCACGCGCCCACTGTTTAAGCTGGCGGTGAGAAGCATGCAGCGAGGCGCCACCATTGACGCACATGGCGTCCGTAGCCTTCTGAAACTCTTGGCCGCCGGACTCGTCGCCCTCTTCGTGATCGTCGTCTTCAGGTCTTCTATCGCGGCCCCGGGCGGGCCTTTCTTGTTGTTTCTCCTTGCCGCGACGGCCTGCTTGGCCGTCACGCTTCTTGCTGGATCCCTCAGCGCCGTCTTGGCCCTTCTCCTTGTCCCTCCTCTCGTATTCAGCTCGTTGCTTCTCAGCAAGGAGCTCAACCTGGTGGCAGTCCTGGAGATCATGGCCCTTGGTGCGATGGATCTTGCAGTATCGCTTGCCGGAGTTTCCTGGCTTCTCGGCAGCCGCCAAGGCCCGACAGGCGACACACCCGATAATTTCTTTGCCAGGGTCACCTGCCTTGGTTTTCTTGGCGGAGCCGGTGTCATCAGACCCCTCGACGGCAAGCACGGCCTTCCCCTTGCGCTTTCTGTTACGGTTCCGGCCCTTCTTCGCTGGAGCAGCGGTATCCTTGTCCGAGGAGTCGGTTTCCGCACCGGCGCTTTCGCCGGGGTACTTCCTTCCCTCTTCGGCCCAGGCACATCTGTCGGCAAGAATGTAGAGTTCCACCACATCCTTCACCTTGGTCATCGTTAGTTCTTCACGCATCTTGCGGTTGCGCACGTTCTGGTGGAACGCGCTGATGATGGCAGCAGGGTGAACATCGGGGATATTGTACTGTACCCGGCTGAAACTCTGTATGTAATTGCGCAGAGTCTCGCCTTCCTTCTGGGGTATGACATGCAGGTCACTTGCTTGGCCATGGGCTTGGTGGCCTCTGGTAAAGGCGCCAACAAACTCATGGCACAAGTCGGACCAGGAGGAAATAGAGTCTACTGGCAAGTGCATCAACCACGACATGGCGTTAGGTTTAAGAGCCAACGGAAAGTAATTCGCAAGCACCTTATCGTCGCGGGCCCCGGCAGCTTGCATCGCGATGGTGTAGATGCTGAGGAACTCCGACGAGTGGGTCTTGCCGTTGTACTTCTCACCAACGTCAGGCTTGAAGGTGCGGTGAGAGGGCCACTGGAACTGCCGCGGCTCACGAGTGAAAGCTGGACAGCCTACCTCGTAGGGTAGACCTCCAGGGCTTTCCGGTGCTGGGCGATCCGCAACAGGCCCTGCTCGCCTGTCTGATTGGTGGCGCGTTCCGCGCCAGCGCTCGATGGTGGTTCGAGCGTCCTCATGAGCTCGCTCCTGAAGAACTTGACGTTGGTCGCCGCGGGTCCGTAGGTCGGACGATGCTATGGAGATGGCATCGCCCGCGACGTCTCGACGGGTCGACGCACGTTGCACTGGACGAGGAGGAGGCGAATGCACCGTAGCCACGGCGCTGCCAGCTCTCCCGCCGCCGGTGCGTGGGACCCCATCGGAGCGTCGGCCTGGGAGCTCCGCTGGATTTAGGTCATCCCTGTTGGCGACTGCGACAAGGCTTCGGATGGTGGCTCTCCATTCGTCGAGTTTCCTCGTAACGGGAGGAAAGTCAAGGAGCAACTGCGCGCGCCAAAGCTTCGGCTGGTGTCAACGGTAGTGAAACCTGCGCGGACCGTGACGCGCTTCGACCCCTGACCGTGTCAGGGGGAGCTCCATCATGATCCCGCGGTTGCCTAACGTCTCCACCAGCGCTTCGGCGGGCGGGCAGGTCATCTACATCCCAGGAGTGGCGCTCGGGGCCCTTCCCATGGCGACGCCCGGGATCTTCGGGGTGACGACGCCGTTCGTCGCGTGCTACTTGAGAAGAGCGCGCTGTTGGCGCCGGCGTGGGAGTTTTGGAGGCCCTTGCATCGCCTTCGGGTGATGCGGCCGCGACCCTAGAAGGCCCCGCGCCACCCGCGGAGGGTCGGGCTCCATCTTTGAAACTGGCGGTGTGTGGCCCGTTACCAGGCGCACAAACGTCGCCACCTCCCAAACTCCGGCTGTCGGGATGGCGTTGGTGTTCGCGAGAAGCGCCCCGAGTCATTTCCGCGACTGGTTCGCTGCTTGCCCGCGTCGGGACGGGCTGTCCGGCTTCCGACTGGCCAACCGCCACCATCGTCTTCTTCTTGGGCGCCATGACGATGCAGAACGTCGAATTAACTGCTAAAGCCGATTCTCACAATCGCGCCCCCTACCTGGCGCGCCAAAGATGTCGACGTATTTGGATCGACACCTATGGGATCACAAGAATCCCTACTACGGTTGCGGGGCGCGGGGTTGAGAGAAGAGCGGATCTAACGGTCAGGACACGATTCCTTTACCCAGGTTCGGGCCGCAAAGATGCGTAAAACCCTACTCCTGCTTTGGTGGATTATATGTTGGTGTTCTTCAGCTAGTGAGGAGCTCCAAGAGAGTCGTGAGGAGTTCTAAAAAGCCGAATCCTCCTCCTGGTCGCCTCGGGCCTCCTTTTATAGGGAAAAGGGGTTGCCACAGTGGCACACAGGAGGTGGAAAGGGTACAGTGATGCGAGATTATCCCTCACGTTACAAGACAAGGTGCATTTAATGTGCCCAGCTTAGGTGTCCTTGCTTTATCGGGGACGGGGGGAGACGTCCGTCTTGTCCATCGCCGCTCCTCCTCGTGTTGACACGCGCCCTGGCCAGCGGTGCCTGAGGTGCCATGTAGGCAGACAGGCAGCTGAGGTGGCGCAACGGCAGGTCTCCACGAGGATCTGCGGGTTGCCACGCACGAGCCTGTCCAGCTGGTTGGGTCGGCAGCTGCGTGGGTCGGCGAAACCCAGTTGATGCGGGCCTGACGGTGGCCCCGTGGGTGTCCTCGGCAAGGGCCTTGCCGGGGGCCCCGGCAAGGGTCTTGCCGTGGTGCCTGCTGTCATCCCCGGCAAGGTGCTTGCCGGGGGCCTTCTAGTCCTCCTTGGCTGGGATCCCGCCAAGGGTCGTCGTCTTCTTAACTTGCATCTGATCTTGAATGTCTTCACAAAGATCCGCATGCTACCATGAGGATATCTCCCGAATCCTCGCCCCATGGGGGCGGTGGACTCAAGGGTGATTCGCTCCGTAGGCGCGGGGCGAGCTGCCGCGGCAAGGGTCTTGCCGGGGCTGCTAGAGCCGGCGCCGGCAATGATCTTGCCGGGGGAAGCCGTTTCGTCCCTTTGCTCTTTGTGGTCTTGTTCTTGGTGTCGCTCCAGTCTCCATCGAGCTTCAGTCTCGCCCTGGCTTGCCTCCCTTGCCATGCTTGGTGTGGTGGCGCCGTGGCTCAGGCTACCCGTGCACAGTCATAGGGGTACAAAAGGTGTATCCCTCTTTTTGTACATCGACAATCATATACACGATATTGAATGCCATCTCCTTAGTTGTCACATCATATATGCGATTGCCCTCTGCTCACTTCCTTAGTATATAAATCATATATTCGAATTATATCATGCCATGATGTTTACATAGACAGCATGTATATGAATTATGGCATGCCAACCAATTTTCTAAAGACATAATATAGTTATATCATCTCATCCTGTTCACATAGTCATCATATTTTGTATTATGTCATTCTATCCGTGAATTATATCATGCCATCATGTTTCCATCGACGGCATGTTTGTGATTTATGGCATGCCACCACTTTAATAGACACATCGTATAGTTATATCATGTCATCCTATTTACATAGTCATCATATTTTGAAGTATGTCATTCTATCCTGTTTAGTTAGCCATCATACATGTGAAATTGTGTCATGCTATCCTGTTTAATTAGCCATCATATATGTGAAATTATGTCCTGCTATTCTATTTGGTTAGACAACATAAATGTGAATTATTTCATGCCCTGTTTTCTTCCCTACTATCCATTGCACCTATCTATCTTACAATGTCTGTACATTCATTTACTTTTCTTGTTTATCAGCCATTTCAATTGGAGGTGGTGATGCCAGTATCTATGGGAGTAAAAACACAGTCTTCAGAAAAGATCGTGCTACATGTCGATGGAGATAGAACCACGGTTGTACTTGCCCAAAAACCAGCCCCACCACACATAACCCAGACTCATGCAGATTGTACCCCTACCTAGTTGGACAGAGAACCAGCTACACCCCTTCTAACCCCATCCCCAGCAGATAGTAACCCAATTCCCGTTGACACAGCACCGTCTCCACCACAGAGCACCCAAACACGAGCTGTTGGTAAGGCAACTGCAGTGCCCAAATCATGAGGACCACAACTCTGAACCCCAAGTCAACGCTTAAAGCAGAAGAAGAATTGTTCTCAGGTCAGGTTCCGTAGCTATGGGTCATACTACTTTGCTCTTGCATCACTGTATTTACTCATACCAACTAATTTCAAATTTGAAGGATGCAATTGAAACTCCAATGGCGCAACAGGTGTGTTTTAAACCTGTTTCTTTAACGTGTTTGCTGTTGTAACTTGCTCTATGTTGATTTCAGTTTCAAATGAATAAACAGTTATATTCTCATGCCATGCACCTTACAAGTGTTGTTATTGCTATGTCGTTTCCCACACTTATATTCTGTCTAAGCTGCTTTGTCTTAAATAGATATGATTCGAACTATATCTATCTTGATTTGGCAACATAAACTAGAATGATATAGACCATACAGTGACCATACTACATAGATATATGTTTGTTTCATGTTGTTATCCTGTCCACTTTACTACTGAACTGGTTTACCAAAATGAGTTTCATATACTACATTGTAAACCTGTGATGTGTTTGTTTGTTTCTCTTTTAGAATGCGGATAAAATATTGGAGAAGAGTACCCCGTTATGCAATGGTACATGAAGTAATGCAGATTAGGTTCAAGATAGTGAGACATCCCTGTTGGCCTCCAAGAAAGCTGATAAAAACTATATTGAAGACACTGAGACAACCCCAAAGTCATGTCTTGATGTAGTGTCCGAGTTACTAGCTACTACTGCTGGCACCTGCTCTTCGAACTCGCTGCCTGAATTAGTTCGGCTTCTTGAGTCTCAACTTCAAGTTGAAAGACATTGATCAGATGTTATGCGACAGGAAGCCGAAGGACTGAGGAAGTCCCTGCAGAATTCAGATGCACACTTTCTGGTGCAACAACAAGTGCTAGAGGATTTAGGCACCAAACAAGAGAAAGTTAATAAGCTTGCTAAGAATCTTGCCAGCATCATGGGTACCCAGGATATTGTTTCTTGAGCTCTTCTGAAGTGGTTTTAGTTCTGGATTTGTTTTGATGCGGCGTTTATCTGCTGCTTTGTTCCCTATATTTGTACTGGTGGCGAACTTTGATGCCTAGTGGATGTAATATGTGTAATAGCCGTGATAGCCTAGCATAAGTTGCTTGCCTATTTATTTCCTTATTGTCTTGTTTATTTGTTTTCTTGTAGTTAGTGCAGTTCTTTTTCCACGGTTTTCTAGTGGCCGCAATAGCCTATTTTTTTAAACTAGGCCACATTAACCATGGGCTACATATTTACTATAGTTAACATGGGCCTCTTACGGGCCGTAGAAACAATGGGCCTTCTAAGGGCCGTAGAAACAATGGGCCTTCTACGGGGCATAGAAACAATGGGCCTTATACGGGTCGTAGACATAATGGGCCTTCTACGGGCCGTATGATCGGTTGACCAAACATGGGCCAATAACAGACCACATTATGGACGTAAATGGGCTAGAGTTGAAATCGTCCGTTCATGGGCCGACCATACCGGGCCGTCGTTAATCGGCTGTTTTTGATGACGCTATGAAAACGGCCCAACGTATTAACGGGCCGACTGTAACCACTGGGTGAATTTGACCCACAAGCAGAAAATGACAGTAACAGGCCAAAAGTAAACGAATACTGGAAATGAGCCCAAGAATAAATGGGTCATGAGAAGGCCGAAAGATAACATGGGCTGGAAATGGCCCAACGGAGTAATAGGCCGTTAATGGGTATAAAGTGAAACACTGTTCATTACGGGCCAGTTTAACCACGGGCCATTAATGGGCCGAGGGTTACTAAGGACCTCATATGGGCCGAAAGACGTCATGGGCCATACATGGGCCAGAAGTTAAAATTGGATGGAATTATATTGGACGGCCCAGATGACGCTACTCGGCCTAATTTGGTAGACCGTAAACGGGCCCTGGGTTAGCAGGCTGTAAATGGGCTATATGCGAACATTTCGTTAGCAGGCTTGCCGTGGGCCGGCCCGTCACCTTTTGACCAAGTCAAATGGGCCGACCTTTCACAGGAATGGGCCTCTGTTGGGCAGTGTTCATTACGGGCCAGTTTTACCACGGGCCGTTAATGGGCCGAGGGTTACTAAGGGCCTCATATGTGCCGAAAGACGTCATGGGCCATACATGGGCCGGAAGTTAAAACGGGCTGGAATTATATTGGACGGACTAGATGACGCTACTGGGCCTAATTCGGATAGGACGTAAACGGCACCTGGGTTAGCGGGCTGTAAATGGGCTATATGCGAACAGGCCATTAACAGGCTTGCCGTGGGCCGGCCTGCCACCTTTTGACCAAGTCAAACGGGCCGGCCTTTTCGCAGGAATGGCCTCTGTTGGGTCGTGCCACGTGTCGATGTATCATAGGCGCTTTGGGTCCAATGAGTGGATGACATCTGTCCCAGCGGTGAGCCGACAAATGTTCCCTCCAGCCAATGATGATTTTACATGTGGAAAATCCCCATTGGTCGAGGCTGTTAACGGGTTATCAGATCCAAAACCGGACCCGACAGCTTAACGACGTTCCGTTACGGTGGATGCCACGTGTCGGTCACCCTTGACGAAAGCACTTATGTGACGTGCGATTTATCGTCATGGAAGTGGACACTTCCGTGATGATAATTTTGGTAATGTCATGGAACACTTCTACGACAACACGGGTATGACTATCTTGATTCTGTCATAAATTTGTCATGGATGTACATGCATGACAGAAAACGTGACCTACTGTGAGAAACACGTATCATCACGAAAGTGTATTTTTTTTTGTAGTGTCCACTGCCCGGGCGCACCGCCGTGCCTACCTTCCCAGTCCGTTCAGGGCTCAGATGTGCAGCACCCACTAAGCCAACCTGAATTATCCTGAGATACGTTCTCAACCTTCAGCAGCTACTCCCCATCACCCATTTTCTAATTGACTCATTACTCATTAGGCAGGACTATCATTAGGGCTTGTTGTGTACTGAGTGCTACCTACACTTAATGGTTCAGATATTTCAGTAATCTTTAGTACCTGTAAAGTTCACAGGGTTTCAAAATTCCGGCCCTAGGAAAGACACTATTCATGTTGGATTGTTTGTCATGGTGACATTGACCTAGATTACTACTGCAGGCCAGGTTTGTTGACAATTTTACTTGTCTTTCTTACTCATTCGATATGATATCCAATTATTCACGTCGATTAGTTGCAAACAATAAGTCCTAGAGCAACTTCTTGATTCAGATTTTGGACAGTCTCTTACTGCAGTTACAATTCTGCATACTTGTCCTTGTAAGCTCACAAGTAATGATTGATTCACTACCTCTATGCTTTGCCTTGTCATATTTGTTGTCAATATTATTTTAGGGTGTACCACCCTGTTTCAAAATATTGTAACCTCATACATGAGTGAATAGTATTTCTCTGTGTGATCTCTTCCATCATGTGTGGGCAACGAGCACTTCATTGTATAGAAAGAAAGTGTCATATCCACCTTTTACATAGACTATGATCTTTAACACGGAATACAATCTGCCTAAACATTATGCCAATCATAATTCCTTAGTTTATTTGTTCAAAAACGATTTTGATATGATTCTAATGTTCCTACTTCAGTTTTGAAATGTGTGCCCACCTGTTATAGAGACGTAAGAGGTTTGTATTTACGTGTGTAGTCTGGTCAGCACGGTTGGGGGGATGAACTTTGTATACGCAGGGGTTTGTAGGGAGACACTCTTTGAGTTGAATCTGCAATGCATTCCATAATAATCTAACTACTTTTTATGTTTTCATGAATCATAGATACTGAACAACATCATAATAATTATGAGCTTGTGCGCATGAAAAGAATAAAGCAGAATAATGCCATGGCTGTCAAACATGGCATTAAGGGACTAAAATCAAGTATGGATGCAATGCAATGCAAACGCTCTCCACCTAGAGATTCGTGCTCGGAATATGAGCCTAACAATGATTTTGAGCTAGAGGGAGACCTAAGTCAATGAAGCTCCCTAATGGAGGAGTCAGAGGCACATACCCTATCTTATTCACCCATCAAGGTGCTTGATCTAACTTTCCAAGGTTATATTGGTATCTTGCAACTGATGCTTTGCATTGCTTCTACTTTGTTGCACTGCCATTAGCTTAGTTTACACATCGTGTATGTGAATACACCCTGCCTATCCATTTTCAGTACATATTCGATCTGTCATCATACCGTATTTATCCATTCAAATGCTATTCTTGTGTATCAGATGTTCAAAAGGAAGAGGGCATTTGCTGGTCGCGGAGGAGCACGAACAAAGTATTTGGAAAAGGTAGGGACACCTGATAAATCAAATAGCCCAATTGGTGTAGTTGCAATATCACCAGACCCAGAAAACGCGGCCACAACTCTAGCAGACTCTAGCCCTACTACACTGGCCATCTCTGATGCCCCAACTCAGTAGACCCCAACTGCAGCAAACAATATGATGATGCTAGTTGACATAACACCAGCTCTGCAACGCAAAACCCCCATTCCAGCAAAGAGTACACAAAATCCAGTTGCCAAATCCCTTTTCGAACGAGACAGAGCCCCAATTGCAGCAAATACGACCCTTGTTCCATTTATTCCCAGTTTAGAAGACCGAGCTTATATTATTGTCAGGAACTTTGTGCACATCTTTCCTTCATGGAAAGATTATACCATAGACACAGAACAATTTCCAACATTCCTCCGCAACTTACGCGTAAGTAATGTACTAATCTTGTTCATGGTAATTACTGCATATGTTTTTGCTGACAGAAAACACAAAATTTCATTCTTTCAAATAGGCGAGGACCAAACTGGATATTGAAGACGAGCAACATTTTCTTGCACTTTTCAAGGACTCGTTGATGAAGTATCATTCCTACCTGAGGCAAGCGCACTTCGATAGCAAACTTCTAAACAAAATTTCTGTAAAGTCTCTGATGCTACATTTATTAGATAGTGACTGCAATAATCTTGTTACACATTGGTCTCGTCCGCAGCGTAAGTAACTGTCTATGATATCAAATCATAATTTGAACTACTTTTATGCATGTACCTTACCATATCACTTGTATGAAAACTGTTTGTAGAAGAACATTCATTCCCAAGGGACCACATAATCTCGCAACTATACGGCACACTGCATTGCTCTTGTGAGTACATCTTGCCCTGTATGACCACACTTACTTTTATAGCTGGTTGATTATGTAGTATCACTGCACATGGTAGCCTCGCTATCCTCCATTTGGTGGACATTATAAGACATGTATCGACTCTTACATAAATTTAGAATAAACCCAATGCTTTTGAAGAGGTTTAGCTCTACAATCCTCTTGTAAGGACGAAACGTCTTCTATCACTGTACTTATATTAACAGCTACTCCATCCGTCCCATAATATAAGAGCGTTTTGTACTGTACACCAGTGTACAAAACACTCTTATATTATGGGAAGGAGGGATTGGTTCGTTGTGTAGCATTCTGCATCTTATCTCCCTCGCCCACCATTTACTAAAAAAATATCAGATATATATTTAATCTTACCAAAAAAAGTTGAATACACAGAGAATGCCAGTGCATAAGTGTAACCCATTGCTCTTGTCAGTACATTTTGTCCTGTAACGCTTGTACTTACAGGGATTGGTATTTGATTATGTAGCATCAATCTGCACCTTATCTTCATTATCCTCTATCCCTTCCAGTATTATCATATTTATAATTACTCTCTACAAAATGTAGACTACAAGCAATGCTTATGAAGAACATTTTATGCTAAAATTCTTGAGTTATCCTTCCCTTGACATGGAGAAGGGCATTATAAAACCGGTGTTAACTGTTAACGTAAGTCAGTCCTTCTAAAGCCTTTATCCTCATCTGTTGTTTAATTTGATCATACTCCCCATCGTCAACTTCTGTTTAGTTTGTTGTTTCTATCAAAATGCATGTTCGCAACAACTGTAAGTTCCAAGTTTTAGTTGTAAAACCAAATTCCTTATTCATACGATGCACATCACTCAATGCTCCCTATATGTATGCTTGTTTTTGTGGATCTATAATCCAGTGTGTGGTGAAGCAACCCACATTTGCACCTTGTCATCTCCTGTTTTATCTTACTAATGTGGATGATGATATGAACAACATGCCATGCACATTAACCAAAATAGATACAACGATTGTCTTTGCCCTTCATTTATGCTTGTCTTGTCGACATGGTAATCCAGTAGTGTGGTGAAGCTCCTCGCATTATGAACAATGTCAAATTATGTTATTGATATTTTGCACTGACTCTTTATTCTAATTTTAAATTGGATGGAATTGAAAGCATAGTTACCATCTTTGTTTATACACGTGTAAAACCTATCATCTCCATGCTTGTTTCAGGCTGATATGCCTGATGCAGTGAAGGCAAAACATCTATTGAAGATAGCGAGACAACCCCAAAGTCATGTCTTGATGCAGTGTTCAAGTTACTTGAGACTAGCAGCCACACAAGCTCACAAAATTCGCTGTGTGAATCAGTTCGCCTTCTTCAGTCTCAAGTTCAAGCAGAAAGACACTCTGCAACTCAAATTCAACTTGAAGTCGAATCTCTAAGGAAGATCACAGAGAACACCAATGAGAGCCTCATTGCTAAACAGCTACACCTGGAAGCTATGACCGACATACTCGGCCGGTCTCACAGCCTTGCTCAGCAGCTTGCAAACTAGCTCCTGTGCAAGGCTAACCTTTCTTGCACTGTCTTGGAAGTGCTCTTGGTTCAGTATTATTTTGTTACGTGCAATGGCGCCCAGTTTTTGTAATCCGCTTCTTCGTTGCGCTTTATGATCACTCATGGCGAACTTCGATGCCCAGTGGATGTAATATACCATAAATCATTTATTGTATAGTGTAGGTTTATTCCAAGTTACAAGCTCGAGTAGTTTTGTTCTTAACTCCTACTAGTTATCGTATATGCCATCATTCGCTATGTGAAAAAAATGACAAAAATGTGACGTAGTCGACCGGGCCGAAACTTTCGCCTCTAATGGGCCTGCATTTTAGCGGGCCACAATTGGGCCTGTACGCAACTTTCTTGGGCCTGAAAGTCCACCGAGGCCCTTCACACTTTGCGCCAGGCCCACAACTTACACGTTCCTACATTTGGACCAATGTTTAGTGATACGTCTCCAACGTATCTATAATTTTTGATTGTTCCATGTTGTTATATTATCATTCTTGGATGTTTTACAATCATTTTATATCATTTTTTTGTACTAACCTATTGACATAGTGCCAAGTGTCAGTTGTTGTTTTCTGTATGTTTTTTACATCGCAGGAAATCAATATCAAAGGGAGCCCAAACACCGTGAAATGTTTTGCAGATTTTTTCTGGGCCAGAAGGAACACTATGGGCCCTGGTGGCACCTGGGGGGAGTCCCGAGGAGGAGACAACCCACCAGGACACGCCAGGAGGCCCCCAGGCGCGCCCTGGTGGGTTGTCCCACCTTGGGTACCCCCCAGACCGTCGCTTTGCTCTATTAATACGCCAAGATTGCAGAAACCCAAGGGGAGTCGACGAAATATTCATCCAGCCGCCGCAGAGTCCAGAAACACTAGATCCAATCTAGACACCATCACGGAGGGGTTCACCACTTCCATTGGTGCCTCTCCGATGATGCATGAGTAGTTCTTTGTAGACCTACGGGTCCATAGTTAGTAGCTAGATGGCTTCCTCTCTCTCTCTTTTGATTCTCAATACAATGGTCTCTTGGAGATTCATATGATGTAACTCTTGTTGTGGTGTGTTTGTTGGGATCTAATGAACTTTGAGTTTATGATCAGATCTATCTTTTTATATCATGAAAATTAATTGAGTTTCTTTGATCTCTTATATGCATGATTGCTTATGGCCTCATATTTCTTCTCCGATATTGGGTTTTGTTTGGCCAACTTGATCTATTGTGACCGGTAGTGGGTTCGATCTTACGGTGCTTGATCCAAGTGAGAGAAGGGGAACCGACACATATGTATCGTTGCCACTAAGGATAAAATGACGAGATCCATATCTAACGCCATAGACAAACGGATCTTGTCTACATAATTTCATTGTTACTCCGTTTTTCCATGAACTTAATACACTAGATGCATGCTGGATAGCGGTCGATGTGTGGAGCAATAGTAGTAGATGCAGCCAGGAGTCGGTCTACTAATGTTGGACGTGATGCCTATGTAATGATCATAATAAATATTATGATGCCTCAAAGAGAATATTATAATGTTCCTTACCCTAATATTTTTCTTGAAATTAAGAAAAGTACTAAGGAGTATATGACTACACAATATGAGCATAATAAATATTTTACCGAAGAACTCAAGGAGCACTCCATTGTGCTTGATGCTATAACAAAACAACTTGATGATATTAGTAGAGATGTTTGCAATCTCCAATCTAAGTATGCTTTTGCTGAAAGTTTGCTAGGAAAAATATCCGATGCACAAGCTACCCTAGTAAATCAAATGGCTGCTAAACCAATCTCGTTAGAAGATAAAAATGATGAAGACATTAAAATGATATGTGTTTCTTCCATTGATTCTTTGTTTAGTAAAGTTCAACTTGATGATAAAGGGACCGAGGAAGAGTCAACTTTAGGTAGAAGGCGTCCCCATATTTCGGAGGGTGAAAATCTTACTGAGAAAATTGATAAAAGTGGGTTTGGAGAGGTCAAGACTTTAGCCATTGATGTGCCCACTATCTTGGATTACAAAGACTTCAATTATGATAGTTTCTCCTTAATTGATTGTATTTCTTTGTTGCAATCCATGATTAATTCACCCCATGCTTATGAACAAAATAAAGCTTTTAATAAACATATTGTTGATGCTATGGCGAAAGCTTTTGAAGAAAAATTGGAATTGGAAGTTTCAATTCCTAGGAAGTTGCATGATGAATGGGAACCTACCATCAAAATTATGAGTGTTTTGCTTTGTGTGATTTGGGTGCTAGTGTTTCCACTATTCTGAAATCTCTTTGCGATGTTCTTGGTCTTACCAATATTGAAGATTGCTCTCTCAATTTGCATTTGGTGGATTCCACTATTAAAAAGCCTTTGGGAAGGATCAATGATGTTATTATTCTTGAAAATAGGAACTATGTACCCATAAACTTGGTTGTTCTTCATATCGATTGCAATCTGTCTTGCCCTATTATACTTGGTAGACCGTTTTGCGCACTATTGGCGCGGTGATCGACATGAAAGAAGGGAATATTAAATTCCAATTACCCTTGAGAAAGGGCATGGAACACTTCCCTAGAACCAATATCAAATTGCCTTATGAATCTATAATGAGGGCAACTTATGGAATATCCAACAAGGATGACAATACTTGAAATCTTGGTATTATGCCTAGCTAAGGGCGTAAAATGATAGCACTTGTTGGGAGGCAACCCAATGAATAAAATTTATTTTTGCTTTTTTATTGCTGTTCTCGAGTGTTTACACAATTATGCTACTGGTATGATTGTGTTTTTTGTGTTTTAATTATTTCTTGTGCCAAGTAGAACTGATAGGATCTTCTCGGGTGATAGTTATTTGATCTTGTTGAAAAAGACAGAAACTTTGCGCTCATGAGAAAAATTCTCATTTTTAACAAAAAAAAGTGCTTTTTAGTTGATTCGTTTTGCAGAAGATTAATATACAAATTGCTCACGTGGCCCTATTTTTTTCAAGATTTTTAGAGTTCGAGAAGTTTCCGAAACTTCCAGATTACTACAGACTATTTTCTTTGTGTTGTGTTCTTATTTTGATGGCTCTATGGTTTTCTTTGACGAGTTTTTGCCATAGAAAAGTTGGAATACAGTAGATATAATACAAAAACAAAATATGAATTGGTTTTATACAGTACTTATAGTAGTGGTTTGCTTTCTTACACTAACGGATCTCATGAAGGTTTTGCTGAAGTTTTGTGTGATTGAAGTTTTCAAGTTTTGGGTTATCCTATGATGGATGAAGGAAGAATGTAAGAGCCTAAGCTTGGGGATGCCCCGGCATCCCAAGCTATTAATCCAAAAATGAGCAACCAACTAAGCTTGGGGATGCCCCCGAGTGGCATCCCTGCTTTCTTCCAACAACTGTGGTATTTCACTCGAAACTATATTTTTATTCGTCACATGATATGTGTTTTGCTTGGAGCGTCTTGTTTGACATGATTCTTTGCTTGTTTTATTTTGCTTTTTAAGTCATCAATCCTTGTTGTACGCACCTATTTGAGAGAGCCAAAATTATGCCATGACTTGTTAGGATAGCTCTCTATGCTTCACTTAATTTTTTATCAGCTAGGACTTGCTCTAGTGCTTCACTTATATCTTTTTTAGCACAGTGTGCTTAGTATTTTTGAAGAAATACTCTCTTGCTTCACTTAGATTTATTTTAGAGTTAGTAAATTTTAAAGAAATTCTCTCTTGCTTCACTTATATTATTTTGAGAGAAAGAAAGAAAAAGTTATGCTCATGATCTTCACTTATATTTGTTTGAGCTTATCAAAAGAAACACATGAAAATTAGTCCCAAAGTGATAGATATCTAAGAAGGATATAATAAAAAATGTCATGAAGATCATTGGACAAAATAAACTTGATTCCTTATAATAGTTTTGAGACATGATGATATGATATGTGAGTCATGTTGATGAGTAATTGTGCTTTAGTAAGAATACTAGTATTGAAGTTTGTGATTCCCTATGCAAGCACGCAAGTCAATAATTATGCAATGAAATTATATCCTACTTGTGGTGCATTATTCGGTGTTATTTATGCTCAATGTTCACTTACGAGATTATTTGTTTCACGGTTGGTCGATTCCCGGTCTTTTGCTAGCCTTCATTTTGCACTAAGTATGATCTCTAATTGTGCATCCAAATCCTTTATCCCGGTTTTGCCATATGAGTCCACCATACCTACCTATATGTGGTATTTCCTTGCCGTTCTAAGCAAATTTTTATGTGCCATCTCTAATTTTCAAAATAAATTTCCCTTTTGTGAGCCTGTATTGCTCGCCAGACGGTGAGGGGTGGCCGATATTTTCCACGCTAGATGTGTTATTCTCATGATGAGTGTATGTCGGCGTCCTGGGAACCAGGGTACCCAGACTTGCCTGCCTGCGGCCTGCGACGAGCTCCTACTATGGCCTAGTACAGCCCAGCTAATTGACCAGCTGCTCAAGACCCTCGCGAGGGGGCTAAGCCTCGCGAGCAGAATGACACCAAGACCCTCTCAGGAGAGGCCTCGGCTAGGCTGCTCCGGAGGGGTGGAGAACTCAAGGCCACGCCTGCCTCAGGAGGAGGCAGTGATGCGAGCTATGACGCACCGCGCCAGTGGGTGCCAGCGCGTGCCAGCGGCGTAGTTGCCATTTTGGTGCAAAGGAGATAACACAAGCGCGGGTTCCCGAGGGGCAAGACAAAGGTTTCCCCTTCGGTGCAACAAGACCGAAGACCGCAAGGACGACATGGAGGATGTCACCACCGAGCCCACCACCGCGTCATCGTCTGATCTCTTTGCAGGCGAAGACCGCTTTTGTGAGGATAGGAACGTCCTTGTGTTCCCGCTCAAAATGGCCGTTGTGGGATCCCTTCCCGCCCAAACATTTCGGGGGAAGAGGACCCTGGCCGCCTATATAAGTAGCTAGGGTCTCCACTGTGGAGATCTGGATGGACCTCATCTCGAACACCCCACCTTCGCTTCAAGGAGCAAGAACACTTGCCTCCTGACCCTCTTGAGATCTCCTCCTGATCTCAAGAACCACTGTACTTGTTCATACTCAAGCTCTCCTGAAGCTAATCCACTCAAGCAGGACGTAGGGTTCTACACCGCAAGGTGGCTTGAACCTGGGTAAACTCGTGTGTGCTTTTACTTGTTGCTTGCTTGAATCTCACCACTTGGCGAGGGCGTGGCGCTAGGTAGACGTGAGTGGGAGAGATCTTTGTTCACGCCCCTGTGTTCGAACTTCTTTGGGTTTTCTGAGCCCGTAATCCGACATTTGGCGAGCCAGGTAGGGGGCGTGTCGAAATCTTGCCTCTCCGACGACCTCGTCCCGCTCTCGTTCGCCGACCTCGCTTCACCGCCATGGTGGACACACGCCGAGCGCGCACCGCCCGCCGCGCCGCTAACATCGCTCAGACGACGCCCGCGGGCAATGGTGCACCGCTCCGCCCCAACTCGTCGGTCGCCAACGCTACCACCGACCCGGCCGTCCGCGAGCAGCAGGACTCGTCGCTGCCGTTGTCCATGCGGCGCGATGGCCGCATGGTGACACCATCACCCTCGCCGGTAGTGGCGTCGTCCTTGCTGATCCGCCGCGGGCCGGTCTACCAGTAGCCTGCGCTACTGATGGCGCGGGAGCTCCTACGCTACCATCCAGCGGACGACCTCTACGACATGTGGCTCCACCGCATCACTGAGCTCGTCAACGCCGCCGGGGAGGTACCTGCACTGACTGACTCCTCCCGTCCTCCCTCTCTCACGGCTGGGAACGTGGACCACGGCGTCTCGGCTCCACCTCCACTGCACGGCACTGGCCAGGGGCTCAGACGCGAGGCTCCACGGCGCGAGCAGGCCCGCAGGGCCCCTACGCGCGATGAGGAGAGATACCAGGTGGTCCCGCGTCCCCAGGAAGAAGCTCGCGGGCTCCCCGTTCCGCAACACCAGAACCGCGCATTACAGGAGGTGGTGGCGCCTGTACCCCAGGAACCAGCACCACAGGCGCAGGGGGCGCCTGGAATCATGAGCATGGCTGGATGTCGCGCCCTAGCTCCAGAGCTACGGTGCCTCGTTTGGCCCGGCAAGTTCAAGACGGATCTGCCTCCGTGCTACGATGGCACCGCCGGCCCCGCGTAGTTCCTCCAGCTCCACGAGCTGAGCATCGAGGCGTCCAACGGCACCGAGTAGGTCATGGCGAACTGGTTCCCCATGGCCCTCAAGGACGGCGCTCGCTCGTGGCTCCTGAACCTTCCCGCAGGATCCATCTCCTCCAAGAGGGAGCTTCATGAGCGTTTCGTCGCCAACTTCCAAGGTACCCGCGATCAAGCCCCGACGGTCGCGGATCTGCGCCGCGTGAAGCAGCAACCTGGGGAGACCCTGCAGAAGTTCATCCAGCGTTTCAATACCGTGCGCCTCAAGATATCTAGGGTCTCAAACGAGGCCATCATCTCGGCTTTCTCCGACAGTGTCTGCGGCGTCAGGGTGAAGGAGGAGCTCGCCTTCCATGAGGACATGTGCACGACCCTCGAGATGTTCAACTTCGCAGCGAAGTGCGCCAGGGCAGAGGAAGGCCGCCTCTCTCTGTTGGAGCTGCCTGAAGCAGAGGCAGACGACAAGAAGGCCAAGGCCAAGGAAGCAAAGCGCAAGGGACCCGCCGTGCTGGCTGTGGAGCCAGAAGTGAAGTGTGGCTGCGGATAAAACGACCCCCCAGAGACAACCGTCCATACTGCGTCTTTCATGATGTTCACAGCCACAACACCAACGACTGCCAAGAACTCAGGGCGATGCGTGACGGGCGCATCGGGCAGCGTCTTGAGCGCAACAACCGCGGCTACGGCCGCGGAGGGGGCCGTGGTGGAGGACGCTGGGACGGCAGGAACTCGCGCCAAGGATGGCGTGACCAACCTCGTGAAGACCGTTGGCAGGAGCAGCCTCGTGATGCCCCATGGCGCAACCAGCCTCGTGAGGGTCGCCCTCAAGGCAACGCGGGCTTGCCTCCACTGCCACCACCGCCAAGAAGGAATGACGATGACCGCCAGGGAGACGAAGCAGGGGGCTTTCAAGAGCCACGCGCGGTTGCATGCATCCTGGGAGGAGCCCACACTTCGCCTTCCAACCGCATCTTCAAGCAGTTTGCTCGTGAGGTGAACACGGCGCTCCCCAAGCCCGACGCCGGGCGCAACCTCAGGTGGACCAAGCAGGTCATCACCTTCGACCCCAAGGACCATCTCAGGTGCACCGCAGCCCCAGGCACTCTCCTGATGCTCTGCACTCTGACCATCAGCAACGTCCTCGTGACCAAGACCCTCATCGACGGTGGGGCAGGGCTCAACGTTCTCTCCGTCCAGACCTTCGAGACACTCCAAGTCCCCTAAGATCAGCTGCACCCAACCAAGCCATTCTACGGAGTCATAGATGGCTCCACACTCCCGATGGGGCAGGTCCGCCTCCCCGTCACCTTTGGCGATCGTGACAACTATCACACCGAGCTCATTGACTTCGACGTCGCCAACATTCACCTCCTGTACAACGCCATCCTAGGGTATCCGGCCCTTGCCAAGTTCATGGCGGCGACCCATCACGGCTACAACGTCCTCAAGATGCCCAGGAGTGGCAGGGTCATCACGATCGCCTGCGAAGAGAAGGAAGCAGTGCGTTCCCTGGAGCGCGCCTACCAGACAGCAGCGGTCGAGAGCTCCGATGGAGATGGAGCCGTCTTCGCCCTGCAGGCCGCCCCCAAGAAGAAGAAGCACTTGCCCGCAAACGGACCTCAGGATGCAGGGCTCCTGACGGCACCGCCTTGAGTCCCGCGCCTGCTGACGAGGCGCCCTCCACCCTCGCATAGGGAGGCATGCCCGGCGCCCCTCTTAGGACGGGCTCAGGGGCTCTCCTCTGGAGTGCCTCTGGTCTGACCAGCGTAACGAGGGAGGTGTTTGGGCATCACCTGCAGGCGTGTCTCGACGTGCATTTTTCTGAGCCCAGCGTGAGCCATACAGCGGTGGGGGCTCAGGACTTCATCGACCAGGCTACCGAGGAACTTCAGTACGCAAGGCTCATACGTGGTGGGCGCAACTGCACGGCACCAAACTCACCTACCCGCAACCCAAGCAACCAATTTCGCGTCTGCGTCGACATCGCAGGCCTCAACCGAGCGCTTCTCTGGAGCCCTTCTGGCCGACGGCTGTCGGCTGGAGGAGGATTCTCCCCTACAATTACATTCGCACACTCTTCGACTTCCGCA
Source organism: Secale cereale (assembly GCA_902687465.1). NCBI lineage: Eukaryota > Viridiplantae > Streptophyta > Magnoliopsida > Poales > Poaceae > Secale > Secale cereale. The sequence goes on from LR738709.1 coordinate 335,947,747, forward strand.
ACGGAGCTGCCACGTTCCAGTACCTCACGCGGCTGGCTTTGGGGGCTCAGGAGGCTCAGTGGCAGGCGGTCCTAATGGAGCAGGAGCCAGACCCCCGTGACCACTAAGGGCCTCCAGCGCCCCTGGGCCTCAGGAGCCCGGCGATCCTCAAGAGTGACCCGCACGACTCGCGTCTCCAGCTACCCCAACTCTTCTTTGACGACAAGTATCAGGTGATGTCTCAGGTATTCAATCGAGGGAGCTCCCCGGGCTGCATCATCCTCGATCTGTTGGGGGCTCACCCCCACAGTAGTCCTCGAGCTGCCAGGGGCTCACCCCCACAGCTGTCTCTTTTGCGCATAAATCAAGGCTAGTTGTTTCTCCCTACTTGCATTATCTATATGCTCGGCGTCCTCACCGCCACTAAGGTCATGAGCCCTTGCGAGCCCGCCCGCGACCGCCCCATGATTAAGGACTGGCACAGCGTCTGTGCTCAGGTCCGGCCCTGCAGCGTCGCTGAATCCAAGGGCTGTGCTCTGTCTTGCAAGCCATTCCCATGACATCACCTCCCATGGTCCTTGGTGCCTTGTTCTCGCATGGGCTAATCGTGGATGGGTAAGTGGGGGCCCGTGGCAGGTGCCTCGCTCACGTGGGAACCGCGCGCCGGTTGTCTTTCTTTTGGACTCTTGCATGAGAAGACTGGGCACTGCGTATGTGCTTGGGTCCGTCCCTGCAACGTTGATAAATCCAGCGGATGAGCTCTGTCTTACGGGCCGGTCCCGCTAACGTGACCTCCTGGGGTCGTTGGTGCTGCGGCCTTCTCATGCGATGCCCTCTAGAGATGCACTCGGCACAGGTCGACACAATGCATCTCTTTTCACATTTTGCAGAAGAAGACTCAGGCCCAACCCGCCTCAGGGTAGGGTCTCGTGGGTGATGTGTAAGCGCACGAGAACTTCCTCAGAGTCGTTTAGCTCGTCCTGAGGAGGGCCCATATGCACCTTGGCTGTCCTGCCATGTAAGCCACGTGTCAGGACGGGGTTGTACACGCCCAGGAGTCTCTCCCGGTGGGAGGCTCCCTCCCACGGTCCAGTGGAAGTACCATGCTTCGCGCTGGCAAAACCAATCGAGGAGCGGTTTTGCCCACGAACCAGTGGAAGCACCAATCTCCGTGCTGGACGCTACGACCGAGGCGCGGTTATGCCCACACTACGCGCAAGTGTGGTAGTTCTATGCTCCGATCTAGTTATAAACAACTGAGGGCGGCCCCCAGCGGTCGCACCAACCTCAGGGAGCTTTTCAGCTCACGACGCTCACAACTTCTCCTTGGAAGGGTGTCCCGAGTGGAGCTAGGCCCGGGGGCTATGCTTAGGTCACGCCTGGCAGACGCCACCCTACCAGGTGCCCAGGCACCTGGCTTTCTCGCGCCCCCATCCTAGGCGAAGGCTCGTGAGCAAGGTATGGTGCTCGTTCTCCCTCATGAGAGCCGTTCGCACGTCAAGGGGGACCCCTGGGCATCGCGACCCAGGGGCCTCACAAGTCACGTAGCCCCTTCCTCCTTGAGCCCGGTGCTCAACAACGGTCGAGGTATGCGCGGGGCTGGGCCCTGCCAACGCAGAATGCAAACGGGATCACTTGTGCGTTAAGGGGGACCCCTAGGCATCACGACCCAGGGCATCACAAGCCACGTAGCACCTCATTCCTTGAGCCTGCACCGGTGACCCGGAGGGCTCAATGGCGATCGAGGTATGTGTGGGGTTGGGCCCTGCCGACATAGAGCACCTAAGCAAACATGAAAGGAAGCAAGCACGGAAATCACCAAGTTCAAGCCTAGTTATTACAATAACATCAAGTTCTCCAAATTCAAGCGAGTCCTTACGCCTCCCTGAGACACTTGCATTTCTCTCATCTTGACAGGGACAGGTCAGGCATCACCGAGCGCGCCATCACCAGCCTCCGCCTCCTCGGCCACGGCAGCAACAACCCGGAGGAACGCCTCCACCAGCCCCTTGACCTTCTCCTCTAGGGCCTTGGCAGCCGCGCCCTCTATGCTTGCGGTCACGGGCTTAGACAGCGAGGCCAGGTCAAGGGTGGGGTCGCGGAGACAGAGGTGGCCGCACACCCGCTCAGGGCCAAGGTAAGGAGCGCGCGACTCTCGATGTCTGCTAACTGGCCGATCGCGGCCGCAACCTCACGCAGAGCCTTCACGAGTGCGGCAAGGAGCCCAGCGGAGCCATCCTCCGGGGTGAACAGCGACTCCTCAAACCCGTAGACATTTTTCAGCATCGTGCGGGCCTCGAGCTCGAAGGTGGCGAGGGCCTCGCGACCCACTACTACCGAGGCTGCGAGGGCGTCTTCTTTGGCCCTCAGCTCGGAGTCGCGTGCAGCTTGGGTCGCCTTGGCCTGCTCGGCCTCAGCCTTCAGCTTGTCCAGGCTCGCGCGATCAACGAGCTCCTCCTGCTGCAGCCGAGATGTCTCATCCTTCTGGGCCTCGAGCTCCTTCTCCAACCTTTCGAGCTCCAGGGCGCGCCTGGTGCCTTCCTCGCGAAGGGCCTCCAGCTCGCTCTCCACCTCGTGGCAGCGCTTCTTGGAGGATGCTGCGTTGGCTCATGCGGCATCGCGTGCCCACGCGGCTGCCGTGGCCTCCTCCTGACCCTTGGCGGCGGCCGCTGAGGCCTGGCCCCAAGAGGCCCGCGCAGACTCGTCTGCGAGGACCCACCCAGAGATCAGGCCCAGGCGCCCTTCCATCACGCGGCCATCACCACCCAGAATATCGGCGCGGAGCTGACCCAGCGCAGCGGAAGCGACCTCCAAGGCCTCAGGGCCAGGTTGCACCGACTGGCGGATGGGTGCCACCATGGTCGCCTGCTCGACCAGGAGCTCGGGGGCTCCGGCTCCCCTCGCTGGAGCGGAGGGAGCAGGAACCACAGCGGCCTCGCAAGCAGCGACGACGCCCTCAGGCGACACCGCCACTGCGTGCTCGGCAGCGTGGCTGGCCGAGGCGCGCAAGGCTACGGCACCCTTCTCCGCGGCGACAACAGCAGCAGGTGGAGCGGGGCACCGCGACGTGGCCTCTCCCTTCGCCTTCTTCATCATGCCACCCAGGCTACTGCACCAGGAGAAATACGCCAGGAACACATCAATCAAGGAATGATGGGGGACTGCACACTTACTCATCGGAGGCGAGGCTCGCCCTCCTCTTCATCAGCAGGCCAGCCACGGCCGTCGGTGCCACGGGCGCGCCAGCAGTCCGGATGCTGACAAGGCGTGAGGCCACGGACTTGGGCACAGCTGCGGCCACCGGCTTCATTGGCGCGGTGCTCCTCGGCGGGTTCGCCGCCTCGCTCACTCCGGATGCAGCGCGCCCGAATCGACGCAGAGTGGTTGCCTGGGGCCGCCTAGCAGCATCTGCGCCTGGCGCCACTTCCTCAGCAGACGCCTCGAAGGCGTCCTCCTCGTCAACCCGGTCCCCGTCGCCCAGGGTCTCCTCCGAGTCCTCCTCCTCGTCTCTCCCCTCCTCGACACCGGAGGACACGTCGACCGTGGGCGGATGTAACACCCCCTTGTAATGATCACTGTGTTCAACTGCTAAACTTGCCATGTCATCATCATTAGCAATGCATAAACACAGTGGTTAAATCAAGCACTTCCATACTCCCTCTGAAACTCCAAGTCAAATTCAAATGCAAAATGAAGTTGTTCCAAAATTTTGGGAAAAATGTTCAACTCACTGCAAATATTCCAAAATAAATGCTGTTGTTGAAAATAGCATCACCAGCAACTCCTAATGAGGGCTAGGGCATGAAACAGTGCCCAAAACAGCACTTTAATTGCCTTTTCATTTTTGTAAAATTCAAAAATGATCCAATTTAGTCCAAACCAATTTTTGGTGATGAGGTATAGTGCCAAGTAATTTTTGGTCCAGCTTCTGCATTTTTTTTCAAAGTCCTCTGCTGGCCTTTCATTTCTTATTCATCTCTGTTAATAAATAAAAAGGAAAGCAGAAAACAGAAAAGAAAAGGGCCAGAACAACTTACCTGGCGTCTGGGCCGCGCTGGCCCAGCCCACGCCCACCTGCCCCGTCCTTCTTCTCCCCCCGTGTCGCGCTCGCCATGGCCGGCCGTCGCCTCCGGCCACTGCTGCCCTCCTACTCCCACAGGAGCGCGGGGAAAGGATAAGGACGCGCCGAGCCATTCCCCCTGGTCCTCCTCGACCATTTCTTCCCTCTCCCCTCGTTCTCCTTCTCCCTTTCGCATCGGCGCCCGACGCGGTCGCCGCCGTTCACCGTCACCCGCACGGCCCCAGCCACTACCTCGTCACCTGACCGTGTCGACCTGCTCCGCCTTCGTCTTCCTCATCCTCCGGTGGTCTCCGCTGGAGCTGGGAAGCACCGAGGCGCCGGTTCCCCTTCGTCGTCTTCCTCCGGTCGCCGGCGATCCCCTTCGTCCCCGTCGGCCGTCTGCTGCTCCTAAGCTGCCGCCGGGCCTACTTGCGCCCTCACGGTGAGCTTCTCCCCCGTCCTCTCTACTCCGTTCGCTCGCATGAGCCCGCTAGCCGTAGCTCCACCATGACCGCAAGCTTGCCGCCGTAGATCGCTTCGCCGCCGTGGCCAACGTCGCCGTCGTGCGCGTCCGAGGACAGCCTCGAGCTCCTGGAGCTCGTGCGAGTCCAGCGGGGCCCCTAGCATCTCTCCCCGTGCCCTCTAGCCCCTAGCTCGACGTGCGCCCGAATGCGCCTCCGCCCGCGCTCGTCGCCGGCGTCGTTTCCGGCCATCTCCGGCCCGGAGACCACCGGCGATGGATGCGCCGCTCAACACTCGTTCGAGCGAGCCTACGCGCGGGTCGAATGGACCCCCGTAGCGCTTTTCCGGCCAACTCCGGCGAGAAACGCCGCGGGAGTGGCTCGCCGGAGCTTTCTCCGGTGGCCGGCCGGCGTGGCCGACCTGGGGCCACCCCCAGGGTCGCTGCCAGTGGCCCCCACGGGCCCCGTTGACTGGTTTGACCAGTCAATGTGCTGACTGGGCGCCACTGTGCCACTGACACGCGGGCCCCACCGCCCGTTTAATTAACTAAACTGTTTTAAAAATAAAAATAAACTAACTAATACTAATTATTCAATGACAGGTGGGGTCCAGTAGCTAAATAGAATTAGTTTAAGTTAAAACAAACTCTGTTTAATAGCAGAGGCTGACGTGTGGGACCCACTGGTCAGGTTTGACCTGACCAGTGCGGCTGTTGACTGCTGACGCAGTGATGACGTCATGCTGATGCAATAAATTCTTTTCTGTTTATTAAAATAATTCCAGAAATTCAAATAAACTTTGAAAAATCATATCTTTTAATCCGTAACTCCGATGAAAATAATTTATATATGAAAATTGCTCAGAATTTCGATACGAATCTAGATACGCCCTCCGTATTCCCATCAGATGCCCCTAGCTAGATGAACATGGAACTTTTGGCCTGTTTTCAATAAATGAATAGTGCTCAACTTTATTAAAATAATTCCAAACAAATTCTTAAAAATAACTAATATGTCTTAGGCATGTTCTTAGGCAACCCCGCACTGCACGTTAGCCTAGCTCGCTTTGTGTTGTTTGTTTATTGTGCATTTATCTGTTTCTTCCCCCTCTTCTCTCTCGGTAGAGTCCGGCACTGACGCAGATCCCGAGACCGACGCCGTCCCGGTGATTGGTTCCCCCTCCGACGATCTTGCTTTTGCCACCGAGCAACCAGGCAAGCAACCCCCCCCCCCTTGAGCATTTCCGATATCGCCTATGTCTATTCTCTCTTATTCATGCATTAGAATTGCTGCTACTGTTACTGCTCCTATTACTGTTGCATAGCCTGTTTTTGCTAAATTGTTGATACCTGTCAATATTCATAAACTGCTTAGTATAGGTTGGGTAGCACTGCTGTGGTCCCGCTTTCTCGTAGTTGCCTCGCATAGTACCCCTTGCCTCGATCAAGCGATCGAGCCCCCTTCCCCTGACCTTCTTCACAGCACCGCACAACCCCCAATATGCTCGACTCCGCAGAGTTAACATCGGGTGACGAGGGTGATACCTCCGAACTCACTTCTGATGTTGTCACTGTAGTATAGCTATCTCGATGTGGGTTTCCGAGGGTGATTCCTCTTCCCACTTCCGACTTAGCTTTGTCGTGCATCCGCTACGGTGATTACCGCCGAGGGTGATTCCTCCGGTAGCACCTTAACGGGACTTGTCGTATAGGATTCCAACGAGGGTGATTCCTCGGATTCCTCATCGGCATGAAAACCACACGGATACCCTGGATGACAGTACCGTGTTTAAAGACGTATCGATCCCCGAGGCCGGACGTCGCCAGGAACAAAGGCGTGCGGCCAGAGGTATCGTGCGTCTGATGACACCTTATTGTTACTACACTTGTTGGAAGTGAGGTGTGAGCTGTGAAGTCGGGTGACCAGTGAGGGTACCCGCGAGATAACTACGAAGCGTGGCCGGTCCGTAAGGTCCTTGTCACAAGTCTTCGAGACGGGACGACGGGGCCAACAGTATCGTAGGCTCTGCTCGTTGCCGCACCCCCAAATCCACTAAGCGATTTGGATATTTGATCCGAGGGGCCTTCGGGTCCGATAGCACTAACCACCACGTGGGTGTGAGTGGGTGCTCTGCGTCGTATACATCAGCCGGAGTCGTCACGACGTCAGCGATTGAGCGGGCTGTTCGGATTGGACTTAGGATGCAACTGCGCTTGTATAAGGGGTTGCTAGGTCTGCTACCGAACGGCTTCGCAACGTGCGGAGTGTCCGGGGCGACGGCCATGACCCCCGGGGGCATAGGATTAGTCCGGCGTGCTCGATACTCTCTGGCGGTATCCGGTCGGGTTGCGTCGTATTGTTTAGCCGAGGGCGGGCACGACCTGATGGTGTGTCCGGCCGGAGTTAAGCGAGCGTGGTGGGTAACTTGGTGCACCCCTGCAGGGAAGAAACAATCTATCGATAGCCTGTCCTACGGTAACGGACACTCGGAGTTGTATCCACTTCGGTACAACTAGAACTGGTGACTTGAGATATGAGGATGATATTGCTGAGAACATACTACATTATGTTAAACTATTCTGGTCCCCTTCTAATTGCTGCAAGACCCTGAAGATGCTAGTCTTCGTCAGGACTAGGCTTTTCCCTCTCTACTCTGGCTTTCTGCAGTCTAGTCCACCCACATAAAGCCCCCTTTGAAAATGTTGCATTGCTAGTATAGATCTGATGTAAGTCTTGCTGAGTACTTTGGATGAGTACTCACGGTTGCTTGCTACCCCCTTTTTGTCCTTTCCGTTTGCTAAACCAGACGACGGAGCCATGGTGCCTGCAGCCCCCATTGACGACTACTACTACCAGCCCGAGGCTGGCTACTACTACTACCCGGCCGGCGAGTACTACTACGAGGAGCCGGCGGACGACGACCAGGAGTAGGATCGGAGGTCCCAGGCAGGAGGCCTGCGCCTTTTCGATCGTAGCTTTTATTTTGCCCCGCCTTTGTAAAAGGCCTAACTTCTGCTGTGTTGTATCTGTACCCAGATACCTAACGCTTCCGCTGACTATGTGTATGACATCATGTTATGTATTCGAGCCCTCGAGGCCCCTGGCTTGTAATATATGACTTGTATGTATTTGTTTATGTTTTAGAGTTGTGCTGTGATTCCTTCACGTGAGTCCTTAGGCTTGATCGTGTGCATTTGCGTGTATGATTAGTGCACGGTCGGGCCGGGGTCGTCACAGGTTGGTATCAGAGCCGACTGCCTGTAGGAACCCCGTTCCAACTCCTTGGCCGAAGTCGAGTCTAGAGGTCCAAAAATGTTTTACTAACTTGGCTGTGTGGCTTATGGCCCCACGTCGCCACTTGGGTGGTGTAGCTTCTTTTATTCCTCGTCTATACTCTGGGACTCTCATCTCTCGTCTATTCGGGTTAAATTTTACTAACTCCGACATTAGGTTCTCGTTTTCACATCTACCCGGAGAGCTGGAAATCAGTGCGATTTCTTATCATTGATCTGATTAATCTGTTAATCATTCCTTTCCATTTGTGTGTTTAACCTTTCCTATCAAGTTCTGTTTAATTATCATCGGAACTTGACAAGTCTGATTCTTCTTCTTTCAGATGAATCCTCTGTTTCCACCTCGCCCGGAGACTCAGCTCGTGCTTCGCACTTGGGCTTGAGATGCCCCTGGGTTTCTGGCTATTCTAGTCGCTCTCATGACCAGACTGGGCTACCGCTGGTACCCCGAGTACATGGTCTCGAGGAGTACCGCGAGTTCAACCAGGAGCAGTATTATGCTGTTGTTCGTATCTACGACCGGCAGGATGACTCAGACACTGAGCTGTACCGCTTCCACGGTAGCGGCGTGACGGTTGCGATGGCAGTCCATGATGCTGCCTACGCTGCTGTCGCACGCCTCCGAGGAGAGCACAGAGATAGCTTGGATGCCTCTGAGTTTCGGTACATTCCGTATGCACCTGCTGGAGATGAGACTGGATACTACTCAGCTATCTGTGCCCCGTACGAGAGTCGACGTTATGACCCGCAGGTTCTGATTCAGCACACTCAGGCGCTGGATCGGACTGCTCGGGCCCTGGCGGTTGAGTTGTCCATCACTCGGACAGTTCTCTACCAGACGTTGACGCAGTTGATACCGGCTGTCCAAGCAGGGACACTTCCTCAGTCTATCCTTTGCCCGCGCAGGATCAACACACCTCCAGGTGTCCAGTGGCCTGCGGTTGGAGGTCACACGCCAGTTCGTGGACCTCTGATTCCCGATCGATACCGGGTTCTGCATCAGAGTGCACATGGAGCTCAGGAGCCGTCTGCGATCGAGATCCGCCGTCCGCACTTGCAGCTACCCCGTTTCAGCTCCCTTCTCCGACGTTGATGTAGCCTTTGCTGCGTCTCGTTGTGTACTTCCTTACCGCGGTCTGCGCACCGCCTACTATGTCTAGCTTTTGATTTCGCGTCGTTATGCTGCCCGTTTGCAACCGACGCTATGTACGAACCCGTATGTCATGATGTGTATGATGTTGTATTTATGGCACTTCCCTTATGTCGTGCATATTTACTTCATTGTTGAATTCATGCAACGTGTATCCTTGTCGCTAAACCACCCCTGTTGAAATTATCAGGATGGCTGGTAACAATGATCCCCCTCCACCTCCGCCTCCGCCTCCGCCGCCAGAATATATGGCTGCCGTAATGCAGACCCTTGACATGCAGCGTCAAGTGCTGCAGGGTATGCTCAACCAGATACCCCAGGGCAACGCCAATGCTCAGCATCAACCAGCCGCTATCACTCTGCAAGAATTTCTGCGGCTCAATCCAACGGTATTTCGCAGTGCCGTCAACCCTCTGGATGCCGATGATTGGCTGCGTGATATCTTCTTCGAGCTGGAATCTGCCGCCGTGTCCCCTGACAACCATGTCAAGTTTGCGACGTATTTCCTGAAGGGTCCGGCGGCCCAGTGGTGGGATACTCACCGGAACACAGTGCCTGCTGGAACTGTCATTACCTGGGCAGACTTCAAGACTGCCTTCCGTGCTCGGTACATCCCTGAGGGTGTTATCGACCGCAAGCGCACGGAGTTCCGTAACCTGGTTCAAGGCAACAAGTCAGTTGATGCTTATCAGCGGGAGTTCCTTGAATTGTCCCGCTATGCTGAGGAGGATATCGCTACTGATGCCAGACGCCAAGAGAAGTTCAGGCGTGGACTTCATCATGATATTCTGCTTGCTCTTGTGGCACTGGACTTTCCGGACTTCGCCACTTTAGTGAACAAGGCCATTCAGGTTGAAACTGGACTCAAGCTACACAAGGATGCTCTTAAGCGCTCTCGCGAGTCGGGCTCATCTTCGGGCTCGTCTTCTCAGAAGCGCCGCATATGGATTCCTCAGAGCATGTATCGTCCAAACGCTCCAGTGTACAGGCCTTCTTATGCTGCACCTCGTCTACCTCCTCCACCGCCAATGCAGTACAGGCCTGCTGTTCCAGCACCTCGAGCACCTGCGATTCGTCCAGAGAGTGGACTCTGCTTCAAGTGTGGCCGTCCGGGTCACCGTGCCAGAGACTGTCCACAGGCTCAGGGTCAGCTGGCTCTTCCATCTGCTGGCCGTGGCAATGGACGTGGAATTCCTCAGTAGCGCAACAATAATACCAGGCCTTTGAATGCCCGTGGTGGTCAGCTTCACCACGTCAATCTGAGTGAAGACCCAGAGCAGCCAGCCACAGTGATGGGTACACTTCTTGTCAACTCAGTACCTGCTAATGTTTTGTTTGATACTGGTGCATCTGATTCTTTCATATCCGAACCATTTGCATTTAAACATGGCTTTAAACAAGATACACTACATCACACGCTATCCGTACAAACCTCCGCGGGTCAGTGCAACGCTACCCTATTCTGTCCGGAAGTGGTAGTGGAGATAGAAGAAATGAAGTTTCAGGCACACCCCATTGTCCTGAAATCTTGCGGCATTGACCTTATCCTAGGAATGGATTGGTTAGAGGCTCACGAGGCCCAAATTGATTGTGCCACCAAGACTGTACGTCTTCGGCACCCCTCGAATCAACTCGTGAGTTGTCGCGCTCGTATATCCCGTGATGCCGAGGCTCAAATCTATGCCACAAATGCATTGAATGCTTCACCACTTGAAGGGCTCGAAAACATACCAGTTGTATGTGATTTCCCGGATGTCTTCCCAGAAGAACTTCCAGGAATACCCCCTGCTCGAGCCGTCGAATTTGTCATCGACTTGAAACCGGGTACTACTCCTATTGCGAAGCGCCCTTATAAGATGCCACCGCATGAGCTCCTAGAGCTTAAGGAGGAAATCGACAAGTCACTCAGGAAGGGCTTCATCCGTCCTAGTTCCTCTGCCTGGGGAGCACCGTCTCTTTTCGTCAAGAAGAAAGATGGTACGAATAGGCTGGTACAAGATTACCGACCTATCAACCAGGCAACCATCCAGAACAAATATCCGCTTCCTCGGATCAATGACTTATATGATCAACTGGCTGGATCATCGGTGTTTTCTAAACTCGACTTGAGGTTGGGTTATCACCAGATCCGTGTTCGCGAAGAGGATATTCCAAAGACTGCATTCGTAACTCGCTATGGCTCGTATGAGTACACGGTCATGTCTTTTGGACTGACTAATGCTCCAGCTACCTTCTCCCGCCTGATGAATTATATATTCATGGATTACCTCGACAAGTTTGTCGTGGTATATCTGGATGATATTCTGGTATTCTCAAAGAACAAGGAAGAACACGCCGAACATCTTCGCCTTGTTCTGGAGAAGCTGCGAGAACATCAGCTATATGCTAAGTTCTCCAAATGCGAGTTCTGGCTTTCTGAAGTAACCTACCTTGGACATGTGATTTCCAAGGATGGTATTGCCGTTAATCCGGAACGGGTTCAGGCTATTCTTGACTGGACTCCTCCGAAGAATGTCAAGCAAGTGAGAAGTTTTCTCGGCCTCGCAAGCTATTGTCGTCGCTTCGTCGAGAACTTTTCCAAGATTGCCAAGCCCCTGACTAATCTGCTTCACAAAGGCGTTAAGTTTGAGTGGACAGATAAATGCCAGGAAAGCTTCCAAGCTCTTAAGGACAAGCTCGTTTCTGCACCAGTGCTTGCTCCTCCAGATTCTCGCAAGGACTTTGTGATATATTGTGACGCCTCTCGTCAAGGCTTAGGCTATGTCCTAATGCAAGAACGAAGAGTAATTGCTTATGCATCACGTCAATTGCGACCGCATGAAGAGAATTATCCAGTGCATGATCTGGAACTTGCTGCTGTGATTTTTGCACTGAAGCTATGGCGACATTACCTTCTCGGTAACCGGTGTGAGATTTATACTGATCACCAAAGTTTGAAGTATTTATTCACTCAACCGGATCTTAATCTCCGCCAACAGCGATGGTTGGAAACTATTTCTGAATATGACTGTGGTATTTCTTATACCCCTGGCAAGGCAAATGTGATGGCCGATGCCTTGAGTCGCAAGTCATACAGCACCAATCTCAAGGTTAAGCGAGCTCAACCTCGTCTTTATGAGGAACTGCGCAAGCTAAATCTGCATATCGTTCCACATGGTTCGCTTAATGACCTTGTGATACAGCCGGATCTTGAGAAGGCTGTCAAGGTAGCGCAAACCAAAGATGCTTATGTTGATGTTATGAAGCAAGAACTGCATCTTCCGAAATACAGGGATTTCTCGATCTCCGAAGATGGAACCTTGTATTTCCGAGGCCGCGTTGTGGTAACTCGTTTCGACCTTATGACTGACAAGGTCATGAAGGAGGCACATGATACACCGCTGTCTATTCATCCTGGTAGTACTAAGATGTATCGTGATCTCCGCCAAAGGTACTGGTGGCCTAATATGAAGCGGGATATTGCTCGTTATGTTGCTGAATGCGATGTCTGCCGTCGCGTGAAGGCAGAACATTAGAAGCCTGTTGGACTTCTGCAACCGCTCCCTATTCCGCTCTGGAAATGGGATAAGGTGCAGATGGATTTCATTACTGGATTTCCTAAGTCCCAGAAGGGTAACGATGCCATTCTTGTCGTCGTTGACCAACTCTCAAAGGTTGCACATTTCCTACCAGTCAAGGAGACTATCACTGCTAGCCAGTTAGCAGAATTGTATATCTCCAGAATCGTTTCACTTCACGGAATTCCGAAGGAGATCAGTTCGGACCGTGGCACCCTGTTCACTTCCAAGTTCTGGGAAAGTTTTCAAGAAGCTTTGGGAACTCATATCCAATGGAGTTCAGCTTATCACCCCCAGTCCCAAGGTCAAGTTGAACGAGTCAATCAAGTGCTTGAAGATATGCTGCGAGCTTGTGTTATATCTTTCGGTAAGAAATGGGAAGAATCTCTTCCATATGCCGAGTTCTCGTATAACAACAGCTATCAAGCAAGCTTGAAGATGGCTCCTTTTGAAGTTCTGTACGGACGTAAGTGTCGAACCCCTCTGAATTGGTCAGAAACTGGGGAACGACAAGTTATTGGTCCGGACATTATTCAACACGCCGAAGAGCAAGTCCGTATCGTGCGTGAAAATCTCAAGGCGGCTCAAGACCGTCAGAAGAGCAACTATGATCGCAAGAGATCGGGACTGACTTATCAACCAGGTGATCAAGTTTATCTTCGAGTCACCCCTATGAAGGGCACGCACCGTTTCGGTATCAAGGGCAAGCTAGCTCCACGCTACATTGGCCCCTTCCCCGTGGTTGCTAGACGTGGATTCGTGGCTTACAAATTGCAATTGCCACCGCAATTCTCGCATATCAACGATGTGTTCCATGTGTCGCAACTTCGTCGATCCTTCAAGGAATCCCCGCATCGTGCTGTGGATCACGAGATGCTCGAGCTTCAAGATGATCTGTCTTATAAGGAGCATCCGATCCGCATCCTCGATCAAACTGAACGTCGGACCCGTCAGAAGACAACCAAGTTCCTGAAAGTGCAGTGGTCAAATCATACTGAAGATGAAGCCACTTGGGAACGCGAGGAAAATCTTCGGGCGGAATACCCCGACCTCTTTTCTTCTACCTCCTAAATTCTCGGGACGAGAATTTCTTTTAGAGGAGGAGAATTTGTAACACCCCCTTGTAATGATCACTGTGTTCAGCTGCTAAACTTGCCATGTCATCATCATTAGCAATGCATAAACACAGTGGTTAAATCAAGCACTTCCATACTCCCTCTGAAACTCCAAGTCAAATTCAAATGCAAAATGAAGTTGTTCCAAAATTTTGGGAAAAATGTTCAACTCACTGCAAATATTCCAAAATAAATGCTGTTGTTGAAAATAGCATCACCAGCAACTCCTAATGAGGGCTAGGGCATGAAACAGTGCCCAAAACAGCACTTTAATTGCCTTTTCATTTTTGTAAAATTCAAAAATGATCCAATTTAGTCCAAACCAATTTTTGGTGATGAGGTATAGTGCCAAGTAATTTTTGGTCCAGCTTCTGCATTTTTTTTCAAAGTCCTCTGCTGGCCTTTCATTTCTTATTCATCTCTGTTAATAAATAAAAAGGAAAGCAGAAAACAGAAAAGAAAAGGGCCAGAACAACTTACCTGGCGTCTGGGCCGCGCTGGCCCAGCCCACGCCCACCTGCCCCGTCCTTCTTCTCCCCCCGTGTCGCGCTCGCCATGGCCGGCCGTCGCCTCCGGCCACTGCTGCCCTCCTACTCCCACAGGAGCGCGGGGAAAGGATAAGGACGCGCCGAGCCATTCCCCCTGGTCCTCCTCGACCATTTCTTCCCTCTCCCCTCGTTCTCCTTCTCCCTTTCGCATCGGCGCCCGACGCGGTCGCCGCCGTTCACCGTCACCCGCACGGCCCCAGCCACTACCTCGTCACCTGACCGTGTCGACCTGCTCCGCCTTCGTCTTCCTCATCCTCCGGTGGTCTCCGCTGGAGCTGGGAAGCACCGAGGCGCCGGTTCCCCTTCGTCGTCTTCCTCCGGTCGCCGGCGATCCCCTTCGTCCCCGTCGGCCGTCTGCTGCTCCTAAGCTGCCGCCGGGCCTACTTGCGCCCTCACGGTGAGCTTCTCCCCCGTCCTCTCTACTCCGTTCGCTCGCATGAGCCCGCTAGCCGTAGCTCCACCATGACCGCAAGCTTGCCGCCGTAGATCGCTTCGCCGCCGTGGCCAACGTCGCTGTCGTGCGCGTCCGAGGACAGCCTCGAGCTCCTGGAGCTCGTGCGAGTCCAGTGGGGCCCCTAGCATCTCTCCCCGTGCCCTCTAGCCCCTAGCTCGACATGCGCCCGAATGCGCCTCCGCCCGCGCTCGTCGCCGGCGTCGTTTCCGGCCATCTCCGGCCCGGAGACCACCGGCGATGGATGCGCCGCTCAACGCTCGTTCGAGCGAGCCTACGCGCGGGTCGAATGGACCCCCGTAGCGCTTTTCCGGCCAACTCCGGCGAGAAACGCCGCGGGAGTGGCTCGCCGGAGCTTTCTCCGGTGGCCGGCCGGCGTGGCCGACCTGGGGCCACCCCCAGGGTCGCTGCCAGTGGCCCCCACGGGCCCCGTTGACTGGTTTGACCAGTCAACGTGCTGACTGGGCGCCACTGTGCCACTGACACGCGGGCCCCACCGCCCGTTTAATTAACTAAACTGTTTTAAAAATAAAAATAAACTAACTAATACTAATTATTCAATGACAGGTGGGGTCCAGTAGCTAAATAGAATTAGTTTAAGTTAAAACAAACTCTGTTTAATAGCAGAGGCTGACGTGTGGGACCCACTGGTCAGGTTTGACCTGACCAGTGCGGCTGTTGACTGCTGACGCAGTGATGACGTCATGCTGATGCAATAAATTCTTTTCTGTTTATTAAAATAATTCCAGAAATTCAAATAAACTTTGAAAAATCATATCTTTTAATCCGTAACTCCGATGAAAATAATTTATATATGAAAATTGCTCAGAATTTCGATACGAATCTAGATACGCCCTCCGTATTCCCATCAGATGCCCCTAGCTAGATGAACATGGAACTTTTGGCCTGTTTTCAATAAATGAATAGTGCTCAACTTTATTAAAATAATTCCAAACAAATTCTTAAAAATAACTAATATGTCTTAGGCATGTTCTTAGGCAACCCCGCACTGCACGTTAGCCTAGCTCGCTTTGTGTTGTTTGTTTATTGTGCATTTATCTGTTTCTTCCCCCTCTTCTCTCTCGGTAGAGTCCGGCACTGACGCAGATCCCGAGACCGACGCCGTCCCGGTGATTGGTTCCCCCTCCGACGATCTTGCTTTTGCCACCGAGCAACCAGGCAAGCAACCCCCCCCCCCTTGAGCATTTCCGATATCGCCTATGTCTATTCTCTCTTATTCATGCATTAGAATTGCTGCTACTGTTACTGCTCCTATTACTGTTGCATAGCCTGTTTTTGCTAAATTGTTGATACCTGTCAATATTCATAAACTGCTTAGTATAGGTTGGGTAGCACTGCTGTGGTCCCGCTTTCTCGTAGTTGCCTCGCATAGTACCCCTTGCCTCGATCAAGCGATCGAGCCCCCTTCCCCTGACCTTCTTCACAGCACCGCACAACCCCCAATATGCTCGACTCCGCAGAGTTAACATCGGGTGACGAGGGTGATACCTCCGAACTCACTTCTGATGTTGTCACTGTAGTATAGCTATCTCGATGTGGGTTTCCGAGGGTGATTCCTCTTCCCACTTCCGACTTAGCTTTGTCGTGCATCCGCTACGGTGATTACCGCCGAGGGTGATTCCTCCGGTAGCACCTTAACGGGACTTGTCGTATAGGATTCCAACGAGGGTGATTCCTCGGATTCCTCATCGGCATGAAAACCACACGGATACCCTGGATGACAGTACCGTGTTTAAAGACGTATCGATCCCCGAGGCCGGACGTCGCCAGGAACAAAGGCGTGCGGCCAGAGGTATCGTGCGTCTGATGACACCTTATTGTTACTACACTTGTTGGAAGTGAGGTGTGAGCTGTGAAGTCGGGTGACCAGTGAGGGTACCCGCGAGATAACTACGAAGCGTGGCCGGTCCGTAAGGTCCTTGTCACAAGTCTTCGAGACGGGACGACGGGGCCAACAGTATCGTAGGCTCTGCTCGTTGCCGCACCCCCAAATCCACTAAGCGATTTGGATATTTGATCCGAGGGGCCTTCGGGTCCGATAGCACTAACCACCACGTGGGTGTGAGTGGGTGCTCTGCGTCGTATACATCAGCCGGAGTCGTCACGACGTCAGCGATTGAGCGGGCTGTTCGGATTGGACTTAGGATGCAACTGCGCTTGTATAAGGGGTTGCTAGGTCTGCTACCGAACGGCTTCGCAACGTGCGGAGTGTCCGGGGCGACGGCCATGACCCCCGGGGGCATAGGATTAGTCCGGCGTGCTCGATACTCTCTGGCGGTATCCGGTCGGGTTGCGTCGTATTGTTTAGCCGAGGGCGGGCACGACCTGATGGTGTGTCCGTCCGGAGTTAAGCGAGCGTGGTGGGTAACTTGGTGCACCCCTGCAGGGAAGAAACAATCTATCGATAGCCTGTCCTACGGTAACGGACACTCGGAGTTGTATCCACTTCGGTACAACTAGAACTGGTGACTTGAGATATGAGGATGATATTGCTGAGAACATACTACATTATGTTAAACTATTCTGGTCCCCTTCTAATTGCTGCAAGACCCTGAAGATGCTAGTCTTTGTCAGGACTAGGCTTTTCCCTCTCTACTCTGGCTTTCTGCAGTCTAGTCCACCCACATAAAGCCCCCTTTGAAAATGTTGCATTGCTAGTATAGATCTGATGTAAGTCTTGCTGAGTACTTTGGATGAGTACTCACGGTTGCTTGCTACCCCCTTTTTGTCCTTTCCGTTTGCTAAACCAGACGACGGAGCCATGGTGCCTGCAGCCCCCATTGACGACTACTACTACCAGCCCGAGGCTGGCTACTACTACTACCCGGCCGGCGAGTACTACTACGAGGAGCCGGCGGACGACGACCAGGAGTAGGATCGGAGGTCCCAGGCAGGAGGCCTGCGCCTTTTCGATCGTAGCTTTTATTTTGCCCCGCCTTTGTAAAAGGCCTAACTTCTGCTGTGTTGTATCTGTACCCAGATACCTAACGCTTCCGCTGACTATGTGTATGACATCATGTTATGTATTCGAGCCCTCGAGGCCCCTGGCTTGTAATATATGACTTGTATGTATTTGTTTATGTTTTAGAGTTGTGCTGTGATTCCTTCACGTGAGTCCTTAGGCTTGATCGTGTGCATTTGCGTGTATGATTAGTGCACGGTCGGGCCGGGGTCGTCACAG
>LR738709.1:335982380-336013889 GCA_902687465.1 Secale cereale
GAAGGGCTTCATCCGTCCTAGTTCCTCTGCCTGGGGAGCACCGTCTCTTTTCGTCAAGAAGAAAGATGGTACGAATAGGCTGGTACAAGATTACCGACCTATCAACCAGGCAACCATCCAGAACAAATATCCGCTTCCTCGGATCAATGACTTATATGATCAACTGGCTGGATCATCGGTGTTTTCTAAACTCGACTTGAGGTTGGGTTATCACCAGATCCGTGTTCGCGAAGAGGATATTCCAAAGACTGCATTCGTAACTCGCTATGGCTCGTATGAGTACACGGTCATGTCTTTTGGACTGACTAATGCTCCAGCTACCTTCTCCCGCCTGATGAATTATATATTCATGGATTACCTCGACAAGTTTGTCGTGGTATATCTGGATGATATTCTGGTATTCTCAAAGAACAAGGAAGAACACGCCGAACATCTTCGCCTTGTTCTGGAGAAGCTGCGAGAACATCAGCTATATGCTAAGTTCTCCAAATGCGAGTTCTGGCTTTCTGAAGTAACCTACCTTGGACATGTGATTTCCAAGGATGGTATTGCCGTTAATCCGGAACGGGTTCAGGCTATTCTTGACTGGACTCCTCCGAAGAATGTCAAGCAAGTGAGAAGTTTTCTCGGCCTCGCAAGCTATTGTCGTCGCTTCGTCGAGAACTTTTCCATGATTGCCAAGCCCCTGACTAATCTGCTTCACAAAGGCGTTAAGTTTGAGTGGACAGATAAATGCCAGGAAAGCTTCCAAGCTCTTAAGGACAAGCTCGTTTCTGCACCAGTGCTTGCTCCTCCAGATTCTCGCAAGGACTTTGTGATATATTGTGACGCCTCTCGTCAAGGCTTAGGCTGTGTCCTAATGCAAGAACGAAGAGTAATTGCTTATGCATCACGTCAATTGCGACCGCATGAAGAGAATTATCCAGTGCATGATCTGGAACTTGCTGCTGTGATTTTTGCACTGAAGCTATGGCGACATTACCTTCTCGGTAACCGGTGTGAGATTTATACTGATCACCAAAGTTTGAAGTATTTATTCACTCAACCGGATCTTAATCTCCGCCAACAGCGATGGTTGGAAACTATTTCTGAATATGACTGTGGTATTTCTTATACCCCTGGCAAGGCAAATGTGATGGCCGATGCCTTGAGTCGCAAGTCATACAGCACCAATCTCAAGGTTAAGCGAGCTCAACCTCGTCTTTATGAGGAACTGCGCAAGCTAAATCTGCATATCGTTCCACATGGTTCGCTTAATGACCTTGTGATACAGCCGGATCTTGAGAAGGCTGTCAAGGTAGCGCAAACCAAAGATGCTTATGTTGATGTTATGAAGCAAGAACTGCATCTTCCGAAATACAGGGATTTCTCGATCTCCGAAGATGGAACCTTGTATTTCCGAGGCCGCGTTGTGGTAACTCGTTTCGACCTTATGACTGACAAGGTCATGAAGGAGGCACATGATACACCGCTGTCTATTCATCCTGGTAGTACTAAGATGTATCGTGATCTCCGCCAAAGGTACTGGTGGCCTAATATGAAGCGGGATATTGCTCGTTATGTTGCTGAATGCGATGTCTGCCGTCGCGTGAAGGCAGAACATCAGAAGCCTGTTGGACTTCTGCAACCGCTCCCTATTCCGCTCTGGAAATGGGATAAGGTGCAGATGGATTTCATTACTGGATTTCCTAAGTCCCAGAAGGGTAACGATGCCATTCTTGTCGTCGTTGACCAACTCTCAAAGGTTGCACATTTCCTACCAGTCAAGGAGACTATCACTGCTAGCCAGTTAGCAGAATTGTATATCTCCAGAATCGTTTCACTTCACGGAATTCCGAAGGAGATCAGTTCGGACCGTGGCACCCTGTTCACTTCCAAGTTCTGGGAAAGTTTTCAAGAAGCTTTGGGAACTCATATCCAATGGAGTTCAGCTTATCACCCCCAGTCCCAAGGTCAAGTTGAACGAGTCAATCAAGTGCTTGAAGATATGCTGCGAGCTTGTGTTATATCTTTCGGTAAGAAATGGGAAGAATCTCTTCCATATGCCGAGTTCTCGTATAACAACAGCTATCAAGCAAGCTTGAAGATGGCTCCTTTTGAAGTTCTGTACGGACGTAAGTGTCGAACCCCTCTGAATTGGTCAGAAACTGGGGAACGACAAGTTATTGGTCCGGACATTATTCAACACGCCGAAGAGCAAGTCCGTATCGTGCGTGAAAATCTCAAGGCGGCTCAAGACCGTCAGAAGAGCAACTATGATCGCAAGAGATCGGGACTGACTTATCAACCAGGTGATCAAGTTTATCTTCGAGTCACCCCTATGAAGGGCACGCACCGTTTCGGTATCAAGGGCAAGCTAGCTCCACGCTACATTGGCCCCTTCCCCGTGGTTGCTAGACGTGGATTCGTGGCTTACAAATTGCAATTGCCACCGCAATTCTCGCATATCAACGATGTGTTCCATGTGTCGCAACTTCGTCGATCCTTCAAGGAATCCCCGCATCGTGCTGTGGATCACGAGATGCTCGAGCTTCAAGATGATCTGTCTTATAAGGAGCATCCGATCCGCATCCTCGATCAAACTGAACGTCGGACCCGTCAGAAGACAACCAAGTTCCTGAAAGTGCAGTGGTCAAATCATACTGAAGATGAAGCCACTTGGGAACGCGAGGAAAATCTTCGGGCGGAATACCCCGACCTCTTTTCTTCTACCTCCTAAATTCTCGGGACGAGAATTTCTTTTAGAGGAGGAGAATTTGTAACACCCCCTTGTAATGATCACTGTGTTCAGCTGCTAAACTTGCCATGTCATCATCATTAGCAATGCATAAACACAGTGGTTAAATCAAGCACTTCCATACTCCCTCTGAAACTCCAAGTCAAATTCAAATGCAAAATGAAGTTGTTCCAAAATTTTGGGAAAAATGTTCAACTCACTGCAAATATTCCAAAATAAATGCTGTTGTTGAAAATAGCATCACCAGCAACTCCTAATGAGGGCTAGGGCATGAAACAGTGCCCAAAACAGCACTTTAATTGCCTTTTCATTTTTGTAAAATTCAAAAATGATCCAATTTAGTCCAAACCAATTTTTGGTGATGAGGTATAGTGCCAAGTAATTTTTGGTCCAGCTTCTGCATTTTTTTTCAAAGTCCTCTGCTGGCCTTTCATTTCTTATTCATCTCTGTTAATAAATAAAAAGGAAAGCAGAAAACAGAAAAGAAAAGGGCCAGAACAACTTACCTGGCGTCTGGGCCGCGCTGGCCCAGCCCACGCCCACCTGCCCCGTCCTTCTTCTCCCCCCGTGTCGCGCTCGCCATGGCCGGCCGTCGCCTCCGGCCACTGCTGCCCTCCTACTCCCACAGGAGCGCGGGGAAAGGATAAGGACGCGCCGAGCCATTCCCCCTGGTCCTCCTCGACCATTTCTTCCCTCTCCCCTCGTTCTCCTTCTCCCTTTCGCATCGGCGCCCGACGCGGTCGCCGCCGTTCACCGTCACCCGCACGGCCCCAGCCACTACCTCGTCACCTGACCGTGTCGACCTGCTCCGCCTTCGTCTTCCTCATCCTCCGGTGGTCTCCGCTGGAGCTGGGAAGCACCGAGGCGCCGGTTCCCCTTCGTCGTCTTCCTCCGGTCGCCGGCGATCCCCTTCGTCCCCGTCGGCCGTCTGCTGCTCCTAAGCTGCCGCCGGGCCTACTTGCGCCCTCACGGTGAGCTTCTCCCCCGTCCTCTCTACTCCGTTCGCTCGCATGAGCCCGCTAGCCGTAGCTCCACCATGACCGCAAGCTTGCCGCCGTAGATCGCTTCGCCGCCGTGGCCAACGTCGCCGTCGTGCGCGTCCGAGGACAGCCTCGAGCTCCTGGAGCTCGTGCGAGTCCAGTGGGGCCCCTAGCATCTCTCCCCGTGCCCTCTAGCCCCTAGCTCGACGTGCGCCCGAATGCGCCTCCGCCCGCGCTCGTCGCCGGCGTCGTTTCCGGCCATCTCCGGCCCGGAGACCACCGGCGATGGATGCGCCGCTCAACGCTCGTTCGAGCGAGCCTACGCGCGGGTCGAATGGACCCCCGTAGCGCTTTTCCGGCCAACTCCGGCGAGAAACGCCGCGGGAGTGGCTCGCCGGAGCTTTCTCCGGTGGCCGGCCGGCGTGGCCGACCTGGGGCCACCCCCAGGGTCGCTGCCAGTGGCCCCCACGGGCCCCGTTGACTGGTTTGACCAGTCAACGTGCTGACTGGGCGCCACTGTGCCACTGACACGCGGGCCCCACCGCCCGTTTAATTAACTAAACTGTTTTAAAAATAAAAATAAACTAACTAATACTAATTATTCAATGACAGGTGGGGTCCAGTAGCTAAATAGAATTAGTTTAAGTTAAAACAAACTCTGTTTAATAGCAGAGGCTGACGTGTGGGACCCACTGGTCAGGTTTGACCTGACCAGTGCGGCTGTTGACTGCTGACGCAGTGATGACGTCATGCTGATGCAATAAATTCTTTTCTGTTTATTAAAATAATTCCAGAAATTCAAATAAACTTTGAAAAATCATATCTTTTAATCCGTAACTCCGATGAAAATAATTTATATATGAAAATTGCTCAGAATTTCGATACGAATCTAGATACGCCCTCCGTATTCCCATCAGATGCCCCTAGCTAGATGAACATGGAACTTTTGGCCTGTTTTCAATAAATGAATAGTGCTCAACTTTATTAAAATAATTCCAAACAAATTCTTAAAAATAACTAATATGTCTTAGGCATGTTCTTAGGCAACCCCGCACTGCACGTTAGCCTAGCTCGCTTTGTGTTGTTTGTTTATTGTGCATTTATCTGTTTCTTCCCCCTCTTCTCTCTCGGTAGAGTCCGGCACTGACGCAGATCCCGAGACCGACGCCGTCCCGGTGATTGGTTCCCCCTCCGACGATCTTGCTTTTGCCACCGAGCAACCAGGCAAGCAACCCCCCCCCCCTTGAGCATTTCCGATATCGCCTATGTCTATTCTCTCTTATTCATGCATTAGAATTGCTGCTACTGTTACTGCTCCTATTACTGTTGCATAGCCTGTTTTTGCTAAATTGTTGATACCTGTCAATATTCATAAACTGCTTAGTATAGGTTGGGTAGCACTGCTGTGGTCCCGCTTTCTCGTAGTTGCCTCGCATAGTACCCCTTGCCTCGATCAAGCGATCGAGCCCCCTTCCCCTGACCTTCTTCACAGCACCGCACAACCCCCAATATGCTCGACTCCGCAGAGTTAACATCGGGTGACGAGGGTGATACCTCCGAACTCACTTCTGATGTTGTCACTGTAGTATAGCTATCTCGATGTGGGTTTCCGAGGGTGATTCCTCTTCCCACTTCCGACTTAGCTTTGTCGTGCATCCGCTACGGTGATTACCGCCGAGGGTGATTCCTCCGGTAGCACCTTAACGGGACTTGTCGTATAGGATTCCAACGAGGGTGATTCCTCGGATTCCTCATCGGCATGAAAACCACACGGATACCCTGGATGACAGTACCGTGTTTAAAGACGTATCGATCCCCGAGGCCGGACGTCGCCAGGAACAAAGGCGTGCGGCCAGAGGTATCGTGCGTCTGATGACACCTTATTGTTACTACACTTGTTGGAAGTGAGGTGTGAGCTGTGAAGTCGGGTGACCAGTGAGGGTACCCGCGAGATAACTACGAAGCGTGGCCGGTCCGTAAGGTCCTTGTCACAAGTCTTCGAGACGGGACGACGGGGCCAACAGTATCGTAGGCTCTGCTCGTTGCCGCACCCCCAAATCCACTAAGCGATTTGGATATTTGATCCGAGGGGCCTTCGGGTCCGATAGCACTAACCACCACGTGGGTGTGAGTGGGTGCTCTGCGTCGTATACATCAGCCGGAGTCGTCACGACGTCAGCGATTGAGCGGGCTGTTCGGATTGGACTTAGGATGCAACTGCGCTTGTATAAGGGGTTGCTAGGTCTGCTACCGAACGGCTTCGCAACGTGCGGAGTGTCCGGGGCGACGGCCATGACCCCCGGGGGCATAGGATTAGTCCGGCGTGCTCGATACTCTCTGGCGGTATCCGGTCGGGTTGCGTCGTATTGTTTAGCCGAGGGCGGGCACGACCTGATGGTGTGTCCGGCCGGAGTTAAGCGAGCGTGGTGGGTAACTTGGTGCACCCCTGCAGGGAAGAAACAATCTATCGATAGCCTGTCCTACGGTAACGGACACTCGGAGTTGTATCCACTTCGGTACAACTAGAACTGGTGACTTGAGATATGAGGATGATATTGCTGAGAACATACTACATTATGTTAAACTATTCTGGTCCCCTTCTAATTGCTGCAAGACCCTGAAGATGCTAGTCTTCGTCAGGACTAGGCTTTTCCCTCTCTACTCTGGCTTTCTGCAGTCTAGTCCACCCACATAAAGCCCCCTTTGAAAATGTTGCATTGCTAGTATAGATCTGATGTAAGTCTTGCTGAGTACTTTGGATGAGTACTCACGGTTGCTTGCTACCCCCTTTTTGTCCTTTCCGTTTGCTAAACCAGACGACGGAGCCATGGTGCCTGCAGCCCCCGTTGACGACTACTACTACCAGCCCGAGGCTGGCTACTACTACTACCCGGCCGGCGAGTACTACTACGAGGAGCCGGCGGACGACGACCAGGAGTAGGATCGGAGGTCCCGGGCAGGAGGCCTGCGCCTTTTCGATCGTAGCTTTTATTTTGCCCCGCCTTTGTAAAAGGCCTAACTTCTGCTGTGTTGTATCTGTACCCAGATACCTAACGCTTCCGCTGACTATGTGTATGACATCATGTTATGTATTCGAGCCCTCGAGGCCCCTGGCTTGTAATATATGACTTGTATGTATTTGTTTATGTTTTAGAGTTGTGCTGTGATTCCTTCACGTGAGTCCTTAGGCTTGATCGTGTGCATTTGCGTGTATGATTAGTGCACGGTCGGGCCGGGGTCGTCACAGCGGAGTAGGCACGGGCACCCCGAAACCTGACACGGCCTTCAGCAGCTCGACCTTGTCAGGACGGTGGTATAGCGACAGATGGGCCCCCGAGAGGTCCTCAGGAACCATCCCTAGGAGAGCGTTCGAGATGAGGCCCAACTCGATCTCGGCCAGCGTCCCCGAGCGCAGCCGAAGCCTATCATCGTCTCCCACCAGCTCCAGCATGGGGTGCGAGTGTCCCTGAAGCGGCGCCAGCCGCTGCCTTAGGAACTCCTTCACAATCTGGGCCCCTTCAAGCCTCAATCCTAGGTCGGCCTCGATCCTTGCCAAGACAGGCTCGGAAAGGGGGTTGTTGAGCTTCGCGTAGATCCAGCATACGCGTTTCTCCAGATGGGCGGTAGGCAGCGTCAGCAGCGGGTGAATACGCTGGGCATCCTGATAGACCCACCTCTTCCGGTGGGTGTCTATCTTCTTCCCGGCTGCCATTAGCCTGCAGCCCTGGCGCTGGAAGCCGAAGGAGACGCAGCCCGAGAATGGACTCTCGTCATACCGCCGCATGGAGAAGAAGTGGCGGAAGAGGGCGACAGTCAGTTTCACCCCGACACACACCTCGCAGTAAAAGGCGAAGAGCGACAGGACGAAGATGGAGCGAGGCTGGATGTGGAGGGCATGCACCTAGTAGTGATTCAGGATGGCGTAGAAGAACTCCGAGAAGGGCGACACCAGCCCGACGGACATGCTGTGGAGGAAGAAGGTGTTGCAAGACTTCAACAAGGTCCGCACCACGGTGGACCCAACCCAAATCTTCGTCGGGCCATGCTCGTTATGGTCGCTCGACAAGAAACACCGGACCTCCGCGTAGTCCCCCTTCTCGGTGATGCTGGACTCCTCGAGCGCCGACTCGGGGGAGGAAGCAGATCCGGACGCCTGCGCGGCACCCTTGCCTTTCTTCACCATTGCTGGAGGCGCTGGAGGATGCAGGTGATTGGGGAAGGCTGGGGGCGAAGGAGAAGGGGATCTGAGCAGGAAGGAAAGGAAGCGATAACCCCTCTGCACTGAAGACAGTCCCTTTTTGTCAAGCCGCATGGTTACCAAGACTGCATGGGGAGCGGAGTCGCCCACGTCCCATCCAACCGTCGCACGCCAGCCTAGCCCGGAGTCTTTTGGGGCCCGTGGCGCTTCGTCCTCGACTAAGGCTTCGCCCCGAAGCCATCTCCGCGTGCACCTTGGGCCTGAGGGCTACTGTCAGTGTCTTGGGAACCAGGGTACCCAGACTTGCCTGCCTGCGGCCCGCGACGCGCTCCTACTACGGCATGGTACGGCCCATCTGATCGACCAGCTAGTCAAGACCCTCGCGAGAGGGCTAAGCCTCGCGAGGAGAACGACACCAAGACCCTCGCAGGAGCGGCCTCGGCTAGGCTGCTCCGGAGGGACGGAGAATTCAAGGCCAAGCCTACCTCAGGAGGAGGCAGTGACGCACCGCGCCTGTGGGTGCCAGCGCGTGCCAGCGGTGTAGTTTGCCGTTTTAGTGCAAAGGAGACAACGCAGGCGCAGGTTCCCGAGGGGCGAGACAAAGGTTTCCCCTTCGGTGCAACAAGACCGAAAACCGCAAGGACGACAGGGAGGATGTCACCACCGAGCCCACCACCGTGTCATCGTCTGATCTCTTTGCTGGCGAAGACCGCTTTTGTCAAGATAGGAACGTCCTTGTGTTCCCGCTCAAAATGGCTGTTGTGGGATCCCTTCCCGCCTAAACATTTCAGGGGAAAAGGACCCTGGCCGCCTATATAAGTATCTAGGGTTTCCACTATGGAGATCTGGATGGACCTCATCTCAAACACCCCACCTTTGCTTCAAGGAGCAAGAAAACTTGCCTCCTGACCCTCTTGAGCTCTCCTCCTGAGCTCAAGAACCATTGTACTTGTTCATACTCAAGCCCTCCTGAGGATAATCCACTCAAGCAGGACGTAGGGTTTTACACCGCAAGGTGGCCTGAACCTGGGTAAACTCGTGTGTGCTTTTACTTGTTGCTTGCTTGAATCTCACCACCGGGCGAGGGCGTGGCGCTAGGTAGACGTGAGCGGGAGAGATCTTTGTTCACGCCCCTGTGTTCGAACTTCTTTGGGTTTGCGGAGCCCGTAATCTGACAGTATCTAGTCACTTGTCATTGCATGAGAGTACGACAAAGGTATTAGGGATGCCCAGTCCCAAAATGAAAAACAAATTTACTTTATGTTGTCAAATAATAAATTCCTTGGAAAGTGTTGGTATGGAAGGCAACCGTGGATTCGGCTAGCCATGGCTTGTGAAAGTTTGGTGGAAAAGGAATAAAGTTTATTTTTGGTTTGGGAACCGCCTATGATATATCTAGCATGGAAAGTGTTGGCAACTTCAAGTCGTTCTTGTTGGTGGGAAAAGTATACCTCCCAAAAAAATTTATCTCTCAATTTAAGCTTTGAGCTCTGGCACCTCTACAAATCCCTACTTCCCTCTACGAATGGCCTTTCTTTTACTTATGCAATTTTTATTTTTGATTTTGAGTCTCCATCTTCTATTACAAGCATCAACTAGGAAACACTATGATCATACTTGAACATTGGATGTAACTAATATGCGAGTGTGTTTCATGAATGGATCAATGATAGAGCATGATGGTCTAGGGATAACTTATTTTACCATTGATATTTTGAGGGACATGCTTGCTTGTTGATATGCTTGAGTATCTAAATTATTATGTCAAAACTAGACTATTGCTTTGAACCATATAAAAGTCCGAATGTCCATGCTATAAAGAAAAGAATATGACATGACTTGATAAACATCACTCCACATCAAAAAATTCTGTTTTTATCACTTAACTACTCGAGGACGAGCAGGAGTTAAGGTTGGGGATGCTGATACGTCTCCAAGTATCTATAATTTTTTATTGTTCCATGATGTCATATTATCATTCTTGGATGTTTTACAATCATTTTATTGTCATTTTATATCATTATTTGGTACTAACCTATTGACATAGTGCCAAGTGCCAGTTGTTGTTTTCTGCATGTTTTTTACATCATAGGAAATCAATATCAAACGGAGCCCAAACACCGTGAAACTTTTGGAGATTTTTTATGGTCCAAAAGGAACACTATGGGCCCTGGTGGCACCCGGGGGAGTCCTGAGGAGGGGACAACCCACTAGGACGCGTCAGGAGGCCCATGCGCGCCCTGGTGGGTTGTGCCCACCTCAGGTACCCCTTGGACCACCTCTTTGTTCTATAAATACCCCAATATTCCATAAACCCTAGGGGAGTCGATGAAATATTCATCCAGCCGCCCCAGAGTCCAGAAACACCAGATCCAATCTAGACACCATCACGGAGGGGTTCACCACTTCCATTGGTGCCTCTCTGATGATGCGTGAGTAGTTCTTTGTAGACCTACGGGTCCGTAGTTAGTAGCTAGATGGCTTCCTCTCTCTCTTTTGATTCTCAATACAATGGTCTCTTGGAGATCCATATGATGTTACTCTTTTTGTGGTGTGTTTGTTGGGATAAGATGAACTTTGAGTTTATGATCAGATCTATCTTTTTATACCCATGAAAGTTATTTGAGTTTCTTTGATGTCTTAAATGCATGATTGCTTATAGCCTCGTATTTCTTCTCCGATATTGGGTTTTGTTTAGCCAACTTGATCTATTTATCTTGCAATGGCAAGAGGTGCCTCATAGTGGGTTCGATCTTATGGTGCTTGATCCCAGTCACAGAAGGGGAACTAACACGTATGTATCGTTGCCACTAAGGATAAAATGATGAGATCCATATCTAATGCCATAAATAAACAGATCTTGTCTACATCATGTCATCGTCCTTAAAGCATTACTCCGTTTTTCCATGAACTTAATACACTAGATGCATGCTGGATACCGGTCGATGTGTGGAGTAATAGTAGTAGATGCAGGCAGGAGTCGGTCTACTAATCTTGGACGTGATGCCTATGTAATGATCATTGCCTGGATATCGTCATGATTATTTGAAGTACTATCAATTGCCCAACAGTAATTTGTTCACCCACCGTTGCTATTTTTCTTGAGAGAAGCCACTAGTGAAACCTACGGCCCCGGGTCTTCTTTCTCATATATTTGCCTTTGCAATCTATTTGCCTTTGCTTTTATTTTCAGATCTACTAAACCAAAAAACCAAAAATACCTTGCTGCAATTTATCTTATTTATCAAGCAATCTACCAATATTTATCTCTCTCTCACGTTCGTTACCCGAAAGGGATTGACAACCCCTTTAACACGTCGGGTTGCGAGGTGTTGTTATTTGTGTGCAGGTGTTGTTTACAGTGTGTTGCTTGGTTCTCCTACTGGTTTGATAACCTTGGTTTCACATATGAGGGAAATACTTACCACTGCTATGCTGCATCATCCCTTCCTCTTTGGGGAAAAACCGACGTAGCTTTAAGCGACATCATTTAGTTCGGCCTTTAGTGGACCCAGCGCTTAGTTGGGCCCATGTTGCTTTGGGCCGTAAACAGGCTGAATATTCTGCTAGACTGTAGAGGCCCAGAAGGTACCATGATCCTTTAGCAGGCCGAAATGCATGGTAGGCCCAAAAGTCGTCCACGGGCCTTTAGCAGGCTGAAATGTAGACCGGGCCATTATTGGCCCAGTTATATGGCGTTCCATTACCAGGCCGAAACATATCTGCAGCCTTAGTTGGCCCACTGATATCATGGGCCTTTAAGAGGCCGAAAGCTTAGTAGAGGCATCAACAGACCTATTTTTACGATGGGCCTTTAACGGGCCTAAAGTCACGTTGGGTTGAACTATTGCCACCTTGATCATGGGTCGTTAGTGGGCCGGATGTCGCGTTGGACCATATATGGCCCATGGGCAGCACGGGCCATTCCGAGGCCAAAAGACACACCGGGCTAAAATGGGCCCATGTCTTCATCGGGCCTCTAACAGGCCGAAATGTCAATGGGCTGTAATCGGGCCCAAATACTCGGCAAAACATTAACGGGCCAGATCTGGCTTTGGGCCATAATAAGGCCATGTTTAAGCAGACCGTTAGTGGACTGGCCAAATAGTACCTGCGTAAATACTATGGGCCTTTAGCAGGGCCGGCCCATTTAATATTTATGGGCCACTTTTGGGCCGGTCCACATGTCAACATATCATAGGCGCATCTCGCCCATTGGATGAGTGATATCTATGCCAACGCGGAGCTGACACGTGGTTCCGTTCGCCAATGAGAATTTTACACATGGAAAATCGCCATTGGTTGTGGCTGTTAGTGGGTTATTGGATCCAAAACTGGACCCGATAGCTTAACGGCGACCCATTACGGTGAATGCCACGTGTCGGTTACCCTTGACGAAGGCACTTCCATATTGCGACATTTATTGTCATGGAAGTGGACACTTCCGTGATGATAATTTTGGTATTGTCATGGAACACTTCTAATACAGCACAGGTATGACTATCTTGATTCTGTCATAAAATCGTCATGGATGTACATGCATGACAGAAAATGTGACCTACTGCGACAAACACATACTATCACGAAAGTTTTTTTTGTAGTGGAGGCAATAATAAAGTTGTTATTTTATATTTCCTTATATCATGATAAATTTTTATTATTCATGCTAGAATTGTATTAATCGGAAACTTGGTACATGTGTGGATACATAGACAAAACACCGTGTCCCTAGTAAGCCTCTACTAGACTAGCTCGTTAATCAAAGACGGTTAAGTTTACTAACCATAGACATGGGTTGTCATTTGATGAACGGGATCACATCATTAGGATAATGATGTGATGGATAAGACCCACACGTTAGCTTAGCATAATGATCGTTCAGTTTTACTGTTATTGCTTTCTTCATGTCAAATACATATTCCTCAGACTATGAGATTATGCAACTCCAGGATACCGGGGGAGTGCCTTGTGTGCTCTCAAATGTCACAACGTAACTGGGTGATTATAAATATGCTCTACAGGTATCTCCAAAGGTGTTTGTTGAGTTGGCATAGATCGAGATTAGGATTTGTCACTCCGAGTATCGGAGAGGTATCTCTAGGCCCTCTCGGTAATACACATCATAACAAGCCTTGGAAGCAAAGTGACTAATGAGTTAGTTGCAGGATGATGTATTACAGAACGAGTAAAGAGACTTACTGGTAACAATATTGAACTAGGTATGAAGATACCGATGATCGAATCTCAGGCAAGTAACATACCGATGACAAAGGGATTAACGTATGTTGTCATTAGTATTGACCGATAAAGATCTTCATAGAATATGTGGGAACCAAAATGAACATCTAGGTACCACTATTGTTTATTGACCAGAGAGATCTCTCGGTCATGTCTACATAGTTCTCGAACCCGTAGAGTCCGCACGCTTAACGTTCGATGACGATTTTGGTGACCGAATGTTGTTCGGAGTCCCGGATATGATCATAGACATGACAAGGAGTCTCGAAATGGTCGAGAGGTAAAGATTGATATATACGACGATAGTATTCGGACACCAAAAGTGTTCCGGGGGTATCAAGTACGTATCGGGTCAGTGAAAACGGGTTCTGGGCACCCCCGGCAAATATATGGGCCTAATGGGCCAAGAGGGGAAACGCAGCAGCCAGCATGGGCTGCTGCGTCCCCCATATAGGCCGAACCTGGAGGGAAAGGAAAGAGGGTAAGAGAGAAAGGAAGGGGAGGGATTCGGCCTCCTCCTTCCTTCCCTCCTCCCTCCTCCTTCCTTTCCCCTTCGAAAATTATGGTAAGGGTGGTGAATAGGACTAGGGCCCCAAGTAGGATTCGACCTACTTGGGCGCCCCTTGGTTGCTCCCTCTCCCTCCCACCTATAAATATGCGGGTGGGATGCTCCTAGAACACACAACAACATCTGTTAGCCATGTGCGGCGCCTCTCTCCATAGATTACACCTCCAGTCATATCTTCGTAGTGCTCAGGCGAAGCCCTGCATGGATCACTTCACCATCACTGTCACCACGCCATCGTCCTAACGGAACTCATCTACTTCCTCGACACTTTGCTGGATAAAGAATTCAAGGGACGTCATCAAGCTGAATGTGTCCAGAACTCGGAGGTGTCGTACGTTCAGTGCTTGATCGGTCGGAACGAGAAGAAGTTCGACTATATCAACCGTGTTGTCAAATGCTTCCGCTATCGGTCTACGTGGGTACGTAGACACACTCTTCCCCTCTCATTGCTATGCATCTCCTAGATAGATCTTGCGTGAGCATAGTAAATATTCTGAAATTGCATGCTACGTTTCCCAACAGTGGTATCAGAGCCAGGTCTATGCGTAGATAATATGCATGAGTAGAACAAAAGAGTTGTGGGCGGTGATAGTCATACTGCTTACCACTAACGTCTTATTTTGATTCGACTGTATTGTGGGATGAAGCGGCATGGACCAACCTTACATGACCACATTTATGAGACCGGTTCCAACAACAGACATGCAACTAGTTTTGCATAAAGGTGTCTGTCGGGTGTGTGTTTCTCCTACTTTAGTTGAATCGAATTTGACTACGGCTGGTCCTTGAAGAAGGTTAAAACAACAAACTTGACCAAACACCGTTGTGGTTTTGTGTCGTAGGTAAGATTGTTCTTGCTAGAAGCCCGTAGCAGCCACATAAAACTTGCAACAACAAAGCAGAGGATGTCTAACTTGTTTTTGCAGGACATGTTGTGATGTGATATGGTCAAGACGTGATGAGTTATATTTTATTGTATGAGTTTATCATGTTTTGTAAATTATTGGCAACTGGCAGGAGCCTTATGGTTGTCTCTTTATTGTATGAATTGCAAACGCCATGTAATTGATTTACTTTATCAATATGAGTTAGCAATAGTCATACAAGCAATAGTTGGCAAGACGACCACGACGCTACAATGGAGATCAAGGTGTCAAGCCGGTGACAATGGAGATCATGACGATGCTTTGGAGATGGAGATCAAAAGCACAAGATGATGATGGCCATATCATGTCACATATTTTGATTGCATGTGATGTTTATCTTTTATGCATCTTATTTTGCTCAGTACGGTGGTAGCATTATAAGATGACCCCTTAACTAAATTTCAAGGTAAATTTGTTCTCCCTGTGTATGCACCATTGCTATAGTTCGTCATGTTGAGACACCATGTGATGATCGGGTGTGATAGACTCTATGTTCACATACAATAGGTGCAAGACAGTTTTGCACATGTGGAATACTCGGGTTAAACTTGACGAGCCTCGCATGTACAGACATGGCCTTGGAACACTAGAGATCAAATGGTCGAATGTGAATCACATAGTAGATATGTTCACCATTGATGACTACTCCATCTCACGTGCTAATCAGACATGGTTTAGTTGATTTGGATCACGTATCATTTAGATGACTTGCAGGATGTCTATCTAAGTGGGAGTTCTTTAGTAATTTGATTAATTGAACTTAATTTATCATGAACTCAGTCCTGATTGTATTTGCATATCTATGTTGTAGATCAATGGCCCGTGCTACCATTCCCTTGAATTTTCACGCGTTCCTAGAGAAAGCTAAATTGAAAGATGATGGCAGCAACTACACGGATTGGGTCCGTAATTTGAGGATTATCCTCATTGCTGCACAGAAGAATTATTTACTTGATGCACTGCTAGGTGAAAGGCCTGTTGCAGGAGCAGATGCTGATGTTTTGAACGTCTAGCAAGCTCGATATGATGACTACTTGATAGTTCAGTGTGCCATGCTTTAGGGCTTAGAATCGAGACTTCAAAGACGGTTTGAACGTCATGGAGCATATGAGATGTTCCGGGAGTTGAAGTTAATATTTCAAGCAAATGAATGAGTTGAGAGATATGAAGTCTCCAACAAGTTCTATAGCTGCAAGATGGAGGAGAACATTTCTGTCAGTGAACACATACTTAGAATGTCTGGATATCATAATCACTTGACTCGGCTAGGAGTTAATCTTCCGGATGATAGTGTTATTGACAGAATTCTTCAATCACTGTCACCAAGGTATAAAGGCTTCATGATGAACTATAATATGCAAGGGATGGAGAAAAAAATTCCCGAGCTCTTCGCAATCCTCAAAGCTGTGGAGGTAGAAATCAAGAAGGAGAATCAAGTGTTGATGGTTAACAAGACCACTAGTTTCAAGAAAAAGGGCAAGGGAAAGAAAGGGAACTTTAAGAAGAATGGCAAGCAAGTTGCCACTCCTGGGAAGAAGCCCAAAGTTGGACCCAAGCCTGAAATTGAGTGCTTCTACTGCAAAGGGATTGGTCACTGGAAGCGGAACTGCCCCAAGTATTTGGCGGATAAGAAGGATGGCAAAGTGAACAAAGGTATATTTGATATACATGTTACTGATGTGTACCTTACTAATGCTCGTAGTAGCGCATGTGTATTTGATACTGGTTCGCTTGCTCATATTTGTAACTCGAAACATGAGCTACGGATTAAACAAAGATTGGCTAAGGACGAGGTGACAACGCGCGTGGGAAATGGTTCCAAGGTCGATGTCATCGCTGTCAGCATGCTACCTCTACATATACCTTCAGGATTAGTTTTAGACATGAATAATTGTTATTTGGTGCCAGCGTTGAGCATGAACATTTTATCTCGATCTTGTTTAGTGCGAGACGGTTATTCATTTAAATCAGAGAATAATGGTTCTTCTATTTATATGAGTAATATATTTTATGGTCGTGCACCTATGAAGAGTGGTCTATTTTTGTTGAATCTCGATAGTGATAATACACATATTCATAATATTGGTGCCAAAAGATGCAAACTTGATAATGATAGTACAACATATTTGTGGCACTGCCGTTTGGGTCATATTGGTGTAAAGTGCATGAAGAAACTCCATGCAGATGGACTTTTGGAATCACTTGATTATGAATCATTTGATACTTGCGAACCATGCATCATGGGAAGATGACTAAAACTCCGTTCTCCAGGACAATGGAGCGAGCCAATGACTTATTGGAAATGATACATACCGATATATGCGGTCCGATGAGTGTTGAGGCTCGCGGCGGGTATCATTATTTTCTGACCTTCATAGATGATTTAGGTGGATATGGGTATATCTACTTGATGAAACACAAGTCTGAAACATTTGAAAAGTTCAAAGAATTTCATAGTGAAGTAAAGAATCATCGTAAAAAGAAAATAAAGTTTCTAAAATCTGATCACGGAGGCGAATATTTGAGTTACGAGTTTGTTCCTCATTTGAAACAATGTGGAATAGTTTCACAACTCACGACACCTGGAACACCGCATCGTAATGGTGTGTCCGAACGTCGTAGCCGTAATTTATTAGATATGGTGTGATCTATGATGTCTCTTACCGATTTACCACTATCATTTTGGGGTTATGCATTAGAGACAGCTACATTCACGTTAATTAGGGCACCGTCTAAATCCGTTGAGACGACGCTGTATGAACTGTGGTTTTGCAAGAAACCTAAGCTGTTGTTTCTTAAAGTATGGGGTTGTGATGCTTATGTGAAAAATCTTCAACCCAATAAGCTCGAACCCAAATCAAAGAAGTGTGTCTTCACAGGATACCCAAAGGAAACTATTGGGTACACCTTCTACCACATATCTGAAGGCAAGACTTTTTTTGCTAAAAATGGATCCTTTCTAGATAAGGAGTTTCTTTCGAAAGAAGTGAGTGGGAGGAAAGTATAACTTGATGAGGTAATTGTACCTTCTCTCGAATTGGAAAGTAGTACATCACAGAAAACCGTTTCCTCGATGCCTACACCAACTAGAGAGGAGGATAATGATCATGATCATGATACTTCAAATCAAGTTGCTACTGAACCTCGTAGGTCAACCAGAGCACGATCCGCACTAGAGTGGTACGGTAATCCTGTTCTGGAAGTCATGTTAGTAGACCAAGGCGAACCTACAAACTATGAAGAAGCTATGATGAGCCCGTATTCCAATAAATGGCTTGAGGCCATAAAATCTGAGATAGGATCCATGTATGAGAACAAAGTGTGGACTTTGGTGGACTTGCCCGATGACCGGCAAGCCATAGAGAATAAATGGATCTTCAAGAAGAAGACTGACACTGATGGTAATGTTACTGTCTACAAAGCTCGACTTGTTGCAAAAGGTTTTCGACAAGTTCAAGGAGTTGACTACGATGATACTTTCTCACCTGTAGCGATGCTTAAGTCTGTCTGAATCATGTTAGAAATTGCCGCATTTTATGACTATGAAATCTGGCAAATGAACATCAAAACTGCATTCCTTAATGGATTTATTAAAGAAGAGTTGTATATGATGCAACCAGAAGGTTTTGTTGATCCTAAAGATGCTAACAAAGTGTGCAAGCTCCAGCGATCCATCTATGGACTGGTGCAAGCATCTCGGACTTGGAATATATGCTTTGATGAAGTGATCAAAGCATATGGTTTTATACAGACATCCGGAGAAGACTGTATTTACAAGAAAGTGAGTGGGAGCTCTGTAGCATTTCTGATATTATGTGCATGCCATATTGTTAAATATAAATGTTGTAGAATTTCTGGATAGCATAAAAGGATACTTGAATAAGAATCTTTCAGTGAAAGACCTCAGTGAAGCTGCTTATATATTGGGCATCAAGATCTATAGAGATAGATCAAGACGCTTGATAGGACTTTCACAAAGCACATACCTTGATAAAGTTTTGAAGAGGTTCAAAATGGATCAGTCAAAGAAAGGGTTATTGCATGTGTTACAATGTGTGAAGTTGAGTAAGACTCAATGCCCGACCACTTCAGAAGATGGAGAGAAAATGAAAGTCATTTCTATGCCTAAACCATAGGATCTATCATGTATACTATCACTACAAAAAAAAGACACATCTGTGACATTTTGGGCCGAACGAAACTTTTTTCGGTCATACTTATGACACTTCTATGACAATAATTGTGACAAAACACGGTATCATCATAGATGTGGTGGGGTCCTACTTTTATGGGAAAAAATCATGACAGAAAATGGGCTTTTCGTCCTGGGCGGGCCGGAGACGCAGCTGCATGACATTCTTTGGGCCATCCATGACGGAAAAAACCGTGGTAGAAGCGAGGGCAAGGAAAATATCGGGGTGTTCCCGGTTACGGTGGGTGGTCGGGGCCGAGCGATGCATGTTTCTCTCGTACACGCACGCGCGTGGGTGCGAGGCATTGGGCTCTAACCGAACCCGAGCGAGGCGTTGGGCTCTAACTGAACCCGAGCGATTGCACTGCAGGCTACGCGTTACTGAACCCGAGTGATCGATCGATGGCTGTTAACTGAACCCGATCGAGCGATTCCTTCGCTACTGCTGCTAACTGAAGCCGATCGATGTTGCCTCTGCATGAACAGTAAGCATTGCTGGGGGGGTTTGGATGAATAGTTCCCGGTGGGGGTGGCTGAACAGGACCGCGTGGTGTTGCCTCTGCATCAACAGGACCCCGTTCGATCGAGCCAGTTAGGGCTGCATGAACAGGACCCCGTGGAGGGCTGCATGAACAGGACCACCCCGTGGAGGACTGCATGAACAGTAGACGGTGGAGGGATGGATGAACAGTAGCCCGTGGAGGGGTGGTTGAACAGGAGCCCGTGAAGAGGGATGGTTGAACAGTAGCCGGTGGAGTAGCGCACGGTGGAGGCTGAACAGTCGCAGGTGGAGGCTGGAAGAGGTCGACGGTGGATGAACAGGAGCCCGTGGAGGCTGGAGGGGGTCGACGGTGGTGATGAATAGTATCCCGTGGAGTCCCGTTTTGCGGTACGCCACACCCCTCCCGATGAACAGGACCCCCGTTTCAACCGTAGCGCTCCAACACAAATCTGTTTCCTCCGTTTTGCGGTACGCCACACCCCCTCCCTATGAACAGGACCCCTGTTTCGACCGTATCGCTCCAACACAAGTCTGTTTCCTCCGTTTTGCGGTACGCCACACCCCTCCTGATCAACAGGACCCCCATTTCGACCGTAGCACTCCAACACAAGTCTGTTTCCTCTGTTTTGCGGTACGCCGCACCCCTCCCGATCAACAGGACCCCCGTTTCGATCGTAGGAGGTCCGTTTCCTTTGTTTTGCGGTACGCCAGACCCCTCCCGATGAACAGGATCCTGTTTCGAACGTGGCCGGTCGAACACAAGGCCGTTTCCTCCGTTCTGCGATACGCCAGGCCTCGTTTCCATCGGCTATTCTCGAAGCCCTCCCGATGAACACAACGACGCATTCCGTTCTGACCCAGCCGGTTGGCTCCCCTTGAACACGACGACGACGCTGTTTCTCTGTTCCGATCCAGCCATGTACACGAGCCATGGCCGTACGTACGCGCGAGTAGGCGTTCGAGACCCCGTCCGTATGTACGTACCTAACCGTATTTACTTTCTTGCACCTTGGCCGTTGTACGTACGTGTACATACTACGTGCGCGCCTCTGCTACGACACGTGCGCGCCTCTACATCGACCAGTATGTACGTACACGTTCGCGACAAGAATGACAACGCTACGTACACTTCGACCAGGTGGGTCCCGACTGTCAGGCACATCCATGCATGCGAAGATATAGCTGGTGGGTCCCAGCAGTCAGGGGGGTGAATCGTTTTTTTTTCGGACGCACTTCCTTGCGTGCGAAGATGTAGCCGGTGGGTCCCACCAGTCAGGGGGTAACGTTTTTTTATGAAATACATGGCCTATCCGGTGGGTTCCCGCTGTCAGGTGGAGGAATAATTATTTTGCGCGTAATAAGGAGGCACTTCCTTGATGCGGCCGTGGACCCAATGGTCAGCCTCTCCACGTACATCACTCTTCCAAAGGAAGTCGGTCGTTGACCACATTGACCACGCCACGCCGAGAGCACCAAGGCGGTGGACGACGGCGAGGCCTAGGAAGGGGACGACGTAGAGCGAGGGAAGACGTGGCAGTGGATGCCCACGTGGAGAGGAGTACGAGGGTTCACTGGTTCGGCTGCGGTGTGAGGCTGCCGTCGCCGCAGAATAGCAGGGGGTGTGGGTGAGTAGAGGGATGGTCTAGCCAGCGGTGGGAGTAGTAGGGGGCGGTGAGGCCTCCGTGGCATCGCAGCCGGCCACGGGAGGCAGGAGCACGAGGCACGACTGGCGCTGGTTTGGGCGGTTGGAGCAAGAAGACCAGAGGTTGAAGAAGCACTACGGCCGTTGGATGTACATCGTACGGTCAATGGAGCTAGAATCGTGCATATTGACTAAGTTGACAAAGCCCTTCGTCCCCGTCAACTTAGTAGGCCCACAAGTCAGCCTCGCACTATACTGGGTCCCAGCTAGCAGGGGGAGTATTTATTTTTTGCGTAATCAGGAGGCACTTCCGGGTCCGAGCTGACAGCGAGGGGAATGTTTTTATTGCAAAATACGGTGGCCTGCCCGGTGGGTCCCAGCAGTCAGGGGCGAAACGTTTTTCGCCAAATACGGTGGCCTATACGGTGGGTCCCTGCTGTCAGGTGGAGGAATAATTATTTTCCGCATAATAAGGAGGCACTTCCTTGCGGCTGCCATGGACCCAGCTATCAGCCTCTCCACGACAGTACTCTTCCGATGGAAGTCGTTCTTTGACCACGTTGACCAGGCCGCGCCGAGAGCACCAGGGCGGTGGACGACGGCGAGGCCTAGGAAGGGGACGACGCGGAGCCGGGGAAGACGCGGCAGTGGATGCCCACGCGGAGAGAGTTATGAGGGTTCATTGGTTCGGCTGCGGTGTGAGGCTGCCGTCGCCGCAGAATAATATGGGGTGTGGGTGAGTAGAGGGATGGCCTGGCCAGCGGTGGGAGTAGTAGGGGGCGGGGAGGCCTCCGCGGCATCGCAGCCGGCCACGGGAGGCAGGAGCACGAGGCACGACCGGCGCTGGTTTGGGCGGCTGGAGCAAGAGGACCAGAGGTTGAAGAAGCACTACGGTCATTGGATGGTCATCGTAGGGTCAATGGAGCTAGAATCATGCATATTGACTAATTTGACAAAGCCCTCCGTCCCCGTCAACTTCATAGGCCCACAAGTTAGCCTCCCACTATACTGGGTCCCAGCTAGCAGGGGGAGTATTCATTTTTTGCGTAATAAGGAGGCACTTCCGGTGGGTCCGAGCTGACAGTGTGGGGAACGTTTTTCCTGAAATACGGTGGCCCGTCCGGTGGGTCCCAGTAGTCAGGGGGAAACGTTTTTTCGCCAAATATGATGGCCCGTCTGGTGCGTCCCTGCTGTCAGGTGGGGGAATAATTATTTTCCACATAATAAGGAGGCACTTCCTTGTGGCTGCCATGGACCCAGCTGTCAGCCTCTCCACGACAGTACTCTTCCGATGGAAGTTGTTCATTGACCATGTTGACCAGGCCACGCCGAGAGCACCAGGGCGGTGGACGACGGTGAGGCCTAGGAAGGGGACGACGTGGAGCCGGGGAAGACGTAGCAGTGGATGCCAATGCGGAGAGGAGTACGAGGGTTCACTGGTTCGGCTGCGGTGTGAGGCTGTCGTCGCCGCAGAATAACAGGGGGTGTGGGTGAGTAGAGGGATGCCCTGGCCAGCGGTGGGAGTAGTAGGGGGCGGGGAGGCCTCCGCAGCATCGTAGCCGGCCACGGGAGGCAGGAGCACGAGGCACGACCGGCGCTGGTTTGGGCGGCTGGAGCAAGAAGACCAGAGGTTGAAGAAGCACTACGGCCGTTGGATGGACATCGTATGGTCAATGGACCTAGAATCGTGCATATTGTCTAAGTTGACAAAGCCCTCCATCCCAATCAACTTAGTAGGCCCACAAGTCAGCCTCCCACTATACTTGGTCCCAGCTAGCAGGGGGAGTATTCATTTTTTTGCGTAGTAAGGAGGCACTTCCGGTGGGTCCGAGCTGACAGTGGGGGGGGGGACTTTTTTTCGCTAAATACGATGGCCCGCCCGGTGGGTCCCACTAGTCAGGGGGAAACATTTTTTTGGCAAATACGATGGCCCGTCCGGTGGGTCCCTGCTGTCAGGTGGAGGAATAATTATTTTTCGTGTAATAAGGAGGCACTTCCTTGCGCTGCCGTGGACCCAGCTGTCAGCCTCTCCATGACAGTACTCTTCCGATGGAAGTCGTTCCTTGACCACGTTGACCAGGCCTCGCTGAGAGCAGCAGGGCGGTGGACGACGATGAGGCCTCGAAAGGGGACGACGCGGAGCCGGGGAAGACGCGGCAGTGGATGCCCACGCGGAGAGGAGTACGAGGGTTCACTGGTTCGGCTGCGGTGTGAGGCTGTCATCACCACAGAATAACATGGGGTGTGGGTGAGTAGAGGGATGCCCTGGCCAGCGGTGGGAGCAGTAGGGGCGGGTAGGCCTGCACGGGAGGCGGGAGTAGGCGATCCCGCGGGCGCTAGATTTGGCTGCTGGAGCAAGAAGATCAGACATTGAAGAAACACGACAGACGTTGGATGGACATCCAACGGTTACGTCTGCTAGAATCGTTTGTTGACGTATATAATAACTAAACAAATCTTGCATACGCGTCTACTTAATAGGCCCATAAGTCAGACCATTCCCTCTTTTTTAATAATTTATATATAGCTCATTGTGACTTCTTATGCAATTTATTGCAGTCCATTTTTTTTAGTTTGGCGAGGGCCAATTTCGCATATTTTTGTGGGTTCCAAACTTTTTTTAATACCAAAATGTCGAGC
Organism: Secale cereale; assembly: GCA_902687465.1. Lineage (NCBI taxonomy): Eukaryota > Viridiplantae > Streptophyta > Magnoliopsida > Poales > Poaceae > Secale > Secale cereale. The sequence goes on from LR738709.1 coordinate 336,006,004, forward strand.
CAGATTTAAAGTACTTTGAAGATATATTTAAATTAGGTTAATGCCCGGTGAAATAGGAATCTAAAAATTTGAAAAAACTCATAAATTATAAAGTAATTGCCAATTTGTCATCTGTTTTTATATTTACAACCAATTTCATATTACTTTCAAGATTTGCAGGCGTCTTGAAAGAGTTGCAACCCATTAGGGCGCAAAAAAATAAATAGGCCTGGATTGGGTATTCTTCAGAAAACATTAACTGGGCTTATTTTACAGTTTGTTAAAAGTACAACCCATTTTCTAGGTAGGACAACGATTAATAATTTCAACCAACCATTCAAGACAGAATTCAATAAAATTTCTCACATTTTGATGGGATCCGAAATAGTTTTATCCCGAAATTTCTAGTCAGATTAAATATAAATTTGTATTACATAATAATCTAACGAAACATTGCCCGCGCAACAATTAAAAATTAAGATTTTCAAAATCCATAAATTATATTTTATAAACTAATTTCGTGCTTGGTGCATTTTTATAGCTACTACCCAGTTTTTATAATTACATCCCATTTATTATTTTTTAAAGCCAATTTTCCTGTTAAGCCTAATGCATCCCTCCTAGGAACTATTTGCAGCCCAGCGGGGCACAGAATAACAAGTTGACCTTGCCTGGGTATTCCTCAAAAAAACGTATAGTTGGGCTAGCCATTTTCATCTTCAAAAAAATTAATATATGGGCTGGATATCTGTCCTGGGCTAGACGGGCTATAGGCCGCCCAGTTAATACCCTGCTCTCCTCTGAACAACAGCGAAAAAATCGCCAAGAAAAACTCTGCAGTGCTCACGCCTCAAAAACACAAATACTGCTCGAGCTGGTTGGTCCCAGCTGTCGGCCACACCTTGTGCAGTTCTCTCGTTTATATTGACTACATAGGTTGACAATGGTGTGGTATCATGATGTCAGGAAGCCAGGAGGAAGCAAAAAAAATATAGTTGTACATAATAAGGAGGCACTTGCGTATGTACGGCTATGGCCCTAGTGGGTCCCTACTGTCAACCAGTCAAAATAAAGTCATCTCCTGAATCCTCATGTTCATTGACCATGTTAACAATGCTCGGTGCCACGGCGAGCGCAACAACTCGAAGGACGATGGAGAGGGCCTCGCGGGCCCTACGAATGGTCTGATACAGCGCCCGCTGCTCATTCAGGAAGCCAGGATCATCGGACACCTATGAGCACCTTCGAGAGACTAAGACAGCATGAAATGGTAAGGCCGCGCTGAGAGTTTTGGTTTATTTCACACCTCTATTAAGATACAAGTGTAATTTACTCATCATTGGAAACAACGCGTGAAATACAGGTGTAATGAAATAGAGGGCCCGAGGTCTGTAAGTAAAACCGGCAGGTTACGCGTGTAATTTGAGAGACTGGTGTATATTTTACTAGTCGAAATCGACCAACCAAGCGCTTCGCCTGATACCATCTGCTTTTATTTACAAGCATCAGTTTTACAAGCGGTTTTGGTTGGAAAACGACGATCCAATCATGGCCAAAGATGATGAGTTGGTCGGAAGATCATATGGTTTCACGTCTAACCTACCCGACTTGTCGTATAGGCTATGAATGAAACATAAGATGATGAACTTCTTAAACACGGAAACAAAAGAAGAGGATGATCTTCCTAACAAGAAAATCACTGGCATTAGATCGACATGCAAAACAATACGAAGCATTATTCTCAGGAGGCACGGTGAACAGCTCATGATGCGGCATGCCACAACATTCCAAGCTCAACTTTGCAATCAAACACAAGGCCTGGCATTACATAGACAATATTCAGAACAAACTCTTAAAATATCTTAGATAAGTCAACATTCATGTGACTATGCATCTCAGCAGAGTAAATATTTACTTCTGAACTAAAGACAGGAATAGGAAAAAATGATCGACGTTGCTCACAGCAAAGGGCGTCCCACTCAAAAATATCAAATGCATGTCTTCTGGCTAACATCAATGAGCAAAAATTCACAAGGTTTTCCAATTCCAAAATACTAAACTAATGTCAACTTTGACAAGCTTTTCCCATTCAAAATATGTAATGCCTATGATTGTGGAACGGGCAGGGTTTGTCATCAGTTTGTCATCTGATAGTCCGATGGCTCAAGGTGACGATGAGTGATTAGAGAACCATTCGATGTATTGTGCATGATGAAGTATTATTATGGAGGACACGAACCATCTGAACATTTTGTGTAGTTCCACTAAAATCAAGCTGAGCATCCCTGTGGATTTCGTATTTATATGCGGCCAGAAAACAAAGACACATCAGCACACACATGAATATTGGCCCCGTTGTCAACCCACCAATCCGTGGACTAACAAACTGAAAGTACGGTAAAAAGATTACCATACCTAGATGCCCCATCATTGTTCCTTAGAATGACATTGACAGATTTGGAGTCCTGTCCTGGCTTCATGTACTTGTTTGGGCAGTTTTTGCCCAGTGCACTCCACGTGTTGTAGAGTTTCCTATGCTCTCTGCAGACTAGTCATGTCACCAGCGTCTACTAATACTCTGTAAAGCTTCTCGATCATTCCTTGTGTAATGTAGCGCAAACAGTGACTGCTTCTTTCTACAAAGTGGTAAGACCAACTGGACCAACTAATGCAGCAGTTTGCCTTAGACACATTGGCTCCTTTTGTGCAGTTCTTCTAAAATCAAAGTCGGCATAAAACCGAGCTTTAATTTTGATATCCCTGTAAGCAACAAAATGTATAAGGGAAACAATTACTGAGAAATAACGGTTGATGACTTGTACTCCCAAAAGAAAAACATCTACTGATCTACCTTATCTTGATGGGAAACAAAGCAGGAGAGTAGCAATTCTCAATCAGTGTGATTCATTCATATTAACTGAGACATTATCTTAACAATGCCTTGTTTCAACATGTATAAAGAACGACAAAGCAGAAAAGTATCATTCCTAAAACAATTTAACATAGAAATTATCTTAACAATACCTTGGTTAAACATGTAGAAAGAACTACAAAGCAGGATAGTACCATTTGTAAAACACTGTAACTGATATATAATAACAGAGACATTATCTGAACAATACATTTCTTAAACATGTACTCCAGCCGATCCCTAACAGAAAGGTACTCTCGTCGATCCCTAACAAGTGTTGCAGTTTTGAACTAAGATTCACTAGTTAATTCTGAGGAAAGTCGGTACTGACCTTTCAAGACCAAGATTTCAAATAACGCGTGACGAAGACCTCAAAGAGATCTCAACACATATATGGAAATCTGGTCTCATTTTGTGCAGTTCCACCAAAATTAAGCGAAGAAAAATGTTGCAATAGCAACAAGTTGAATAGATATCCCTGTTTTAACAGAGGCAAAAAAGAAATCAATTACTGGCCAATAAAGGAGGATGAAACATGCAGCCACAAAAATGGTAATCCCGCCAATCCCTAACAAGTGTTGCAGTTTTGAAATAATATTCAGTAGTTAATTCTGAGAGTGGCATCGCTTAATTTTACCAGCGACATTAGATTAACAAAAAGCATAAACAGTTCCAGGGGAGAGTGGGTGCAACAACAACATGTGCTTCCATCTACTTATAAAGGGGGTGATGAAGAGTTTATTTAAAATAGTACCAATACAAGTAGCACAACATCTCAAAACATAATGCACGATCATGTGGATGCATGGGACATGGGACATGCCAGCACCATGTGCGTCCACACGTATAAATGGGTGATGCAGAGTATGTAGCCAAGCAGCATATCTGCGTTGGTCCCATATTTGTTCTCTTTGAAACTTTTTCCGATGTGAGGGCAGCAAATCTAGTCCTGCACAAACTACCCGACCCCTTCAGTTTCTTTCCCTTTTCAATAAAGAATTCGGTTCCTTACAGGTGTGTGTACTGGGTTACCCCCTTTTTCCCGTTTTGACCAACAAAGCGGCTGGATAGCTAGTCTATACTACTTTCCCTCCCTCCTTTCCTCATTGAACCACGTCCTAGATTCATGCTCCACCCCACCGCACCCTTGTTTGAAATTAAGCCATATTAACCGGAGAGGAGGCCGTATGGACTAGCATTACTTTGTTGTGTCCCGTCAACTTGCCGAATGTGGAGAAGCTCGCAGGATGGGAGAAGCTTGCGCGAAGTGGCTCATAGGACAAGGAGAAACTTTTGACTAATGCAAGTTGTCCTTCGCTCAGGCGGTGGACGTGCAACAGTTAATACGGTGTCAGATTGCGAGAAGCATACACTATACTAGTAGTACTATTATTGTTGCACTTCCCGAAGAGGCGAACAGCCAAGCGCAAAGTTTACTAGTACTAGTACTAGTACTACTACTATAGTAGTCTATAGAGGTACACTAGGAACCAGATGGAAGAGCGTCTGCACTCTTATTATATTTTAAAAATGTGATAAAGCAATCTTCAACACATTTGGTTCTCTTCGAGGGTTCTCGCATGTGATAATGGAAGTTGATTGCATGGAACATTCGCCACAATTCTCGCTTAATTCTGGCTCATATCTTGTTACAAATAGGAGCGCTCGGTAATATTTCCTCTTTTTTTTGTTATTCAGCATGTAAACAGGTCAGCAAACCTTGCGGCGCGTCTTTGTGCGAACCGTGCTTGCTGCACTTTGAATGTGGCCGAGAGCTGGCTTGATGAAACACCTCGCTTCCTACTTCTTTTTTTGCGGGGTACCTCACTTCCTAGTGACCAGTGTCTTGGATGATCGTCCTAAGAATGCTTATATATGAATAAAGCTCTCTCATTTACCCGCAAAAAAAATATTAAGCCATATTAACCGGAAAGGAGGGAGTATGGACTAGCACTACTTGTTGGTGTGTCCCGTCAACTCGCAGAACAAGGAGAAGCTTGCAGGACAAGGTGAAGCTCGCTTACGCCTTTTGACTAATGCAACGTACCCTCACCCAGGCGGTGGACATGCATCAGTTCATTTGGTGTTAGATTGCCAGAGGCATACACTGTAGTACCGAACATGCGGAGTACCATCATTGTTCGACTTCACGTAGAGACGAAGAGCCAAGCGCAAGGTTTAGTAGTATGAGTACTACTACTACTAGAACCACATGGTGGAGACTCTGTACTCTTATTTTTCTTTAATCTCTGATAAAGTACATATTTATTCCGGAGAAGGGCGGAAACGGCAGCCCAACATGTAATGATGATATCGATCAACCATGCTCGAATATATCTTGGCCTCCGTGTGAGCCCGTCTGTGTGTTCTTGCTCCTCGTCTCTCTAAAGGAACGGCGGGTTGGCCATTTTGCCGTCAATTGAGATCGGTTTGCTCACACTCTGATCCCGCATGTCAGTGATATGCCAAGAGGAGGTGCGTTGATCGACTGGTCGTATGCGTACTTGGTTTTGCACCTTCATACTACTCCTCCCTCCATCACAGTTTATAGGACGCGCTTCATTATGATGCATTTATCTCAATGCATTGCCACCACCAGAGAGACTTTAGACGCGTTTGGTTTAATGCTCAATTAATTAGGGCGTGGTAACCGCAATTTTCTCTCGATGTAGTACTACGGAGTGGAGTAAGTGCATGCATGTGTGTACCCGGGGTGGAAGCACTGCATGCATGTGTGTACGCATTATTTCCTCTAGTAATAGACGCCGTGCTATAACTATCAATGCTATTTTTCAGGCCGATCGCTAGTCGCCTTGGTCCCAGAGATTTTCTCTTTTTCTGAAGCGCGCTCTATAAACAGTAACGGGTGGAGTAGTATGAGCGGATTCAAAGAAGAGCGTATTGATGGTTGCTTCTTCCGAGCAACTTACAGTGGGAAAGGTGGGGCTTATGATTTGACTGCTCATTACTCACTATTAATGTGGCGCAACGACCGGTCTGAGTCTCCTATGCGGCTGTGCACTACCCCCTCGGTTCTTAAATATACTCTGGAGTATTTGTCTTTCTAGATATTTCAATGAGTGACTACTCAAATATTTGTCTTTTTAGAGATTCAAATGGACTACTACATACGGATGTATATAGACATATTTTAGAGTGTAGATTCACTCATTTTACTCTGTATGTAGTCACTTGTTGAAATCTCTAGAAAGACAAATATTTAGGAACGGAGGGAGTACACATATGAAGAAAAATGAGTGAATCTACACTCTTAAATATGCCCATTTGAAATTTGTAAATAGACAAATATTTAGGAACGAAGGAGTATAATTTTGTGCATGGCACATGGACCTGGATGCCGAAGAGGCTTCTGGCAATGCTATCAAGCTTCCAGCATTTGTTTACATAATTGACGTACTATAGAAATAATTTTTCGGCGACATGAAATTGTACAATGGTGTGAGCTTTCAGCTTTTGTTCCGTGTGTCTTGCCATCGATGCTCTTTCGGAAACAATAAAAAACTAACTTCCTTACTAATCAAAGCTAATATTTACATCACAACTGAAGACAAAGTTGTGAGAAGGTGTTAAATTAAAATTGATCCATGCTTTCATTAGCAGCAACGTCCCCCAGCTCTGTCTAAATCAACAAGGCATGTTGGGGAAAAAAGTAGCTGTCTGGAACGTGCAACATTCCGATCATTTTGTGCAGTTCCACTAAAATAGAGCTGAGCGTCCCTGTTCCAAAGATATTAAGTGTGATTATGATAATAGAGGTCTGCTGATGAAACAATAAACACACAAATAGAAGCCGGTCACCTTTGCAGTCTCTCTTAAAACTGACTAGGTGGGGAAGATTAGGCTCGGAGTTGGATGAGGAGGATAGAGCAAACCAATCTCCCTTTGTGTAGTCGCGCTGAAATGGAGAGACGTTGTGCGCGTGACATTTTGGTAGAACTCCACAAAACACTCTTAAGAAAAAAGTGATTTGTGTAGTTCACCAAAAGATCGCAATAGCAACGAGGTGAAATGGATAGCCATGTTTGCAAAAAAGAGATAGAAAGGAAATAATTACTGGCCAATAACAGTTGATGACACATGCGACGACAAAAAAGAAGCATATTCCTTGTCCTAAGGGAAGATAAGAACACGGTTGTGTTTGTCTAAAACGGTGTGAGGACGAGATTGCAATATTGAAAGTACGCCAGACGAGCTACGTTTTGGGCAAAGAACTATGGAAGATCCACATGCAGCGACGTGGGAAGATGGGCAGTGGAGCAAGGCCGGAGGGATACTTGGAGGTCGTCGGGATGTAACTAGGTGAGCGACGGCGGGCGGAATCTGCCCATACTACGGCAGCGAGCAGGTGGCGTAGGCCGTACCACGCCGGAGCTTGGTCAGAGAGAACGGCGTGTACCGCAGATCGGGACGTGCTGCCTCGGCATTATCGAACGGAGAAATGATGCACGTCCTCCTTGTTGTAGCCGGTGGACGGGATGCGGCCGGATCAGTGACCAACGGTGAGAGAGAGAGACAGAGGCCACCGCAGCCTTGTGTGAGATACTCTGAAGATAGACAAACCAGGCAGGCATGCTCCATTGTATACAGTGGAGCGGACTACCTTTTCCTCCATAAAAATCATTTTATATTCTGTGTATGTGCCATTGAGCGATAAAACTTTATTTAAAAATAACGCGCCAACGCATCAAGTCGAACTTTGTTTCGTGCACGCGTGGTACACGACCTCCGTAGGTAAACAACCGCTAGACGCGTTGAAATTAGCACGTGAGCTGCCATTTCGTACAGAAAATGAGCTTCACTGTGTACCCGCGCGGGTGTGGCTGGGCACGAAGCATGAGTACGTGCATGGTGCACATATTTTCTTCTTGTATACGTACACCACCTACGTGGGGTTGTGTGAGAGAGATACAAACGTAGAGATATATAGTGTGTGGGTTCGTGAGAGTTTTTTTTGGGGGGGGGGGTCAATGAAAAA
>LR738709.1:336014012-336032337 GCA_902687465.1 Secale cereale
CAATGAAAAAATGTAACATATGCAATGTGTGTGAAATAGAGTCATGGATATGTCATATATATAGAGGGGGCGATCCATGAGAAGAGAGTGGGGGTATCATCGGCTTGAGGTGTCCATAGAATTGAAAAGAGGGATGATGTGTGTGCGTGCACGCGCGCGGTCGATAAAGAGTGCCATCGAATTTGTGTGTGCCCACGTCAAAGATATAGAGTGGCTAGCCTACTGGAACGTGAGAGGGGACAGGTGCAGTTTGTCTCTGTGGCATGGATACCTACCTACAGCGCTCGACTATTGGTGTGTGGTGAGGGGGGGAGGGAGGCCTAATTAACTATAGATGTACAATGGCTGGTATATGTGTGGAGGAGGAGAGAGGCCTACCTCTTGTAATAAGGGAGATCGATCTACCTCATGTATTAAGGGAGATCGATCAGCATCCATGCATATGTGTAGGAGAGAAATAAGGTTGGGAGAGAGACAGGACTAGAGTGTTGGAGGGGGTGGTAGTGGAGTTGCTTCTAACAAATGGTGGGATAGGCTTGCTAGACAATCAGAGGGCACGCCTGCAATATCAATAAGAGAGGGGATGGCTGCCTGTCTGTGCACGTGCGTGTGAGAGATAGGTCAGGAGGCATGCACGAATGATGAGGGGGGCAATATGGCTATGGTAAGCAGACATAACTACATAGGAAGATCAATCATCATTTATCAGAGAAAGGAGATACATAACTTGTGAGGTACATCGATCGATAGGGGGAATAGTTAAAGTCGACCAAGGTATATGTTGGGAGATCGATCGGTATACATGCATGTGTGTGTTAGAAGCAAATGAGGCACGGGGAGAAGGATAGAGAGAGAGGGATGCATCTAGGATGTGGTGCGAGAGTCATACTCTATCGAGGGGGGAGGAGTGTGCGAGTATGAGATCGATGAAGAGAGTGGTGGGAGTGAGGCTTCGACGGTGATAAGAGAAGAGGGGAAGCTTGTGTTTTGTGCTAGGAACACCTGGCTAGAGAGGCATATCGATCGACGTGTGCCGTCAAGAAGGAGCTGGGGGGGCTACACACACTGTGGGTGAACGACCTAAAGTGAAAAGACGAATTTGCGCGATGGAGCTAGAGAATGCTGAGGGAGGGTGACAGGGATGCGGGCGTCTGCATGCACGAGAGAAAGTTAGCGCTAGCTAGCTACAAAGATAAGAGGATTGTGTGGGTGTAAAAGACGAATAGAGATCATACTACATTATAAAAAGTGAATTCGGATATTTGAAGAATGTATCATAGTGTTTTAAACGACGCATGTGTGAATATATATAACGGTGATACACATGGTGTGGTTATGAGCATGGTGTACTACATATAATATATTTTACCTCTATTCTTATAAAAAACAGAGTTGTTCATGATGGTGCCATCCTGCAATATAGGTCGTCCGATTTATATCTGACGGATAGGAAGGAAACTATGGCAATTTTGAAAAAAGATACCCACATCCCTCTCCATATTTGCAAATTAGGCCTCTCCTTGATCATGTTAATGTTCTGTGGAACGCATGGGCATCTTGCTAGTATTATGTATAACATATAGAACATTGATCATAATTTGGGCTAATGTGTGGCTTTTGCAGCTCAGGTCTAAATACTTGTCATAATGTAGGGGGCGGGGCACTATACTATGTGTGATAAACATAGTGTACTCGTATGGAACATGGTTTAGATTAGGAATATATAGTTAGTACATCAAATGTACTATTATTTGGAATCAACATCAAGTGTATTCAAAAAATAGAATTCGAGTTCATGTAGTACACATAGTTCATATCTATCTCTATAGTAATCATGTGGTGTGTTATTAAGGTAATACACGAATGATGGTTGAAGTTGGCAACAATCATGATTGTAGATTGTTATTGAAATAGATAAACGAATTCAAATTCAGTTCGAATTGCAGCGGTAGTATAGACATTTGGAATGCACTAAAATGTTGGTATGAGTAGGTTACATGCATTATACAGCAAGCGAAAAAAATTAATTGGACATAACATGGATTCATACTACCGAATAGCATTTAATTGCACTAAATTGTTGGTATGAGTAGCTTTAAATAGCATTTCTATAGTAAAACGGGGCAAGACTCTCCCTTTGTGTGGTGTGAATAGTTTTATTTTTTTCGTTTTCTTTTTGGTTGAGGGAAGTGTGAATTGATTTGGTACGTACAAGTACAATATTACACGTTAGGCTAGTCCCTAAAATTCAACCCGTGCCCCGAAAATTCAGATATCGTGCTCCCAAAACTGGCGCCTTCACAACCCGCGCCTTGCTATCCCGAAATTACAAAACGCGCGAAAACTCCCTCCAGCTGCCAAATCCCGACACACAAAATACCCCTTCTAACCCTGAGCCGAAAGGGCCACTAGTTCAAATCGGTGGGGGGTACTTTTGTAACAAACCCTACATTTTGGACAAGAGCGTCTCCATCGCCTCCTTTTTGCCATTCGAAATCCCAGGCCGCCATAACCTCTCCGCTCGAGCCGCGAAACCCCACCCTCCTCCGTCCGCCACCTCACTGCTGCCCAGCCGGAGCCTCTTCCCCGACGACGTCATCCACCGCAACAGCTCGATGTCCCTCGTCCACCTCCCCGGATGAGGATCCGACGTCCATCTCGTCGTCTCACCGGTTCAGCCGCCCCGTCCTCTACCTCCAAGGAGCTGCTCCGACGATCGCCTCGTCTATCGCGGCTGCTCCATCCCCACAGCGCCGCCTTAACCTGCTCCACCGGAAGCGCAACATCCTCTACTCGGCGCCACCAAAGAGGTTGTACACTCATCGCATCGCACCTTCTCCTTAGCTCGACCTCCTGGCGCCGACGGTGCTCCATCCCGCACCCCCATGGAGCGGCTACCTTGAAGCCGGCGCCGCGGGCGACATCTCCACGGCGGCTCTCTCCCAGTGCGAGGCCCCTTTGGTGGCAGCGTCCATACCAGCCGGATTTGCTGCTGTTACTCCGTCTCTCGCTCGCTCGCGCTGCTGCTGCTACTCCGACTCTCGCTCGATCGCTCGCTCGCCCAGCTGCTGTTGCTCCGGCTCTCGCTCACTTGCTCGCGCTGCTGCTGCTGCTCTCCCCCTCGCTCGTGCTGCTGCTCTCCTCCGATTTAGCTACACTTCAGTCGACTGAATCGACTTTTGGGTTAGTCGATTTTCAGGGGGTGGGGGGGCTCGTCAGAGTTAAGGAAGAACCACCCATAGCAGGGACAGGGGCTTGCCGGAGAGGTACCCCACCATCTATCTTAGGGTTCAGGGCGGGGGCGGGGGGCCTATAGGGCTAGCCGGGGCGGCGGCGCACCAGCAGTGGGGAGTTGTTTCAGGGCTGCGAGGCGGTGTTGGGGCCGGTAAATCGGCCAGTGGTGGCTAGCGGCTAAGGAGGGTGCAGGCTGAAGATGAACTGCAGGCCCTCCCTAAACTACATGTCAAGTGCCTCTCTGCTGCCATTGCGTTCAATTTCGACAGTAACATTCAGATTCCACAGTAAATTTCAGTTTTGATAGTTAAGTTCAGAGTCAACAGTTTTTACCTCATCTATTGTAGTCAGGTGGATTTTGGTGATGTAAATTTTACATCTATTTCACATCATCTATTGGAGATGCTATTAGAATCCCACTTGAGATTGACGATGTCTGTCTTGTGCTGCTTCAGCCATGACGTCTTACGGCTCACCGGGGCTGCTCCAACGACAGAACGATCCATCACAACAGAGCAGTGCCCTAGACGCCGTCTACAGATTCCTCGGATCTTCCTCCACACCTCCGGCAGCCACCTTTGCCTCAACTGCCTCAGCGACTAACCCAATGATGCTGAGGTTGACATGGCTACGGCAAAGTGGTTGTACACTTGTTGCATCACTTATTACTATACATTCATGTCGATCCATTAGGGCTATTTTGGTTCGACGGAAAAACATAGCAATAGGGAATTTTCCAATGGCACTCTACTATTCAATTATTCATGCATTTTGTTGATTTCAATTAAGCAAAACATCCACCTGGACCTACTTTTCAAAATCCTATGCATGAAAACAAGACCAAGTGCCTTGGTGGGCAGAATAACATTCTAGCTGTACACACTTTCGTATGGTTTCACTTTATTTTGGCCATGTTTCTTTGCATTCCTCTGCTCTTCCAATTCCTGTAAACCAAACACCCAAGTTGACATAAATCCTGTGTTTACAAATGCTCTGTTTACCATGTGCATTCCTATCCTATTCCGGAGTTTTTCCTATCCCTGCGTTTTTAGAATCATGCAAGCCAAATGAGCCCTTACATAATTACTTCAGTTACAGGTAGGTGTCTAAGGGAACTTTGTGTGGTTTGTCCTGCTCCTGCCGTGACGTTGTCCACCTCACCTGAGGTGGTCCATCGACAGAAACATCCACCAAACCAGACATCACGACTCCGGACCGTCTTTCGCCGCCTCAGAGCTCCTTCCCTGCCGCCGGCACCCACCACAGCGGCATCACCATCATCGACTCAGCAGATGAACCTGAGGAGTACACGGGTCCACAAGAGAGGTCGCACTCTTTTGATTCTGCTTATGTTATGCATTGCTTAAAATTACCTGCTACTTTATCGTCCAGTTCACCTCTTGGACTCCAAGTCAGGTGCAAATTAATGTTCAAACTTGAGTTCTAAATTAGTTGTGGGGCACATATCGAGGAAGCAACAAATAGTATCTCTGTCTAATATCTGGTTCACCTAGGGTATGCCTATGTTGTTCATCTTGGGTGGGAAACAAATAGTAAAGAAATCATCATCTGTCTTTTTATTAAATTAAAGCAATCATCACCCTGCTATCATTATTTTTGGATCCATCCACTGGTTGTTACCATCACTCTAAATTTCTGCATGCTCTCCTTACATAATCTCACCATATTTTTTTCGTATGCATGTCAGATATTGTACACGGTCATGCTGAACATGTAGAGAAAAAGAGAAGAGTCTTGCGCAGCAATACAATGTCATGCAGACATCGCTCCATGGTGGGTTCAATGGCAAACCCTCCCCACCCCTCTCCAGATTGTAATCCAGAGGAAGATATCTGTTCTGAGGCGGATTCAGACGCCGCTGACCTCTCCTATTTACCCCCCAAGGTGTTTGCTCTACCTTGGCATGATGATGTTAGTCATATCATGCATATGTTGCCTTGCAGTTTAGACATGTTCTGTCGCCACATGTTTAGTTTCTATATCATATATGGGAATTATGCAGTCTCATGTCTTTTAGCCAGCCATAATATATGTGAAATGTGCAATGCCATCCTGTTTAACCAGGCATCATATATTTAAATGATATCTTTCCCATCCTTTTCTTCATTACATTTCCATTTGTCGACAATGTTTGTACATTAAACTACTCTTCCTGTGATTCAGCCATTTGGGTGGGAGGTTGAAAAATCTGGAGTGAAAACAAGGCCTTCGGAGCAGACAGTGCTTCCTGTCGAAACAGATCTCTTGTTGGGTCCCGATAGCTCCTCAGAGTTGGATTCAGAGACAGATGACTAGTCCTATTCCCCCACCGAGGTGTATGCTCTAACTTGGCACGGTGTTTTAGTTATTCATGATATCTTTGAATTATGTTATGCTATGCTATCAAGTTTAGATAGACATCATATATGTGAAATTATGTCATGCTATCCGTTTTAGTTAAACAATATACATGTCAACTATTTCATGTCCTCTTTTTTCCACACTATCTATTGCATCTGTCTCTCATACAATGTATGTACATTCAACTATGTTTCCTGTTTATCAGCCATTTGAATTGGAGCAGGTGATGTCAGCATCTAGCAGACTAAAAACACGGTCTTCAAATAAAACAGTGCTACCTCTTGGTGGAGATAGCACCCCGGTTGTACATGCACGAGAACCAGCCCTACCACACATAACCCAAACTTTCGCAGATTGTACCCCTACTGCGATGGACAGAGAACCAGCTTCACCCAATCTAACCCCAACCCCAGCAGATAGTAACCCAGTTCCTGTTGACACAGCACCATCTCCACCACAGAGCTCCCAAACAAGAGCAGTTAGTAAGTCAGCTACAGTGCCCAAAGGGCCAGTACTACCACGGCGAACCCGAACTCCACCAGTTAGTATGCCTATTCCTGTGGTGGAAGCACAACCAGCTAGTCGTACTTTAGCATCTATCGCATTTGATGTTGTTAAATCATATGTGCGTATCTTCCCATCTTGGAAATATTATACTGAAGATGAAGGAAAATGCCAGTTGCAGGTGTTTGTCCAGGAGTTATGTGTAAGTAATGTTATTCATGGCAATTAGTTTGCTTTGTCCCATACATCCTACCTCCATGATGGTTATAATACAGCAAATTTTCCCATTTTTCTCTATAGAGAAGGACCGATTTGGAAACTCAGGATGAGGTAACCTGTGCTAATACCTATACTATCTTCAATAATGCTTGGTGGCAGTATCGAAATTACCTAAAGAAAACGTACTTCACCGGCAAAGAAACTCATCAAATTCCCTTACGTTCTCCTGAGACACATTTACTGGACGATGACTGGGAACGCCTTGTTTTGTACTGGTCCCGAACCAAGAATGTGGTAAGGTCTGTGAGCTCATTTTCTATTTTTAAGTACTATATTCTTGCGTCTTAATGTACTCTGTTCATGTAAAACAAGTGCCTAAACCTGAAGAACAACTATTCTAATTTAAGATTCCAACAGGGGTGTAACTGCTAATCGAGCTTAGGTTCCTCAGCTAGCGCATTGTAGTGCAGGCCGGACACGTTTAGCCGTGGTTGTGGTCTTAACGACCGATGAACGGTTCAGCTTGAATAAGCCGCTTTGGACCTCGGCTGCTAGGGTCGCGGTGTCTTCCTCTGTACGGAGGGAGCACTCCATGTTTCTGTTGACCGTGATGACGCCGCGTGGTCTGGGCATTTTGAGCTTGAAGTAAGCATAATGCGGGACCACATTAATGCGAGCTAAGGCCGTTCTTCCGAGTAGTGCATGATAGCCACTTCGGAAAGGAGCGATTGCGATGAGTAATTCTTCGCTTCTGAAGTTATCAGGAGAGCCAAATACGACCTCTAATGTGAATGAGCCTGTGCAGCGGGCTTCTACATCTGGTATCACTCCTTTAAAGGTAGTGTTGTTAGGCTTAATCCTTGACGGGTCTATCCCCATCTTGCGGACAGTGTCTTGGTATGTCAGATTGAGACTGCTGCCGCCATCCATAAGGACTTGAATAAGATGATATCCGTCGATTATAGGATCGAGCACTAGGGTGGCCGAACCTCCGTGACGGATACTGGTTGGGTGATCCCTGCGATCAAAGGTGATCGGACAAGCCGACCATGGTTTGAACTTGGGGGCGACATGCTCTACGGCGTAAACGTCCCTGAGAGCGCGCTTGCGTTCCCTCTTGGGGATATGTGTAGCGTAGATCATATTCATGGTTTTTAACTCTAGTGAAAATTTCTTTTGTCCTCCAATGTTTGGCTGGCGAGCTTCATCCTGGTCCTTACTTTGAGGTCCTTTCCCCTTGTGTTCGGTATTTAACTTGCCGGCCTCCTTGAAGACCCAACAGTTTTGGTTGGTATGATTTGCAGGTTTATCAAGGGTGCCATGAATCTAGCAATGCATTTATAGTATTTTGTCCAAGCTAGATGGATTGTCTCTGTTGCCTTTGAATGGCTTCTTCCGTTGACCGGGCATGGAGCCACTGAATGCGGCATTTACTACCATGTCATCTATGCTTCCAGCATTGTTTCGACACTTGTTCTTATTATGTCATGGCTTGTCGTTGCCATCCCTGACTTCGGAAGTGCCAGGGTCGTTGGTGCTATTGCTGCTAGGAGCTAGCCAGTTGTCATTACCCGCGCAAAAGCGGGTCATGAGTGTAGTAAGGGCTGCCATTGTCCTCGGCTTCTCTTGGCCGAGGTGTCTAGCCAGCCACTCGTCCCGGTAACTTTTCTTGAATGCCGCTAAGGCCTCGGCGTCCATACAGTCAAAATTTTGGTTCTTTTAGTTAAGAACCGATTCCAAAGCTTGCGGGCTGACTCCCCGGGTTGTTGTATTATGTGACTTAGATCGTCAGCGTCCGGGGGCCGGACATAAGTCCCCTGAAAGTTAGCCCGAAAAGCATCCTCAAGTTCTTCCCAACTTCTAATGGAGTTCTCTAGGAGGTTGTTTAACCAGTGCCAAGCTGGCCCTTTCAGCTTGAGAGGTAAGTATTTGATGGCGTTGAGGTCATCTCCACGAGCCATGTGGTGTGAAGAATAAAGTCTTCTATCCATACAACGGGGTATGTCGTTCCATCATACGCCTCGATGTTTATGGGTTTAAACCCTTCTGGAAATAGGTGATCCATCACCTCATCGGTGAAGTACAGAGGGTGTGCGGCACCCCTATATTTTGTGATATTATGGTATAATTTGGATGGTGTCTGTGTTCGGTATTGGTTCCGAACTTGATTGTGCCCGGCAAGTTTGGCTTGATAGTCGCCGTCTCGTGTGGGAGCATGTTCCCTTGATCTAGCATGGCCATCTTCTTTATTCAGATCCTGACGTAGATCGTACTTATGGCCCTGGGCTGATGTATCCTTTCCTTTACAGTGAAGAGGTGCGGGTTGGTGTACGGCGTTGCTGGCCGCCTTATCCCATCCACAAGGTGGTCGGTCTAGTTGATCGGCCTTGCCGTATTTCGGCGGTATAGGCGCAATAGCCTCGTCGTCGAATTGGGGTAGCAGTTTGCGCTTGGGATAGCTTCTTATTTGGCGCTCACGGCCGTATCTTTCTTCAGCGTCTAGCACTTCGTTCCATCTCTCATTGAGCGTATCCTATTCGGCTCTAAGCCGCTGCTGCTGCTTCTTCAGGCTCCTTGCTGTAGCAATGAGCTGTTGTTGAAAACGTTTATGTTCGAGTGGTTCTTCTGGGATGATGAATTCTTCGTCTCCCAGCCCGACGACCTCTTTGGAGACAAGTTGATATTGATGTCATCGGCATCGCTGTGATCGACCAGCGGTTCGGGACTGTGTTCGCCATCTTCCCGTTCGTCCTACTCCACCGCTGGCTCCATAGGGTCATTGGCTTGCTCTGGATTGTCATCGTCTTCAGTGACAGTGTTACTCTCCTTCCCTTTACGGGATTGAGATCAATGTTTCTGATGCCAACATTTAGGAGGTTCATCGACGGGCTTATCCTGCTCTGGATTTGTGTCGCCATCGTCTTCCTTCTCGTTAGGTGTATCCACCATATATACATCGTATGTAGAAGTAGTTGTCCATCACCGGGTTGCAGGCGGTTTTGCACTTAGATCGGCTTCAACGTCGTGGTCCATCCCATCGATGTCTTCGGAAGCGCAATCTAGTAGATCTGTTAAGTCTTCGACCGTGGCTACCAAGTGGGTGGTGGGTGGGAAGCAAAATTCCCTGTCCTCGGCCCCTAGTTCAAACTGGGCATAGTTCGGCTGGGAATCCTCTGCTAGGGTGAGGGATTTTAGCAAGTCCAGTGATTCGTTTAAGATCGAGTGTTGGACGTATGTTCGGGCATCTGCGGGGCAGAGTTCGGTGACAACCGCTCGATTTGGGCCCAAGAAGTGTGGATCCCGAAAGTTCGGAACTCGTAACCGGGGACGAGTCCGATGCTCCAGCAGCGGGGGGAGTCCCGCTCAATGATGGGTCTGTGAGCGGCTCGAGCGCCATTAAATCTACGGTTTCCGCGGCGGGGTTGATCTTCCCGTACTCGGATGAAGCGATCTGCTCCGGATCTAGGGCCAGAGTTGTCGCAGGTGTTGTCCCCTGGACGGGGTACGATGATAGGTCTAAGATGTCTTCATCGTGGAGGCGGGGTGCAGCCGCCATAGGTGCGAATCCATCAAAGATCAAATCTCCACGGACGTCAGCAATGTAGTTTAGGCATACAAATATGATCTGATGACCAGGGGCGTAGCTGTCAACCTGCTCGAGGTGGCCTTCCGTGTTGGCATGAGGCATGAAGCTGCCGAACATGAAAAGCTGGTCGGGGATAAAAATTCCCTCCATGGTGGCGCGTCGTTGGTGACGACGCGAGCTATTAATCCTTCTGTCGACGACACAGTTGAACGCTCAATGAAAGCACCAATGTCGGTGTAAAAATCGGTGGATCTCGGGTAGGGAGTCCCAAACTATGCCTCTGAGGATCGATGGTAACATGAGACTGGGGACACGATGTTCACCCAGGTTCAGGCCCTCTCGATCGAGGTAATACCCTACTTCCCGCCTGATTGATCTTGATCAATATGAGTTTACAAGAGTTGATCTACCTCGAGATCGTAATGGCTAAAACCCTAGGAGTCTAGCCTATGCAATTGTGATTGTTGTCTCTACGGACTAAACCCTCCGGTTTATATATGCACCGGAGGGACCTAGGGTTGTACATGACCATCTTGCAGAGGAAGGAAAGTATTACACCCGGACTCTAAACTTGCTATTTTACTCATATGGGAGTCATATCCTGATACGGGAGATAGTCTTCAGCGATAATCTTCACGGCCCACGAGTCCGGCCCATAACGAGCAATCCGGCCACCTGAGGACCCCTTAATCCAGGACTCCCTTAGTCCCTGACCAACCTTACATGACCGCGTTCATGAGACCGGTTCCACCCACAGACATGCAACTAGTTTTGCATAAAGGTGGCTGGCGGGTGTCTATTTCTCCTACTTTAGTTGAATCAAATTTGACCGCGGCTAGTCCTTATTTAAGGTTAAAACTGCAAACTTGACGAAACACCGTTGTGGTTTTGATGCGTAGGTAAGAATGATTCTTGCTAGAAGCCCGTAGCAGCCATGTAATACTTGCAACAACAAAGTAGAGGATGTCTAACTTCTTTTTGCAGAGCATGTTGTGATGTGATATGGTCAAGACATGATGAGTTATACGTTATTTTATGAGATGATCATGTTTTGTAAGATATCTGACAACTGGCAGGAGCCTTATGGTTGTCTCTTTATTGTGTGAAATGCATATGCCATGTAATTGCTTTACTTTATCACTATGAGTTATCGATAGTCGTAGAAGCACTAGTTGGCGAGACGACCATGACGCTATGATGGATATCAAGGTGTCAAGCCGGTGACAATGGAAATCATGACGGTGCTTTGGAGATGGAGATCAAAGGCACAAGATGATGATGGCCATATCATGTCAAATAATTTGATTGCATGCGATGTTTATCTTGTTATGCATATTATTTTCCTTAGTACGGTGGTAGCATTATAAGATGATCCCTTGCTAAAATTTAAAGGTACAAGTGTTCTCCCTGAGTATGCACCATTGCGACAGTTCGTCATGCTGAGACACCACGTGATGATCGGGTATGATAAGCTCTACGTTCACGTACAATGGGTTCAAGACAGTTTTGCACATGCGGAATACTCGGGTTAACTTGACGAGCCTACCATGTACAGACATGGCCTCGGAACACTAGAGACCGAAAGGCCGAAAGGTCGAACATGAATCATATAGTAGATATGATCAGCATAGAGATGTTCACCATTGAAAACTACTCCATCTCACGTGATGATCGGACATGGTTTAGTTGATTTGGATCACGTATCATTTAGATGACTTGAGGGATGTCTATCCAAGTGGGAGTTCTTTAGTAATATGATTAACTGAACTTAATTTATCGTGAACTTAGTCCTGAAAGTTTTTCCATATCTATGTTAAAGATTAATGGCCCGTGCTACCGTTCCCTTGAATACTAATGCGTTCCTAGAGAAAGCTAAGTTGAAAGATGATGGTAGCAACTACACAAACTGGGTCCGTAACTTGACGATAATCCTCACTGCTGCAAAGAAGAATTATGTCCTTGATTCACCTATAAGTGAAAGGCCTGCTGTAGGAGCATATGCTGATGTTTTGAACGTCTGGCAAGCTTGATCTGATGACTACTCTGTAGTTCAGTGTGCCATGCTTTACATCTTAGAATCGGGACTTCAAAGATGTTTTGAACGTCATGGAGCATATGAGATGTTCCAAGAGTTGAAGTCAATATTTCAGTCAAATGCTCGAGTTGAGAGATATGAAGTCTCCAACAAGTTCTATAGCTCCAAGATGGAGGAGAATAGTTCTGACAGTGAACACATACTCAGAATGTTTGGATATCATAATCACTTGACTCAGCTGGGAGTTAATCTTTCAGATGATAGTGTCATTGACAGAGTTCTCCAATCACTGCCACCAAGCCACAAAGGCTTCGTGATGAACTATAATATGCAAGGGATGGAGAAAACAATTCCCGAGCTCTTCGAGATGCTCAAAGCTGCGGAGGTAGAAATCAAAAAGGAGCATCAAGTGTTGATGGTTAACAAGACCACTGGTCTCAAGAAAAAGGGCAAGGGAAAGAAGGGGAAGTTCAAGAAGAATATCAAGCAAGTTGCTACTCCCAGGAAGAAACCTAAGTATGGACCCAAGCCTGAAACTGAGTGCTTCTACTGCGAAGGAACTGGTCACTGGAAGCGGAACTACCCCAAGTATTTGGCGGATAAGAAGGATGGCAAAGTGAACAAATGTATATTTGATATACATGTTATTGATGTGTACCTTACTAATGCTCGTAGTAGCGCCTGGGTATTTGATACTGGTTCGGTTGCTCATATTTGTAACTCGAAATAGGGGCTACGGATTAAATGAAGATTGGCTAAGGGCGAGGTGCCGATGCGTGGGAAATGGTTCCAAAGTCGATGTGATCGCCGTCGGCACGCTACCTCTACATCTACCTTCGGGATTAGTTTTAGACCTGAATAATTGTTATTTGGTGCTAGCGTTGAGCATGAACATTATATCTGGATCTTGTTTGATGCGAGACGGTTAATCATTTAAATCAGAGAATAATGGTTGTTCTATTTTTATGAGTAATATCTTTTATGGCCATGCACCCTTGAAGAGTGGTCTATTTTTATTGAATCTCGATGGTGATACACATATTCATAATATTGATGCCAAAAGATGCAAATTTGATAATGATAGTGCAACATATTTTTGGCACTGCCGTTTAGGTCGTATTGGTGTAAAACGCATGAAGAAACTCCATTCAAATGGGCTTTCGGAATCACTTGATTATGAATCATTTGATACTTGCGAACCATGCCTCATGGGCAAGATGACTAAAACTCTGTTCTCTGGAATAATGGAGCGAGCTAATGACTTATTAGAAATAATACATACCGATGTATGCGGTCCGATGAGTGTTGAAGCTCGCGGCGGGTATCATTATTTTCTAACCTTCATAGATGATTTAAGCAGATATGGGTATATCGACTTGATGAAACACAAGTCTGAAACATTTGAAAAGTTCAAAGAATTTCAGAGTGAAGTAGAGAATCATCATAACAAGAAAATGAAGTTTCTATGATCTGACCGCGGAGGCGAATATTTGAGTTACGAGTTTGGTCTTCATTTAAAACAATGTGGAATAGTTTCGCAACTCACGCCACCTGGAACACCACAACGTAATGGTGTGCCCGAACGTCGTTACCGTACTTTATTAGATATGGTGTGATCTATGATGTGTCTTACCGATTTACCACTATTGTTTTGGGGTTATGCATTAGAGACAGATGCATTCACGTTAAATAGGGCACCGTCTAAATCCGTTGAGACGACACTGTATGAACTATGGTTTGGCAAGAAACCTAAGCTGTCATTTCTTAAAGTTTGGGGTTGTGATGCTTATGTGAAAAAGCTTCAGCCTGATAAGCTTGAAACCAAATCCGAGAAGTGCGTCTTCATAGGATACCCAAAAAAACTGTTGGGTACACCTTCTATCACAAATCCGAAGGCAAGATCTTTGTTGCTGAGAATGAATCCTTTCTAGAGAAGGAGTTTCTCTCGAAAGAAGTGAGTGGGAGGAAAGTAGAACTTGATAAGGTAATTGTACCTTCTCTCGAATTAGAAAGTACTCATCATAGAAACCCATTCCCGTGATGCCTACACCAACTAGTGAGGAAGCTAATGATGATGATCATGAAACTTCAGATCAAGTTACTACCGAACCTCGTAGGTCAACAACAGCACGTTCCACACTAGAGTGGTACGGTAATCCTGTTCTGGAAGTGATGTTGCTAGACCATGACGAACCTACGAACTATGAGGAAGCGATGATGAGCCCAGATTTTACAAAATGGCTTCGGGCCATGAAATCTGAGATAGGATCCATGTATGAGAACAATGTGTGGACTTTGGTGGACTTGCCCGATGATCGACGAGCCATAGAGAATAAATGGATATTCAAGAAGAAGACTAACGCTGATGGTAATGTTACTGTATACAAAGCTCGACTTGTCGCAACAGGTTTTCGACAAGTTCAAGGGGTTGACTACGATGAGAATTTCTCACCCGTAGTGATGCTTAAGTCTGTCCGAATCATGTTAGCAAGTGCCGCATTTTATGAGTATGAAATCTGGCAAATGGATGCCAAAACTGCATTCCTCAATGGATTTCTTAAAGAAGAGTTGTATATGATGCAACCAGAAGGTTTTGTCGATCCTAAAGGTGCTAACAAAGTGTGCAAGCTCCAGCGATCCATCTATGGACTGGTGCAAGCATCTCAGAGTTGGAATATACACTTTGATGAGGTGATCAAAGCATGTGGTTTTATACAGACTTTCGGAGAAGCCTGTATTTACAAGAAAGTGAGTGGGAGCTCTGTAGCATTTCTGATATTATATGTGGATGACATATTGTTAATTGGAAACGATGTAGAATTTTTGGATAGCATAAAGGGATACTTGAATAAGAATTTTTCAATGAAAGCCCTCGGTGAAGCTGCTTATATATTGGGCACCAAGATCTATAGAGATAGATCAAGACACTTTATAGGACTTTCACAAAGCACATACCTTTATAAAGTCTTGAAGAAGTTCAAAATGGAGCAGTCAAAGAAATGGTTCTTGCGTGTGTTACCAGGTGTGAAGTTGAGTCAGACTCCATGCCCGACCACTGTAGAAGATAGAGAGAAAATGAAAGTCATTCCCTATGCCTCATCCATAGGTTATATCATGTATGCAATGCTGTGTACCAGACCTGATGTGTGCCTTGCTATAAGTCTACCAGGGAGGTACCAAAGTAATCCATAAGTGGATCACTGGACAATGATCAACAACATCCTGAAGTACCTAAAAAGGACCATGGATGTGTTTCTCGTTTATGGAGGTGACAAAGAGCTCATCGTAAATGGTTACGTCGATGCTAGCTTTAACACTGATCCGGATGACTCTAAGTCACAAACCGGATATGTATTTTTATTGAATGGTGGAGATGTCTCTTGGTGTAGTTTCAAACAGAGCGTCGTGGCGGGACCTACGTGTGAAGCGGAGTACATAGCTGCTTCGGAAGCAGCAAATGAAGGAGTCTGGATGAAGGAGTTCATATCCGATCTAGGTGTGATACCTAGTGCATTGGGTCCAATGAAAATATTTTGTGACAACACTGGGGCAATTGCCTTGGCGAAGGAATCCATGTTTCACAAAAGAACCAAACACATCAAGAGACGCTTCAACTCCATCCTCGATCAAGTCAAGGAGGGATACATAGATATTTGCAAAATACATACGGATCTGAATGTGGCAGACCCGTTGACTAAGCCTCTTCCACGAGCAAAACATGATCGGCACCAAGACTCCATGGGTGTTAGAATCATTACTATGTAATCTAGATTATTGACTCTAGTGCAAGTGAGAGACTGAAGGAAATATGCCCTAGATGCAATAATAAAGTTGTTAATTTATATTTCCTTATTTCATGATAAATGTTTATTATTCATGCTAGAATTGTATTAACCGGAAACTTGATACATGTGTGGATACATAGACAAAATACCAAGTCCCTGGTAAGCCTCGTTAACCAAAGATGATTAAGTTTCCTAACCATAGACATGTGTTGTCATTAGATGAACGGGGTCACATCATTGGGAGAATTATGTGATGGACATGACCCATTTGTTAGCTTAGCATATTAATCTTTCAATTTTATTGCTACTGTTTTCTTCATGTCAAATACATATTCCTCCGACTATGAGATTATGCAAATCCCGGATACCGAAAGAATGCCTTGTGTGTTGTCAAACATCACAACGTAACTGGGTAATTATAAAGATGCTCTACATGTATCTCCAAAGGTGTTTGTTGGGTTGGCATAGACCAAGATTAGGATTTGTCACTCCTAGTATCGGAGAGGTATCTCTGGGCTCTCTCGGTAATGCACATCATAAGAAGCCTTGCAAGCAATGTGACTAATGAGTTAGTTGTGAGATGATGCATTACAAAATGAGTAAAGAGACTTGCCGGTAACAAGATTGAACTAGGTATGAAGATACCGACGATCGAATCTCGGGCAAGTAACATACCGATGACAAACGGAATTAGGTATGTTGTCATTACGGTGCGACCGATAAAGATCTTTGTAGAATATGTGGGAACCAATATGAGCTTCCAGGTTCCACTATTGGTTATTGACCGGAGAGGTGTCTCGGTCATGTCTACATAGTTCTTGAACCCGTAGGGTCCACACGCTTAACGTTCGATGATGATTTGTATTATATGAGTTATGTGATTTGGTGATTGAATGTTCTCGGAGTCCCGGATGAGATCACGGACATGAGGAGGAGTCTCGAAATGGTCGAGAGGTAAAGATTGATATATTGGATGATAGTATTCGGACACCTGAAGTGTTCCGGGATGTATCGGGTACATATCGGAGTATCGGGAGGTTATCGGAACCCCTCGGGGGAAGTTATGGGTCATATGGACCATAGGAGGGTGGCACACGAGCCGACATAGGGGTGGCGCGCCCCCAACAAGGAAGGAGTCTGAATTGGACTAGGGGAGGGGGCGGCGCCCCCCTTTCCTTCTCCCTCTCTCTCTCTCTCTCTCTCTCTCTCTCTCTCCTTCCCCCTTTCCCCCTCCGTTAAAAGGAAAGGGGGGGCGAATCCTACTAGGAGCCCGAGTAGGACTCCTCCTACTTAGGGAGCTCCTAGGGAAGGCCTCCTCCCCCTTCCTCCTTTATATACATGGGTAGGGGGCGCCTAGAACACACATCAATTGTTCCAAGCCGTGTGTGGCGCCCCCCCCTCCATAGTTTACGCCTCAAGTCATAATCACGTAGTGCTTAGGCAAAGCCCTGCGCGGATCACTTCACCATCACCGTCACCACGCCATCATGCTGACGGAAATCTGCCTGGACACTTTGCTGGATCAAGAGTTCGAGGGACGTCATCGTGTTGAACGTGTGCAGAACTCGGAGGTGTTGTTCGTTCGGTGCTTGATTGGTCGAAAGGAGAAGAAGTTCGACTACATCAACCGCGTTAACAAATGCTTCCGCTTTTGGTCTACGAGGGTACGTGGACACACTCTCCCCCTCTCGTTGCTATGCATCTCCTATATAGATCTTGCATGAGCGTAGGATTTTTTTTTTTAAATTGCATGCTACGTCCCCCAACAGTAGCGCTAGTCATTGTCTCATTGTGTGAACTATTTGGCCTTCAAGATGGCCTCGAATCAAAAAAAACGTTCAACATGAAAGTTGTTCCTCTCGTCAAAACAGCTAAATTTACTTTTGGATGCATCTTCAGCCGTGGTCGTTTGTAGCCTGTGAGACCAAAAAACCGAACTAATGTCTCAGACTTACCTAAATCCACGTTCGGTTAATTTTGGAAAGATTTGGACGGGAGTTGGAGTCCTTTTCTTATACGGAAAGTCCAGTCGTCTCATAAATAGATGGGAAGTGATGGCCGATTGAACAACACACAATCGAACAAACACAACTACTACTTTTCCTTGTTCATCTATCCCCTACCCTTGTATCTTTCTTCTCGTTCTTCGTCGTTCTTTAGCAATGGAGGGTTGCAAATCCACGAGGCTCAAGGGGCGGTCAGGTCGACCTAGGGCAGCCCACAGCCGCTGCGCGCCTAGACGAGGCCCTCTCGGGTGTGTGGGGCTTCAGGTCTACAACAATGCATGTCAGATTGCCTGCATACAGCGCATCCAGAAGGGTCTCCTTCGACGTGAGATGCGGTGCATCACCCTCAGCGTTGGAGGTACACGGTGACGTGTTCGTGTGCGAACACACTCTTCCGCCGCTTTTCTTATTTTTGATGATGTAGGGTTACAATTCTATTTTTTTAGTTTAGCATGGATATTGTTTCCCATATATTGCATATTCTTATAGCGATCATAAGATACCACTAACAACAAGGGCACCAATAGGCGCTAGCGCACCGGTCGGCCCCCAAGCCGCACGATGCGCGCATCTAGACCGCACGATTCCACCCCTC
>LR738709.1:336032371-336177151 GCA_902687465.1 Secale cereale
CCCCCCCCCCCCCCCCCCCCCCCGCACGCCTGTCTCCTTCCTCTCGACGGCTCCCCCTAGGCCTCATGCTTCCTCCCCTCAGCCATGACTCTGTGCTTGCCGCTGCGCCGCCACGCTCGTCCTCGTCGGTCGCCCACGCCACCGCACTCCCGTCACCGTCGAGTGGTTGCAACTTTTTCGCCGGGCGTTTCTAGCATCCTTGATGGGAAGTTCCAACACTGACGCTGGTGACCGCCATAACCCCGGGGAGCAGCGTCGCAGGCGCTCCGTCGGCTGGTTCCAGCATCGATCTCGCTCCACCGGTCCACAGTTGCATCATACCAAAAATCAAGAGGTTGCCCCCCTTGCAGGTCCACTTCGTCGGGGATCTAGCTCACGGACAACGGTTGCAACATCCCAGCCACACGGGTCGCCTTGCAGCTCCACTGAACCGATGTTGCAGCTCCGCTGGACTGTGGTTCCAGCCCTTGTGGCCATGGTTGTAGCTACCCTTGCCTGATTGCAGTACGCCATGCCAGCGGCCATGTCGTCCCGCCGTAACCGATGCACCAAAATTGGTCGCCCGTAGTAGCAAAACAAACCACGGTTGCAGCTCTCGTGTATCACCATTGTAGCTTTTCTAGAATACCGTTGTAGCTTTTTTCTGTGGTCGCCGGTCGCAGCTCGTCGTCGCGCGCCCACCCAACATGGATGTAGGTTTTTTTATCACTGGTTCCAGCAAATCCAGGTGCCCGTTCTAGCAAAAATAACTGCCACCACCGTTGCTCCCGCGGGTTGTAGCAAAAAGACAGCCGGCTCCAGGCTCTCGTGTGGTCGGTTGTAGCAACAAAAGTTGTTGGTTGTAGCTCCAACCCTGGTCGGCTCCAGCACCGACGATGAGTAGCTTGTAATGTCCCCCCGTGGATCGGCACCAGCATCAGCGATGGCCGAATCCAGTGTTGATGGTGGCAGCAGCGTAGCGTCACCCCCCAAGGTTGCGCTCGCTTGCTAGGACAGCTCGCGGCCATGTCGCGGCGATGACTTAGCCATGAATGGGCAGTGATGATAAATAAGATGGCGTCTGTTGTGGAGGAGTACAGGAGAGTATGCGTGAAGAGATAAGGTTGGCTCGGTGCAAGGTTCCACCGACCTACGTCCGCCTGAGCTGTTCGATCAACTTTGATCGCGTGGTGTGCGTGAGTCCGGACAAAGATTCGTCCGGACTGTGGAAGCGAAACGTTTGCCTAACAACAATCCCATGTGGGACGGCCTTTTAACACCGAGCTTCGTTTCCTGACCGAGTGGTTAACAGAAGGACCCTCGAAACTTACAACCCAGTTTTGGAAGCTTTCAAGACGGTTTTATTTATGCTTTCTTTTCTCTTTTCTTTCTCAGCCAGTGTTCTATTTATTTTTTCTTTTTATTTCCATTGTTTTTTATTGATGTTTTTCAGTGTTTCAATGGATGTTTGGTCACACAAGAATGGACCGAGTCTGAAATGATGAGATACGAGTAGAGTCTGGGTAGCACCGATTGAAGTGAAACTTGTCCGACATCGTTTGAGATAATTTAGGCATATTCAGCACAAGCCTCTAGAAGCGCTAGTGCATAGTGGATGGCTAAAGCGTGTTAATAATGTCAAGAGAAGTCGGGGTAGACCAAACTTGACATGGGAGGAGTCCGTAAAGAGAGATTCGAAGGACTGGAGTATCACTAGAGAACTAGCCATTGCCATGAGTGCGTGGAAGTTTGCTATCCATGTGCGAGAACCATGAGTTGAATGCGAGATCTTATGGATTTCACCTCTAGCCTACCCCACCTTGTTTGGGACTAAAGATTTTGTTGTCGTTGGTTCAATTTGCGAATATTTTTCAAAATTAAAAATATTTTAAACTCATCAAAATCTTAAATTCATGAAAAAATATTTCGAAAAAATGAAACCGTGAACATTTTCTGAATTCAGAACATTTTTCATATTTGCAACATTTTTCGAATTCACAAGTTTTTAATAGTACAAAGTTTTTTAAATTCATGATTTGTTTTCAAATTTGATCTCGTCAATATTCTTTTTATTTTAAGAAAACATGCCCTCATGAACAGTTTTTATGTCGCAGGCAATTGTGAACATTTTTTTTGTGAAATTTTGTGTGAACTTAATTTATTTCAATTTATGATATTTTTTTGAATTTGGTTTCATGAACATTTTATGAATTCGTGAATACTTTTCGAATAGCAAACATTTTTTAACTCGCGCACTATTTATCAATGCATGAACATTTGTGAACTCGCGAACATTTCTCGAATTTATGATATACAAAACCGATAACAAACGAAATGGAAAAACTAGGAAATATGTACTCGAACGAGCATCCGTATATGCATGAGCGGAGCTAGCGACCGCTGTCGCCTTCACCCTTGGCCTAGCCCATTAATTGCATCGTGGCTGCGCTGTTATACCTCGCTAGACGCGAGAAT
The DNA here is from genome assembly GCA_902687465.1 of Secale cereale. Taxonomy (NCBI): domain Eukaryota; kingdom Viridiplantae; phylum Streptophyta; class Magnoliopsida; order Poales; family Poaceae; genus Secale; species Secale cereale. Next base: position 336,034,826 of record LR738709.1, read on the forward strand.
GGGGGAAGCCTCGCCTGAAAGGAGGCACGGGATCGGCCAGCCTAGGCGCCCGGACGCCACAGCCTCGGATTGTTTTTTTTTACGTTTATCTGTTTTCCTTTTTTTACTTTTTATTTTTCACTTTTTTTATACTTCCAATATTAAAAATAAATATATTACAGAAACGCTGAACATTTCAAAAATGTTAATCTAGCATTTGTAAAATGTTAAATATGTATAGAAAAAGGTTTCTCATGTACGAAAATGTATAAAAATATACAATGTGTATGAAAAATATGTTCATGTATTTAAAAAAATGTTAAGCAAGCATTTGAAAAATAATTATCTATTTAAAAAATCTTACAAGACTATAAATAATGTTTCTGATGTGTACCAAAAATGTAAAATGTGTATTAAAAAATAGAGCATAAGAACAAAAAAAAATAGAAACGGTTGATCGGGTATCAGGGAAAATATAAATCATATATTTAGAAAGTGCTAACTGTTTATAAGAAATGTTCCTGATAAATACCTAAAATGTACAATGTGTATGAAATGTTAGTCAACAATCAATTGGCGTGGGGGTGCTAGTGCATGCATAGATTATTTGGAAAGTGAAACATTGAATGACCAAGGCGCCCAGGCACCTAGGTGCCCTAAACATTTTACCTATATATGTCATCTTCAACCTCACGACCAGGGGGTCGGTGAGCTCACCGACGACGACACGGGGCACGGCAGGTCGAGCTGGTGAAACTATTTGACTCAGGGGGCTGCCGTCGTTCGGTTAGGTGCCGGATATGGTCGACGGGGTGGCCTGGCCGGCGACGAAGAAGCCGGCGGCGAGGCTTCGGGAGGTGGACGGATGGCTCGCTCCGGGCTGCAATCAAAGCGGTGCAAGAAGGGGAACGCGGTAGTGGAAACTTCTGGCTCCAGATCGAGAGAAAAGGGAGGCAGAGGAGGCATGTACCCCAGGATCGATGGCGACCAGAGGCGGCGGATCTCGAGCTCGGGCGTCTCTGGGGATGAACCGGTGGTGCGGGTGGACTATTTGGAGTGGGGTAGAGTGAGCCGGGGCGAAAGGAGGGCTCGGGGAGGCATATATATAGGAGGGGCGAGATGCACCGTGGCCGGTCCGTCGGCAAGGTCATAGCCAGCGCTAGAGGTCACGTGAGGGCTCGACCTCGAGTCAGAGGCCTTCCTGGGGCTGGTCTACGTCCAAGGGAAGGAAGAGGGGGAGGAGAGCGAGCATGAGGCGGGCCAGGGATGCGAGCAGCCACTGGTGGACGCGGGCGGTGCTCAGACACGCGTGACAGGGGCCACCTAAGAGAGAAGGGGGAGGGGTCGACCGGCTGACGTGTCCTGGACGCTGATGCGGCCTCGGGAGACACGAGGTGGAGGCCCTAGGTGTCGGGTGCCTCGGGCAGGACGCGGCTCCAGTGTGGGAGCACAATGTAGCGCGCTCCGGAGCGCCCATATGGCCGGCATGGCCATGCCCTCACGCGCTCTGGACGCGTCCACCTTATCCATTGGTGTCTAGTGGGTCTAGGGGTGAGTAAACTAAGTGCCTATGGCATTGGATGCTCTGGAGAGGCGTCGAGTGAGAGAGGGGTGGAGAGAGAGAGCAGTGATGTCCAGAAAGAGAAAAGAGGGGTTTTCACCCACCAATGATTGAGCTATGGTCATGCAAAACTTACTGCAGTAAGAAAATGATCAGGCACACCTTTGGTAAAAATTTGAGGCAAAGGAGAACAGTGGAAGGGGTCAAAACAAGGGTTTTTGTAAAATAACAAAAGATGTTTGATGCAAGTTTGGGCAAGCAAATGAATTCCACTTGACTTGAGATTTAATAGGATCAAATGGCATATAGAAATGAGGTTGGTCACAAAGTTTGAGCTCATTTTCAGAAAGTTTCTAATGTAACTTTGGCAAACCCTAAAAATCAACAGAAATGGATTTTCCAAGATTTAGTCGTGCAAATATTTTCTCCTTGATGCACCACTTGGTGTAGTGTCATCATTTAGGGATTTGAGCATGTCCACAAAATTTGAGATCAAAAGGAGAAAGTTGGCAATGTAGAGTTATTCAAATTTGGTTCTGGACAGAGAAGGTTTTGGGGCACGTTTATCAAGATATCTTACACTCCAACTTGTGCCATTTGGTCTAGATGAATAATTAGACCATTTTAGCATGTGCACCAAGTTTGAGAGTATTTGGACTTGTTTGGCAGTGTAAAGTTGCTCAACCTTTAAAATGGATAGAAATGGTTTTGAGGGTTTTTTGATGAAGTTCTCTTGATATTCAAGACATGAGGCTTGGCAAGATCATCAAATATTCTGCATGAGCTGCCTGGATATCCCAATAACTATAAAGAAACAAATTATTAAATATCTGAGACACTGCCTTTGGAGAGGCCCTGACATGGAGGATTGCAGACCTGCACTAGTAGCTTGGCACACTGTGTGCAGACCAAAGGAGCAAAGAGGGCTAGGCGTACTACATATATACACACATAACAAAACCCTGCTAATGAATAACTTGCATAAATTTTTCAACAGAGATGACATACCATGGGTCCATCTGATATGGGGAAGTTACTACAGTGAAGGTAAACTACCAGGCGACAACATGGTAGGATCTTTTTGGTGGAAATCAAATCCAACTCTCATTGACCAATACAAAGCTATTGCTAGATGCAATGTACGAGATGGGTCAGTGTATTCTTTTGGGATGATCTATGGCATCAGGAGGTCCTCACACACAAGTTCCACCACTTATACTCTTTTGTAAAAAATTCTCAGCTAAACATACAACAAGTGTTGCAGACAGAATACCTTCAGGATCTTTTCTATCTCCCACTAAAAACAGAGGCATATGAGGAATTTTTACAAATGGAAGACATTTGCATCTCTAGGAGACAATCTGAATTCATAGATTGTTTGGACACATGGAGGTACATTTGGGGAAATGGAATTTATTCATCCATAAAAGCATATAAAGTTTTAATTGGATACAAACAGACCCCTCCTCACTTCAACTGGATTTGGCAGAGTTCATGTCAACCAAAGCACAAGATATTCTTCTGGCAACTACTTCATGACAGAGTTAACACAAGGAATCTTCTTAGAAGAAAAAACTTTGTTTTAGAAGCATACAACTATGCAGTTAGTGGATGTCTACAAGAAGAAACTCTTCATCATTTATTCTGGGGATGTCCCTTTGTGCAACAATGATGGGACTTTATTTACCCAACAAGAACACCAAACCTGTCAGTGTTGGAAGCATTTCAAGACCTCAAGGACAAGATAAACTACCCCTTCTACATGGAGATCATCATCCTTGGAGCATGGGCCATCTGGATAACTAGAAATAATAAAGTTTTTGAACACACTACACCTTCTTTCCAAGGATGGAAGTTCATCTTCCAGGAAGAACTAAAGCTTCTAAGATTCAGAATGAAGAAAAAGCATGAGAGTCAATTTTCTGTTTGGCTTGAGGCCCTGTTGTAATTTTCTCCTTTTGTTTTTGTAGCTTAGTTTTTTCTTTCAGAATACTCTTTCTGGAGGTTTACCTCAAGCCTCTCTGACTATTTGGTCTTTGCTCTTTATTTATTAAAAAAATTGCAGTGGGGTTTTACCCTACTGTTTATATTTAAAAAAAGATCATCAAATATGTCATATGTGACATGCTATAATTTTCTTGGAATTTTCATAGAATATTTCCTATGTAGATATTTCACCCATATTTTAAGTGTTTTTGAGGGATTTGACCCATATTTTGAACACGACCATGTGTTGAAACTCATATATATGGACAATATATGTCCACTGAGCTTCCCTAATTTTTCTCAAATATTTTTGAAACATTAAAATAATTTTAACCTATTAACGACCATTTTCTGGCCTTAAGAAAAAGCCTTTAAATAAATTAGGAAAATAGCTTTTAAAATATATTTTTTGTGATTTTTGGGAGTTCTATATCTAATAGGAGTGAAATATAAATTTTTGAAAGATTTTTCACACCCTTAATTAAGTACTTGTAGTTCAAGTCTCATTTCAGGGGTTTTTGGAAAAACCTAATTTAGAAAATATTTTTTGGCCAAAATATTTTTGCAAGGAAATACTATTCTGTCCTATACACATGGCATGATCATTGGGCGAAGTTTTGGATCAAGGAGAAGGAGTATAAGAGTTGGAGGATTTATTTGATTTGTTTAGAGCACTTGCAAACAGTAGACAAAATCCAATCAAAACCAGGACCAAAACACTAGAAAAAATGCGGGTACCACCTGCATCGGCCTTTAGCGGGCGGCACTAGCAACTACCATGTGCTGAGCCCAGTCACCGCCACGTGTCACGCGAGGGACACACCCATTGGAGCATGATTTCTTTTCTTTTTCTGCACGTGTTTTATTTTCAAATTGCTTGGTCTCTTCGAGTGTATTTTTTCTAAAAGAAATGTATTTCTCACGTGAAGCACACCATGTGAAAAGGCACAATTGGGCTTCACCATGAAGCACAATGGTGTTTCTGAAAAGTGAACAACCCAGATGTGCTTCTTGATAAATGAAGAGCATACTTGATGGTGAAGCAAAACCGTGTTTACCAAAAAGCACATTTCGTGTGAAAAAATATGCTTCGAAAAGAAGTGTTAATGTGAAAGCACATTTGTGCATAGTTTGAAGTACAGATGTGGTTCTGCGTGAAAAATTGTGCTTCTAAAAAAGTGATGCACGGTTGTGCTTCTTGGTTTCTTTCTTTCTTTATTTTTTTGTTTTTCTGGATTTTTTTGTCCAAGCCTTTTAATATGGGAACTAATTTTGAAGATCTTGATGTGAGAAATGCAACAGTGAAAATGGTTCATGATTTGGACATACGGTTCAAAAGATAAAACATTTAAAAAATGAATCTACGAAAAAATACAAAACTATTAGGATGCAACAAGGGTCACACATGCAAGGAGTATCCTTAACTAGTGATTTTGATGATATATATACCAGCTCCCTTACAACTTTGATGTTTGGTTCGCGCTTCGGTCTACGAAATGAATGAACGAGACCATGGTTTTTGCTCTCTCTGGCATATTGTCGGTCGCACGCATAGGCGGAGCCTGACTGGGTCGGCCCACTCAAGCACTATAGGGTTTTAAAAAATTCATCCAATAAATCAGACGAAGGAAGTGTCAAACTCGTAACTTATAACTGGCGTGGTAGATTTGCTACCCAGTCGAGCTATAGATTGGCAGTGATTACAAGGCAACACGAAAAGTGAAGAACTAAGTGGAGCGACATATCCAAATTTCTAAAGTTTTTAGTCAATTCCTTACTAATTATGATTTTTCTAAAATGTGAATAATGTTTACAACTGTGAACAAAGTTTATAAATCAAACAACATTTGAAGAACATGAACAAATTTTGAAAACATGAAAAATTAAAATTCTAAACATTTTTTGAATTTTCTAATATTTACCAAAACATGTGAACAATTTTTGAAATTCGTAATATTTTTTTAATTTACAAATAAATTTTGAAAACAAAAACCTTTTTTGAACTTTTGAACAAATTTTGTAAAACTCCAAGATTTTAGAAATACACTACATTTTTTGAAACAAATTTTTTTAAATTTTGAACAAAAATAAAAAACGTGAACATTTTTTGAAGTTTTGAAGAATTTATGAATATTGAAAACATTTTCTCAATTTTCTGAACATTATTCAGGAAGCATGAGCAGTTTTGAAAAAATATTAATAGAAGGAAAAAAAATGAAAAAATCATAAATTAAAAACCGAAAAATAAAAATCTAAAAAAGAAAAGAGGAAAGCAATAAAGAAAAGATAAATAGAAAACAACTAGTTTTATAACCTTCTAGAAGGTCCTAAAACTGGGTACAATAGTCCCGCTAGAATTGGTCGGCCCGTTTATTCGTCATGATGCCTATGGCATCCTTAGGCCTGAATTTATACAGTACAATCGCAAATGCTGATATACACTCATCCTGATATACACTTATCCTTATAAATGCAAACATGCACACACTATCCCTATGGTCACCTCCGAGATATTGAAGTGGCATAACACCTTTAGATTGACGAAGTCACCACGGGTGTCTTGTAACCAATAAGAATGTTTCCTCACATTGAACGAACATCACTGAAAATCTTGAAATAAATCTAGAAAAATATGAGCATCAATGTCAACCCTAGGGCTTAAACCCCGGTGAGCTAGCTTTCTGCTTGCCAGTAATGTTGGGTGTAACAAACTTTTGGTTGAATCAGACTGTACCGGGATTGTCGATACCATACAAAACAGATGGAACTCTTTTTTTCTCCAAATACATTGGATTGCTTGCCTAGTACTTATGGATCCGTGGTATCTGTAAAGAGGCCCGTGATTTATTTATTTATTTAAAAAGGTAAAAGTTGGTGTTTTATGAAAAAAAAACTAGCTCTAATTGGGTTGGTTTTGCGTAATCATGTCACGCAAAGTCAATGATCAGAAGAAGAATAGTGCAACCACAAGCAGAAAGAAGACCATCTAGCTTTGGACAAGGAGCAAAAGAGGAAGCTCGCCATCGCAAGTGGTAAGGGGAAAAACCACCCCATAGGGTTTGCACTAGCTAGTGAGAGCATCTTCAACCGAGGTCTCCATATCCTCCATATATGTGCAGTTAGACATGGCCATGGGCAGCCCGGCCCGAAAAAGCCCGACCCGGCCCGGCCCGACGCTGTTCCCGGGCCAGGCTCGGGCCTAGATATTCAACCCGTTGGCCGGGCCGGGCCGTGCCCGGGCCCGTCAAAATCATGTTTTTCTGAAGGGGCCCGGCTTGAGGCCCGTCGGGCTTTTGCGTGTTCGGGCTGGGCTCGGGCCCAAAAAACAGGCCCGACGGCCGGGCCGGGCCGGGCTCAGGCCTGGGTTTTTTGCACCGGGCTTTGGTAGGCCCGGCCCGAGATTTGGCTAGGTCTATGTGCAGTGGATTACTCGGACAGTGTCCGAATAGGAGAGAGAAAAAAGTCCATCCAATCAAGGCCCTCATATCCTCTCTATTTGTCAGGACGTCCGCAAACCGCATACTCAACTCATCTTTGGAGAGAAAATAGTATGTCCGGATAACCCGCCATGTGGATATGGCCTACCCCGAATCATTTTCTCTCTTTTGTTTTGCTTTTTTTTCTCGCTCTTCAACTCATCAATTATATGTATGTGGCATTTTTTGAACACGGTTGCGTGCATGGACAAATGGTAGTTTGAAGCGGACACGACCAAACAGTGTCCCACCTATCCATGAACAAGTAGAAGGTTAAATTAGTCTAGCCCGGTTTAAGATGATCTGAAAAGTTCGGTCGACGCGTGGAGCAACCACAGTATTGACGATCGTATTGGTTTTCATACAAAATGTCGCCGGTGCTTCAGGGACAAATGGAATGATCACGGAAAAGTTTCCCGATTTTGTACCGACGAGACAAACGACAAATTGGCAGACGCAAGCCATCATGGCCCTTTGGCCCTGGCTTAGCTCACGGTTCGTTATGCGTCGTCTTCAGCAATATAGGAGTATGTTTGAGCTACATGCCTTGTATGGCCCCGCCCCGCTGGAACATATATCTCGTGCCATGGGAGAGGTAGAGCTGTATCTGAACCGGCGTGCTGTGAAAAGGGCAGGCAGTTGTCGACCTTGACGTCGCCTTCGCTGTTCCAGCATCGTGAAATACATCTATACTCACTGTTTGTATTGCCAGCATACACGACCGGTACTGGTACTATCTGGCGCTCGAGTGCACAAGTAGGCGACCAGTGTAGTTTCTTCTTCATTTGGTTGGACGCATGTTGCTTACAAACTTGTAGAGTAAAATACTACTGCTACCTGTTAAGAATATGCACAAGTGTGTATCTTCTCTCTCTCTCTGCGTATAAAGTGCGTGCCTTCTCATGCTTACAAACATTCTTGGCTCCCAAGGCTCCAGTTAGCCATGGATGGATGGGCATGTGTGGATGGGTCCTACGATTTTTTTGGCATGGCTAGCTATAGCTACGTGCCTGCAGCACTCAGTCGGTCGATCGTCATGGATGCGTGCGTAACAATCAAAGGTGAGGCGTGCCTGCGTACATGGGGCAGCCAAGAGAAGACAAAACGTATCCCTTGCCGAGTAGGCGAAGAGCATGTGTAGTAGACCCATGTCTTGTACTTCCTCCATGAAGAAATATAAAAAACGTTTAGATTACTATTTAGTGATCTAAACACTTTCATAAGTAGTACTAAAGCATGAAGCATTTGTTTTTCTATCTCTTTTGACCTCTTTAAGAGTTTATTGTTCAATTACGTGGACATCATGAACAATATTGGCGGACAATAATCGCGTGTGAACAATGCTTTACGCATGAAAACAATGCCCTCTGTGTGAACAGTGCTTCCGCAGAAAAAGTGCGCATACTATTAAAAACAAGGATTTCTTTTACACATCATTTCTCTCCCCCTCCACCACCTCCGCATCTTTATATAAAGAATTATGATTTAGGTTTTCTTGAACACATCATTTCTTTTCGTCGGCATACCGATGCAGAGCCATCACGATAGCCGCCCGATTCTTTCCGGTGATGTTGCTGCCGAGGCACAAAACAGTAGACCGAAACAATGTATTTGCAAAAACAGTAACCGATGGGAGTAATTCTTTATCGATTGTTGTCCATCTTTACACCACGGCATCAGTGAACGGTGCATCAGCAATTACCTGAACAAGAAACTGGACCACAATCCGAATAGACCCATAACTACAAACCAAAACAATAGGCCAAATAAACCAAAACAGCAAACTCAAATAACCCGAACAGTAAAATCATTGCAACGAAACAACACATGAATAAACCGAAAACATAACCCGCACCACAAACCAAAACAATAACCAAATTGTATCCAGAGCAACACACCCGGATAAACCGGGACACCAAAAAATGTAAACCAGCACCATGCATTCACGTGAACACTAATCTAGAAGGAAAAAAGCTCCTCCTCCCTAGACTCGGAATAGTAAAACTAGTGAAATGGAACAACACCTAAATAAACCAAAAATATTAACCCATCCAAACCATAAACCGAAAGAATACCCGAATTGTAACCCAAAGCAATACACCCGAATAAACCGGGACAATAAAACAATGAATCGCCACTATGCATTCAAGTGAATAGTAATCCAAAAGAAATGTCAGGAGAAAATCCCTAACAAAATAAGACTCCTTCTCCCTCTCTGTGTTCACTATGCAAGGAGAATAACCAGTGTTGTTGCCGCCGTCTACCTCACCTTCTCCTTCCCTGTGGCCAACCAAATCAAGGCTTTAACCACAATGCGGTTACTGAAGTCACCTCTATGACGCGCCCCATAACGACAGTCTATAAGCCGCCAATGAGAAGAGACAACATGAAAATAAAAAGGGTCACTCGACCAACTTCTTCACTCCACTCTCTATTCTATTTCTTTTGACCGATTCAAAGAGAAAGAGAAAATACAAGACAATGAATCATCTGTGGAAGGTAGTGTTTGCTCAAAAAACTATTGTAGAACCAGTTATTCCTCACCCGCCAAAATTTCCCGAAATATGAATATACCACCTATCCTATATAACGGTTTCAAAACTGCATTGGGCTGAATGTCCTATTATCAGATTAGCCATTCTTATAAAGTGTGTTAAAATAAGCTCTCTGCCAATTACTATCCATTTTTAGACCAGACAAATTTGGGATTTAAATTAGTTACAAAATTTCAAATTTGAATTTTATTGGATAAATCCATGTTTGAGAAGGAATGAAAGAGTGTTGAGTAGGAACTTGACATGAAATATAGGTGAAAAGGATGCATAAATTGGACAAGAAATATTTCCCTACTATAGGGTCTACACATTGGTAACAATCGCATTCGATCTCACCGTTGATCAAACATGCCATATAAGAATCAATCCAAATACATATTACTACTGCATCCATTATATTTTTTTAGTTACGAAAGGGGAAAATATGTGCTTATGAAAAAATATTAATAGGCCAGCCAGTTTACTTAATTCATTAAATCATTTAATGTATGTTTCGTGCCCACACAGATTATGGGGTAAAGATAGAATCTATGTTCTCCTTTTTCTTTTACTTTTACATGTAATACATGTTGCTTTTTTGCTTATTTTTGGTAAAATACATACGGAATCGATCACGGACGCGGCGTGCGCCGCGTTGCTTCAGCGCTAGTATTTCTTTACAGACGGAGTAATTTCTAAGTGTATCTCTTATATTCCAGAAGAAGAAAAAACCTTTGTAAAAGGATAGGGCTAGGGAGAGCATCTCCGTCCTCTCGGGTTTATAGGTTTACTCCTCCACATATTTCTAGGTTATCAATTTTACTAATGTTATATGAATTATATATAAAAAATGTTATATCACTAGAAAAATACAACATTTAAAATTTTCAATGGTATAAATTTTGTAATGCATCATATTATATTGTACTGCCATGATTAAAGTTAAATAGATCATAAGTTTTCTCAAAAAATATATTATGACCGGACATCTTCTCAAACGCCGACAACAGGAGTTTTAAGAAAATGCACCTCACATTCACTGCTGGGGACATCATGCAATATGCATGGTCACGGTAGGGGTCCAACAAGTACCCTATGTCATGCCTGGACCATGCATGCGTTAAACGCATTGATGTTGAAGCCTTGAAGGTGATCAACGTGTCCATATACTGATACATTGTACGTACGCACTATAATATATGAACCTGCCAAGATCTCGGTATGACCGACAGATTTGTGGGGCTGCAGCGTACATTTTTGCCTTTGCCTTGCTATGGCTCGTTCTGGAAGGATGTCTGCCTGAAGTGATGGCCCCGCGGTACATTGCACCATCCCTGTTTGAGATCTGTGCAACGAAAAATAGGACCGTGGCTCAGGCCGTCAACAACGTGAGCTGGTGGCATGATCCTGCGCGCGGGATCAGCTTGTTTATTTTTTGAGCTCAACTTGCTAGAGCATCTACGCCGCCGGACATCTCAAACCCTCATCAAACTTCGGACGGACGGACATCTCAAACCCTCATCAAACTTCGTGGCGGGGAGATATCCCCGCTTAAGACTATGTATGTTTAAACCCTTCTTTATTAATGAGATGAGGCAAAGCTTTTGCCTCCGTTTCGAAAAAAAAAAAACTTCGGACGGACGACCCTGTAAAACGTAATATGTCGAGAACTGCTCGACACCCTAAACGGGGTGTGGCTCTCTCATTATATAGAGGTATCCACGGGTACAATACAATGTTATAATATATGTGTACAGAGGCTACGTATATACAGTCTAACACCCTCCCTTAATCTTAACTGTGGCCTGAAGTACAAAGCAAGTTAAGATTGCGCGTACAACCTACAAACTGTGGTTGTGGAAGAGGCTTCGTGAATATGTCAGCAAGTTGATCATTTGATGAGATGAACTTGATACAAAGTAGCTTCTGTGCAACACGTTCCCGAACAAAATGATAGTCAATCTCAATATGTTTTATTCGAGCATGAAACACCGGGTTAGATGAAAGATAAGTAGCACCGATGTTGTCACACCACAAAACTGGAGGCTGAGCCGGAGAGACACGCAACTCTCTCAATAGAGACTGTACCCATATAATCTCAGCAGTCGCATCAGCAACAACTTTATACTCAGCTTCAGCACTACAGCGAGAGACTGTGGCTTGCTTACGAGCATTCCAGGCGATCAAGTTAGAACCAAGGAATACCGCATATCCCCCCGTGGATCGCCTGTCATCAGGACTACCAGCCCAATCTGCATCAGAGAAAGCTGAGAGCTCACACGACGGTGCAGGCTGAAGAAGCAAACCATAGGAGGCAGTAAGACATACATAATGCAAAATACGCTTCACAGCTGACCAATGAGATGTCTTGGGAGCATGCAGAAATTGACACACACGGTTGACTGCATAAGATATATCAGGCCTGGTAATAGTAAGGTATTGCAGGCCACCAACAAGACTGCAATACTCAGTAGCATCATCAGACGAGAGAGAGTCTCCATTAAGGGCAGACAACCGATCAGTGGCAGACATCAGAGTGGCAGCATGTTTGCACTCGAGCATCCCAGCACGCCGCAACTAATCCAAGGAGTACGTTTTCTGAGTAAGAGTCAGACCAGCAGAAGATCGTGAAACCTCCAGACCAAGGAAAAAATGCAGAGCACCTAAATCCTTGACAACAAAGTTATCACTGAGAGCAGTCACAAGGCGATCAGCAGCAGCATCAGAGGAACTGATGAGAATGATGTCATCAACATAAACCAGGAGATACATCGTAACCTCAGGACGCTGTAGGAGAAACAATGACGTATCAGCAGTGGAGGGAGTAAACCCAAGAGCCCGAAGAACAGATCCAAGGCGAGCATGCCATGCTCGAGGGGTCTGCTTGAGTCCATATAGCACCTTAACCAGACGACAGAGATGATGAGGACGTGCCGGATCAACGAAACCAGGCGGCTGACGCATATAAACCTCCTCCTCTAGAATGCCATGTAGAAAAGCGTTCTGCACATCAAGCTGGCGAAGGAACCATCCACGAGTAACAACAATAGACAACAATAATCCAATGGTAGTAGGCTTGACGACTGGACTGGACGTGTCTTCATAGTCAAGACCATACCTCTGTTTGAAACCCTTGGAGACTAGCCGTGCCTTGTATCATTCGATGGAACCATTATCATGTCTCTTGACTTTAAACACCCACTTAGAATCAATGACATTGACACCAGGTACTGGAGGAACAAGACGCCAGGTGTCATTCTTGTGAAGAGCCTGAAATTCCTGTTCCATGGCCTCACGCCAGTGAGGAATACTCAGTGCAGCCTGAAAGTGATGAGGCTCTGCAGTAGGATCGGCAGCGGTATGGGCCATGCACGCAGCAAGCCATGCAACCGTACCATCCTTGCGTTCCTTCGGACGAAAAATACCGTTCTGGCTCCGTGTTCGAGGACGAAGAGCGACCGCAGGCTGCGGCGACGAGACCGGCGTGGGACCAGGCGAGTCTGGCCCGCAGGAGGCCGGGACAGAGCTTGTCGGCGAATTTGTCGGCGAACTGGAGGCCGAAGCAGGGCTGGTCGGGGCAGGTGACAACACTGCCGGGCCAGGCGAGGCAGCGGCCAGCTCAGGCGACAGGCCCGTCAGGGTGGGCGAGGCCGACACCAACCCAGGCGAGGCGGCGGCCGGCGAGCCCAGCACCGGCCCAGGCGAGACGAAGGCCCGCGAGACAGGCGAGGCCAGCACTAGGCCAGGCGATACGGCAACCCGCGAGCCAGGCGAGGCGGGCGCTCGTGGGTCGGGCGAGGCTGGTCTCGAGCCAGGCGAGGCAGCCTCCACAGGTGAGGCGGTAGCGGGTTGGCGGGTGCCACCCGTCATGCATGGCACATGCATGTCCGGATCTCGAGTTGCGTCCATGACCTGTTCATCAAGAAGCTCAAGACGGGCGCCTCGTCCAATACCTGCAACATGATTAGGAAGCAACGCAGGAGCATATGCAACATCCACAAATTGATCAGGCGAAGGTAGAGACACGGGCACCGATGATATAGGAGAGGTAGAGTGAGTCGGAAGTGTATGAAAGGGGAACACATTTTCATCAAACACAACGTCACGAGAGATGTAGACGCGATTTGTTGGAACATGTAGGCACTTGTACCCTTTGTGGAGGGAACTATACCCGAGAAAAACACACTTCTTAGACCGAAACTCTAGCTTACGCTTGTTATACGGACGTAGATGAGGCCAACATGCACACCCAAACACTTTGAAGAACGTGTAGTCTGGGATTTCATTGAGTAAGAGTTCAAGAGGGGTTTGCATTTTCAGAAGTCATGAGGGAAGCCTATTAATAAGAAAACAGGCTGTGGAGAAAGCATCACTCCAGCACCGAAACGGGACGGATGCATGAGCTAGTAAGGTTAGGCCAGTTTCAACAAGATGACGATGCTTACGTTCGGCAGTTCCATTCTGCTGATGTGTATGAGGACATGACACACGATGCAAAATACCGAGTTTGTTAAAGAACGAGTTGAGGTTGTGATATTCACCACCCCAGTCGGATTGAACATGGATGATTTTCTGTTTAAGGAGACGCTCAACGTGTGCTTGAAACTGAATAAAAACATCGAACACATCAGACTTGCGCTTAATAAGATATAGCCAAGTAAACCGACTATAAGCATCAATAAAACTGACATAATAGTTGTGACCAGTAACGGATGTCTGGGCATGACCCCATACATCAGAAAACACAAGCTCAAGAGGATGTTTCACAATACGACTAGACTCTGAAAACGGAAGTTGATAACTCTTGCCCTGCTGACAGGCATCACAAATAGTTTCAGCAGTTTTATTGGACACAACTGGTAGTTCATAACGATGCAATACATGACGAACTATGGGAGCTGCAGGATGACCAAGGCGCGCATGCCAGTGAGTGGGCGACACGCGAACACCACTGAACGCCTGAGGAGAAGACTGCATGGAGGGTGTGCGCGACGCATCAAGTGCGTACAAGCCATGGCGTAGACGACCGCTAAGCAGAACGGCCCTCGTGTCCCGATCCTTGATAAAGAAATGAAAAGGGTGAAACTCAGCAAGGACATTATTATTACGAGTAAGTTGAGGAATAGACAACAGACTACGCGTAGCAGAGGGAACACGAAGTACATTGGAAAGATGTAGTTTGTGAAAATTGTGTGCAAGGAGAGAAGCCTGACCAACATGAGAGATGCGCATACCTGCTCCACTGGCGGTGTGCACCTGATCATGACCACGACATGGCTCCTGAGTAGAGAGCTTGCCCATCTCGCCGGTGAGGTGGTTGGTAGCCCCGGTGTCCATATACCATGTAGGATCAATGGAGTAGGACGGAGTGCGACCATGATCATGACTCATCACGGCGGCAGGGGCCTGCTTGCCGTTCCCTTTACCATTGTTGCCGAGGCCCAGAAAATCTTGCTTGTAGCGACGATGACAGCGAGAGGCGATGTGGCGATCAAGGCCACACAGCTGGCAGGCCTGCGGGGCACCGCAGGAGGAGCAGCAAGCAACCGGCCGGTTACCACCCGTGATGGATGGCGCATTGCCACGTGAGGCCGGTTGTGAGGACGGTGCCGGCTTGCCACCTGAAGATGATGACCGCGGAGGTTTGCCACGAGTCGCGGCATTGGCGGAGGCAAAGCCCGGGGAGACACGGCGCACCTTGATGCGCTGTTCACGACCAAGGAGTCGTGCGTAGAGCTTGCGAGGTGGAAGTGGATCATCACGGCCATGAACATTCTCAACGAGATTGTCATAATCATCATCAAGCCCGTTAAGCACGAAGGTGGTGAACTCCTCGTCCTGCAGAGACTGGCCAATCAAGGCCAACATGTCGGCGAGACCCCTCATCTTGTTGAAGTAATCCGTAATGCTGAGGTCACCAAGCTTGGTCTCACCTAGCTCGGTGCGTATAGAGTGAACACGTGCCTGAGACTGAGAGGCGAAGCTGGTGTGAAGTGCCGCCCACGCCTCCCGGGACATAGCAGCGAAGATGACCAGCGACGAGACGCTCGGAGCGAGCGAGGACTGAATGGCGGAGAGAATGGCTTGATCCTGTGCCACCCATGTATGATACCCCGGGTGCTGAGGGGGCGGACACGGGATGGATCCATCGACATAGCCCTCCATGTAACGGCTCCGCAGAAGAGGCAACACCTGGGCACGCCAGGACAAGTAGTTGTCCTGCGTGAGTTTCACCGGCAGCAGGTGCGAGAAATAAAACGGCGACGGCACTGCGGCCTGATCACCGTGAGCATGCGACGGTGCGTAGAGGCCCATCGACGGGTGTGCAGCCAGTCCCGAGTAGGACGGATAGGTCCCAACAGAACCAGCCGCCGAGGCACTGTAGGACGCCGGGACTGGCATCCCATACTGCAGGGCAGCCATAGCCGCATGGGGCGACGGCGGCGGAGCCGGGTGTGGTTGGGGCGGCGCAGGGCAAAGGTGCGTCGGGGGCACCGAGTAGGACGGCACAGCAGCCGCAGCCCCATGAGAGGATGGTGACGACACTAGGTAGGGTTGGTGTAGAGCCGGTGGCGGCGCACCGTAGTAGTGGGACGGCGGGACGCCGTAGTGATGCGGGACGGGCGGCACTAGCCAGGACGACGGCGGCGGCGGCCCACCATGGGCCGTTACAGGGCACCATACGAGAGCAGATCGGCGGCAGAGGGCGCCACAACGCTTGGCGAGGCGTCGTGATCGCCAGGGGGCCCGATCCGATCAGGGGACCGGGCGATGGAGGAACACCATGGGCCATCGCAAGGGGGCGCGAGGCCAGGAACGGCGACCCAAGGGCCGGCACAACGACGGCGGGGGCGGCGACAGGAGTCGGTGCGATGACGGCGGCGGCAGCGGTAGAGGCAGCGGAAGCCATCTTAACCTAATCTGATACCATGTAAAACGTAATATGTTGGGAACTGCTCGACACCCTAAACGGGGTGTGGCTCTCTCATTATATGGAGGTACCCACGGGGTACAATACAATGTTACAATATATGTGTACAGAGGCTACGTATATACAGTCGAACAGACCCGGTCACAAACTGAGGTGAACGACACCTTCATACTGAACTTAAATATGGGGCGGATATAAGGATGCCCGGACATGGCCGGGCTCCTCCGTCACGTCGGACCCGATAGGTCTACCATATCATAAATTGCACCTATCCACCCCTTTGGACTACCAGATCCAATTGCTCTCTTCTCTCTTCCTCCTCCTCCACACCAGGCATCTCGCAGCTCTGCCACCACCCTTACTCCACAGTCGTTTCGAACCTCAGTGTCAAACCCAAGATGCGATTCTATCCCGATCACGTGACACACTCGTGATTGGAGCACAACCGCATTTCGTGCACTTAGCAAGATGGATATTATTACATCATACCATTACATAAATACATGGGGATACATAGAATTCATACAACACCACATAAATACAACACATCATATACAAGACATCCGACTACGGACGCAACAAGAGAAGCACAACGACATCCATCCTGCTATCCCAAGCTGCCGACCAGGAACCTACCCCAAGACTGGCGAAGAAGAAGAAGAAAGGACTCCGACACAAGTAAGCATCACTCTCACGTCAAGTCATCGGAAACCTGCACCTACAACTGTTGCTGTAGTATCTGTGAGCCACGAGGACTCTGCAATCCCATAACCATGGGTATCAAGACTAGCAAAGCTTTATTGGGTACGGAGAGGTTAAGTGGTGAGGTTGCAGCAGCGGCTAAGAAAAAGTATGGTGGCTAACTTACGAGTACAAGAATAAGATGAGCCTATACGCAAACGCTCGCAAACTAGTAAATATCGCTAGAGATCCTGAACTACCTGCGAGTCAAACATAACCCCATTGTGTTCTCTTCTCAAAGTAAAAAGAGACGGTCACGGTTACTCACGCGGTTGTGTATTTTATTTCGGATCCTCTGTCAAGTTTTCTACAACCGGACATTAACAAATTCCCATCTTCCACATAACCGCGGGCACGGCTTTCGAAAGATCATAAACCTGCAGGGGTTTCCCAACTTAGCCCATCACAAGTTCTCACGATCAGCGGAGTAACAACTCCAAAATTGGGAAGGCCCGAGTGTTCTCGGAATCCCATGCTCAAGATATTTCGACAATAGTAAAACTCATCCAGCAAGACCGCCCGATGTACCGACAAATCCCGATAGGAGTCGCACGTACCTCATTCTCGGGGCACACCGGATGGGCAAGACGTTGGGTTGGCTGAGACCCTGGTTGCCCAGGGGGCGCTGGACATTCCCAGTTTGGACCAACACTCAGAGGAGCACTGGCACAGGGGTTGATTAAGAATCCTCGGGGTCCGGAAAGTCCCTATGCAAGTTTTTTATTTATTAGGCAAATGAAAAGCCAAGGCTGGGCCTCGCTGGAAAAGCTTTAAACAAAGCGGATTATCAAGGGGTCCCCATATACCCAACCGTCTTAGGAACGCAAAATCAAGGAACATAACACCGGTTTATCGGTTCCTAAGGCGGCATGAGTGGAACAAAACACCGAGAAAAAGGCCAAGCCTTCCACCCATTGCCAAGTATATAGGTGCATTAATTTAATTAATAGATATTGTGATATTCCAACAATGTCCAGCTCCAACATGGAGCAATCTTCATCTTCACCTGCAACTAACAACGCTATAAGAGGGGCCGAGCGAGTGGTAACATAGCCAAACAACGGTTTGCTGGGATGGTGTCAAAGGTTAGAGGTTTCATGGCAACAAGGAGAGGCTAACAATAAAAGATAGGTAGCGCGACATATAGCGATAGCATCGAGACAATTAGCATGGCATTGATAGTAAAGGTATCCAAGGTGACGGTCATCTTGCCTGAGATCCTGCAAGGAAGAAGAACGAGTCCATGAAAAAGTCGAAGAAGAAGCCACGAAGACGAACCAAGTGTAGTCGAACGAATCCTCACGATCGCAACGGAATATGAACTAGCGAGAAAAAGCACACAACACGGTAAACACACCACACAAGAACATGACATAATGCTCAAACAAGTATGATGCAAGACAAGTCTATATGATGCAAAACATGGCAAGGGATGAAGCATGCAAGAACATCACACAAAACAAGTTTAAATGAGGCCGGAAACAACATATAACAACTCCGGTAAGTCCTCATAAGAAAAATTCGAAATATGTCCAGATCTGAACAAACCTTAAGTTAAAGTTGTTAAACAGCAAGTTAACATACACCAGGATGATCTACTCGAAATTCTAGTCAAGTTACATATAAAGTTTATTTAATTCGGAGCTACGGCCTAGAAGATATGAGCAAACAAGTCAAGCATGGCATTGATGCAAAACACATCCAAACATCAAGCAAACACACTCCAAACAGGTATATAACATGATATTATGCATCTACATGCAAAAACACATAAGTTCCATATAGAACACGCTCAAAACGGAGCAACGGTTCATCACATACACATGAAACAAGATATAACAACAAGCTGTTCAAAACAGTAACATGTCACTTAGTTGACATCAAAACAACATGATACAATAACATTTCATGGCAACAAAGGGCATGGAAAACATGTACATGTCAAGCACTACAAGCATGATCTCTGAGCTACTACCAAACACCACTAGAACATGCTCAAAACATCATGGCAAGATTGCAAAAGATAACAGTTTCACAGACTTAGTGAAATAAACTAGACATGGCAGCAACAATGACAAGTAGGCATGTTTGCAAGCTTGCGCAACTCATCTCAGAGCATATCATGGCATGTGAATATAACCAATAAAAAGAAGACATGTTTATGAAGCTACTCATGGCAAGAACATGGTCATAGGATGCATAGAACACTAGCTATTCACATGGCAAACTGAACTTGCTGATAACAGGCTGATAGAAACATTTTATAGCCACTTGAGAGCATGAAAACAACAAGCTACAGCAGGCCATTAATGCAAACAAGGGCATGGATGGATAGAGCATAACATGGAAATCCAGACATGATCATTGGACATCCCCAAATGTGCATGTTTAGGACTGAGGCATCAAGCAAACATGGCATCAGGTTATAACAGTTTCAGACTTAGCAGTTTTCAACAAGTCATAGGAATCAGCAACAGCGAGTAGGTAACTTTACAAGCTTGTTGCAAACACCACAAGGCATATCATGAAAAGTGGATTGCACCACAACAAAGATGACATGATTGTGCTTCTAAAACATATTAACATGTAGCTCAAACAAAAATCACACATAAAGATATGAAAAAGACAAATCAGCATCTCATAACAAGTTTCAGCACTTAACAACCACATGCACTTTTGCAAGAGAGATAAACATGGAAATATGGCACCTAACATGAATGCAACATCCACCATCATGAAGAGCATCACTAGATGAACATTTTGACATATCATACACTCCATTTGGACCAACATGCACAAAGTTACAACCTCACAAACATGCTAACATATTGTTGACAGACAACAAGCACTTGACAATAACATCACATAGCAGTTTTGCAACGAAGATTAAGGAAACAAGAGGAAAAGTAACATGAATGCAAATGCAACTAACATGTAGAGCACTTCGAGACGAACATTTTGACATATCATATGCACAATTTGGATAAACGTGCACAAAGTTACAAGTGCTCAAACATGCACACACACAATTATGAGTTTCTGGGACTTAGAGAAAAAAGACCTCGTGGGGGTTCGGGCGGACACGTCCGGGTCCGGGCGGACATGTCCGTCGGCTCGGCGCTTGGGCCCACTGGGCAGTGACACATCGAGGGAAGGCCTGTACATGTCCGTACCCAACCGGACATGTCTGGCGGTGGGCAGAGGAGGCCGACAGCGGCGGCTACTCTCCGGCGAGGACGGGGTCATCAGCGAGATCATGGACTCCGAGGAGGCGAGAGAGAGGTGGATCCGGCCCTCTTGGCCGGATCTGGCGACGGCGGGGAAACGACATGGGTGGAGGCGGTGGATCCGGCCGCTCCCTGGTCAGATCTGGCCGGAGCAGAGGTCCGGCGGCGGAGCTGCACGCGGAGGACGGCGACGAGGCGAGGTCACGGCGGTGGGCACCACGACAAGAGGCGCATGAGAAGGAGACGCGCGGCGGGGCTCGGGCGGTGCGGAGGCGGGGAAGGCTCGCCGGTGGCGCGGGGCGAGGAAGGCGGCGGCGTCCGGCGACGCACGCAGAAGGCGGCGAGCGGCGGCGGAGGGAGCCAAGCGGGGCGCAGCGCGCGGGCTCGAGTGGGCGGTGGCTCGGCCCGGTTGTGGCCCGGGGCGGCCTCCGCGCGGGCCTTGCACGCCTGCGGGAGGTGGGAGGTGGCAGGGCGACGTGGCGCGCTGCCGTTGGCTGGAGGGCGGCGACTGGCTGAGGTGGCCCTATGGGGTGGCGCCATGTGGAGAGAAGGGTTCGCCGGCGGCGAATTTTGAGGTGGAGGTGGCTGGCTGCTGCGGGGATCCCGAGGAGGATGGGTCTAGGGGTAGGGGAAGGCTAGGGTGTCCAGATTTGGTTGGGAGGGGTGCTTAAATAGGAAAGTGGGGTTAGGGTTTGGTATAGGGGGGATTTTGGGGCTGATTCGGACCGTACGATCTCGATCGTGCGGCTCCGAGCGGAGGGGGAAGGTATGTGGGCTTAGTGGGCTGGGTAGAGGCATGAGGGGGCTGAGACAAGAAGAGAGAGAGGCCCGGCACCGCGTTTCGGAGACCGAAACGTCCGACGAATAAACCGGTTACTAGTTGCTACCTCTTGAGCTTGCGTTGTATTCCCTCGAAGAGGAAAGGGAGATACATCACAGTAGCGTAAGTATTTCCCTTAGTTTTTGAGAACCAAGGTATCAATCCAGTAGGAGACCACGTGCGAGTCCCTCGCACCTGCACAAACAAATAAGAACTTCGCAGCCAACGCGATAAGGGGTTGTCAATCCCTTTACGGTCACTTACGAAAGTGAGATCTGATAGAGGTGATAGTTATATTTTTGGTATTTTTGGTTTAATAAAACAGCAAATAAAAGTAAGAAAAGTAAAGTAGACGTAGATTGATATGTTGAGAATAGACCCCGGGGCCATAGTTTTCTCTAGTGGCTTCTCTCATGATAGCGATATTCTACGACGGGTAAACAAATTATTGTCGAGCAATTGATAGAAAAGCGAATAATTATGAGACTATCTAGGCATGATTATTGTATATAGGCATCACGTCCGAGACAAGTAGACTGAAACGATTCTGCATCTACTACTATTACTCCACACGTCGACCGCTATCCAGCATGCATCTAGTGTATTGAGTTCATACGAACAGAGTAACGCCTTAAGAAAGATGACATGATGTAGAGGGATAAACTCAAGCAATATGATGAAAACCCCATCTTTTCATCCTCGATGGCAACAATACAATACATGCCTTGCTGCCGCTACTGTCAGTGGGAAAGGACACCGCAAGATTGAACCCAAAGCCAAGCACTTCTCCCATTGCAAGAACTATAGATCTAGTAGGCCAAACCAAACCAATAATTCAAAGAGACTTGCAAGGATATTATGAGAACCCATAAAAAGTTCAGAGAAGAACCAAATATCTTCCATAGATAACCTTGATCATAAACTCACAATTCATCGGATCTCGACAAACACACCGCAAAAAGAGATTACATCGAATAGATCTCCTCGAAGACCGAGGAGAACTTTGTATTGAGATCAAGAGAGAGAGAAGAAGCCATCTAGATACTAGCTATGGACCCGAAGGTCTGTGGTAAACTACTCACAACTCATGGTGAGGGCGATGATGATGATGATGAATGCCTCTGTGATGGATCCCCCTCCCGGAACATGCTCCAAGATGGGATCTCCACGGAAACAGAAGCTACGGCGGTGGAATTAGGGTTTTCTCTCTGCGTATGGAGTTTCTGGGGTACGTAGGTATATATAGGAAGAAGGAGTGCACCGGGGGCCGTGTGGGCCAGCCTCGAGGCAGGTGGGCGCGCCCCCACCCTCGAGGGCAGGCCTTTCGTCCCCTGACTTGGTCCTGAAGTTTCCCGAGCGTGATTTCCTCCAAAAAATATCTCTCGCGAAGGTTTTGTTCCGTTTGGACTCCGTTTGATATTCCTTTTCTGCAAAACCCTGAAATAGGCAAAAACAGCAATCTGGATTGGGCCTTTGGGTTAGTAGGTTAGTCCCAAAAATGATATAAAAGTGAATGATAAAGCCCATTAAACATCCAGGACTTCATAAATAATAGCATGGAACAATAAAAAATTATAGATACGTTGGAGACGTATCAAGCATCCCCAAGCTTAATTCCCGCTTGTCCTCGAGTAGGTGAATGATAAAGAAAGAATTTTTGATGTGGAATGCTAAACAATATAGTTTTTCAATGTAATTCTCTTAACTGTGGCATGAATGATCATATTTGAAAGATTCAATATAAAAGTCTATATTGACATAAGAAATAACAATACTTCAAGCAATACTAACAAAGCAATCATGTCTTCTCAAAATACCATGGCTAAAGAAAGTTATCCCTACAAAATCATATAGTCTGGCTATGCTCCCTCTTCATCACACAAAATATTCATATCCTGCACAACCCCGATTTCAGCCAAGCATTTGTTTTCATACTCTATTTTTTCAAACCTTTCAACTTTCACGCAATACATGAGCGTGAGCCATGGATATAGCACTATGGGTGGAATAGAGGTGGTTGTGGAGAAGACAAAAAGGAGGAAGATAGTCTCACATCGACTAGGCGTATCAACGGGCTATGGAGATGCCCATTAATAGATATCAATGTGAGTGTAATGCCCCGGATGTAATACTTCCCCTTTTGGGCATATAATATATCTCCGGCTTCATCTATTCCATTTCGGGTTCTTTGGCTTTTGGGTTTTCGTTGTTTTGTTGTGTGCGTGTGTGGCATTCATTCATATCATGTAGACATGTGCATCGCATTGCATTTGTGTTGTCGGTTGCTTCCGGTTCCACGCGTTCCTTCCCGTTATCCGTTTCGCGTTCCGGAGCTCCCTCACGTGTCCGTGACGTCCCGTAGGCCTACTTTGTTGTTTGGGCGCGTAACGTTACCGGTGTGGCGCGAGACTTGTCGTGTGTTGTTGTTTTGTTGTGTGTAACCCGCCTCTCAAATCTCGTCGCGTTTGGACTCCGTTTGCTATCCCAACAGTTATTCGTTTGGGTCCAAAGTGCCTTCACTTTGTGGCCCGAAACACCCCTACAGCAGCCCTCTACCCTCTCCTAGGCCCATCTAAACTTCCCCCGCGATCGGATCCGTCGGATCGCGATCGGAGGGCTCCTAACACCCCCAAATCCCCCCTAACCCTAGAAATCTGCTATATAATAGACCCTAGGTCTATTTTAGGCATCTCTAGCTCTTCCTCCTCCTTCCCCTGATTTTTTTCCTCAGATCCACCACCACCTCACTACCACTTGGCCTTCCTCCCGAGGGAACCAGCCGCGCCGCCGTTTTCCTTGAAGGCACCAGCCGACAGCAGGGCCGTCCCTTCGATCGATCAGGCGCCAGGGTCAACGGCCGCATCGACCAGCAGGCGCCGCCCCTTTTCCCTCGTCGACCGATCCCTCTGCGCTAGGCCCATCGATCGAGCCTCCTCCCTCGGCCCCAGATCGCCGCAGCCCTCCCGCAGCTTCGACCGGCCACCGCGCCTGGATCCCCACGGGACCACTTCACCGCCAAGGCCCAGGCCACTCCCTCGCCGCACCAGGCCACCGCTCCACCGGCCCACCTCCGCTCGGCCTCCTCCCGCGGGACCACTTCCCCGCGTCAGCCCAGCGGCCCAGCCCGCGCATCTCCACCGCCGCACTCAGCCGCCGGGCCGGCCCACTCTCGGCTGCCTCGATCCGCGCCGACCGCCGTCGCCGCGTGGGCCGCAGGCCGCCTTCTCCTCCACCCGAAGCGGGCCGCTCCAGTCGGGCCCGAGGCCGCCTCTCCACCGCGCGCCAGCCAGCCGCCGCCCTTCCTTCGGGCCGGGCCGGATCCACCCCGGGCGTGTTGTTTTTTTTTCCTGTGACTGAGGTTGATTCCCCCCTCTTTTCCCTCTAAGTACCAGTTTTGTTTTACTTTCTGATGCAATGTTCAAACTGCTCTAACTTTGTGTGTGTTTGTCCGTTTCGCGCAAATAGCATGTCCAGACGTTCGTGGTGATTAGTACTACGTTTTATCTTTTGGTGTCATGCATGTTAGAGATCTTCTAGATGTTTGTTTTCCGTTGCAAGAGTGCATCCCGATATAATTGCTGCCATGTGATGTTTTTATGTCATCTTTGCCATGTGATATCTTTTAGCTCGTTTGTCCGAATGATGCAAATGACATGTCCACGTGTTCGTCTTGCCTTGCTCTACATGTTGTTGGTGATAGGTTGCATGATAGATTTATTATTGCCATGTTTATCATCGTTGCAAAGTGCCATGTGGCTGTGATGTTGTTTCACTTGTTATGAAATGCCATCTTGTTGAGCTCGTTGGTATCGTTGTGTTTATCTCCATGATGCATGCTTGTGTGTTTCGGAATCACCATCATGTGTACTTTGATGTGGTGCTTACCACTTGCCATGTTTAGTTTCGAGGTGACTTAAACTTGCTCTTTTAGATGCCATGATGAAATTGCTGTTTTAGGACTTAGTGGTTTTTCACTAAGTCTGAAATCTGTAACGTTCCGATGCCATGTTTGCTTGCTGCTCTAGGACAAACCATGATAGTTTTGGAGTGGATCTTGATTGTTCCTTGTAGTATATTTTGTTGGCTTTCCATTCATGTTCTCACATGTTTATTCGAGTGGCTGTAGCATATTTATCTTTTGCTCCAAAGTTTTAATAAAATTCTGCTGCCAGAATTTTATTGTCAAGTTCAATATGTCCAAGCTCGTTGCTATTGATCCGTGGCTCCTTTGGGGGTGCACCTTTGGACTTATTTGCTGTAGGATATGTCTAGTTTATGTTCATGTCCTTTTACATGATGTTTGAGTGCTGTAGCTTAATTATTTTGAGGTCCGAAGTTGCTATGTTGCTGTAATTTTCAGCTTTCGCTCATTTCTTGTTTCGGACATAACTTTTAGCCCGTAGCTCCGATTTCAGCGAGTCTTATATGAAACTTGATTGATTTTCTGTGTAGATTCATAATATCTTATTGTTATCATGTTTTGAGGTGAATTGCTTGAGTGCTATTTTCCGTGCTCCGTGTGCATCCTTAGTGCATTCATCATGCATCCATCATTTTCGAGTGCGCATTGCATCTTGTTGATTTGTGCTTGGTGTGATTGTATTGTTTAGAGCCGGAAGCTGAGACCGAGTACGAGTACAAGCACGAGGTTACCAACGAGGTTGAGCACGAGGACTCTTCTTACAATCCGAATGACTACACTTCAGGCAAGATGACCGAACCCCGATAACATTACTATCTTTGCATATTGCTAGTAGTTCATCTCTATAGTTTTGCCTCGATGCCCATGCCTTTCTTGTCAGCCTCCTACTTGTAACCATTACCATGTTTAACCACCCCACCTATGCAAACCGTTGCTTGGCTAAGTACGCTTCGCTCAGCCCTTCTTATAGCATTGCTAGTTGCAGGTGAAGATCGAAGATGCTTTCTTCATGTTGAAGTTTGTTGGGTTATATCACACTATATAAAATGCTTAAATGAAATCATCTATATATTGGCAAGGGTGGAAGGCTAAGCCTTTTGCTTGGTGATTTGTTCCACTCATGCCGTTAGGAACCGTATAAACCGGTGTTATGTTCCTTGATTATGCGTTCCTAACACGGTTGGGGTGTATGGGACCCCCTCGATAAACCGCTAAGTGCTAAGTCTTTTTCAGCAAGTCCCAACATTGGTACTATTTGCCTAATAACAAATTAAACTTGCATAGGGAGTTATAAACCCTTTTTCTTAATCAACAACCCCGGGCCAGTGCTCCACATGAGTGTTGGTCCGAAACGGGGAGTCTGCGGGGCCACCTCGAGGGAACTCAAGGTCTGGTAAAAACCTGTAGAATCGCCCATCCGGTCGTGTCCTGAGACTTAGATACGCGCGGCTACTATCAGGGTGTCGACACACCGGGAGGATTTGCTGGATTAGCCTTACCTTAGTTCGGAGTATCTTGAGCACGGGATTCCGAGAATACTCGGGTCTTCCCACTTTGGAGTTGCGACTCCGCGGATCGTGGGCTTGTAATGGGTCAAGTTGGAACACCCCTGTAGGGTTATGAACTTTCGAAAGCCGTGCCCGCGGTTATGTGGCAGATGGGAGCTTGTTAATATCCGGTTGTAGATAACTTGACACAATGTTTCTAATACACTACCAACGTGTGTTCCGTGACTGTCAATTTCCGAATAGGGATTCGGGAGTTGAACACGGAGGGGTTATGTTTGTTGAGCTTGTAGCTAGGATCACTTCGTGATCACTTCTCGACCGAGGCTTCTCTTCTCGCTCTCACTCACGTAAGCTAGTTGCTAGTTGCTGCTGCAGACACTTATTCTTTTCTTCAGCCTTATCCTCTCCCAAGGCTTAAATAGTCTTGTTACCCGGGAACGGGATTGCTGAGTCCTCTATGGCTCACAGTTACTTCACCACACCAGATGCAGGTCCAGCTGTGAGCTATCCAGGTGATGGCACCGAGCTAGACTGGGAGTACGACGAGGAGCGTAGTCGTTACTATGTTCGTTATCCCGATGATCAGTAGTGGAGACTTCTACTAGGATTCGATCCGACCTGTGGATTTTATATAAGTTTGGTATCTTGACATTTGGATTTTTGCCCTTAGAGGGTTGTGATATTCTTAATGTATGATGTTTGAGACATGTATTGTATTTGTGTGACGTGGCGAGTGTAAGCCAACTATTTATGTTTACAATCCCCTCTTTTACATGAGATGTGCAAAGATTACCAAACTTGAGATCATTCTAGGATGGACTTATACCTTTAAGTCGTGCCTCGACACGTAGGAGGTATAGTTCCATCCTGGGCATTACAAGTTGGTATTCAGAGCCTTCTCCGACCTAGGAGCCCCCACTGATTGATCGAATCGTTGACGGTCGAGTCTAGGCACACACTGAAAATATTTTGAGTCCTATATTATATCGTAGAGTAGGATTTCTTTGCTTCTCATCCCCTTTCTCTCTGGTGAGGACTCCTGACGTCTACTCTTGTCTCTTCTATCTTCAAAAATTGCACCATTTTTTTTAGGAATCTCGCGAGTATTCTGGGATTGTTTCGATGTTCTTGTGACGAGAATATTGTTCTCGATGCCTCCTGACATTAGGGGTTGTGGCAGTGTCCCGGGGAGTTGAGCTTCGGGGTATTGTCGTCACAAGCATATCGCGGCAGTACTAAATACTTAAGACGGCCGACATCGAAAATCTCTCCTATACGGCCAGTGGCAAGATAACCCCGACATCACCCAGTACTGGGGAGGTAGTTCGAGAGTATTGCCATAGCTTGTTATAGTGGATGCTTTTCGAAGGTCCGAGGTACACAGTTTCCGAGAAAGACTGGTTATGTGTTGAAGGATGGATACACCTGGATGTAGGTTTAGAGTTGATTGCGCGGTGCTTCCCGTGTATCCCCAACACCTGATTGCATAACTGGAATCTTTCGGAAATTTATAGGTGGGTATCCAGTAGATCGTAGGCATTCTTCCAACGAATGCAGGTTAGTGAGTTCGGGGTTCTACATTGAGTGAAGTGGTATTATGACCGATGTTACTATCAGGAGTTGCATCTTAAAGAATCCTTGGCTATGCTGATCCGGGGATTGCAAAACCTTTTCGTAACGCGTTCATATGCTTTCAGCACAAAGATGTTAGAACGAAACTCCTCTCTTGTGTTTGTTCCATCCGTACCTTGTTGGTTTTCTTATTTTCCTTTTGTCTCCTATGTGGCTTCTCGTGAAGATTGATGTTATCATTTAACTGAGAATTTCATTCGTTCCTCTTGTTCGAATGATTTCATTCGTTCCTATTGTTCGAATGATTATTGTGAAGACTTGTTGCAATTCATTCCATTGATTCAGCTTATACCTTCTGTCAATCAATTGCTGATTCGTGGTCATCTCTTTCAGGATGGCTCCGAAAAGGGTTCCCAACGCTAATCCAGAGGGTGAAGAGGTCCCAGATCGTCCTCCTTCCCCTCCTCCTCCGCCTGAGGCTTGGAGAGCGATTATGCAGACTACAGCTCAGAACACTCAGATGTTGATGCAGATGATGCAACAGATGCAAGCTAATCAAGCTAACCAGGGTGTTCCAGGGAATCAAGGCAACTTCTTCAACCAGCAGCACCATGCTACTCTCAACCAGTTCTTGGCCAATAATCCAAAAGCTTTCAGTTACTGTGTCGACCCTCTTGATGCTGAAGATTGGTTAACCGACATAAAGAAGCATTTTGAGTGCAGTAACGTGAAGGAAGATGATTATGTGAAGTTTGCAGCCTTCCAACTCAAAGACCAAGCAGCTGACTGGTGGCAGCAGTACAAAGACTCCAGGCCAGGTCAAGTGATCTCTTGGGAGAATTTCTGCAAGGACTTTCGCTCTCACCATATTCCTACAAGTGTCATCGAGGGTATGCGTGAGCAATTCCGCAACCTGAAGCAGGGCTCTATGACAGTCTATCAGTATAATGTCAAGTTCCAAAACCTCGCCCGCTATGCTAAGCAAGACATTCCTGATGCTAAGAGCAAAATCTACCAGTTCCGTGGAGGTCTCAAAGATGAACTTCAACTTGCTCTCACCTTGTTCGAGCCCGATGAATTCGACAAATTCTATAATATGGCTTTGAAACAAGAAGCAGCTCAGCTTAAGATGGAGGCTTCTAAAAAGAGAATTCGAGATGCCGTTCACTCTTCCTCATCGTCTCAGATGGTCTCGAAGCATCAGAAATTCTGGCTTCCTCCTCCTCTAGTGATTCGAGCTCCTTACAACAACTCCAACAACTTCAACAACTCCAACAGCAACAAGAACTTCGGTGGACGTGGTTTCTCCCACCCACCCAACCCGAGCAACCAGTCGAAGAAGCAGTTTCAGTCTCAAGGCTCCAAGTCAAGTGGTTCTCATTTCCGTCCTCTCTCAGAAGTGACTTGCAACAAATGCACTCAGAAAGGTCACTATGCGAACAGATGTCCAAACCCGAAGCGTCTTCCACCTCCTCCACCTGTCGGTACCGCTATGGTCAAGCATGATCCAAAGGCAGCAAGGGTGAATCTGATGAATGCAGCACAAGCGGAGAATTCTTCTGATGTGATTTTGGGTAACCTTCCAGTGAAATCTTTTCCAGCTAAAGTTTTGTTTGATTCGGGTGCTCCATGCTCTTTCATGTCTCAACCATTTGCATCCAAGCACGATGTTGCCACTTCAAATTTGCCTCAGAAGTTGCAAGTTGTTTCTCCGGGCAGGATTATGACTTCTAGTGTCTATGCTCCGGATGTTTCTATTCGCATGGGTGATTATCGCTTTCTGGCTAAACCGGTGGTTCTTGGTAATTCTGACATTGACCTCATCCTCGGAATGGATTGGCTTTCTCAGCATGATGCTCACATTGATTGTGCACAGAAGGAAGTCAAGATGACTCATCCTGATGAAGATGTGATTATCTTTGCCTCCAGGGATAACACTATCAGGCTTTTCTCTCTCAATGATAAGGGCGAAATTAATGCCATATCTCAAATTCCGGTGGTGAACGAATATCAAGACGTCTTTCCTGAAGAACTTTCAGGCATGCCTCCACACCGTCAGGTGGAATTCGTCATTGAACTCGAGCCAGGTACTGAGCCAGCATGCCGGCATCCGTACAAGCTCTCTCCGGATGAATTGAAGGAATTGAAGAAGCAGCTTGATAAACAGGAGAGTATGGGTCTCATCAGGCCTAGTACGTCTCCTTGGGGCTGTGGTGTCTTATTTGTCAAGAAGAAAGATGGCACGGAGCGTCTCTGTGTTGATTACCGGCCATTGAACAAGAAGACAATAAAGAACAAATATCCGCTCCCCAACATCAACGAACTCTTCGAGCAGCTCAAAGGAGCTAAAGTGTTCTCTAAGCTCGACCTCCGAATGAGCTATCACCAAATTCGCATTCGCGAGGAGGACATTCCCAAGACGGCCTTCAGAACGAGCTACGGTTCATACGAGTATACCATCATGTCTTTTGGTCTTGCCAATGCTCCTCCTACCTTTTCGAGGATGATGCATTACATCTTCAACCCCTATACTGGCGAGTTTGTGCTTGTGTATCTGGATGATATTCTGGTGTTTTCCAAGAATGAAGAAGATCACGAAAAGCATTTACGTCTGGTTCTTGATCAACTCTGTGAGCATAAGTTCTATGCCAAGTTCTCCAAGTGCGAGTTTTGGCTCGATAAGGTTTTGTACCTGGGCCATATCATCTCAGCTGACGGCATTGCGGTAAATCCCGAGAAAGTTGAAGCAATTTTCAACTGGGAAGCTCCTCAGAACGTCAAGCAACTCCGCAGTTTTCTGGGTCTTGCCAGCTATTGCAGAAGGTTCGTTGAGAACTTCTCCAAGATTGCCAAGCCTCTTTCAAACTTGCTTCAGAAGAATGTCAAATACTTTTGTTCTCCAGAGTGTGAAGTGGCATTCAAAACTCTCAAAGAAAAGCTCGTCTCTGCTCCAGTTCTGACTCCTCCAGATGAGTCCAAGCCCTATGAAGTATTCTGTGATGCTTCTCTTCAAGGTCTTGGTGGTGTGCTTATGCAAGATAAGAGAATTGTGGCATACACTTCTCGTCAGCTCAAGCCAAGTGAGAAGAACTATCCCACACATGATCTCGAGCTAGCAGCTGTGGTACATGCTTTGATTACGTGGAGACATCTGTTGTTGGGCAGAAAAGTCGACATCTTCACTGATCACAAGAGCTTGAAGTACATCTTCACACAGCCGCATCTGAACCTCCGCCAGACTCGTTGGGTTGAAATGATCCAAGAGTATGATCCCAGCATTGAATACACTCCTGGCAAGGCGAATGTGATTGCAGATGCTTTGAGCAGAAAGGCATATTGCAACAGCCTTCTTATCAAGCCGTGCGAGCCTGAGCTTTGTGAAGCATTCAGGAAACTCAACCTCCAAGTTGTTCCGCAGGGTTTTCTTGCAAATCTTCAAATTGCTCCTACCTTGGAAGATCAGGTCCGTGAGGCCCAACTCAGTGATACCATGGTGAATAAGGTGAAACATGCTATTGCAAAGGGCATTCCGAAATACAAGTGCTTTCGTGTTGATGAGAGAGATACCTTATTTTTCGAGGACAGACTCATTGTTCCCAAAGGTGATCTCAGGAAGCTCATAATGGAAGAAGCACATGATTCTCTCCTTTCCATTCATCCTGGCAGTTCCAAGATGTACCAAGACCTCAAGCAATCTTACTGGTGGACACGCATGAAAAGGGAGATTGCCCAATTCGTGAATGAATGTGATGTTTGCAGAAGAGTGAAAGCAGAACATCAACGTCCAGCCGGTCTTCTCCAACCTCTTCCTATTCCCGAGTGGAAGTTCGACCACATTGAAATGGACTTCGTCACTGGCTTTCCTAGATCCAAGCGAGGAAATGATTCTATCTTCGTGGTGATTGACAAGCTTACCAAAGTCGCTCACTTCCTGCCAGTCAAAGAATCCATCAATGCAGCTCAATTGGCAGAGTTGTACACTTCCAGAATTGTGTCCTTACATGGCATTCCTCAAGTTATCTCCTCAGACCGTGGAAGTTTGTTCACTTCAAGGTTCTGGGACTCCTTTCAGTCTGCCATGGGCACTAAGATCAGGTTCAGCACTGCATTTCACCCTCAGACTAGTGGTCAAGTCGAGCGAGTGAATCAGATTCTAGAAGACATGCTCAGAGCCTGTGTCATATCCTTTGGCATGAAATGGGAAGACTGCCTTCCATTTGCCGAGTTCTCTTACAACAACAGCTTTCAAGCAAGTGCAGGCAAAGCTCCGTTTGAAATCCTCTATGGCAGAAAGTGCCGTACCCCTCTCAACTGGTCTGAAACAGGCAAACGTCAACTTCTTGGCAATGACTTGATCTCAGAAGCCGAAGAAATATGCAAAGTCATACGTGAGAATCTCAAGGCCGCTCAGTCGCGTCAGAAGAGCTACTATGACGGCAAGCATCGTGATTTGGCATTCAACATCGGTGATCATGTCTATCTCCGTGTTTCTCCGATGAAAGGCACCCAAAGATTTGGTATCAAAGGAAAGCTTGCTCCTAGATACGTCGGGCCTTTCAAGATTCTTGGCAAAAGAGGCGATCTAGCCTATCAACTTGAGCTCCCTTCCAACTTCGCCAATGTTCATGATGTGTTCCATGTGTCTCAACTCCGCAAATGCTTGAAGGCACCTGAGCGCATGATTCTGTTTGAAGAGATTGATCTTCAACAAGACCTGTCCTACCGAGAGCATCCAGTTGCTATTCTCGAAGAAACCGAACGCAAGACCCGCAACAAGTCCATCAAATTTCTGAAAGTCAAGTGGTCACATCACACCGACCGAGAAGCTACCTGGGAACGAGAAGATCATCTTCGTTCCGAGTACCCTTCCTTTTTCCAGTCCTAGATCTCGGGACGAGATCTTTTTGTAGTAGAGGAGAGTTTGTAATGCCCCGGATGTAATACTTTCCCTTTTGGGCATATAATATATCTCCGGCTTCATCTATTCCATTTTGGGTTCTTTGGCTTTTGGGTTTTCGTCGTTTTGTTGTGTGCGTGTGTGGCATTCATTCATATCATGTAGACATGTGCATCGCATTGCATTTGTGTTGTCGGTTGCATCCGGTTCCACGCGTTCCTTCCCGTTATCCGTTTCGCGTTCCGGAGCTCCCTCACGTGTCCGTGACGTCCTGTAGGCCTACTTTGTTGTTTGGGCGCGTAACGTTACCGGTGTGGAGACTTGTCGTGTGTTGTTGTTTTGTTGTGTGTAACCCGTCTCTCAAATCTCGTCGCGTTTGGACTCCGTTTGCTATCCCAACAGTTATTCGTGTGGGTCCAAAGTGCCTTCACTTTGTGGCCCGAAACACCCCTACAGGAGCCCTCTACCCTCTCCTAGGTCCATCTAAACTTCCCCCGCGATCGGATCCGTCGGATCGCGATCGGAGGGCTCCTAACACCCCCAAATCCCCCCTAACCCTAAAAATCTGCTATATAATAGACCCTAGGTCTATTTTAGGCATCTCTAGCTCTTCCTCCTCCTTCCCCTAATTTTTTTCCTCAGATCCACCACCACCTCACTACCACTTGGCCTTCCTCCCGAGGGAACCAGCCGCGCCACCGTTTTCCTCGAAGGCACCAGCCGACAGCAGGGCCGTCCCTTCGATCGATCGATCGATCAGGCGCCAGGGTCAACGGCCGCATCGACCAGCAGGCGCCGCCCCTTTTCCCTCGTCGATCGATCCCTCTGCGCCAGGCCCATCGATCGATCCTCCTCCCTCCGGCCCAGATCGCCGCAGCCCTCCCGCTGCTTCGACCGGCCACCGCGCCTGGATCCCCACGGGACCACTTCACCGCCAAGGCCCAGGCCACTCCCTCGCCGCACCAGGCCACCGCTCCACCGGCCCACCTCCGCTCGGCCTCCTCCCGCGGGACCACTTCCCCGCGTCAGCCCAGCGGCCCAGCCCACGCCTCTCCACCGCCGCACTCAGCCGCCGGGCCAGCCCACTCTCGGCTGCCTCGATCCGCGCCGACCGCCGTCGCCGCGTGGGCCGCAGGCCGCCTTCTCCTCCACCCGAAGCGGGCCGCTCCAGTCGGGCCCGAGGACGCCTCTCCACCGCGCGCCAGCCAGCCGCCGCCCTTCCTTCGGGCCGGGCCGGATCCACCCCGGGCGCGTTGTTTTTTTTCCTATGACTGAGGTTGATTCCCCCCTCTTTCCCCTCTAAGTACCAGTTTCGTTTTAATTCTCTGATGCAATGTTCAAACTGCTCTAACTTGTGTGTGTTTGTCCGTTTCGTGCAAATAGCATGTCCAGACGTTCGTGGTGATTAGCACTACGTTTTATCTTTTGGTGTCATGCATGTTAGAGATCTTCTAGATGTTTGTTTTCCCGTTGCAAGAGTGCATCCCGATATAATTGCTGCCATGTGATGTTTTTATGTCATCTTTGCCATGTGATATCTTTTAGCTCGTTTGTCCGAATGATGCAAATGACATATCCACGTGTTCGTCTTGCCTTGCTCTACATGTTGTTGGTGATAGGTTGCATGATAGATTTATTCTTGCCATGTTTATCATCGTTGCAAAGTGCCATGTGGCTGTGATGTTGTTTCACTTGTTATGAAATGCCATCTTGTTGAGCTCGTTGCTATCATTGTGTTTATCTCCATGATGCATGCTTGTGTGTTTCGGAATCACCATCATGTGTACTTTGATGTGGTGCTTACCACTTGCCATGTTTAGTTTCGAGGTGACTTAAACTTGCTCTTTTAGATGCCATGATGAAATTGCTGTTTTAGGACTTAGTGGTTTTCACTAAGTCTGAAATCTGTAACGTTCCGATGCCATGTTTGCTTGCTGCTCTAGGACAAACCATGATAGTTTTGGAGTGGATCTTGATTGTTCCTTGTAGTATATATTGTTGGCTTTCCATTCATGTTCTCACATGTTTATTTGAGTGGCTGTAGCATGTTTATCTTTTGCTCCAAAGTTTCAATAAAATTCTGCTGCCAGAATTTTATTGTCAAGTTCAATATGTCCAAGCTTGTTGCTATTGATCCGTGGCTCCTTTGGGGGTGCACCTTTGGACTTATTTGCTGTAGGATATGTCTAGTTTATGTTAATGTCCTTTGCCATGATGTTTGAGTGCTGTAGCTTAATTATTTTGAGCTCTGAAGTTGCTATGTTGCTGTAATTTTCAGCTTTCGCTCATTTCTTGTTTCGGGCATAACTTTTAGCCCGTAGCTCCGATTTCAGCGAGTCTTATATGAAACTTGATTGATTTTCTGTGGAGATTCATAATATCTTATTGTTATAATGTTTTGAGGTGAATTGCTTGAGTGCTATTTTCCGTGCTCCGTGTGCATCCTTAGTGCATCCATCATGCATCCATCATTTTTGAGTGCGCATTGCATCTTGTTGATTTGTGCTTGGTGTGATTGTATTGTTTAGAGCCGGAAGCTGAGATCGAGTACGAGTACGAGCACGAGGTTACCAACGAGGTTGAGCATGAGGACCCTTCTTACGATCCGAACGACTACACTTCAGGCAAGATGACCGAACCCCAATAACATTACTATCTTTGCCTATTGCTAGTAGTTCCGCTCTATAGTTTTGCCTCGATGCCCATGCCTCTCTTGTCAGCCTCCTACTTGTAACCATTACCATGTTTAACCACCCCACCTATGCAAACCGTTGCTTGGCTAAGTACGCTTCGCTCAGCCCTTCTTATAGCATTGCTAGTTGCAGGTGAAGATCGAAGATGCTTGCTTCATGTTGAAGTTTGTTGGGTTATATCACACTATATAAAATGCTTAAATGAAATCATCTATATATTGGCAAGGGTGGAAGGCTAAGCCTTTTGCTTGGTGATTTGTTCCACTCATGCCGTTAGGAACCGTATAAACCGGTTTTATGTTCCTTGATTATGCGTTCCTAACACGGTTGGGGTGTATGGGACCCCCTCGATAAACCGCTAAGTGCTAAGTCTTTTCCAGCAAGTCCCAACATTGGTACTATTTGCCTAATAACAAATTAAACTTGCATAGGGAGTTATAAACCCTTTTTCTTAATCAACAACCCCGGGCCAGTGCTCCACATGAGTGTTGGTCCGAAACGGGGAGTCTGCGGGGCCACCTCGAGGGAACTCAAGGTCTGGTAAAAACCTGTAGAATCGCCCATCCGGTCGTGTCCTGAGACTTAGATACGCGCGGCTACTATCAGGGTGTCGACACGCCGGGAGGATTTGCTGGATTAGCCTTACCTTAGTTCGGAGTATCTTGAGCACGGGATTCCGAGAATACTCGGGTCTTCCCACTTTGGAGTTGCGACTCCGCGGATCGTGGGCTTGTAATGGGTCAAGTTGGAACACCCCTGCAGGGTTATGAACTTTCGAAAGCCGTGCCCGCGGTTATGTGGCAGATGGGAGCTTGTTAATATCCGGTTGTAGATAACTTGACACAATGTTTGTAATACACTACCAGCGTGTGTTCCGTGACTGTCAATTTCCGAATAGGGATTCGGGAGTTGAACACGGAGGGGTTATGTTTGTTGAGCTTGTAGCTAGGATCACTTCGTGATCACTTCTCGACCGAGGCTTCTCTTCTCGCTCTCACTCACGTAAGCTAGTTGCTAGTTGCTGCTGCAGACACTTATTCTTTTCTTCAGCATTATCCTCTCCCAAGGCTTAAATAGTCTTGTTACCCGGGAACGGGATTACTGAGTCCTTTGTGGCTCACAGTTACTTCACCACACCAGATGCAGGTCCAGCTGTGAGCTATCCAGGTGATGGCACCGAGCTAGACTGGGAGTACGCCGAGGAGCGTAGTCGTTACTATGTTCGTTATCCTGATGATCAGTAGTGGAGACTTCTACTAGGATTCGATCCGACCTGTGGATTTTATATAAGTTTGGTATCTTGACATTTGGATTTTTGCCCTTAGAGGGTTGTGATATTCTTAATGTATGATGTTTGAGACATGTATTGTATTTGTGTGACGTGGCGAGTGTAAGCCAACTATTTATGTTTACAATCCCCTCTTTTACATGAGATGTGCAAAGATTACCAAACTTGAGATCATTCTAGGATGGACTTATACCTTTAAGTCGTGCCTCGACACGTAGGAGGTATAGTTCCATCCTGGGCATTACAGTGAGTGAGTAGGGATTGCCATGCAACGGATGCACTAGAGCTAAATATGAATGAAAGCTCAACAAAGAAACTAGTGGGTGTGCATCCAACTTGCTTGCTCACGAAGACCTGGGGCATTTGAGGAAGCCCATTGTTGGAATATACAAGCCAAGTTCTATAATGAAAATTCCCACTAGTATATGAAAGTGACTAATCATGAGACTCTCTACAATGAAGATCATGGTGCTACTTTGAAGCACAAGTGTGGAAAAAGATAGTAGCAATTGTCCACTCTCTCTTTTCTCTCATTTTTTTGGAGGGGCTTTTTTTTTGTTAGCCCGCTCTATTTTTCTGGGCCTTCTGTTTTTTTATTGGCCTTTCCTCACACGGGACACTGCTCTAATAATGATGATCATCACACTTTTTGTTACAACTCGAAATGACAAATCGATACTACAACAAGTATGACTCTACATGAATGCCTCCGGCGGTGTACCAGCATAAGCAATGAATCAAGAGCGACATATATGAAAAAATATGCATGGTGGCTTTGCCACAACTACGATGTCAACTACATGATCATGCATGGCACTATGACAATATGATGCGTGTCATATGAACGGAACGATGGAAAGTTGCATGGCAATATATCTCGGAATGACTATGGAAATGCCATGATAGGTAGGTATGGTGGATGTTTGGAGGAACAATATGGTGGATGTTTTGAGGAAGGATATATAGTGGGTTTATGGTACCGGCGAAAGTTGCGCGGTACAAGAGAGGCTAGCAATGGTGGAAGGGTGAGAGTGCGTATAATCCATGGACTCAACATTAGTCATAAAAACTCATGTACTTATTGCAAAAATCTACGAGTCATCAAAAACAAAGCAATTAACGCATGCTCCTAGGGGGAGGTTGGTAGAAGTTAACCATCGCGCGTCCCCGACCTCCACACAAAGGTTGGCACTCTACAAATACCTCATGCTCTAACTTCGTCACATAGCGGTTCAACATACGTGCATGATACGGGAATCACTAACCTTAGCACAAGTATTTCTCAATTTCATAATAACTCCGCTAGCATGACTCTAATATCACTATCCTCATGTCTCAAAATAATTATCAAGCATCCACCATCTCATTCTATTCAATGCACTTGGTGTGTAAATTTTACTACATTGACATTGGATGTTTATCATGTGAAGACTAGTTTCTTTAGCCTAAATACATTACCATGCTGTTTTAATGGACTTTAAAATAGATATAAGTGAAGCATGAGAGTTCAACAATTTCTACGAAATATTACCACCACCGTGCTCTAAAAGATATAAGTGAAGCACTAGAGAAAAAACTATTCAACTCAAAAGATATAAGTGAAGCACATAGAGTGGTCTAATAATTTCTAGGCCATATTTAACTCTCTAAAATAGGTGTGTACAGCAAGGATGATTGTGGCAAACTAACAAGCAAAGACTCAAATTATACAAGACGCTCCAAGCAAAACACATATCATGTTGCGAATAAAAATATAGCCCCAAGTATAGTTACCGATGGATGAAGACGAAAGAGGGGATGCCTTCCCGGGGCATCCCCAAGCTTAGGCTTTTGATTATCTTGCTTTTACTTGGGGTGCCATGGGCATCCCCAAGCTTAGGCCTTTGATACTCCTTGTTCCATAGTCCATCAAAGCAATACTCAAAATCGAAAACTTCACAACACAAAACTTAGACAAAAATTCTCGTGAGCTCCGTTAGTAAGAGAAAGCAAACCACTACTCAAAGTTACAGCAAAGAATTCATTATTTGTTTATATTGGTGTTAAACCTACTGTACTCCAAGTTCTCTATGGTTCATATCCTCCAATATTACTCATAGATGCATCGGAATAAGCAAACAACACACGACAAACAGAATCTGTCAGAAATAGAACAGTCTGTAGTAATCTGCAGGGTTCGCCTACTTCTGGAACTCCAAAAAATTCAAAATAAATTGGTAAATTTGCGCAATTTGTCTACTAACCATAAGCAAAAAGAATCAACTAAAAATCATGCTCGTAAAATCTGAAGTCTACTTTAGCGAGCGCTAATGATTCTGTTTTTCACAGCAAAATCAAATAAACTTCACACAAGTCTTATCAAAGGTTCTACTTGGCACAAACACTAAACAAAACATGAAACCACATCTAAACAGAGGCTAGATGCAATATTTATTCCCTAATAGCAACAAAAACATAAAACATAAAATTGGGTTGCCTCCCAACAAGCGCTATCATTTTACGCCCCTAGCTAGGCACGATACAAGATAGATCTAGGTATTGCCATCCTTGGAAGACAATCCATAAGTGGCTCTCATGATAGATTCATATGGTAATTGATTTTCTTTCAAGGAAAGTGTTCCATGCCTTTCCTTAATGGAAATTGGAATCTAATATTTCCTTCCTTCATATCAATAATTGCATCAATCGGTCTAAGGAAAGGTCTAACAAGAATAATAGGACATGAAGGATTGCAATCTATATCAAGAACAATGAAATCTACGGGCACATAATGTGTCACCCTGAGACCGGTGCGCCAGGTGTCAGCCAGTTATTCGTCGTCTTTGCCATGTCATCTGTTTGCGTGTTGCTTTTTGCCATGTCATCATGTGTGTTGCATCAGCATGTTTTTCAAAACTTGCATCCGTCCGAGTCCCCTCGTCCTCTCCGTTGTCCGTTCTGAGCCCAGACACACTTGCACGTGCCCGCGGCACCTCCGAATGCTTATTTTGTGAGTGGCCGAAAAACGTTCTCGGAATGGGTTGAAACTTGGCGTGTGGTCTTATTATAGCATAGGTAGACCGTCTGTCATGTTTCGTAGCATTCGAGTTCGTTTGATAGCCCAACGGTTAACCGTGTTAACCGCCAGAAGCCTTTCTCTTTTGGCCCAGCACCCCTTTCACACAGCCCACCAAGCCCATTCTAACCCCTCCATGCTCTTGGCCGTTCGATCACGATCGCGTGGCCGCAAACCGCTCCTCATTTGGACACTCCTAGCTCCCTCTATCTATAAAAGAGTCTCCCCCATCCAAAATCGCACGAAAACCCTAAAAATCCTCCTCCCCGCGCCCCCGGACATGTCCGCTCCGCCTCTGGACATGTCCACCCGCCTCCACATCGTCCCAGCCAATCAGGCGACGCCACCTCAGCCAACCCCGCCGCCTCAGCCAACCCTCAACCGCCACGTGGCACCGGCCACGTCTCCCGCCGCCGTCTCCCACCGCGCGCCGCGCCAGGCTCGACCGCGCCCGCAGGCGTTTGTCAGCTCCTGCCGCGCCCCACCGCCAACGCCTCCTGCTCAACGCCTAGCGCCACCGCCGAGCTCCCGTTCGATGCTCGCCGTTGGACCTGCGTAGCTCCGCCGCCGGAGCTCACCATCTCAGATGAACGCCGGGAACGAGCCCCGACGACCGGATCCGGCCGCCCCCGGCCATCCGCACCCTCCTCCGTCCGTTCTCGTCCTCCTACCGCCCCGCCAGAGTCCCTCCTCGTCGGCCCTCATTGCGTTCCGCCACCGGCGAGGCTCGACGCCGCCCTGCCCTGCACGTGCTCGAGGAGCACGATGGCCCAGCGTCGCCGCCTCCCTGGGCCTCCTCGCCCCGGCCCCCGGCCCAGCCTGCCAGATCCCATGGCCGCATGGGCCAGGCCCAGCCTCCCCGCCGGCCAGGCCAGCCCCTACCCCGACCTGGGCCGTGGCCCAGCCTCCCATCGCCGCCGCCTGGGCCGCCTCATCTTTGTTTGGGCCGGCCAGCTCTGTTCCCTCCTCCTCCTAGCCCACGGGCCCAATGTGATCCCCTCTTTGTTATCCCGTGCCCGTGCGTGTTTTAGTTATCTTGCGCTCAGTTTTCCCTCTGTTAATTTCTTCTAAGTCCCTAAAATCTGTTAATATGTTGCATGTTTGCATGGCTGTCACTTTTTGTGAGTAAGTCCAAATTGAGTGTATGATATGTCAAAATTGATCGTGGTGATATGCTCTACACTTTGTTCCATTGTGCCATGCTTGTTTGACTTCATCTTGATGCTATAATTTCTGTTGCAAGAGTGCTACTTGTTATAAACTGTTGTTACTTGTTAATTTGATGCCATGTTTGAGATATGATAACTTGGTGCATGTTTATCCAAATGGAGCATATAATATGTTGAAATGTTCATTGTGAAGTGGTCTACATGATGGTTGCTGTAGCATGCTTGTTTGAGTCCATATTGCCATGTTAATCTCTGTTGCAAAAGTGCATTTGACTGTTAAGTGCTGAAACTTGTTACGAGATGCTGATTTCACTTGCGCATTGCTATTGGTGTGCTTGTTTTCATGACACATGTTCATATGTTTTAGAATCACAATAATATGGTCTTTGATGTGGTGGAATCATCTTTCCATGATATGCCTTGAGGTGACTTAAAAAAGCTTGTAAACATGCCATGTTGTTGTTGCTGTTTTATACTTAGTGAAAAAACAGCTAAGTCTGGAATCGGTTATAACCTGATGCTATGTTTGCTTGATGCCCCACTCAAATCCATGCTTGTTTTGGAGTTGCCAAAGATCATGCCTTGTTGTCCATGTTATTGTCTATCCATTCATGCCCTTACTTGCATATTTTGCCTGCCGTAGCTTATTTATTTCTTGCTCTCAAGTTGCTATAAATTATACCTGTCAGGATTTTATCAGCATGTTCAATTTTGTGGAGCTTGTTGTTATTGATCCATGCCTCCTATGGAGTTGCTTCAATGGAGTTGTTTGCTGTAGGATATGTCTACTACATGTCCATACTCTTTATATACTTGTTAGAGTTGATATGCTTATTGTTTTGTGCCTCCGAAGGCAGCATCGTGATGATGTTTTTGCCTTCCCAGATTTTGGCTAAGTCTGGATAATTTTATTGCAACTTTCCATGCTTATTTAAATGTGTTCCAGCAAGCTTTTGGGTGTGTTCTAAGTTCATGCTTGTTAAGTAACATGTCTACTTCACATCCATGCTTCTTGTTATCATGTTTGGGTGTTTTAGCTTATATTTACCTTGCTCCGAAGTTGCTATGTGGCTGTTAACTTCAGCTTGTTGTTATATCTTGTTTCATGTGTATCTTTTAACCCGTTGCTCCGTTTTGAGTGTGCCCTATACGAAACTTGTGTGATTTTGCATGTAGAAACATAATATCATGTTGTTTACATGTTTGGAGTGTGTTTGCTTGATGTTTGGGGTGCATCTTGCACCGTTGCCATGCTTGTCTTGTTTTGCTCATATCTTCTAGACCGTAGCTCCGAATTAAACAAACTTTATGTGAAACTTGACTAGAATTTCGTGTAGTTCATCATGGTGCATGTTAACCTGCTGTTTAACAACTTTAACCTAAGGTTTGTTCAAATCTGGACTAATTTCAAAATATCCATATGAGGACTTACCGGATTTGTTATATGTAGTTTCCGGCCTCATTTAAACTTGTTGACTTGTGTTGTTGTTGAGTGCTTCCTACCTTGCCATGTATTGCATCATATATAGAATTGTCTTGCATCATACTTGGTTGAGCTTCTTGTCATGTTTTGTGCGGTGTGTTTACCGTGTTGTGTGCTTTCTTCTCGCTAGTTCTTTTCCGTTGCGATCGTGAGGATTCGTTCGACTTCACGTGGTTCGTCTTCAAGGCTTCTTCTCCGTCTTCTTCATGGACTCATTCTTCTTCCTTGCAGGATCTCAGGCAAGATGACCATCACCTTGGATCAATGTTGAGGATATCGCTTATCGTTATCGTCTCGGTCACCTGGGAATTAGAGATTAATCAAAAATCGGCCGATTAATCGATTTTATCGGTCAACTATTAATCGGCCATTTTTTTCAAATCCGAGGTTCCCAACACTAAAATATGCTATATTCAACACGAAAAAAATATTGGACAGAAGTGTTACCTTGAATCCTAGCCTTTGAATCCTGATATAATGACAAACAAAATAGGAAAACATTACATATTGCGTAACAAGGTCCACAAAACACAAATAAACATAGTTCTTGCAAATATAGTGCTATGAATAGGCCCGATTTATCGGTAGATTCCCGATAAATCGCTTGTCATAGCGATAAATCGGCCCAAATGATAAATGATGAAGATAAGGCATAATCTTATCGGTCACCCCAAGAGTAGCGATAAATCGGACGATAAATCGCTGAATCGGAAGATTTCTTGAACAATGCCTTGGATACCTTTACTATCATTGCCATGCTTAGTGTCTCGATGCTATCATTATATGTCGCGCTACCCATCTTATTGTCAGCCCCTCTCCTTGTTGCGATGAAACCTCTAACTTTTGATACCTTCCTAGCAAACCATTGTTTG
The DNA here is from genome assembly GCA_902687465.1 of Secale cereale. NCBI lineage: Eukaryota > Viridiplantae > Streptophyta > Magnoliopsida > Poales > Poaceae > Secale > Secale cereale. The sequence continues at coordinate 336,078,540 of LR738709.1, forward strand.
GCTATGTTACCCGCTTGCTCAGCCCCTCTTATAGCGTTGTTAGTTGCAGGTGAAGATGAAGATCGTTCCATGTTGGAACTTGTTGTTGGAATATCACAATATCTATTATTATTATTAACACACCTATATACTGGGCATGGGTGGAAGGCTTGGCCTTTTGCTTAGTGTTTTGTTCCACTCATCCCACCTTAGGAGCCGATAAACCGGCATTATGTTCCTTGATTTTGCGTTCCTTACATGGTTGGGTAAATGGGGACCCCTTGACACTTCGTCTTTGAATAAAACTCCTCCAGCAAGGCCCAACATTGGTTTTAATTTGCCTCATCATAACAACTTAATTAAATAATTAAATTTGCATAGGGGGTCACGCCCTCGGGATTCTTTTCTACATAGCAGGGGGGGCCAGTGCTGATGGTGTTGGTCCCGAACTGGGAGACTGCGGGGCCACCTTGGGGAAACCCGAGGGCTGGTTTTACTTGTAGGATCACCTATCCGGTTGTGGCCTGAGACAAGATACGCGCGGCTACTATCAGGGTGTCGGCACACCGGGAGGTCTTGCTGGACTTGTTTTACCATTGTCGAGATGTCTTGTGCACCGGGATTCCGAGCCTGATCGGATTGTCCCTAAGATACGGGGTGATAATATTATTATTACTTCTGCTGATCGTGAGAGCTTGTGATGGGCTAAGTTGGGACACCCCTGCAGGGTTATGATCTTTCGAAAGCCGTGCCCGTGGTTATGTGGCAGATTGGAATTTGTTAATGTCCGGTTGTAGAAAACTTGACAGAGGATCCGAAGTAAAGCACACAACTGTGTGAGTAACCGTGACTGTCTCTTTTCACTTTGAGAAGAGAACACGGTGGGGTTATGTTTGACTCGTAGGTAGTTCAAGATCTTTAGCGATCACTACTAGTTGCGACCGCTTGCGTAGATTCTCATCTTATTCTTGTACTCGTAAGTTAGCCACCATACTTTTGCTTAGCCGCTGCTGCAATCTCACCACTTTACTTCTTTCTACCTATTAAGCTTTGATAGTCTTGTTACCCATGGTTATGGGATTGCTGAGTCCTCGTGGCTCACAGATACTACAACAACAGTTGCAGGTGCAGGTTTCCGGTGACTTGACGTGAGAGCGTTGTTCGTTGTGTTGGAGTTCTTTCTTCTTCTTCTTCTTCAGTCTTGGGTTAGGTTCCGGTCGGCACCCTGGGATATCAGATGGATGTCTTTGTGCTTTTCATGTTTGCATCCGTAGTCGGATGCCTTGTATTGATGTTGTTGTATTCATGTGACTTGTATGTATTGTTGTATCCCCCATGTATGTATGTAATGGTACGATGTAATGATATCCATCTTGCTAAGCGCCCGAAATGCGGTTGTGCCCCAATCACGTAAGTGTCACATGATCGGGATAGAATCGCATCTTGGGCCTGACAAGTTGGTATCAGAGCCTCGACCGACCATGGGAGCCCCCTTGATTGATCGTAGCTTGGCCGTTGTCGAGTCTAGCAAAACTTTTTCGGAGTCTAGTTATATCAGAGAGTAGGAATTCTTTTTACTCCTCAGCCCCTTCGTCGCTCTGGTGAGGAATCTTGACGTAGGTGTTTTTGAATTACTCGTCTTCCCCTTCAAATTTTTTTAGGATCACGCGGTTAGTTTTTCGTTCGTTGCGTCGTCTGTTCTTTCATCTGGTGCATCTCTCGTCAAGTGGATTCGACCCTCTCCTTCTTTGCAAGTTCAACCCTCAGTTCCTTTCAACCGAAGGTGTTTTCTCCGTCCGAAGTGGACTTTATTTTTCCCACCCACCCATCCTTTTTCTTCTTGGAGCCGGAGTCCTTAATTGAGTATCCATCCTACTCGTGTGATCCTCTGGATTCTTCCTCAGTTATTTCAACCGGTGATTTCTCTTCTAGTTCTTCCTTATTCTTCACCTCTTCTTATTTTCCGGTGGACTTCAGTTCAAGTATCCAGTGTTCTTCATATTCTTTTCCCTCTGCTCAAGTGTTTTCCCCCTTGCTCGTTTACCTCTCGCCATTTAATTATTCTGGAGTTCCGAAGACATCTCAGGAGATTCGTCTGTATTCCAATTTATTCGAGGTTGGCACCTCATTCGAGTTTTTCAATCGTTCCGGTGCATCGTCTCCTTTTCAGTCCTTTTCAATTGTGTTTCTTTTCGGTGGGCTCATAACCCACGGGTTTATTCCCAGGATCTTACCCGACTCTTCTATTTTACCGGAGTATTCTTATATTATTTTCAAGTGTGACGTAAGTATGGATTCCATCGGTCATATGCCTTCTTCAAGATCGTCTTTTTAATTCCTTTTCATCTTTGGTTCAACCTTTTTCCTATTTCATTCTTCCGGAGTATCTCGATAATTTTGGTGGCGTTCCTTGTCGTCATCTGAATTCCGAAGAAGAGTTTCACTGTAATTCTTGTCCGTTCTCTCGAAGATTCTTCGTTCAATATCGTAGCTATCTTCTGAATTGTTTCGATCATCAAGACTTCTTTTCTTTAACCATCCGGAGTATTTCATGAATTCTTTTATTGTGTTCCTCCGAAGGCCATCATTTCAGAAGATTTCTTCGTTCTCAGTTTTCAACCTCGTCCTCCAAATACTCTTCATTGATGCCTCTTCGTTCGTCTCACATTTGTCCGGTGCTTCGTCCAAATATTCTTTAATCAGTTCGCGATCTCTTCTTTCTCTTGCATCTAAATTCCCTTCAAGTCCTTTATTCATCCCAATTATTCATTCTCTTTTCTCGGTCAATTTCAATTCCTTACGGTGGTTGTTCCTTTTCTTCACTCGATTTTAATTCTTCCCGGTGGTTTGTTCTTTTCTTCACTCGGCTTTAATTCTTTACGGTGATTCGCTCAACAATTCTTTTCCGGTGCTATCATATCAATCCATTCATTTTATTCCATTCCTACAGGTGCTTCATGAAGATTTTCGCAAGTTCGCAATATATCCCTCTTCAATCAAGATCAACGCGAATAAGTGGTATGTGAATCCATTGCTTCTCATCAATTTATTGGTGGATGATAAGCATAACATAATTCTTATTCCTTTTTTTCATCAAGTTGATTAATCCCTCCCTTCGGAGTTTATTCTTGATGAATTAATTCTTATCCCAAGTCCTTTCATCTTTTCTTTCCGGAGTTCAAATTTTCCTCGCCTATCTCGTCGGACCCCCGTCTAAATCACCGCAAGGCCTTAATCTTTTCATCCTTAATCATTCTTTTGTTACCAGAGTTCTTCCTCGTGGTTCATCATGAGTTAATTCATTCTTCAAATGTTCATCTAATTATTCTCGAGCAGCTCAAGCATTATTATTTTGTGTCCCGAGATGCAAATAATTCTCTGTATTCTTTTGAAGTGGAGTTTTGCAATTCTTCATTCTCAGCTAGTCCTTTCTTTTCGTTGCGGCGGTAATTCACCTCAAGCTTTGAAATGTTTTTCATAAGTCCACTTCAAGCTTATTCTTTTGTTGTTGAATTTCTCAACAACTCCGTTCAAGCCTTTGTCTTGAAGATGCTATTTCAATTCTTTCATGGTGGAATTTTTCATCTTCTTCCCGGTTCTTTCATTCCATTTCTCAATTCTTCCGGAGGCATTGTCTTGTTTATTTCATCATGTTTTTATTCCATCTTCTCAGGGTCTTATCATATTCCATTCATGTTTAACCGGTGTGCTATTTCTTTCAGTTTCAGCCGGAGTGCTGCCCGAATTCCTTCGTTCAATTCCTTTCTAACCGGAGTGGTTTCGAATTCAGTATCATTCCTTCAGCTCTTGTTTCGTGCCTTTCAACCTCTTTGTTTCTCGTCGTATTCTTTGTTCCTCTTGTTTAACAAAGTCTTTGCAACTTTATTCATCTCCGTCGTATCCTTTCTTTCAAGTTGTTCAACCTCTCAAGGTTCTTTGGTTTCACTCTTTTGTCCTCGAAGAACTTTGTTCTTCCTTTTTCTCTTCCGTCTCGTTCCTAAGATCTCGGGACGAGATCTCTTGTTAGTAGGGGAGTGTTGTGACACCACGAGACCGGTGCGCCAGGTGTCAGCCAGTTATTCGTCGTCTTTGCCATGTCATCTGTTTGCGTGTTGCTTTTTTCCATGTCATCATGTGTGTTGCATCAGCATGTTTTTCAAAACTTGCATCCGTCCGAGTCCTCTCGTCCTCTCCGTTGTCCGTTCTGAGCCCAGACACACTTGCACGTGCCCACGGCACCTCCGAATGCTTATTTTGTGAGTGGCCGAAAAACGTTCTCAGAATGGGTTTAAACTTCGCGTGTGGTCTTATTATAGCATAGGTAGACCGCCTGTCAAGTTTCGTCGCGTTCGGAGTTCGTTTGATAGCCCAACGGTTAACCGTGTTAACCGCCGGAAGCCTTTCTCTTTTGGCCCAGCACCCCTTTCACACAGCCCACCAAGCCCATTCTAACTCCTCCATGCTCTTGGCCATTCGATCACGATCGCGTGGCCGCGAACCGCTCCTCATTTGGACACTCCTAGCTCCCTCCATCTATAAAAGAGTCTCCCCCGTCCAAAATCGCAGGCAAACCCTAAAAATCCTCCTCCCCGCGCCCCCGGACATGTCCGCTCCGCCTCTGGACATGTCCACCCGCATCCACGTCGTCCCAGCCAATCAGGCGACGCCACCTCAGCCAACCCGCAACCGCCACGTGGCACCGGCCACGTCTCCCGCCGCCGTCTCCCACCGCGCGTCGCGCCGGGCCCGCGAGCCCACGGCCGGCCCGCGCCGCGCCGCGCCGCCAACGCCTCCCGCTCGACGCCCACCGCTACCGCCGAGCTCCCGTCCGATGCTCGCCGCCGGACCTGCGTAGCTCCGCCGTCGGAGCTCACCATCTTAGATCGACGCCGGGAACGAGCCCCGACGACCGGATCCGGCTGCCCCCGGCCATCCGCGCGCTCCTCCGTCCGTTCCCATCCTCCTATCGCCCCGCCAGAGTCCCTCCTCATCGGCCCTCATCGCGTTCTGCTGCCGGCGAGGCTCGACGCCGCCCTGCCCTACGCGTGCTCGAGGAGCACGATGGCCCAGCATCGCCGCCTCCCTGGGCCTCCTCGCGCCGGCCCCCGGCCCAGCCTGCCAGATCCCTTGGCCGCATGGGCCAAGCCCAGCCTCCCCGCCGGCTAGGCCAGCTCCTACCCCGACCTGGGCCGTGGCCCAGCCTCCCATCGCCGCCGCCTGGGCCGCCTCATCTTCGTTTGGGCCGGCCCGCTCTGTCCCCTCCTCCTCCTGGCCCACGGGCCCAATGTGAGCCCCTCTCTGTTATCCCGTGGCCGTGCGCGTTTTAGTTATCTTGCGCTCACTTTTCCCTCTGTTAATTTCTTCTAAGTCCCTAAAATCTGTTAATATGTTGCATGTTTGCATGGCTGTAAATTTTTGTGAGTAAGTCCAAATTGAGTGTATGATATGTCAAAATGATCGTGGTGATATGCTCTACACTTTGTTCCATTGTGACATGCTTGTTTGACTTCATCTAGATGCTATAATCTCTGTTGCAAGATTGCTACTTGTTATAAACTGTTGTTACTTGTTAATTTGATGCCATATTTGAGATATGATAACTTGGTGCATGTTTATCCAAATGGAGCATATGATATGTCAAAATGTTCACTGTGAAGTTCTCTACATGATGGTTGCTGTAGCATGCTTGTTTGAGTCCATATTGCCATGTTAATCTCTGTTGCAAAAGTGCATTTGACTGTTAAGTGCTGAAACTTGTTACGAGATGCTGATTTCACTTGCGCATTGCTATTGGTGTGCTTGTCTTCATGCCACATGTTCATATGTTTTAGAATCACAATCATATGGTCTTTGATGTGGTGCAATCATCTTTCCATGATATGCCTTGAGGTGACTTAAAAAAGCTTGTAAACATGCCATGTTGTTGTTGCTGTTTTATACTTAGTGATAAAACTGCTAAGTCTGGAATCTGTTATAACCTGATGTTATGTTTGCTTGATGCCCCACTCAAATCCATGCTTGTTTTGGAGTTGCCAATGATCATGCCTTGTTGTACATGTTATTGTCTATCCATTCATGCCCTTACTTGCATATTTGGCCTGCTGTAGCTTATTTATTTCTTGCTCTCAAGTTGCTATAAATTATACCTGTCAGGATTTTATCAGCATGTTCAATTTGGTGGAGCTTGTTGTTATTGATCCATGCCTCCTATGGAGTTGCTCCAATGGAGTTGTTTGCTGTAGGATATGTCTACTACATGTCCATACTCTTTATATACTTGTTAGAGTTGATATGCTTGTTGTTTTGTGCCTCCGAAGGCAGCATCGTGATGATGTTTTTGCCTTCCCAGATTTTGGCTAAGTCTGGATAATTTTATTGCAACTTTCCATGCTTATTTAAATGTGTTCCAGCAAGCTTTTGGGTGTGTTCTAAGTTCATGCTTGTTAAGTAACATGTCTACTTCACATCCATGCTGCTTGTTATCATGTTTGGGTGCTGTAGCTTATATTTACCTTGCTCCAAACTTGCTATGTGGCTGTTAACTTCAGCTTGTTGTTATATGTTGTTTCATGTGTATCTTTTAGCCCGTTGCTCCGTTTTGAGTGTGCCCTATATGTAACTTGTGTGATTTTACATGTAGAATCATAATATAATGTTGTTTACACGTTTGGAGTGTGTTTTCTTGATGATTGGGTGCATCTTGCACCGTTACCATGCTTGTCCTGTTTTGCTCATATCTTCTAGACCGTAGCTCCGAATTAAACAAACTTTATATGAAACTTGACTAGAATTTTGTGTAGATCATCATGGTGCATGTTAACATGCTGTTTAACAACTTTAACCTAAGGTTTGTTCAGATCTGGACTAATTTCAAAATATGCATGAGGACTTACCGGATTTGTTATTTGTAGTTTCCGGCCTCATTTAAACTTGTTGACTTGTGTTGTTGTTGAGTGCTTCCTACCTTGCCATGTATTGCATCATATATAGAATTGTCTTGCATCATACTTGGTTGAGCTTCTTGTCATGTTTTGTGCGGTGTGTTTACCGTGTTGTGTGCTTTCTTCTCGCTAGTTCTTTTCCGTTGCGATCGTGAGGATTCGTTCGACTTCACGTGGTTCGTCTTCAGGGCTTCTTCTCTGTCTTCTTCATGGACTCATTCTTCTTCCTTGCGGGATCTCAGGCAAGATGACCATCACCTTGGATACCTTTACTATCATTGCCATGCTAAGTGTCTCGATGCTATTGTTATATGTCGCGCTACCCATCTTATTGTAAGCCCATCTCCTTGTTGCCATGAAACCTCTAACTTTTGACACCTTCCTAGCAAACCATTGTTTGGCTATGTTACCCGCTTGCTCAGCCCCTCTTATAGCGTTGTTAGTTGCAGGTGAAGATAAAGATCGTTCCATGTTGGAACTTGTTGTTGAAATATCACAATATCTATTATTATTATTAACACACCTATATACTGGGCATGGGTGGAAGGCTTGGCTTTTTGCTCGGTGTTTTGTTCCACTCATGCCACCTTAGGAGCCGATAAACCGGCATTATGTTCCTTGATTTTGCGTTCCTTGAACGGTTGGGTATATGGGGACCCCTTGACACTTCGTCTTTGAATAAAACTCCTCCAGCAAGGCCCAACATTGGTTTTAATTTGCCTCATAATAACAACTTAATTAAATAATTAAATTTGCATATGGGGTCGCGCCCTCGGGATTCTTTTCTACATAGCAGGGGGGCCAGTGCTGATGGTGTTGGTCCCGAACGGGGAGACTGCGGGGCCACCTTGGGGAAACCCGAGGGCTGGTTTTACTCGTAGGATCACCTATCCGGTTGTGGACTGAGACGAGATACACGCGGCTACTATCAGGGCGTCGGCACGCCGGGAGGTCTTGCTGGACTTGTTTTACCATTGTCGAGATGTCTTGTGCACCGGGATTCCGAGCCTGATCGGATTGTCCCTAAGATAAGGGGTGATAATATTATTATTACTTCTGCTGATCGTGAGAGCTTGTGATGGGCTAAGTTGGGACACCCCTTCAGGGTTATGATCTTTCGAAAGCCGTGCCCACGGTTATGTGGCAGATTGGAATTTGTTAATGTCCGGTTGTAGAAAACTTGACAGAGGATCCGAAGTAAAACACACAACTGTATGAGTAACCGTGACTGTCTCTTTTCACTTTGAGAAGAGAACACAGTGGGGTTATGTTTGACTCGTAGGTAGTTCAGGATCTTTAGCGATCACTACTAGTTGCGACCGCTTGTGTAGATTCTCATCTTATTCTTGTACTCGTAAGTTAGCCACCATACTTTTGCTTAGCCGCTGCTGCAACCTCACCACTTTACCTCTTCCTACCTATTAAGCTTTGATAGTCTTGTTACCCATGGTTATGGGATTGCTGAGTCCTCGTGGCTCACAGATACTACAACAACAGTTGCAGGTGCATGTTTTCAGTGACTTGACGTGAGAGCTTTGTTCGTTGTGTTGGAGTTGTTTCTTCTTCTTCTTCTTCTTCTTCTTCTTCTTCTTCTTCTTCTTCTTCTTCTTCTTCTTCTTCTTCTTCTTCTTCTTCTTCTTCAGTCTTGGGTTAGGTTCTGGGTCGGCAGCCTGGGATAGCAGATGGATATCTTTGTGCTTTTCATCTTTGCATCCGTAGTCGGATGCCTTGTATTGATGTTGTTGTATTCATGTGACTTGTACGTATTGTTGTATCCCCCATGTATGTATGTAATGGTACGATGTAATGATATTCATCTTGCTAAGCGCCCGAAATGCGGTTGTGCCCCAATCACATAAGTGTCACGTGATCGGGATATAATCGTATCTTGGGCCTGACACATAATTCCTATTGGCAACAATAAGAACATCATTAATTCTTCCCATAGGTTTCTTAATAGTGGAATCCGCAAGATGCAAATTTAAAGAACAATCATCAAGCTCATGGAACCCTAGCAAATCACACTAAGTTTTTGGGATAGTGGAGACACTTGCACCCAAATCACACAAAGCATAGCCTTCATGATCTTTTATTTTTTATTTTTATAGTACGTTCCCATTCATCATAGAGATTTCTAGGTATAGAAACTTCCAACTCAAGTTTTTCTTCATAAGATTGCATCAAAGCATCAACTATATGTTTAGTGAAAGCTTTATTTTGACTATAAGAATGCGGAGAATTTAGCACGGATTGCAACAAGGAAATACAATCAATCAAAGAGCAATTATTATAATTGAATCCCCTGAAATCCAAAGTAGTGGGTTCATCTCTATGCAAAGTTTTAATCTCTTCACTCCCACTTTTAGCAATTTTAGCATCAAGATCTAAAAACTCCGAATTATTGGGACACCTTAAAGCAGAATCATCTCCAATCCTATTCTCATCAAGATTAATATTAGAAAACAAGGATCTGATAGGAGACACATCAATAACTTTCAGATCTTCATCTTTATTTTCACGAAAACTAGAAGAACACGACTTAATATAATATTCTCTTTTAGCACGCATTCTAGCGGCTCTTTCTTTGCATTCATCAATGGAAATTCTCATGGCTTTGAGAGAATCATTGATATCATGCTTAGGTGGGATAGATCTAAGTATCAAAGAATCAACTTCAAGAGTAATTTTATCCACACTTCTAGCCAATTCATCAACTTTAAGCAATTTCTCTTCATGCATAGCATTGAAATTCTTTTGCGAGATCATAAACTCCTTAAAACTAGTTTCAAATTCAGAAGGCATCTTTCCATAAGAGTTATTGTAGGAATTACCAAAATTATTAGAGGAATTACTAGGGAAATGCCTAGAATTAAAATTACCTCTATAAGCATTGTTACCAAAATTATTCCTACCAACAAAATGCACATCCAAAGATTCATTGTTATTCTCAATCAAAGTGGACAAAGGCATATCATTAGGATCAGAGGAAGCACTCTTAGCAGCAAACAATTTCATAAGTTCATCCATCTTTCCACTCAAAACACTAATTTCTTCGATAGCATGCACTTTTTTACTAGTAGATCTTTGCCATTGAGAATAATTAACCATAATATTATCTAGGAGTTTGGTAGCTTCTCCTAAGGCAGTTTCCATGAAAGTGCCTCCGGCGGCCGAATCTAAAATATTTCTAGAAGCAAAATTCAAGCCAGCATAAAAGTTCTGAATAATCATCCATAGATTCAAACCATGTGTAGGGCAATTACGTATCATCAATTTCATTCTCTCTCAAGCTTGTGCAACATGCTCATGATCTAGTTGCTTAACATTCATAATATCGTTCCTAAGAGAGATGATCTTAGCAGGTGGGAAATACTTAGAGATAAAAGCATCTTTGCACTTATTCCACGAATCAATACTATTTCTAGGCAAAGAGGAAAACCAAGTTTTAGCACGATCTTTAAGTGAAAACGGAAATAACTTCAATTTAACAATATCGTTATCCGTATCCCTTTTCTTTTGCATATCACACAAATCAACAAAGTTGTTTAGATGTGTAGCGGCATCTTCACTAGGAAGGCCGAAGAATTGATCTTTCATGACAAGATTCAACAAAGCAGCATTGATCTTACAAGATTCAGCATCGGTAATAGGAGCAATCGGAGTGCTAATAAAGTCATTGTTGTTGGTATTGGAGAAGTCACATAATTTGGTATTGTTCTGAGCCATAGTGACAAGCTAGCAATCCAACACACACAAGCAAGCAAGAAGCAAGCGAACGATAAACACACGGCGGAAGAAGGGCGAATAAAATGGCAAAGGTGAAGTGTGGAGAGGAAAACGAGAGGCAAATAGATGTAATGCGAAGGATAAGGGTTTGTGATAGGTACTTGGTATATGACTTTTGCGTAAGCCTCCCCGGCAACGGCGCCAGAAATTCTTCTTGCTGCATCTTGAGCTTGCGTTGTATTCCCTCGAAGAGGAAAGGGAGATACATCACAGTAGCATAAGTATTTCTCTCAGTTTTAGAGAACCAATGTATCAATCCAGTAGGAGACCACACGCGAGTCCCTCGCACCTGCACAAACAAATAAGAACTTCGCAGCCAACGCGGTAAGGGGTTGTCAATCCCTTTACGGCCACTTACGAAAGTGAGATCTGATAGAGATGATAGTTATATTTTTGGTATTTTTGGTTTAATAAAGCAAGAAATAAAAGCAAGAAAAGTAAAGTAGACGTAGATTGATATGTTGAGAATAGACCCGGGGGCCATAGTTTTCTCTAGTGGCTTCTCTCATGATAGCGATATTCTACGGCGGGTAAACAAATTACTGTTGAGCAATTGATAGAAAAGCGAATAATTATGAGACTATCTAGGCATGATCATTGTATATAGGCATCACGTCCGAGACAAGTAGACCGAAACGATTCTGCATCTTCTACTATTACTCCACACATCGACCGCTATCCAGCATGCATCTAGTATATTGAGTTCATACGAACATAGTAACGCCTTAAGAAGGATGACATGATGTAGAGGGATAAACTCAAGCAATATGATGAAACCCCCATCTTTTTATCCTCGATGGCAACAATACAATACATGACTTGCTGCCCCTACTGTCAGTGGGAAAGGACACCGCAAGATTGAACCCAAAGCCAAGCACTTCTCCCATTGCAAGAACTATAGATCTAGTAGGCCAAACCAAACCAATAATTCGAAGAGACTTGCAAGGATATTATGAGCACACATAAAAAGTTCAGAGAAGAACCAAATATCTTTCATAGATAACCTTGATCATAAACTCACAATTCATCGGATCTCGACAAACGCACCGCAAAAAAGGGATTACATCAAATAGATCTCCTCGAAGACTGAGGAGAACTTTGTATTGAGATCCAGAGAGAGAGAAGAAGCCATCTAGATACTAGCTATGGACCCGAAGGTCTGTGGTAAACTACTCACAACTCATGGTGAGGGCGATGATGATGATGATGAAGGCCTCCGTGATGGATCCCCCTTCCGGAAGAGGCTCCAAGATGGGATCTCCACGGAAACAGAAGCTATGGTGGTGGAATTAGGGTTTTCTCTCTGCGTATGGAGTTTCTGGGGTACGTATGTATATATAGGAAGAAGGAGGGCACCGGGGGCCGTGTGGGCCAGCCTCGAGGCAGGGGCGCGCCCCCCACCCTCGTGGGCAAGCCTTCTGTCCCCTGACTTGGTCCTGAAGTTTCCCGAGCGTGATTTCCTCCAAAAATATCTCTCGCGAAGGTTTCATTCCGTTTGGACTCCGTTTGATATTCCTTTTCTGCAAAACCCTGAAATAGGCAAAAAACAGCAAATCTGGACTGGGCCTTTGGGTTAGTAGGTTAGTCCCAAAAATGATATAAAAGTGAATGATAAAGCCCATTAAACATCCAAGACTTCATAAATAATAGCATGGAACAATCAAAAATTATAGATACGTTGGAGACGTATCACTAGTGCCGCTATAGTTTAACGGTTGGGCTATCGAACGAGCTCCGAATGCGACAAAATTTGGTAGGCGGTCTGTCTAAACTATAATAAGACCGCACGTTAAGTTTCATCTCATTTTGAGAACATTTTTCGGCCACTTATAAAATAAATATCCGGAGGTGCTGCGGGCGCGTGCAAGTGTGTCTGGGCTCAGAATGGACAACGGATAGGACGGATGGATTCGGACGGATGCAAGTTTTAAATACATGCTGATGACAATGCACATAATGACATGGCAAAATGCAACACGCAAGCAGATGACATGTCAACGACGACGAATACTGGCTGACACCTGGCGCATCGGTCTCGGGGTGTCACAACACTCCCCTACTAACAAGAGATACCGTCCCGAGATCTTAGGAACGAGACAGAAGAGAAAAAGGAAGAAGGTGAAACCAAAGAACCTTGAAGGGTTGAGCCACTTGAAAGGAAGAATGCAATGGAGATGAATGAGATTGAGAAGCTCTAGTAAAATGAGGAAACAAGGCATACGACGAGAACCAAGAGCTTAAATGACAAGAGGGACATTTAAGCCACATCGGTTAAAAAGAGATAGAAAAGGAATTTGGGCAACACTTTGGTTGAATATGAATGGAATAGGACAAGAACTTGCGAAGATGGAACTATACTTGACGAGATGAACAACATGATGCCTCCGGAAGAAATGAAAGAGTGAAGTGAAAAAGAACGGATAAGAAAACAACAAGTTTCCGCCACGAATGAATTCGAAAAAGAATCTTCAAGAGCAAGGCTTGAATGAAGTTGTTGAGAAAATCAACAACAAAAGAATAAGCTTGTTGTGAACTTATGAAAAACATCTCAAAACTTGAGGTTCTATTGTGCCGCAACAAAAAGGTTGAATAGATGAGATGAAGGAAGAAATGCAAAACTCCACTTCAAAATAATACGGAGAATTATTTGCACAACTCGAGGGCCAAGAAGAAGAATGTTTGAACTGCTCCACGAGGATTATTGATGAACACTTGACGAATGAATTACATGATGAGCCACCATGAACAACTCCGGTAACAAAAGGATGATGCGAATAAGATTAAAGCCTTGCGATGATTTAGATAGAGCTCCGATGAGATGACCGACGAAAACTTGAACTCCGGAAAGAAAAGATGAAAAAAATACTTGGGATTAAAATTTATTCAACGTGAGAAAACTCCGAAGGAAGTAATTGATCAAGTTGATGAAAAAGAATAAGAATTGTGTTATGCTTATCCGCCACCAATGAAGTTGATGCGAAGCAATGGATTTGCATATCACTTATTCACGTTGAAAAAAATGATTAAGAGGGATATATCATGAAACTTGGGAAAGTCTTCATGAGCCACCAGTTGGATTGGAAAGAACAAATGAATTGATATGATCACACATGAAAAGAACTCTTGAGCGAACCACCGTAAGAATTGAAACCGAGTGAAGAAAAAAGGAACGAACCACCGGGAAGAATTGAAATTGAGTGAATACAAGAAAATGAATCGCCGGGAAGAATAAAGAGCTTGAGGAAATTTAGATGCAAGAGAACGAAGGGATCGCGAACTGACTAAATTGTACTTGGACGAAGCATCGGAAGAATACGGAGACAAACGAAGAGGCATCAATGAAGAATAGTTGGAGGAAGAAGTTGAAAACTGAGAACGAAGAAATCTTCTGAAATGATGGCCTTCGGAGAAAACAATTGAAAGAATTCATGAAATGCACCAGATGGTTAAGAAAAAGAATTTATGACAACGGAATAATTCGAGAGGATAACATGAAGCTAGAACCACGAATCTTCGAGAGAACGGACAAGATTTAGAGTAAAACTCTTCTTTGGTCTTCAAATATCGACGAGGAACACCACCAAAATTATTGCGATAATCCGAAAGAATGAAAGAGGAAAAGACTGAACCAATGATGAAAAGAATTGAAAGCGATCTTGGAGATGGCACATGACTGATGGAATCCATACTTACGTCGCACTTTGAAAAGAATTTTAGAATAACTCTGAAAATATTTGAAGAGTCGGGTAAGATCCTGGGAAAAGACCTGTGGGTTAGGGCCCACAAAAGAAAAACACCGTTGGAAAATGATTATTCGAAAGAAAATAATGCACTAGAACGATTGAATGACTCGAATGAGGTGACAATCTCAAATTAATTCGAACATAAATGAATCTCCTGAGATATCTTCAGAACTCCGGAATAATTAAATGGTGAGAGGCGAACGAGTAAGGGGAAGCATTTGAGCTGAGGGGAAAGGATATGACAAACACCGAAACTTGAATTGAATCGACCGGAAAGAAAAGAGATGAAGAATGATGAACTAGACGAGAATTCACCAGTTGAGATAATTGAGGAAAAAAAGCAAAGGCTTCGCAGAGATTATCGACGATTCTGGACTCCGGCTCCGAGAAGAAAAAGGGTGCGAAAAAGAAAGTCCACATCAGACGGTGAAAACAACGCCGGTTGGAAAGAACTGAGGACCGGACTCGCAAGAGACGAGGAGGGTCAAATCAACTTGACGAGAGATGCACCGGATGAAAAGAACTGACATCGCAACGAACGAAATCTAACCGCGTGATCCTAGAAAAATTTGAAGGGGAAGAGAAGTAATTCAAAACACCTACGTCAAGATTCCTCACCAGAGCGACGAAGGGGCTGAGGAGTAAAAAGAATTCCTACTCTTCGATATAACTAGAATCTGAAAATGGTTTTCTTCTAGACTCGACAACGGCCAAGCTATGATCAATCAAGGGGGATCCTATGGTTGGTCGAGGCTCTGATACCAACTTGTCAAACCCAAGATGCGATTCTATCCCGATCACGTGACACACTCGTGATTGTGGCACAACCACATTTTGGGCGCTTAACAAGATGGATATTATTACACCGTACCATTACATAAATACATGGGGATACATACAATCATAGTTCCAAAAAGCGCTAGGCGTTAATTGTGCGATTTGCCACCGCCTTGCGATTTACTGACCAAAGCGCATGCTTATGCGCAGTTATGCACAGATTAAGCGTAGTTATGCACAATGCGTTTCGCTAATGCCTAGAGCCTAGGCGCGCTTAAGCGCTCGCTTAGGCGCGCCTTTTTTAACGATGCATACAATTCATACAACACCACATAAATACAACACATAATATACAAGACATCCGACTACGAACGCAACAAGAGAAGTACAATGACATCCATCCTCCTATCCCAGGCTGCCGACCAAGAACCTACCCAAGACTGACGAAGAAGAAGAAGAAAGGACTCTGACACAAGTAATCATCGCTCTCACGTCAAGTCATCGGAAACCTGCACCTGCAACTGTTGTTATAGTATATGTGAGCCACGAGGACTCAACAATCCCATAACCATGAGTATCAAGACTAGCAAAGCTTTATTGGGTATGGAGAGGTCAACTGGTGAGGTTGCAGCAGCGGCTAAGCAAAAGTATGGTGGCTAACTTACGAGTACAAGAATAAGATGAGCCTCTACGCAAACGCTCGCAAACTAGTAAAGATCGCTAGAGATCCTGAAGTACCTGCGAGTCAAACATAACCCCACCGTGTTCTCTTCTCAAAGTGAAAAGAGACGATCATGGTTACTCACGCGGTTGTGTATTTTATTTCGGATCCTCTGTCAAGTTTTCTACAACCGGACATTAACAAATTCCTATATGCCACATAACGCGGGCACGACTTTCAAAAGATCATAACCCTGCCGGGGATTCCCAACTTAGCCCATCACAAGCTCTCACGATCAGCGGAGTAACAAGTCCAAAATTGGGAAGGCCCGAGTGTTCTCGGAATCCCGTGCTCAAGATATTTCGACAATAGTAAAACTAATCCAGCAAGACCGCCCGATGGGCCGACAAATGCCGATAGGATTCGCACGTACCTCGTTCTCGGGGCACACCGGATGGGCAAGACGTCGGGTTGGCTGAGGCCCTGGTTGCCTAGGGGGCGTCGGACATCGCCCAGTTTGGACCAACACTCAGAGGAGTACTGGCCCGAGGGTTGATTAAGAATTCTCAGGGTCCGGAAAGTCCCTATGCAAGTTTTTTAGTTATTAGGCAAATGGAAAACTAAGGTTGGGCCTCACTGGAAAAGCTTTAAACAAAGCGAATTATCAAGGGGTCCCCATATACCCAACCGTGTTAGGAACGCAAAATCAAGGAACATAACACCGGTTTATCGGTTCCTAAGGCGACATGAGTGGGACAAAACATCGAGCAAAAGGCCAAGCCTTCCACCCATTGCCAAGTATATAGGTGCATTAATTTAATTAATATATATTGTGATATTCCAACAATGTCCAGCTCCAACATGGAGCAATCTTCATCTTCACGTGCAACTAACAACGCTATAAGAGGGGCTGAGCGAGCGGTAACATAGCCAAACAACGGTTTGCTGGGATGGTGTCAAAGGTTAGAGGTTTCATGGCAACAAGGAGAGGCTGACAATAAAAGATAGGTAGCGCGACATATAGCGATAGCATCGAGACAATTAGCATGGCAATGATAGTAAAGGTATCCAAGGTGACGGTCATCTTGCCTGAGATCCCGCAAGGAAGAAGAACGAGTCCATGAAGAAGTCGAAGAAGAAGCCACGAAGACGAACCACGTGTAGTCGAACGAATCCTCACGATCGCAACGGAATATGAACTAGCGAGAAGAAGCACACAACATGGTAAACACACCACACACGAACATGACATAATGCTCAACCAAGTATTATGCAAGACAATTCTATATGATGCAAACCATGGCAAGGGATGAAGCATGCAAGAACATCACACAAAACAAGTTTAAATGAGGCCGGAAACAACATATAACAACTCCGGTAAGTCCTCATAAGCAAATTTCGAAATTGGTCCAGATCTGAACAAACCTTCAGTTAAAGTTGTTAAACAGCAATTTAACATGCACCATGATGATCTACTTGAAATTCTAGTCAAGTTACATATAAAGTTTATTTAATTCGGAGCTACGGCCTAGAAGATATGAGCAAAACAAGTCAAGCATGGCATTGATGCAAAACGCATCCAAACATCAAGAAAACACACTCCAAACAGGTATATAACATGATATTATGCATCTACATGCAAAAACACACAAGTTTCATATAGAACACGCTCAAAACGGAGCAACAGTTCATCACATACACATGAAATAAGATATAACAATAAGCTGTCCAAAACAGCAACATGACACTTAGTTGACATCAAAACAACACGATACAATAACATTTCATGGCAACAAAGGGCATGGAAAGCATGTACATGTCAAGCACTACAAGCATGATCTTTGAGCTACTACCAAACACCACTAGAACATGCACAAAACATCATGGCAAGATTGCAAAACATAACAATTTCACAGACTTAGTAAAATAAACTAGACATGGCAGCAACAACGACAAGTAAGCATGTTTGCAAGCTTGTGCAACTCATCTCAGAGCATATCATGACATGTGAATATAACCAACAAAAAGAAGACATGTTTATGAAGCTACTCATAGCAAGAACATGGTCATAGGATGCATAGAACACTAGCTATTCACATGGAAAAACTGAAAATTGCTGATAACAGTCTGACAGAAACATTTTATAACCACTTGAGAGCATGAAAACAATAAGCTACAGCAGGCCATTAATGCAAACAAGGGCATGGATGGATAGAGCATAACATGGAGATCGAGACATGATCATTGGACATCCCCAAATGTGCATGGATATGACTGGGGCATCAAGCAAACATGGCATCAGGTTATAACAGTTTCAGACTTAGCAGTTTTCAACAAGTCATAGGAATCAGCAACAGCGAGTAGGTAACTTTACAAGCTTGTTGCAAACATCACAAGGCCTATCATGAAAACTGGATTGCACCACAGCAAAGATGACATGATTATGCTTCTAAAACATATTGACATCTAGCTCAAACAAAAATCACACATAAAGATATGAAAAAGACAAATCAGCATCTCATAACAAGTTTCAGCACTTAACAGCCACGTGCACTTTTGCAAGAGAGATAAACATCCACCATCACGAAGAGCATTACTAGATGAACATTTTTACATATCATACACTCCATTTGAACCAACATGCACAAAGTTACAACCTCACAAACATGCTAACATATTGTTGACACACAACAAGGACTTGACAATAACATCACATAGCAATTTTGCAACGAAGATTAAGGCAACAAGAGGAACAGTAACATGCATGCAAATGCAACTAACATGTAGAGCACTTCGAGACAAACATTTTGACATATCATATGCACAATTTGGATAAACGTGCACAAAGTTACAAGGGGTCAAACATGCACACACAATTATGAGTTTCCGGGACTTAGAGAAAAAAAGACCTCGTGGGGGTTCGGGCGGACACGTCCGGGTCCGGGCGGACATGTCCGTCGGCTGGGCGCTTGGGCCCACTGGGCAGTGACACGGCGAGGGGAAGCCTGGACATGTCCGTACCCAACCAGACATGTTCGGCGGTGGGCAGAGGAGGCTGGCGGCGGCTACTCTGCAGCGAGGACGGGGTCGTCGGCGAGCTCACGGACTCCGAGGAGGCGAGGGAGAGGTGGATCCGGCCCTCCTGGCCGGATCCGGCGACGGCGGGGAAACGACGTGTGCGGAGGCGGCAGATCCGGCCGCTCCCTGGCTGGATCTGGCCGGAGCTCCACGCGGAGGACGGCGATGAGGCGAGGTCACGGCGGTGGGCACCACGACGGGAGGCCCAGGAGACGGAGACGGGCGGCGGGGCTCGAGCGGTGCGGAGGCGGGGAAGGCTCGCCGGCGTCGCGGGGCGAGGAAGGCGGCGGCGGCGTCCGACGACGCACGCAGAAGGCGGCGAGCGGCGGCGGTGGGAGCCAGGCGGGGCGCAGCGCGCGGGCTCGCGCGGGCGGTGGCTCGGCCCGGTTGCGGCCCGAGGCGGCCTCCGTGCGGGCCTGGCGGGCCTGCGGGAGGTGGGAGGTGGCAGGGCGACGTGGCGCGCTGCCGTTGGCTGGAGGGCGGTAACTGGCTGAGGTGGCCCTATGGGGTGGCACCATGTGGCAGAGAAGGGTTCGCCGGCGGCGAATTTTGAGGTGGAGGTGGCTGGCTGCTGCGGGGATCCCGAGGAGGAGGGGTCTAGGGGTAGGGGAAGGCTAGGGTGTCCAGATTTGGAAGGGAGGGGTGCTTAAATAGGAAAGGAGGGGTTAGGGTTTGGTCTAGGGGGGATTTTGGGCAAATTCGGACCGTACGATCTCGATCGTGCGGCTCCGAGCGGAGGGGGAAGGTAAGTGGGCTTAGTGGGCTGTGTAGAGGCATGAGGGGGCCGAGACAAGAAGAGAGAGAGGCGAGGCACATCGTTTCGGAGACCGAAACGTCCGACGAATAAACCGGCTACTAGTGCCGCTATAGTTTAACGGTTGGGCTATCAAACGAGCTCCGAATGTGACGAAATTTGGCAGGCGGTCTGTCTACACTGTAATAAGACCGCACGTCAAGTTCCATCCCATTCCGAGAACATTTTTCTGCCACTTATAAAATAAATATCCGAAGGTGCCGCGGGTGCGTGCAAGTGTGTCGGGGCTCAGAACGGACAACAGAAAAGACGGACGGACTCGGACGGATGCAAGTTTTAAATACATGCTGATGACAATGCACATAATGACATGGCAACATGCAACACGCAAGCAGATGACATGGCAATGACGACGAATAACTGGCTGACACCTGGCACATCGGTCTCGGGGTGTCACACTCAGCGCGGCTAGCACTAACACAACAGTCCTCTCTCCGGTGCTCGCCGCCGCGGAGATCATCGCCGGCCTGGACGTCATTGCGGTACGTCCGACAACTACCGGGCTGCCCCTTTGCACTCTATGTGTTCGACACATTGTTCGACCAGGTTTTTGTGATTTATTTGTAAGGAAGGCGACAAATTCTTATGCTTCATCCACAAGGAGTATGGACTGACGGAGCTCGATAAAATTATTGAAGCTGAGTTCTTTAATTCATCCCATCCAGACAAAGAAGTGGACATGATCATACTCATGAGCATGCAAGAGGAAATAAACCGGCATGTGGAGCATATTCTCAACTTTAAGAGCTCAATCAAAGGAAGAAGAGTGATCAATCGAGATAGGGTATCCGGAGCACGGCTACTACACAAGGACAATTTGCTCCGGACCCAACTTTTCCAAACGATCCATGGTTCGTCGCGGTTTTCAGTTACACAAACCGTTGATTTTGCGCATTATGCAGAGAGTGAAGGCACACGATAACTACTTCAAGCTCACAAAGAATTGTTGCAGCCAAGTTTCTTTCTCCCCTAAGCAAAAATGCCCGACTACTCTGAGGATATTTTTTTTTGCCGGGAAGCGAATTACATAGATCAATGGGTATGTGTGGCCACATTGATGGGTACGAGGCTAATACCGAAAGCAAACACCACCTGCACCTTGTTTACAATAAGTTCATGTCATGGACCTACCCGATCATTAAAAATAATACTATATGATTATTTATTTCGATTGAAAGGACCCAAAGAAGCTACCTTTGATAATATGCTGAGATTTGAAGGCAAGGGCCCCCCGGTGGAGGATTGACAATTCAAAGCATGGCCGGAGAGAAACTTGAAAAATATCAAAGGAAGCATGAATGGCCTACAATGTTGGGTGATTTGCTTAGACTGGGGTCGATCTTTTCCTTTTTCTTTTTCCTTTCAAGAACTGTGAGTTAGACCAGCTTTGATCGAGCTAGTCCAGCCAGAAATCACATGATGATGTACGGAGGGATATATACAGGCTGCGGATCACATCGTCCGACATATAAAGTTAGTAGCACCCTGGTGATGGCACCGTTCACCTGTTAGAGCTCCCTCGAAGGCTCACATGTGCTCTGTTTCTAACTTGGTTAAAGCAATTCTAGAAGGGTCGCTACATTAGTCCATAAATGTCAATATGATGATTAATACACAAAATGACACTATTATAGTCGTTATATGCGTCATGGTCATCATATGCTATAGAGCTCGCTCAAAAAATAAGCTTGTGGCCTCCGAATGTGGAGATGGGCCCTATTTGGAAGGAATTTATGCAAGCTGATTTTGTTTCGGGGAATGCAAGCTGCTGATTTTTGACGATCCCGAGTCTGCCAAAAGCTCACTTCAGCCTCCATACTCTTTTGTCGATCGCCTAAGTAACACATATGTTTCGGGGAACTGTGAGTTGCTCTTTTTTTTTTGAAACATCTAGAGTTGCTCTTAGGTTTGCTTCTGTTTGACAACACAATCACTCTGTAAAAAAACGTCAAAATTTCCAACATATGTATTGCCTTCACGGCCTAGGAAGAAGAGAAGGAAACAAAAAGTATCTTTGTAATCTCAAGCCAAATGCTCATGCATGAAAAGTAAAATAAAAATAATAGAAAACACCTTCAAAAAATTCTGAATTTATATTTTACAATGAACATTGTTTCGTTTCTTGCATGCGTGCAAATTTCATGATGAAATCGCATCCGTGGCAGTCTTGGGGAAAACAAAAAAGTCAGCACTCCAAAATGCAAAAGTAAACTGTTTTTAGCATCGATTTTGTTTTTGTCTACAAGACCAGGAACGTTTTTTTTTTCAGAAGAATTGTCAGGTATGTAGAACATTTAATAATGTTTGTTGCGAGAAGATGTTATATTTTTCATTTTATTTATTGTTTCCAAGAAAAGCATAACGCATGAACGGATGTTTCCTAGAGCTGGTATTGGTTGAGCTACTTCATGTAGACTTTTGATGTAAATATTTTGCTAAAATAATGAAAATACCGTAGAACGATTGTTCTACGGTCAGCAGGTCAAAAAAACCGAACGGATTTTTGGTGCACCGGGCAGCTGAGCATGTTATTTTGAACTGCTAAAAAAGGTGTTTAAAAGGTGCTTAAAAGATTTGATTTCTTTTGATTTTTAAATGAATACGCATGCATGTAGTCTAAGTTCGTGTGAAATTTTGTCCAATAACACATTTTGACCCGTTATACTGCACTGGTATACCTGCTCCCACACAAAAAATTGAAAAAATTCAAGCCGTAAAAATCAGTTTCTTTGAAGTTCAGAAAACAGGCACAATGTGCCCGTGCTCAGATAATTTTCGGTAATGCGTGATACTACATCTATCTTTGGGATCGACAATAGCGTGAAAGGAGATAACTTGCAGGCAGAAGAATGTTTCCCTCCAAAGACAGATGGGAGCAGCGAGGGGGTCCAACGTCCAAGAGCAAAGATAGACATGAGACGACCTGTACCCCTTTTGGCTCTGGAGCTGGCGCGGCTTAACCACCATGGTCGCTTTCGTCTTAATTTTGCCGGCCTCGTGTCCGTAGCCTCTAGTATATAGTATGCTTATATTTCTAACTGTCTCCTTTTCTCTGCACCGTCTTTCTTTCCAGGAAAAGGCAAAAGAAGCGCGCGGCCATGCTGGATCGATCGACAGCTGAGAGCAAAAGCAGCCCGGGCTTAACAAGTCGGGCCCAAGCTCGTGTGGAAACCGTCTTACTTTATTTACCTGATTGATATAATGTTTCTACATCAATTGATTAATCTGGCAAGTAAAGGACAACACTGAAGTCCAGCCAGCCACGTGATGGGGTGGCTCTCCTTTTTTCGCGTGGTTACATGGGACCATGAGGACGAGGGTCGACCTGTTGGCTGGCCAGCTGAGATAGCTGCCAACCCATCCGAATTCAAGTCATGCCTTTGATACGAGTGCTCGCGGAGTTTCTCCTTAAAAAAAGCCAACAAGGGTTTGCCTTTCGATTGGTCTTTTTTTTTACATGCGGACACCATGAGATAAGGCCAACTCTAGCACACGACCCCAAATGGACGTCCGTTTTCCCTGGTTTCGTCCGTCTGGGACGGCAATGGGGTCGCCCATGTCCGTTTGGGACCGTCGCCGTGTCGGTGCGCCCAACGCGCGGCCACGACCCATATCACGTCCGGAATGGACGTGAAATAAATAAAGCAAAAAAACTCAAAGAAATGTCGAAAAAATCAAATAAAGGCAAACATAAACATTAAAACATAATTAAACAATCTTTACTGCCCTAGAACGGCACCGTTCCACGGTTCTTAACATAAACATAATTAACATAAAATAAAACAAAAGAAAAGCGCCGCCCACGCGTCGCTGCGGTGGCCGTCGATGCCGTGGCCGTCGCCGTCTTCTCACGCTTCGCCGTTGTCGTCCTTGTCGCTGACGAGGTCGATGTAGGGCGGCGGCGTCCAAAGGTGGGACGATGGTGCGTGGTAGATGGGAGCTGCCTGGAAGGTGGGAGGTGCGTGCACCAACTCCCCCATGGCGACGTCTCGCGCTCCGGTGACCGCGACGGCATGGGGCACCAGTTCACGCCCCCCCAACGGCATCGGCCATGTCTGTAGCCGTGCACGGCCAGCTCTACCGCCGGCCCACCAGGCCCGGGTGGAACGCGCGACGAGCTCCTCCTCCAGCACCTCCTCCCTCATCTCCTCCCTCATCTCCAGCTCCGGCACGACCACGTCGCCGGCCGCACAGAGGGCCATCATGGTCTCCAGGCCCTCCCATTGGCGCTCATCGTGCGTGTTCATGGAGTCTTCCATGACACGTTGAACGAGCCGGACCTCCTCCTCCTCCGTCAAGCGTGGAGGTGGTGGTGGCGACGAAGAGGGCGAAGGCGACGACGTCGGTGTAATGCCACGCACCCGCGTACGCCCGCGCACCTGGGAGGGCTCGGGGCACGCGCTCGGCGCTCTGCACGTGGCCGCCGCGGGCCCGTCGAGCCACCGACAAAGTATGACGCGCGCCTCATGTCGTGTTCGTTCCGAAACCATGTGTCCTAGAGAGGGGAATCCACGGCGTACCTGGGGTCGTTGTAAAGGTCGTCTGGCAGGAGGCGGCGGCGGTTTTCGATGTCGTCGCGGCGGGCACGACCGCTCGTCGAGACCGGCGGGATCGGCACCCGATCGGCGGACAGATGCCAATTATTTGGCAGGTAAGCGTCGCTCAAGTAGAGCGGCGTCCTGGTCTCCCAATAACGACGACATACATCCGCGCTGATGTAGTGCCGATCGCGCGTGCCGGCGGCCGGAGGGGCGATGGACAATGGGGAGGCGCGGGGGCCCTCCGTGGGGATGCTGGCTCTGCTTTGACGATGCTGTTGGGAACGTTGCATGGGAAACAAAAAAATTCCTACGAACACCCAAGATCCAATCTAGGAGATGAAAATCTACGAGAGGAGATATTGGATCTACATACCCTAGATCGCTAAGCGGAAGCGTTAAGAAACACGGTTGATGTAGTCGAACGTCTTCGCCATCCAATCATGATCTGTCCCACGAACTCCGATCTAGTGCCGAACGGACGACACATCCGCGTTCAACACACGTACGACTTGATGACGCCTTCACCTCCTCGATCCAACAAGCAATGATGAAGTAGTAGCTCGAGTCCTCCGGCAGCATGACGGCGTGGCGGTGGTGGTGGTAGAAATCTCAGCAGAGCTTCCCTAAGCACTACGGAGAAGAGGATGGCTATGAGTGAGAGGAGGAGCTTCCCAGCGGCACGAATAGATCTGTATCGGTGCAGCTGCCCTCTCTCCACCTCTATATATAGGGGGAAGGGAGGAGGAGGGGGCGCTGATGTATACTACGCAACCTTCTTCTTGTAGACGTTCTTGGGCCTTCAAGTGCAGAGGTTTGTAGGACAGTAGCAAATTTCTCTCAAGTGGATGACCTAAGGTTTATCATTCCGTGGGAGGCATAGGATGAAGATGGTCTCTCTCAAACAACCCTGCAACCAAATAACAAAGAGTCTCTTGTGTCCCCAACACACCCAATACAATGGCAAATTGT
This sequence comes from Secale cereale, assembly GCA_902687465.1. Taxonomy (NCBI): domain Eukaryota; kingdom Viridiplantae; phylum Streptophyta; class Magnoliopsida; order Poales; family Poaceae; genus Secale; species Secale cereale. Next base: position 336,103,829 of record LR738709.1, read on the forward strand.
ATAGGTGCACTAGTTCGGCGAAGAGATGATGATACAAGTGCAATATGGATGGTACATATATGTTTTTGTAATCTGAAATTATAAAAACAACAAGGTAACAAGTAATAAAAGTGAGCAAAAACGGTATTGCAATGCTTCGAAACAAGGCCTAGGGCTCATACTTTCACTAGTGCAAGTTCTCTCAACAATAATAACATAATTATATCATATAACAATCCCTCAACATGCAACAAAGAGTCACTTCAAAGTCACTATTAGCGAAGAACAAACGAAGAGATTATTGTAGGGTACGAAACCACCTCAAAGTTATTCTTTCTGATCAATCCATTGGGCTATTCCTATAAGTGTCACAAACAACCCTAGAGTTCGTAGTAAAATAATACCTTAAGACACAAATAAACCAAAACCCTAATGTCACCTAGATACTCCAATGTCACGACAAGTATCCGCGAGTATGATTATACGATATGCATCACACAATCTCAGATTCATCTATTCAAACCAACACAAAGAACTTCAAAGAGTGCCCCGAAGTTTCTACCGGAGAGTCAAGACGAAAACATGTGCCAACCCCTATGCATAGATTCCCAAGGTCACGGAACCCGCAAGTTGATCACCAAAACATACATCAAGTGAATCAATAGAATACCCCGTTGTCACCACGGGTATCCCACGCAAGACATACACTAAGTGTTCTCAAATCCTTAAAGACTCAATCCGATAAGATAACTTCAAAGGGAAAACTCAATCCATTACAAGAAGGTAGATGGGGAGAAACATCATAAGATCCAACTATAATAGCAAAGCTCGTGGTACATCAAGATCATGCCAAATCAAGAACATGAGAGAGAGGGAGATCAAACACATAGCTACTGGTACATACCCTTAGCCCCAAGGGCGAACTACTCCCTCCTCGTCATGGAGAGCGTCAGGATGATGAAGATGGCTACCGGTGATGGATCCCCTCTCCGGCAGGGTGCCGGAACAGGGTCCCGATTGGCTTTTGGTGGCTACCAAGGCTTGCGGCGGCGGAACTCCCGATCTAGGTTATTTTCTGGAGGTTTGGGGATTTATAGGAGAGGTTGGCGTCGAGAATAAGTCAAGGGGCCCCACGGAGAGTCCACGAGGCACAGGGGCGCGCCCTCCACCCTCGTGGGACCCATGGGCCTCCCCTCCCGTAACTCTTCGTTTCAGTATTTTTTACATTTTCCAGAAAAAAGCTCCGTTGATTTTCAGCGCATTCCGAGAACTTTTATTTCTGCACAAAAACAACACCACGGTAGTTCTACTGAAAACAACGTCAGTCCAGGTTAGTTCTAACCAAATCATACCAAAATCATGTAGAAATATTATAAACATGGCATGAATACATCAAACATTATAGATACGTTGGAGACGTATCAGCATCCCCAAGCTTAATTCCTGCTTGTCCTCGAGTAGGTAAATGATAAGAACATAATTTTTGATGTGGAATGCTACCTAACATATTTATCAATGTAATCTCTCTTTATTGTGATAGGAATATTCAGATCCAAAATATTCAAAACAATAGTTTAATATTGACATAAAAATAATAATACTTCAAGCATACTAACAAAGTAATTATGTCTTCTCAAAATAACATGGCCAAAGAAAGCTTATCTCTATAAAATCATATAGTTTGGCTATGCTCTATCTTCACCACACACAATATTTGAATGATGCACAACCCCGTTTCAGCCAAGCAATTGTTTCATACTTTAGTATTCTCAAACTTTCTCAACTTTCACGCAATACATGAGCATGAGCCATGGACATAACACTATAGTGGAATAGAATGGTGGTTGCGGAGAAGACAAAAAGGGAGAAGATAATCTCACATCAACTAGGCGTATCAACGGGCTATGGAGATGCCCATCAATAGATATCAATGCGAGTGAGTAGGGATTGCCATGCAACGGATGCACTAGAGCTATAAGTTTATGAAATCTCAAAAAGAAACTAAGTGGGTGTGCATCCAACGTGCTTGCTCATGAAGACCTAGGGCATTTGAGGAAGCCGATCATTGGAATATACAAGCCAAGTTCTATAATGAAAAATTATCACTGGTATATGAAAGTGACAACATATGAGACTCTCTATCATGAAGATCATGGTGCTACTTTGAAGCACAAGTGTGGTAAAAGGATAGTAGCATTGCTCCTTCTCTCTTTTTCTCTCATTTTTTTGTTTTTTGTTTTTTTGGGCCCTCTCTTTTTTGGCCTCTTTTTTATTTTTATTTTTATTATTTTTCGTCCGGAGTCTCATCCCGACTTGTGAGGGAATCATAATCTCCATCATCCTTTCCTCACTGGGACAATGCTCTAATAATGATGATCATCACACTTTTATTTACTTACAACTCATGAATTACAACTCAATACTTAGAACAAGATATGACTCTATATGAATGTCTCCGGCGATGTACCAGGATGTGCAATGAATCAAGTGTGACATGTATGAAAGAATTATGAACGCTGGCTTTGCCACAAATACGATGTCAACTACATGATCATGCAAAGCAATATGACAATGATGGAGCGTGTCATAATAAACGAAACGGTGGAAAGTTGCATGGCAATATATCTCGGAATGGCTACGGAAATGCCATAATAGGTAGGTATGGTGGCTGTTTTGAGGAAGGTATATGGTGGGTGTATGGTACCGGCGAAATTCGCGCGGCACAAGAGAGGCTAGCAATGGTGGGAGGGTGAGAGTGCGTATAATCCATGGACTCAACATTAGTCATAAAGAACTCACATAATTGTTGCAAAAATCTATTAGTCATCGAAACAAAGTATTACGCGCATGCTCCTAGGGGAAGGGTTGGTAGGAGTTAACCATCGGGCGATCCCGACCTCCACTCATAAGGAAGACAATAAATAAATAAATCATGCTCCAACTTCATCACATAACGGTTCACCATACGTGCATGCTATGGGAATCACAAACTTTAACACAAGTATCTCTCAAATTCACAACTTGTGACACCCCGAGATTGGTGCGCCAGGTGTCAGCCAGTTATTCGTCGTTGTTGCCATGTCATCTGCTTGCGTGTTGCATCTTGCCATGTCATCGTGTGCATTGCATCATCATGTTTTCAAAACTTGCATCCGGCCGAACCCCCCCTCGTCCTTTCCGTTGTCTGTTCTGAGCCCATAGACACTCACACGCGCCCGCGGCGTCTCCGAATATTTGTGAGTGGCCGAAAAACTTTCTCAGAATGGGTTTAAACTTGGCATGTGGTCTTATTATAGCATAGGCAGACCGCCTGTCAAGTTTCATCGCGTTCGGAGTTCGTTTGATAGCCCAACAGTTAACGGTGTTAACCGCCGGAAGCCTTTTCCCTTTTGGCCCAGCACCCCTTTCACACAGCCCACCAAGCCCATTCTAACCCCTCCATGCTCTTGGCCGTTCGATCACAATCGTGTGGCCGCGAACCGCTCCTCATTTGGACACTCCTAGCTCCCTATGCCTATAAATAGGTGCCTCCCTCTCCATTTTCGCGGATGAACCCTAGCCTCATCCCTCTCGCGCCGCCGGACATGTCCATCCGTGCCGGACATGTCCTGTAATGCCCAGGATGGGACTATACCTCCTACGTGTCGAGGCACGACTTAAAGGTATAAGCCCATTCTGGAATGATCTCAAGTTTGGTATCTTTGCACGAGTCATGTAAAAATAGGGATGAAAATGCAAAAGGATAGTTGGCTTACACTCGCCACGTCACACAATACATTACATAAGCAAATCACCATCCAAATAACATCATAACCCGATTACGGGCGAAGATCCAAAAGAAAGATACCAAATACATAAAGCCACAGGTCCGAATCGCCCCTAGTAGAAACCACTACTGATCATCGGGATAGTGCACATAGTATCGACTACGTTCTTCATCGTACTCCCAGTACAGCTCTGTGCCGTCACCTGAGTAGTTCACCATAGTACCTGCATCTGGTGTGGTGTAGAATCTGTGAGCCACGGAGGACTCAGCAATCCCGTTCCCGGGTAGCAAATCTATCTAAGCCTTGGGTGTGGAACAAGGCTGAAGAAAAAATAAGAGGTTGCAGCTGCACTAGCACTAGCTTACGTGTTTAGAGCGAGAAGAGAAGTGCCACGAGCGTCAAAGTGATCACGAAGTGATCCTATCTAAGCACGTCAAACATAACCCCACCGTGTTCACTTCCCGAACCCCTTTCGGAAAATGACCGTCACGGTTACTCACGCTGGTAGTGTGTTCTGAACATGGTGTCAAGTTTTCTACAACCGGATATTAACAAATTCCATCTGCCACATAACCGCGGGCACGGCTTTCGAAAGTTCAAAACCCTGCAGGGGTGTCCCAACTTAGCCCATGACAAGCTCACGATCTGCGGAGTCGCAACTCCAAGGTGGGAAGACCTGAGTATTTTCGGAATCCCGTGCTCAAGATATATCGACATAGGTAAAACTAATCCAGCAAATCCTCCCGGCGTGCCGACACCCTGACAGTAGCCGCGCATATCTAGTCTCAGGCCACGACCGTATGGGTGAAGCTACGGGATTTTACCAGCCCTTGGGTTTCCCCAAGGTGGCCCCGCAGGCTCCCCATTTCCGACCAACACTCATGTGGAGCACTGGCCTGGGGTTGTTGATTAAGAAGAGGGTTTATAGCTCCCTATGCAAGTTTTAGTTATTAGGCAAATGTAAAACCAATGTTGGGATTTGCTGGAAGAGTTTTAGCGCCAAGCGGGTTATCAAGGGAGCCCATAAACCCCAACCGTGTTAGGGACGCATAATCAAGGAACATAACACCGGTTTATACGGTTCCTAGGGCGGCATGAGTGGAACAAATCACCAAGCAAGAGGCTTAGCCTTCTACCCATTACCAATATATAGATGATTTAGTTTAAGAGTTTGTATAGTGTGATATCCCAACAAAAGCTTCAACATGAAGCAAGAATCTTCAAATCTTCTCCTGCAACTGGCAATGCTATAAGAAGGGCTGAGCGAAGCTTACTTAGCCAAACAAAGGTTTGCTAGGTTGGGTGGTTAGACAGATTCATGGTTACAATAGGAGGCTGACAAACAAACATGGGCATCGAGACAATAAGCTAAAGAGCGAGACTTCTAGCAATAGGCAAAGATAGTAATGATATCTGGGTCAGGTCATCTTGCCTGTCGAGTCGTCGATGGGATCGTAAGACGACTCCTCGTACTCAACCTCGGTAGTAACCTCGTTCTCGTTCTCGGTCTCGGCTTCCGGCTCTACTCAACACAAGAACACACGAGGCACGAAATCAAACAAGGTGCAATGCACAAGCAACATGATGCAAGTATGATGCACTTATGAAGCATGACAAGTCTATATATGATGCAATACGTGGCAAGGTAGGAAGCACAGAGAAACAACACAAGAACATGACAATGTGCTCAAGCAAGTATGCTGCAAGAGAAGCCTATATATGATACAAAACATGGCAAGGTAGGAAGCACACAAAAACAACATAAGAACAACAAGTTTAAATGAGGCCGGAATCCACATATAGCGAATCCGGTAAGTCCTCATGTGCATAGTTTGAAAATTAGTCCAGATATGATCAAACCTTAAGTTAAGGTTGTTAAACAGCAAGTTAACATGCACCATGATGATCTACACGAAATTATAGTCAAGTTTCATATAGAGTTTGTTTAAAACGGAGCTACGATCTAGAAGATATGAGCAAAACAAGTTAAACATGGCAACGGTGCAAGATGCACCCAAACATAAAGCAAACATACTCCAAACATGTAAACAAGATGATATTATGATTCTACATGCAAAATCACACAAGTTTCATGTAGGACACGCTCAAAACGGAGCAACGGTTCAACACATACACTCGAAACAAGATACAATGCAAAGCTGAAATTAACAGCCACATAGCATCTTTGGAGCAAGAAATATATACTCTACAGCACTCAAACATGGTGTCAAGAAGCATGAACATGAATTAGACATATCCTACAGCAAACAACTCCATTGGAGCAACTCCATAGGAGGCATGGATCAATAGCAACAAGCTACAATATTTTGATCATGACGTTAAAAACCTGACAGTAATATTTTATAGCAACTTGGGAGTAAGAAATAAATAAGCTACATCAACCCATATGAGCAAGTGACGACATGGATGGAAAGACAACAACATGTACAACAAGGAATGATCAATGGCCACCGCAAAACTAACATGGATTTGCCTAGGAAATCAAGCAAACATAGCATCAGGATATGACAGATTCCAGACTTAGCCAAAATTTCACTAAGTATAAAACAATTAAGTTGGCATGGCATGTTTGCAAGCATGTTTAAGTCACCTCAAGGCATATCATGGAAAATGGTTTGCACCACAGCAAAGACCACATGATGGAGATTCTAAAACATCTAGGCATGTGACAAGGGGACAAACACAACAATAGCAACGAGCTCTTCAAATCAGCATCTCATAACATGTTACAAAACTTAACAGCCACATGCACTTTTGCAACCAAGTTTAACATGGCAATATGAACCCTAACATGCATGCTACAGCACCCTACATGTAGAGCATCTCATGATGAACATTTTGACATCTCATTTGCTTCATTTGGATAAACATGCACCAAGTTATCACATCTCAAACATGGCATGAAAATAACTAGTAGCAGCAGTTTATATCAAGTAGCACTCTTGTCACGAAGATTAAGACCTCTAGATGGACTCAAACATGCATGACACAATGGAAAAAAATGTAGTACACATCACCACGGTCATTTTGAAATATCATATGCACAAATCGGACTAGCACACTAAAAGATACAACCACTACAAAATGCCATAAATAAAATAAGCTAAACCCAATGACTTAGTAAAAAAACAGGGGGGGTCAACCTCGCGGATCTGGTGGAGGACGAAGCGGGTCGCGGGCGCGGAGCGGGTCTCGGACCCGTTAGGGTTTCGGCCCGCTGGATCTGAATCCGGCGCTGGTGGCGGCCAGGCGGGGCAACCGGTGGCTGGCGAGGCGGCGTGAGGCCGACGGCGAGGGCCTCGCCGGAGGAGGCCGCGGGGCGGCGCGGGGTTCGTCCGGCGGCGGGGTGCGGGCACTGGGTGGCGGCGGTTGGGCGGCGGGGCTCGGCGGCCCTCGCGGCGGCCGGCGGGGCGGAGCCGCGCCGGGGATCGGCGGCGGTTGCGGAGGTGTACGGCCCGGGCGACGGAGGCGGAGGGCCCGAGGCAGGCTCGCGGGCCCGCGCGGCGGTGGAGGCGGACGCCGGTACGGGGCTGCCATGTGTCGCAACACGATTGGCTGAGGGGCGGCGGACGGACGTGTCCAGCCAGAACGGACGTGTCCGGCGGCGCGGGGAGGGAGGAGACTAGGGTTTCGCCCGAAAAATGGAGGGTGTGGACGTTTTTATAGGCACAAGGAGTTAGGAGACTCTAAATGGGGAGCGGTTTTCGGCCACACGATCACAATTCGACGACCGAGATGAAGGGAAGGGTTGTGCTGGGTTAGTGGGCTGTTGTGGAGGGGTCTTGGGCCTCAAAGAAGAGGTTCTTTTAGCCCACTAGGTTAACCGTTGGAGTACCAAACGAATTCCAAACGCGATGAAACTTGACAGGCGGCCTACACGTACCAAAACAACATCGCACGACAAGTCTCACGCCATTCCGGAAACGTTACACGGCCACACACGAAAGAAGGACTCGGGGATGCCACGGGCATGTGTGAGAGCGTCGGAACTTGAAACGGACAACAGGAAGAGACGAGTGGGACCGGGTGCAAGTGACAACACAAATGCAATGCAATGGACATGACAATATGACATGGATGAAATGCACACACACACACACGACAAAACGAAGAACCCGAAAAGAAAGAAGAGCCCGGAAAGGAATTGATGAAGCCAAAGTTTATATATTGTCATATTTGGAAAGTGTTACATCTGGGGCATTACATGTCCGCCGGACATGTCGCTCCGTCCAATCAGATCCCGCCACGTCAGCACCGCCGCCGCCTCCAGCCAACGGCATGCGCCACGTGGCCAGCCGTCTCCTCCCACCGCGCCAGTCCGCCTGGCCCGAAGCAGGCCCGCCCGAGCCGCTCCGGGCCCGAACCGCCACCGCGCCGCAGGTCGAGCGCCCGCTCGCCTGGCCGCTCCCCGCCGCCGTCGTTGCTTCGCCGCCGGCCGGCGCCACCGTCTCCTCGGCATGCTCCGCCGGAGTACAGCTCCTGCCTTGCTGCCGGTGTCCCACATCGCCCTCGCCGCCGGGCCTCTCCCCGCTCCGCCCCGTCGCGGATCCGGCGAGATCCGCCGCCTCCTCGACCGGATCCGGCCGCTCCTCGCCGGAATTCGGTAGCCGCCGCCGCCGTTTGGTCTTGTTCGGGAGGAGGAGGACGAGCCCCGCTCGATCCCGCCTCGCTCTCCGACGGGGCCGCACCAGCGCCACTCCCTGGGCCGCATCGAGCCAGCCGGCCCAGCTCCCCGGGCGTCCTCCCTCCGGCCTCGTGGGCCTCCCCAGCCAAGGCCCAGCCGGCCCGTCTCCCACTCTGGCCCAGCTCCAGGCCAGGCCAGCCACCGAGCACCGTGGCCCAACTGCCCCCTCCGGCCTGGTTCATCTACTAGGCCGAGCCCATGGGTGAGCAGCCCCCCTCTGTGCTATATTTCGCCCATGTGTCTTTTAGTTATCTTGCGCTCAGTTTCAATTAATCATTTTGGCTAAGTCCCAGAAAATTGCATATTATGTTGCTATGTTCATGTGGCTGTAACTTTTTGTGTGCTTATCCAAATTGAGTGAATGATATGTCAAAATGATCGTGGTGATATGCTCTACACTTTGTTCCATTGTGCCATGCTTGTTTGACTTCATATAGATGCTCTAATCTTTGTTGCAAGAGTGCTACTTGTTATAAACTGCTGTTACTTGTTATTTTGTTGCCATGTTTGAGATATGATAACTTGGTGCATGTTTATCCAAATGATGCATATGATATGTCAAAATGTTCATTATGAAGTGTACTACATGATGGTTGCTGTCGTATGCTTGTTTGAGTTCATATTGCCATGTTAATCTCTGTTGCAAAAGTGCATTTGGCTGTTAAGAGCTGAAACTTGTTATGAGATGCTGATTTCAATTGCTCTTTGCTATTGATGTGTTTGTCCTCATGTCACATGTCTAGATGTTTTAGAAGCACAATAATATGGTCTTTGCTGTGGTGCATTTAACTTTCCATGATATGCCTTGTGTTGACTTAACATGCTTGTAAACAGGCCATGTTGTTGTTACTGTTTTATACTTAGTGAAAAAACTGCTAAGTCTAGAATCTGTTATAACCTGATGCTATGTTTGCTTGATGCCCCACTCAAATCCATACTTGTTTTGGAGTGGCCAATGATCATGTCTTGTTGTCCATGTTATTGTCTATCCATTCATGCCCTTACTTGCTCTTTTGGCCTGCTGTAGCTTATTTATTTCTTGCTCTCAAGTTGCTATAAATTATAACTGTCAGGATTTTACCAGCATGTTCAATTTGGTGGAGCTTGCTGCTATTGATCCATGCCTCCTATGGAGATGCTCCAATGGAGTTGTTTGCTGTAGGATATGTCTACTAAATGTCCATGCTCTTTATATACTTGTTAGAGTTGATATGCATGTTGTTTTGTGCCTCAGAAGGCAGCATCGTGATGATGTTTTTGCCTTCCCAGATTTTGACTAAGTTTGGATAATTTTATTGCAACTTGCCATGCTTGTTTAAATGTGTTCCAGCAAGCTTTTGGGTGTGTTCTAAGTTCCTACTTGTTAAGTAACATGTCTACTTCACATCCATGCCTCTTGTTAACCTGTTTGGGTGTTTTAGCTTATATTTACCTTGCTCCGAAGTTGCTATGTGACTGTTAACTTCAGCTTGTTGTTATATCTTGTTTCATGTGTATCTTTTAGCCCGTTGCTCCGTTTTGGGTGTGCCTTATATGAAACTTGTGTGATTTTGCATTTAGAATCATAATATCATGTTGTTTTCATGTTTGGTGTGTGTTTGATTGATGTTTGGGTGCATCTTGCACCGTTGACTTGTTTGTCTTGTTTTGCTCATATCTTCTAGGCCGTAGCTCCGAATTAAACAAACTTTATATGAAACTTGACTAGAATTTCGTGTAGATCATCATGGTGCATGTTAAACTGCTGTTTAACAACTTTAACTTAAGATTTGTTCATATCTGGACTAATTTCAAACTATGCATATGAGGGCTTACCGGATTTGTTATATGTTTATTCCAGCCTCATTTAAACTTGTTGGCTTGTGTTGTTCTTGTGTGCTTAATCCCTTGCCATATATTGCATCCTATATAGACTTTTCTTGCATCATACTTGGTTGAGCATCTTGTCATGTCTCGTGTGGTGTGTTTACCGTGTTGCTTGCTTCTTCTCGTTAGTGCTTGTTCCGTTGCGTTCGTGAGGATTCGTTAGACTACATGTGGTTCATCTTGAGGCTTCTTCTTCGTCTTCTTCATGGATCCGTTCTTCTTCCTTGCGGGATCTCAGGCAAGATGACCATCACCTTGGATACCTTTACTATCATTGCCTTTGCTTAGTTGTCTCGATGCTATCGTTATATGTCGTGCTACCCATCATTATTGTTAGCCCCTCTCCTTGTTCCCATGAAACCTCTAACCTTTGAAACCTTCCTAGCAAACCATTGTTTGGCTATGTTGCCCGCTTGCTCAGCCCCTCTTATAGCGTTGTTAGTTGCAGGTGAAGATGAAGATCGTTCCATGTTGGAACTTGTTGTTGGTATATCACAATATCTATTATTATTATTAACACACCTATATACTGGGCATGGGTGGAAGGCTTGGCCTTTTGCTCGGTGTTTTGTTCCACTCATGCCACCTTAGGAGCCGATAAACCGGCATTATGTTCCTTCATTTTGCGTTCCTTACACGGTTGGGTATATGGGGACCCCTTGACACTTCGTCTTTGAATAAAACTCCTCCAGCAAGACCCAACATTGGTTTTAATTGGCTCATAATAAAAACTTAATTAATTAATTAAATTGCATAGGGGGGACGCTCCCTCGGGATTCTTTTCTACATAGCAGAGGGGGCCAGTGCTGATGGTGTTGGTCCCAAACGGGGAGTATGCGGGGCCACCTTGGGGGAACCCGAGGGCTGGTTTTACTCGTATAATCGCCCATCCGGACGTGGCCTGAGACGAGATACGCGCGGCTACTATCAGGGTGTCAGCACGCCGGGAGGTCTTGCTGGACTTGTTTTACCATTGTCGAGATGTGTTGTGCACCGGGATACCGAGCCTGATCGGATTTCCCTAAGATAAGGGGTAATAATTATTATTACTTCAGATGATCATGAGAGCTTGTGATGGGCTAAGTTGGGACACCCCTGTAGGGTTATGATCTTTCAAAAGTCGTGCCCGCGGTTATGTGGCAGATTGGAATTTGTTAATGTCCGGTTGTAGAAAACTTGACAGAGGATCCGAAGTAAAACACACAACTATGTGAGTAACCGTGACTGTCTCTTTTCACCTTGAGAAGAGAACACGGTGGGGTTATGTTTGACTTGTAGGTAGTTCAGGATCTTTAGTGATCACTACTAGTTGCGACCGTTTGCGTAGATGCTCTTCTTATTCTTGTACTCGTAAGTTAGCCACCATTATTTTTGCTTAGCCGCTGCTACAACCTCACCACTTTACCTCTTCCTGCCCATTAAGCTTTGATAGTCTTGTAACCCATGGTTATGGGATTGCTGAGTCCTCGTGGCTGACAGATACTACAACAACAGTTGCAGGTGCAGGTTTTCGATGTCTTGATGTGAGAGTGATGATCGTTGTTGGAGTTCTTTCTTCTTCATCTTCAGTCTTGGGTTAGGTTCCGGGTCGGCAGCCTGGGATAGCAGATGGATGTCGTTGTGCTTTTCATGTTTGCTTCCGTAGTCGGATGTCTTGTATTGATGTTGTTGTATTCATGTGACTTGTATGTATTGTTGTATCCCCCATGTATGTATGTAATGGTACGATGTAATGATATCCATCTTGCTAAGCGCCCGAAATGCGGTTGTGCCCCAATCACGTAAGTGTCACGTGATCGGGATAGAATCGCATCTTGGGCCTGACACAACTACTACACTAGCATTACTCTAATATCACCATCTTCATATCTCAAAACAATCATAAAGAGTCAAACTTCTCATAGTATTCAATGCACTTTATATGAATGTTTTTATTATATCCTTCTTGGATGCCTATCATATTAGGACTAAATTTATAACCAAAGCAAATTACCATGCTGTTTAAGACTCTCAAAATAGTATAAGTGAAGCATGATAGTTCATCAATTTCTTCAAAATAAAACCACCGCCGTGCTCTAAAAGATATAAGTGAAGCACTAGAGCAAATGACAAACTACTCCAAAAGATATAAGTGAAGATCAATGAGTAGTTGAATAATTATGTAACTATGTGAAGACTCTCTAACATTTAAGAATTTAAGATCTTGGGATATTATTCAAACATCAAGCAAAACAAAATAAAATAAATTGACGCTCCAAGCAAAACACATATCATGTGGTGAATAAAAATATAGCTCCAAGTAAATTTACAGATGAACGAAGACGAAAGAGGGGATGCCTTTCAGGGCATCCCCAACCTTAGGCTCTTGGTTGTCCTGAATATGACCTTGGGGTGACTTGGGCATCCCCAAGCTTAGGCTCTTGCCACTCCTTATTCCATAGTCCATCGAATCTTTACCCAAAACTTTAAAACTTCACAACACAAAGCTCAACAGAAAACTCGTAAGTTCCATTTGTATAAGAAAATAAATCACCACTTAGGTACTGTTGTGAACTCATTCTAAATTCATATTGGTGTTATATCTACTGTATTCCAACTTCTCTATGGTTCATACCCTCCGATACTACTCATAGATTCATCAAAATAAGCAAACAACACAATGAAAACATAATCTGTCAAAAAAAAGAACAATCTGTAGTAATCTGTAACTCTCGAATACTTTTGTAACACAAAAAAATCTGAAATAAATTGGTGGTCCTGAGGAATTTTTCTATTAATCTTCTGCAAAAATAATCAACTTAAAAGCACTCTTATGTAAAAAAAGGACAGTTAATCTCGTGAGCGCAAAGTTTCTGTTTTTTACAGCAAGATCACATTAACTTTCACCCAAGTCTTCCGAAAGGTTCTACTTGACACTTTATTGAAACAAAAGTTATAAAACATGATTACTACAGTAGCTTAATCATGTGAACACACAAAAACAGCAGGGGTAAATATTGGGTTGTCTCCCAACAAGCGCTTTTCTTTAATGCCTTTTAGCTAGACATGATGATTTCAATGATGCTCGCATAAAAGATAACAATTGAAACATAAAGAGAGCACCATGAAGAATATAAATAGCAAATTTAAGTCTAACCCACTTCCTATGCATAGGGATTTTGTGCGCAAACAACTTATGGGAACGATAATTAACTAGCATAGGAAGGCAAAGCAAGCATAACTTCAAGATTTTAAGCACAAAGAGAGGAAATTTGATATTATAGCAACTCCTACAAGCATATATTCCTCCCTCGTAATAATCTTCAGTAGCATCATGAATTAATTCAACAATATAACCATCACATAAAGCATTCTTTTCATGATCCCCAAGCATATAAATATTATTACTCTCCACATAAGCGAATTTCTTCTCATGAATAATAGTGGGAGCAAACTCAACAAAATAATTATCATGTGAGGCATAATCCAATTGAAAACTAAAATCATGATGACAAGTTTCATGGTTATCATTATTCTTAATAGCATACAAGTCATCACAATAATCATCTTAGATAGCAACTTTGTTCTCATAATCAATTGGAACCTCTTCCGAAATAGTGGATTCATCACTAAATAAAGTCATGACCTCTCCAAATCCACTTTCATAATTATCACAATAAGATTCAACACCCTCAAAAATAGCGGGATAATTACTTCCTAAAGTTGACACTCTTCCAAACCCATTTTCATCAATATAATCATCATAAATAGGAGGCATGCTTTCATCATAATAAATTTGCTCATCAAAACTTAGGGGACTAAAAATATCATCTTCATCAAACATAGCGTCCCCAAGCTTGTGGCTTTGCATATCATTAGCAACATGGATATTCAAAGAATTCACACTAACAACATTGCAATCATGCTCATCATTCAAGTATTTAGTGCCAAACATTTTAATGCATTCTTCTTCTAGCAGTTCGGCACAATTTTCCTTTCCATCATTTTCACGAAAGATATTATCAAGATGAAGCATATGAGGCAACCTCAATTGCATTTTATTGTAGTTTTCTTTTATAAACTAAACTAGTGATAAAATAAGAAACTAAAAGATTCAATTGCAAGATTTAAAGCTATGCCTTCAAGCACTAACCTCCCCGGCAACGGCGCCAGAAAAGAGCTTGATGTCTACTACGCAACCTTCTTCTTGTAGACGTTGTTGGGCCTCCAAGTGCAGAGATTTGTAGGACAGTAGCAAATTTCCCTCAAGTGGATGACCTAAGGTTTATCAATCCGTGGGAGGCGTAGGATGAAGATGGTCTCTCTCAAACAACCCTGCAACCAAATAACAAAGAGTCTCTTGTGTCCCCAACACACCCAATACAATGGCAAATTGTATAGGTGCATGATGACCCACAAGTGTAGGGGGTCTATCGTAGTCCTTTCGATAAGTTAGAGTGTCGAACCCAATGAGGAGCAGAAGGAAATGATAGGCAGTTTTTAGTAAGGTATTTTCTGCAAGCACTGAAATTATAGGTAACATATAGTTTTGTGATAAGGTAACTGGTAGCAAGTGACAAAAGGCAAAAGTAAATAAGGTGCAGCAAGGTGGCCCAATCCTTTTTGTAGCAAAAGGAAAAGCCTGGACAAACTCTTATATAAAGGAAAGCACTCCCCAGGACACATGGGAATTATCGTCAAGCTAGTTTTCATCACGATCATCTGATTCGTGTTCGGTACTTTGATAACTTGGTATGTGGGTGGACCGGTGCTTGGGTGCTGTCCTTACTTGGACAAGCCTCCCACTTATGATTAACCTCTAATGCAAGCATCCGCAACTACAAAAGAAGTATTAAGGCAAATCTAACCATAGCCTGAAACATATGGATCCAAATCAGCCCCTTACGAAGCAACACATAAACTAGGGTTTAAGCTTCTGTCACTCTAGCAACCCATCATCTACTTATTACTTCCCAATGCCTTCCTCTAGGCCCAAATAATGGTGAAGTGTCATGTAGTCGATGTTCACATGACACCACTAGAGGAAAGACAACATACATCTCATCAAAATATCGAACGAAGACCAAATTCACATGACTACTAATAGCAAGACTTCTCCCATGTCCTTAGGAACAAAAGTAACTACTCACAAGACATAATATTGTTCATGATCAGAGGGGTATTAATATGCATAATGGATTTGAACATAAGATCTTCCACCAAATAAACCAACTAGCATCAACTACAAGGAGTAATCAACACTACTAGCAACCCACAGGTACCAATCTGAGGTTTGGGTACAAAGATTGGATACTAGAGATGAACTAGGGTTTGAGAGGAGATGGTTCTGGTGAAGATGTTGATGAAGATAGCCCTCCCCAAGATGGGAGAGTTGTTGGTGATAACGGCGGTGACGATTTCCCCCTCCCGGAGGGAAGTATCCCCGGCAGAACAGCTCTGTCGGAGCCCTAGATTGGTTTCTGCCTCGGTTCCGTCTCGAGACGGCGGCGTCTGGTCCCGAAAGCCTCCTGATGATTTTGTCCAGGTCAAAACACCTCATATAGGAGAATATGGGCATCAGGGGCCTTCTGGCTGGCCCACGAGACAGGGGGCGCGCCCTGGGCAGGTGGCGCGCCCCCCGCCCTCGTGGATAGCCGGTGGCCCCCCTCGTGAGCTTCTTTCGCCAGGTATTTTTTATATTTTCTGAAAATGAGTTCTGTTGAGTTTCGAGGCTTTTGGATTTGTGCAGAATAGGTTTCCAGAGCTTGCTCCTTTCCCAGCCCAGAATTCCAGCTGCCGGCATTCTCCGTCTTCTTGTAAACCCTGTAAAATAAGAGAGAAAAGGCATAAGTATTGTGACAAAACATATAATAACAGCCCATAATGCAATAAATATCAACATATAAGCATGATGCAAAATGGAGGTATCAACTCCCCCAAGCTTAGACCTCGCTTGTGTAGGATCGAAAGTATGTCTAGAGGGGGGGTGATTAGACTACTTGTAAATATAAAAATTCTGCCTTTTGACAAAGAACAGTTTTTGGTAGTTTCACAATTATGATCAAGTCAAGAATCACCCTACACATGCAATTCTAGAGTATAGGCAGCGGAAAGTAAATTGCACATGTAGTAAAGAGAGGTGGAGAAGAGCAAACGCAATTTTGGAGACGCGGTGATTTTTCCCGTGGTTCCGATAGGTGGTGCTATCGTACATCCACGTTGATGGAGACTTCAACCCACGGAGGGTAACGGCTGCGCGAGTCCACGGAGGGCTCCACCCACGAAGGGTCCACGAAGAAGCAACCTTGTCTATTCCATCATGGCCTACGCCCACGGAGGGCTAGCCTTACTCGGGGTAGATCTTCACGAAGTAGGCGATCTCCTTGCCCTTACAAACTTCTTGGTTCAACTCCACATCTCGATGACGGAGGCTCCCAAGCGACACCTAACCAATCTAGGAGGCACCACCCTCCAAAAGGTAATAGATGTTGTAGATGATGATGAACTCCTTGCTCTTGTGCTTCAAATGATAATCTCCCCAACACTCAACTCTCCTCACTGATTTGGCTGTGGTGGAAAAAAGGATTGAGTGGAAAGCAACTTGGGAAGGTTAGAGATCAAGTTTCATATGGTGGGAGTGGAGCAACTTGATCTCAACACAAGGGTAGGTAGTTCTCTTCTCAGAAAGTGTAAGGTAGGAGTGGTAGTTCTTTCTGATGGCTCTCTCCACGAATGAAGAGGGGGTGGAGGGGTATATATAGCCTCCACACAAAATCCAACCGTTACACACATAATTGAGCAATCTCGGTGAGACCGAAGTGGACAACTCGGTCAGACCGAAAGTTCAAATAATGTGAACGTTGGGGTTTTCGGTGGGACCGAAAATACCATCTCGGTTATTCCGATTTGAGCAAAGACAGGAGCATACCAGTTTCGGTGGGACCGACTTCATCATCTCGGTGACACTGATTTGATGACAGAAGGTTACAGAAGCTTGGCAGCCCATGTTTCGGTGAAACCGATTTCAAACTCGGAATATCCGATTTTTCTAGGGTTTGGCTTATGGCTGAGGTGGTTCATATCGGTGTGACTGAGTTTGGATAATCGGTGGGACCGAGATTACTTATGAGTGTATTTTGTAGTGAAGGTTGCTGATAGTTTGAGGAGATATATCACTAAGCACTTGAGCAACCAGATCATCAACATAACCTCATCCCCTTTTAATAGTATTGGCTTTTCCTATGGACTCAATGTGATCTTGGATCACTAAACCAAAAATGGAGTCTTGAGCTTTTGCCAATGCTTGCCTTAGCATTTTGAGGGGTCCACTTCTTCAGTCATTGCCATACCCATATCACTGAACTTCTCTAAAATGATTCTCAAGTAACTATTAGTTCAATGATATATATGTTGTTATTAATTGCATAAACCACCCGGGGATTAGTTGCACTTTCAATCTCCCCCTTTTTGGTAATTGATGACAACATATAGATCAAAGCTTCGACAAAAGATATAATCAATGAATAATATCGTCGCTTTGAGAAGTATCTGATAAGCAAGAGCTCCCCCTAAATTTGTGCATTATTTAAGATTTGCGTTTGAGTGCAAATGCACAATCGATTAGGATCATGGGTCACTCTTCCATGTCACATACATCTTGGTGGAGCGCACAAAATGATAAGAATGAATAGCATGCACCCAATCACCAAGACATGAGTAGATAGCCATACAAGATAGGAATAGCATATGATAAGCATTAAGCACACATTAAAGCATAGTATGACCAAGCACTCATTAAGGTAGCATCAAACGTAGTATCAAGCACACTGAAAGTTTCGAAAACCAAAAGTATCTCAAAGAAACCGCAAAAGAACGAAAGAGCACTCTCTCTCTCGAAGCCCTATGATCTATACAATTTCTCCCCCTTTGGCAACAAGTTACCAAAAAGTTTGAAAAAGCATAGAGCTAAACGTCACTGTGGGCTCTACTGGCGGCTCCCGTCTGGGTTGATGTCGGAGTAGATATGACGGCATCGGCGAAGACTTCAGCTGATGTCTGTGCTGGAGGAGTGGATACTGGAGCTGTAGCTGGAGTAACTACTGGAGCTGTAGGAGGTGCTGAAGTTGTAGTCCTAGTGTCAGTCACTGGAATAGCAGCTGATCGGGATCCTCTGGGAACCGAAGCAGTCTGGCGATGAGAGTCCTGGACTAAGTCATCCTGCACAAGCTCTGCCTTGTCCTGCTTTGCTTCCTCCATGTCTGCCTCAAGCTTGTTGACGGTTACTTGAATTTCAGTCAGCTTCACGTCCAGAGCGTGGATCTTCTCGTCAACAATCCTCTCTAAGCTCTCCTGAGATTGTTCAATGCTGGCCAGGCGTTGTTCAATCCTTTGGGTAGCTTCAAGAATCTGCTCTCCGAAACTCTTTGGTTTAGCTGCTGCTGCTGCTTCTTTATCAGCTTTGGCTTTCTTAGCAGCTTTGATCTTGGCTTGACCTTCAACAGATGTTGGATCCTCCTCGTCCATCACAACAACATTGTCTTCATGCTCTGGCTGCAGTGGTAAGTGTTTCCTATCCAACAAGAATTTGCCCGTGCCAAACTTGGCATTGATAAGCATCTGAATCTGTGGGGCAAATCCACATGACCTTTTCTGGTCAGCTGCAGTCCTCTTAATGGTCTCTACCATTAAGTCCATCACCTTGAAAGGTGCCTTCTCATCAAGTATATGCAGCATGTTGATAGAATATCCTCTGATCATGCGATGATCTCCAGACTTGGGCATCAAGGTATGCCTCAAAATGGTGTTAGTGGTAGGTAAACCTGCCTGGAGATGGTAGACTGAGCCGAGCTTCCATACTTCCAAATCTGCTGCGGGGATCTCCTTGTACATGTTCTTCATGGAATCATGATTCTTCTTTGGAATCCCATAGACATCAATGTCATCCTCTCGTTGCACTGGAGCATTCAGAAGATCTGCCCATTCTTCTACAGAAGAAGAATACCTTTGACCTTCAGTCATCCAGGTGATCTTCCCATCAGGATAGAAGTGAGCTGTGGCATAGAATTGCATAATCATCTCGTCGTTCCAACTAGTCAACTTTTGACCCACAAACTCTGCAACGCCACATGCAGTGAAGCTTTCATGCACATGGGGAAAGAAATCTCTGTGCTCTTCGCTGTCAATGTATTCCCAGTCAACGTATCTCGTATCTGCGACTATTGGCTTCTTGTCCATCAGCACAGTCTCATAGAAGTCCTGCTGCTCTCTGGTGTGGAATCTGGGATCTACAGCAGTTCTTCTCCTCATGGCATATGGATCAGCTTGTCTCCATAGCCTGAGACATCTATCTTTCCTTGCCTTCATATCCTCGGCTTGAGGATGAGCATCATTGTGAAGTGGCAGTTTTGGACGGAGTTTCAGCAACACTTGTCCTTCCTCATCAGACTCAGACGGTGGCACATCACCCTTGTTCTTCTTAGATGCTGGAATGTTTCTGGTAGTCCTCTTGGGCTTGGCAGCAGGCTTTGCTGGAGCTGCCTTAGCTTGAACAGATTTCTTGGGCTTTGAAGTGGCTCCGGCCTTAATGGCATCACCCATGAGCTTATGCTTCTGAGGAGCAGGCTGGGGTGCTTCTTCTTCTTCTTCTTCCTCGACTGCTGCTTCTGCATGAGGATCACTATACACAACCCTCTTTCTCTTGGAGGTTTTCTTCACTTTGCTTGGGGCTGGCTCTCCCAAGTTCAGCTTCTTGGCAATAGTTGATTGCTTGACTTTGCTGGTGCCCTTCTTTGACTGCTGACCTTGTTGCTCTTTGGCAACAACCTTTCTCTTAGGCTTGGAGGTCACCTCTTCCTCAGCAATGAAATCAGAATCCTCATCATCGGAGTTCTTCTCCTTTCTAGCTCTGGTGGCTGCAGGAGGCAAGCCACTTGGTGTACTCCTCTCACCATCATCAAATGGACTACTAGTCTCAGGACTAGTGTCTGCTTCAGGAATGTCTGCAATAGGTGACTCTGACCTGTTCTGACTGTCACTGGCATCTGACATGGCTGACAACCTGTGAATAGATAAGGTATAGGCAGAGAAGAAGAGTGATCACAAACTGCAGAAGTTTTTGCAAAAAAAATGAGTTCAAATTTTAGTTTTAAGTTTTCACAGAAGGCATTTCGGTCAGACCGATTTTCAGTTTCAGTGAATCCAAAGTGTGTAACAGAAACTTTACACACCACTTTCGGTTTGACCGAAGTGGGTTTCGGTCCTGCCGAAACACTAGGGTTTCACTAAAACTATATTTCGGTCACACCGATTTGCACAACTCGGTTGGACCGAAAGGTGCAGTGCAATGACCAGAGGCCGAATCGGTCACACCGAAATTTTAAAATCGGTTTCACCGAGATGTGTTCCGTTGAAACCTAACCCTAAGAATTTTACTCGAAACTAGTTCAAACGAACCGATCTGGTGTAAAAGAAGATTTCAATCGTGGCCAGATATTGGGCAAACCAAACGTGCATTGAATCGGAGATGGGAGCACGAGTGGGATCAAGACTCACCCTAACTTGTTGGAGTCTTTCTACGGCGGCAACGGCGCGGAGGAGAAGTCCGTTGACGGCGGTGGAGACCTGCGGCGAGGGCGCACAGGCGACGACGGCGACGATCCGGAGATCAGGGCGACGTCAGCAGGGGATGTGGGAGCGAAAATGTTTGAAGGAGTAATCAACGCGCGCTGCCCTCAGTATATATATCCCTTTGCTGTCGGTGGGACCGAGTTGAAAAACTCGGTGTCACCGAGATGGATAACTGTCAGGCAGTTATGCATTTCGGTCACGCCGAAAATTACAACTCGGTTTCACCGAGATGAAACCTAGATCAGTCTAAATGCTTTCGGTTTGACCGAGTTTGAATGAGTTGGTCTGACCGAAATCACTTAGAAGGTTTTGGAAGTTAGCCCTTGACGGATCGGTGGCTCCGAGTGCTCCTCACTCGGAGGGTCCGAAAATGACTTGTTCAAAGTTTGTGATATAAGCATGAATAGAATTTGAGACAAGAAAGCATAGATAGCTAGGGGAGGTACTTAGGCATTCTTGTCCATCCATTTGGCCAGAAAAATCAAAACAATCAAAACAACAAATGGATGTCCTCGAATGGATAAAATCATGCATTCAACATGCTCACACAATAAGATAGCAAATGAAATATGTGTCAAACATGCACAACCAAAACTCTAGCTACTAGCACACAATTTGTCGATGACTAGGTCATCTTTATATGAGTATTTTGACTTAGGAGCCAAATGAGAACATTTGATCATAGGTCATACTCATCGTTTAAGCACAAGTGGGGTTACCACTTTTACATAAAGCATTGATGTATTCACATCATTTGGAGATGCTTTAGCTCAATTTTTTAGAGCAAAGCTCCCCCTAGATGTGAGAGCCCCTTTTAAAGGGTCAAACTAACCTTGGGTTGTCGTAGAAGACTTCATGCAGATGTTGAAGATGTGGATGCTCAATGTTGATGTAGATCATCAAGAGTTGGGAGCTATCCTTTGGATTAGGGCACTTTCAATACCTACATGGGTTAGTCCCACAAGGAACAAACAAGGATATCCATAGACATAGATTGAAGTTCACAATAGATGATGTCCATGAAAGCAATGATTACCTTGTCCCTTGACTTACCAACAAGAGGGTTTGTGACTCCATGAACTAGTGCATGATGTGGAAGTTGATTGCACAAGTTCTTGCCAAAATGAATGTGAGTGAAGTATGTTGGCAGAGTCACCCTCAAGAACTTTCTAGTTCTTCTTCTTCGGGATCCACATCATCTTGATGGGAATCCTTGGGGTTGTAGTTGAGCTTGACGAAGTAGAACTTGACGTTTCCTTGGGAACCCACTTGACCATGGCTTGAGGTGCTTCAATGAATGCATCAATCTCCTCTTGAAGCTTGTCCTTGGCTTTTAGCTTGTGGTCTTGTGGTGGAAGGTCATCTTGAGCTTGTTCCACATTGGAAGAAGTAGGATCATACTTCTCCTTTTGAGAAACAAACTGTGGAGTAGGATATTGACCTTCTTCCCATTCAACACCTTCGGCGTTGAACTTTTGCTCAAAACCAATCCGTTGATTCTTCCGGTGCCTTCCTTGCTTGCGAATAATTTCCTCAAAGTTCTTGCTTCCGGCAAGACTCTTGTAGACACCTTTCTCTATGATCCCTTTCAATAAACTATTCTCTCACTCAAGTGTAACTTGGCTTGAAACATTGTTAGTGGAATCAAGAGAACTACTAGAAGCAACAATATTAGATTTAACATGGTTATTGTTACTGCTAGAGGAAGATTTTTTTCTTATGCTTGTCATGCTTAGTCTTAATGGTTGGCAAGAAATTAGACAAGAGAAGTCGTTTGGCAAGATATGAAGAACTCTTCTTTCGAAGATCGTCATTGATCGCTTTTAGAAACTCATGTTCTTGCTCTAGAGTGAGCTTCTCGAAGCGTAGCTTCTCATGAGATCTTAAGAGCTCTCTATGATCTTATTGAGTTGTTTCATGAGCTAACTTAAGAGTGTTTAGTTCTTTAGTTAGACGCTCAATCTCCTTCATAGCATTGTCATTCGACTCTTCTCGACTATAAAGACTACTAGCATTTTCATCGTTACTAGATTTATCATGCAAGAGCTCATCTTCACCAAGCAAGTCATCCTCATCACTATTGAAGTCAATGAATTCAGGCTGTGATACCTTGGGGCCTTTAGCCATGAAGCATCTTCCAATTCCCTCATTTGGTGAATCAAATAAGTCGTAGGAGTTGGAGTTGGAGGATACGAGAGCAAGACCGGCAACACCTTCATCTTGACTATAGTCGGAGTCGGAGTGATAGCTTCCATCGGATTGATTGTCGGAGTCGGAGCCGGAGACCCATTCACCTACATGAGCTTGATGTCTTCTTCTTGTGTAGCTCCTTGATGACTTGTCTTTCCTCTCCGAATCCTTGCTTCTCCGAGAGGGTCTTCGTTCATAACGATCATCTCTACTCCTTCTCTCTTTCCGAGGTGACTCATCTCTTGATCTTCTTCTTGGAGATTCTTCTCTTCTCTTGTGGGGAGCCGTACACTCATTTGAGTAGTGTCCGGGTCTTCCACAATTGTAGCAGTTTCGATCACGACTAGAAGATCTCTTTTCATCATATGATCTAGACTTTGAGCTTCTCTCTTTGCCTATATTTTTGTAGAATTTGTTGAAGTTCTTAACCATTAGGCTTATCTCTTCATTGGAAATTAACTTGTCACTTGAGGTTGTGGGAGCATCACTTGTAGCTTTGTAAGCACCACTCGACTTGTTGTGAAGCTCTTCCTTATCCTTAAGTGTCATCTCATGAGCAACAATTCTTCCAATGACTTCAGTTGGCTTGAGAGTCTTGTAGTTTGGCATCATTTGGATCAAAGTGCACACGGTGTCGTACTTTCCATCCAAAGCTCTGAGAATCTTCTTGATGATGAATCGGTCGGTCATTTCTTCGCTTCCTAAGCTGGCAATCTCATTTGTGATGAGAGCAAGCCTAGAGTACATTTCAGCGACTCCTTCACCATCCTTCATCTTGAACTTGTCAAGTTGACCTTGAAGAATATCTAGCTTTGATTCCTTCACAGACTCGGTACCTTCGTGCATTTCAACCAAAGTATCCCAAATCTCTTTAGCATTCTCAAGACGGCTGATTTTGTTGAACTCCTCGGGACACAAGGCATTGAAGAGAATGTCACAAGCTTGAGCATTGTTTTGCAACATCCGCAATTCTTCAGGTGTAGCTTCGCGATCCGGAACTTTTCCTTCCTCGAAGAATTCACCTTGCATACCAACACAAATAATGGCCCATGCGGCTGGGTTATGACCAAGAATATGCATTTTCATTTTATGTTTCCAACTAGCAAAATTTGTACCATCAAAGTAAGGACCTCTACGATAATTACCCTCACTAGACGCCATACTCTCCTAGGTTGTGAAACCAAGCTTATGGAGTCCAATGCTATGAAAACCAAAACAATGGAGACCAAAGCTCTGATACCACTTGTAGGATCGAAAGTATGTCTAGAGGGGGGGGGGGTGATTAGACTACTTGTAAATATAAAAATTCTGCCTTTTGACAAAGAACAGTTTTTGGTAGTTTCACAATTATGATCAAGTCAAGAATCATCCTACACATGCAATTCTAGAGTATAGGCAGCGGAAAGTAAATTGCACATGTAGTAAAGAGAGGTGGAGAAGAGCAAACTCAATTTTGGAGACGCGGTGATTTTTCCCGTGGTTCCGATAGGTGGTGCTATCGTACATCCACGTTGATGGAGACTTCAACCCACGGAGGGTAACGGCTGCGCGAGTCCACGGAGGGCTCCACCCACGAAGGGTCCACGAAGAAGCAACCTTGTCTATTCCATCATGGCCTACGCCCACGGAGGGCTAGCCTTACTCGGGGTAGATCTTCACGAAGTAGGCGATCTCCTTGCCCTTACAAACTTCTTGGTTCAACTCCACATCTCGATGACGGAGGCTCCCAAGCGACACCTAACCAATCTAGGAGGCACCACCCTCCAAAAGGTAATAGATGTTGTAGATGATGATGAACTCCTTGCTCTTGTGCTTCAAATGATAATCTCCCCAACACTCAACTCTCCTCACTGATTTGGCTGTGGTGGAAGAAAGGATTGAGTGGAAAGCAACTTGGGAAGGTTAGAGATCAAGTTTCATATGGTGGGAGTGGAGCAACTTGATCTCAACACAAGGGTAGGTAGTTCTCTTCTCAGAAAGTGTAAGGTAGGAGTGGTAGTTCTTTCTGATGGCTCTCTCCACGAATGAAGAGGGGGTGGAGGGGTATATATAGCCTCCACACAAAATCCAACCGTTACACACATAATTGAGCAATCTCGGTGAGACCGAAGTGGACAACTCGGTCAGACCGAAAGTTCAAATAATGTGAACGTTGGGGTTTTCGGTGGGACCGAAAATACCATCTCGATTATTCCGATTTGAGCAAAGACAGGAGCATACCAGTTTCGGTGGGACCAACTTCATCATCTCGGTGACACCGATTTGATGACAGAAGGTTACAGAAGCTTGGCAGCCCATGTTTCGGTGAAACCGATTTCAAACTCGGAATATCCGATTTTCTAGGGTTTGGCTTATGGCTGAGGTGGTTCATCTCAGTGTGACTGAGTTTGGATAATCGGTGGGACCGATATTACTTATGAGTGTATTTTGTAGTGAAGGTTGCTGATAGTTTGAGGAGATATATCACTAAGCACTTGAGCAACCAGATCATCAACATAACCTCATCCCCTTTTAATAGTATTGGCTTTTCCTATGGACTCAATGTGATCTTGGATCACTAAACCAAAAATGGAGTCTTGAGCTTTTGCCAATGCTTGCCTTAGCATTTTGAGGGGTCCACTTCTTCAGTCATTGCCATACCCATATCACTGAACTTCTCTGAAATGATTCTCAAGTAACTATTAGTTCAATGATATATTTGTTGTTATTAATTGCCAAAACCACCCGGGGATTAGTTGCACTTTCAGCTTGTCATCAAGCGAAAGCCAATAACGAAAAATATGTCCACATGTTTAGAGATAGAGGCGTCGATAAAAAAATACGGACATGAGGGCATCATGATCATTGTCATAACAGCAATATATATATATATATATATATATATATATATATATATATATATATATATATATATATATATATATATATATATATATTGTCATATGATTCTTATGCTAAGGTTACAATTCATCCACAATATCAAGTATGAATCATAAACTTCATTGAAAACTAACAAACCTTGATCTCGGTCATTGAAGCAATTGCAATTTATCATAACATCGGAAAGAGTCAATATAAGAGCTTTTCAGCAAGCCTACATACTCAACGATCATATAGTCTTTCACAATTGCTCACACTCACGCAATACTTATGGTTATGGAGTTTTAATCGGACACGGAGAAAGATAGGGGCCTATGGTGTTGCCTCCCAACCTTTTACCTCAAGGGTAATGTCAAGAGTAATAGACCATGAAAACTTACATCCTAGTGGGTATATATGTCAGGATCTTTCCAACACAATGTGCTTGCGAAAGGATAAAATGTAAAAAGGAAAGGTGAATTTCACCTTGACTCTTATAAGGCAAGAATAATAGATAGGCCCATCGCAGAGGGAAGCAGAGGTTGTCATGTGTTTTTATGGTTAGATGCACAAAGTCTTAGCATAGAAGAACTTCACTTTATATTGCCACTTGTGATAAGGACCTTTATTATGCAGTCCGTCACAAGATTGTATAAAGCTAATTTCTCCCACACTAATAAATCATACATATTTTAGCGGGTTTGCAACATGACAACTTACTTGGAAGGATCTTTCTCAATCCATAGGTAGGTATGGTGGACTCTCATGGCAAAACTGGGTTTAAGGATATATGGAAGCACAAGTAGTATCTCTACTTAGTGCGAGGAGTTTTGGCTAGCATGAAGGGGAAAGGCAAGCTCAACATGTTGGATGATCCATGACAATATACTTTATTTCGGATATAAGAAGACATAACCCATTACGTTGTCTTCCTTGCCCAACATCAACTCTTTAGCATGTCATATTTTAATGAGTGCTCACAATCATAAAAGATGTCCAAGATAGTATATTGGTATGTGAAGCCTCTCTTGTTTTATTACTTCCTATTAATTGCAATGATGACCAAAACTATGTTTCTCAACTCCCAAAAACTTTTATTTATCATACTCTTGTATGTGAAGTCATTACTTCCCATAAGATCGATATGATCTCTTAGATACTCTTTATGTTTTCTTTCTTTTAATCATGACCCAAGTGAGGAAATCAAGCCCTTGACTCAACACTAATCTTTATTATATAGCTCACGGACTTGATTACAAAGGGTAAAGTGAAGGAAATATGCCCTAGAGGCAATAATAAAGATGTTATTTGTATTTCCTTATATCATGATAAATGTGTTTTATTCATGCTAGAATTGTATTAACCGGAAACTTAGTACATGTGTGGATACATAGACAAAACAGTATGTCCCTAGTATGCCTCTACTAGACTAGCTCATTGATCAAAGATGGTTATGTTTCCTAGCCATAGACATGAGTTGTCATTTGATCAACAGGATCACATCATTAGGAGAATGATGTGATGGACAAGACCCATCCATTAGCATAGCACTATGATCGTTTAGTTTTACTGCTATTGCTTTCTTCATAACTTATACATGTTCCTATGACTATGAGATTATGCAACTCCCGAATACCGTAGGAACACCTTGTGTGCTATCAAACGTCACAACGTAACTGGGTGATCATAAAGATGCTCTACAGGTGTCTCCGAAAGTATTCGTGGTGTTGGCATAGATCAAGATTAGGATTTGTCACTCTGAGTGTCGGAGAGGTATCTCTGGGCCCTCTCGGTAACACACATCACAATAAGCCTTGCAAGCAAAAGACTAATAAGTTAGTCATGAGATGATGTGTTACGGAACGAGTAAAGAGACTTGCCGGTAACGAGATTGAACTAGGTATAGAGATACCGACGATCGAATCTCGGGCAAGTAACATACCGTTGACAAAAGGAACAACGTATGTTGTTATGCGGTTTTGACCGATAAAAGATCTTCGTAGAACATGTAGGAGCCAATATGAACATCCAGGTTCCGCTATTGGTTATTGACCAGAGATGAGTCTCGGTCATGTCTACATAGTTCTCGAACCCGTAGGGTCCGCACGCTTAACGTTTGATGACGATCGGTATTATGAGTTTATGAGTTTTGATGTACCGAAGGTAGTTCGGAGTCCCGGATGAGATCACGAACATGACGAGGAGTCTCGGAATGTCCGAGACATAAAGATTGATATATTGGACGACTATATTTGGACACCGGAAGTGTTCTGGAAAAGTTTCGGATTTAACGGGATTGCCGGAGGGGGTTACCGGAACCCCCTACGAAGGGGGATGGTCCATAGTGGGCATTATGGAAAAGAGAGAGGCAGCCCATAGGGGCTGGCCGGCGCCCCACCTAGGGTTCCTTGTTGGACTAGGATTGGGGGGTGCCACCTCTCCTTCTTTTCCTTTCCCTCTCTTCCTTCTTTGGTAGTTCCTACTAGGAATAGGATTGCAATCCTATTCCTAGTAGGATTGCACCCTAGCCGCACCATAGGAAGGGCCGGCCGGCCTCCCCCTTGCTCCTTTATATACGGGGGCAGGGGGCACCCAAAGACACACAAGTTGAATTGTTCCAGCCGTGTGCGGTGCCCCCCTCCACAGAAACACACCTCGGTCATACCGTCGCAGTGCTCAGGCGAAGCCCTGCGCCGGTGAATACATCATATCCGTCACCACGCTGTCGTGCTGACGAAACTCTCCCGTGAAGCTCAACTGGATCAAGAGCTCGTGGGACGTCATCAAGCTGAACATGTGCTGAACGCGGAGGTGCCGTACGTTCGGTGCTTGATCGGTTGAATCGCGAAGAAGTTCGACTACATCAACCGCGTCACTTGACGCTTCCGCTTCCGGTCTACGAGGGTACGTAGACACACTCTTCCCTCTCGTTGCTATGCATCTGGTAGATAGATCTTGCGTGATCGTAGGAAAATTTTAAAATACTACATTCCCCAACAGTGGCATCATGAGCCAGGTCTATGCGTAGATGATATGCACGAGTAGAACACAATGAGTTGTGGGCGATACTAGTCAGACTGCTTACCAGCATGTCATACTTTGCTTCGGCGGTATTGTGAGATGAAGCGGCCCGGACCGACATTACGCGTACGCTTACGCGAGACTGGTTTCACCGTTACGAGCACTCGTTGCTTAAAGGTGACTGGCGGGTGTCTGTCTCTCTTACTTTAGCTGAATCAAGTGTGGCTACGCCCGGTCCTTGTGAAGGTTAAAACAGCACATACTTGACGAAACATCGTTGTGGTTTTATATGCGTAGGTAAGAACGGTTCTTGCTAAGCCCGTAGCAGCCACGTACACTTGCAACAACAAAGTAGAGGACGTCTAACTTGTTTTTGCAGGGCATGTTGTGATGTGATATGGTCAAGACATGATGAGTTATACGGTTTTGTATGAGATGATCATGTTTTGTAATGTTATCGGCAACTGGCAGGAGCCATATGGTTGTCGCTTTATTGTATGAAATGCAATCGCCATGTAATTGCTTTACTTTATCACTAAGCGGTAGCGATAGTCATAGAAGCAATAGTTGGCGAGATGACAACGATGCTACGATGGAGATCAAGGTGTCACGCCGGTGACGAAGGTGATCATGGAGGTGCTTTGGAGATGGAGATCAAAAGCACAAGATGATGATGGCCATATCATGTCACATATTTTGATTGCATGTGATGTTTATCTTATTATGCTTCTTATTTTGCTTAGAACGACGGTAGCATTATAAGATGATCCCTTACTAAATTTCAAGGTATAAGTGTTCTCCCTGAGTATTCACCGTTGCGAAAGTTCGTCGTGCCGAGACACCACGTGATGATCGGGTGTGATAAGCTCTACGTTCAAATACAACGGGTGTAAGCCAGTTTTGCACACGCAGAATACTCGGGTTAAACTTGACGAGCCTAGCATATGCAGATATGGCCTCGGAACACTGGAGACCGAAAGGTCGAGCATGAATCATATAGTAGATATGATCAACATAAGATGTTCACCATTGAAACTACTCCATCTCACGTGATGATCGGACATGGTTTAGTTGATTTGGATCACGTGATCATTTAGATGACCGGAGGGATGTCTATCTAAGTGGGAGTTCTTTAAATTAATATGATTAAATTGAACTTTAATTTATCATGAACTTAGTCCTGATAGTTTTTTGCATATCTATGTTGTTGTAGATCAATGGCCCGTGCTACCGTTCCTTTGAATTTTAATGCATTCCTAGAGAAAGCTAAGTTGAAAGATGATGGTAGCAATTACACGGACTGGGTCCGTAACCTGAGGATTATCCTCATTGCTGCACAGAAGAATTATGTCCTTGAAGCACCGCTAGGTGACAAGCCCGCTCCCGCTAATGTGGACGCTTTGAACGTCTGGCAATCGCGGTCTGATGACTACACGATAGTTCAGTGTGCCATGCTTTACGGCTTAGAACCGGGACTTCAACGACGTTTTGAACGTCATGGACCATATGAGATGTTCCAGGAGTTGAAGTTAATATTTCAAGCAAATGCTCGAATTGAGAAATATGAGATTTCCAATAAGTTCTACAGCTGCAAGATGGAGGAGAATAGTTCTATCAGTGAACACTTGCTCAGAATGTCTGGGTACTACAATCATATGACTCAACTTGGTTGCAAAGTTGACGAGGATAGTGTTATTGATAGAGTTCTTCAATCACTGCCACCAAGCTATAAAGGCTTTGTGATGAACTATAATATGCAAGGGATGCAAAAGACAATTCCCGAGCTCTTCGCCATGCTCAAGGCTGCGGAGGTAGAAATCAAGAAGGAGCATCAAGTGTTGATGGTTAACAAGACCACTAGTTTCAAGAAAAAGGGCAAGGGAAAGAAGGGGAACTTCAAGAAGAATAGCAAGACAGTTGCTACTTCCACGAAGAAACCCAAATCTGGAGCCAAGCCTGAAACTGAGTGCTTCTACTGCAAGGGGACTGGACACTGGAAGCGGAACTGCCCCAAGTATTTGGCGGATAAGAAGGATGGCAAGGTGAACAAAGGTATATGTGATATACATGTTATTGATGTGTACCTTACTAATGCTCATAGTAGTACCTGGGTATTTGATACCGGTTCGGTTGCTAATATTTGTAACTCGAAACAGGGACTACGGATTAAACGAAGATTGGCTAAGGACGAGGTGACGATGCGCGTGGGAAACGGTTCCAAAGTCGATGTGATCGCCGTCGGCATGCTACCTCTACATCTACCTTCGGGATTAGTTTTAGACCTAAATAATTGTTATTTGGTGCCAGCGTTGAGCATGAACATTATATCTGGATCTTGTTTGTTGCGAGACGGTTATTCATTTAAATCAGAGAATAATGGTTGTTCTATTTTTATGAATAATATCTTTTATGGTCATGCACCCTCAAAGAGTGGTCTATTCTTATTAAGATCTCGATTGTAGTGATACACATATTCATAATATTGAAACCAAAAGATGCAAGGTTAATAATGATAGTGCAACTTATTTGTGGCACTGCCGTTTAGGTCATATTGGTGTAAAACGCATGAAGAAACTCCATAGTGATGGACTTTTGGAATCACTTGATTATGAATCACTTGGTGCTTGCGAACCATGCCTCATGGGCAAGATGACTAAAACTCCGTTCTCCGGAACTATGGAGCGAGCAACAGATTTGTTGGAAATCATACATACTGATGTATGTGGGCCAATGAGTGTTGAAGCTCGCGGCGGGTATCGTTATTTTCTGACCTTCACTGATGATTTGAGCAGATATGGGTATATCTACTTAATGAAGCACAAGTCTGAAACATTTGAAAAGTTCAAAGAATTTCAGAGTGAAGTAGAGAATCATCGTAACAAGAAAATAAAGTTTCCACGATCTGATCGTGGAGGAGAATATTTGAGTTACGAGTTTGGTCTTCATTTGAAACAATGTGGAATAGTTTCACAACTCACGCCACCCGGAACACCACAGCGTAATGGTGTGTCTGAACGTCGTAATCGTACTTTATTAGATATGGTACGATCTATGATGTCTCTTACCGATTTACCACTATCGTTTTGGGGTTATGCTTTAGAGACAGCTGCATTCACGTTAAATAGGGCACCATCTAAATCCGTTGATACGACACTTTATAAACTATGGTTTGGCAAGAAACCAAAGTTGTCGTTTCTTAAAGTTTGGGGCTGCGATGCTTATGTGAAAAAGCTTCAACCGGATAAGCTCGAACCCAAGTCGGAGAAATGTGTTTTCATAGGATACCCAAAAGAGACTGTTGGGTACACCTTCTATCATAGATCCGAAGGCAAGATATTCGTTGCTAAGAATGGATCCTTTCTAGAGAAGGAGTTTCTCTCTAAAGAAGTGAGTGGGAGGAAAGTAGAACTTGATGAGGTAATTGTACCTTCTCCCGGATTGGAAAGTAGTACATCACAGAAAATTGTTCCAGTGATTCCTACACCAATCAGTGAGGAAGTTAATGATGATGATCATGAAACGTTGGATCAAGTTTCTGCTAAACGTCGTAGATCAACCAGAGTACGTTCCGCACCAGAGTGGTACGGAAACCCAATTCTGGAAATCATGTTACTAGACCATGATGAACCTACGAACTATGAGGAAGCGATGATGAGCCCAGATTCCGCAAAATGGCTTGAAGCCATGAAATCTGAGATGGGATCCATGTATGAGAACAAAGTGTGGACTTTGGTTGACTTGCCCGATGATCGGCAGGCCATCGAAAATAAATGGATCTTCAAGAGGAAGACCGACGCAGACGGTAATGTTACTGTTTACAAAGCTCGACTTGTTGCGAAAGGTTTTCGACAAGTTCAAGGAGTTGACTACGATGAGACTTTCTCACCTGTAGCGATGCTTAAGTCTGTCCGAATCATGTTAGCAATTGCCGCATTTTATGATTATGAAATCTGGCAAATGGATGTCAAAACTGCATTCCTGAATGGATATCTCAAAGAAGAGTTGTATATGATGCAACCAGAAGGTTTTGTCGATCCAAAAGGTGCTAACAAAGTATGCAAGCTCCAGCGATCCATCTATGGACTGGTGCAAGCATCTCGGAGTTGGAATATACGCTTTGATGAGGTGATCAAAGCATATGGTTTTATACAGACTTTTGGAGAAGCCTCTATTTACAAAAAGGTGAGTGGGAGCTCTGTAGCATTTCTAATATTATATGTGGATGACATATTGTTGATTGGAAATAATATAGTATTTCTGGATAGCATAAAAGGATACTTGAATAAGAGTTTTTCAATGAAAGACCTCGGTGAAGCTGCTTATATATTAGGCATCAAGATCTATAGAGATAGATCAAGACGCTTAATTGGACTTTCACAAAGCACATACCTTGATAAGATTTTGAAGAAGTTCAAAATGGATCAGTCAAAGAAAGGGTTCTTGCCTGTATTACAAGGTATGAAGTTGAGTAAGACTCAATGCCCGACCACTGCAGAAGATAGAGAGAAAATGAAAGTCATTCCCTATGCCTCAGCCATAGGATCTATCATGTATGCAATGCTGTGTACCAGACCTGATGTGTGCCTTGCTATAAGTCTAGCAGGGAGGTACCAAAGTAATCCAGGAGTGGATCACTGGACAGCGGTCAAGAACATCCTGAAGTATCTGAAAAGGACAAAGGATATGTTTCTCGTGTATGGAGGTGACAAAGAGCTCGTCGTAAACGGTTACATCGATTCTAGCTTTGACACTGATCCAGATGACTCTAAGTCACAAACCGGATATGTATTTTTATTGAACGGTGGAGCTGTCAGTTGGTGCAGTTCCAAGCAGAGCGTCGTGGCGGGATCTACGTGTGAAGCGGAATACATAGCTGCTTCGGAAGCAGCAAATGAAGGAGTCTGGATGAAGGAGTTCATATCCGATCTAGGTGTAATACCTAGTGCATCGGGTCCAATGAAAATCTTTTGTGACAACACTGGAGCAATAGCCTTGGCGAAGGAATCCAGGTTTCACAAGAGAACAAAACACATCAAAAGACGCTTCAATTCCATCCGCGATCTAGTCAAGGAGGGAGACATAGAGATTTGCAAAATACATATGGATCTGAATATTGCAGACCCGTTGACTAAGCCTCTTCCACGGGCAAAACATGATCAGCACCAGGACTCCATGGGTGTGAGGATCATCACTTTGTAATCTAGATTATTGACTCTAGTTCAAGTGGGAGACTGAAGGAAATATACCCTAGAGGCAATAATAAAGATGTTATTTGTATTTCCTTATATCATGATAAATGTCTTTTATTCATGCTAGAATTGTATTAACCGGAAACTTAGTACATGTGTGGATACATAGACAAAACAGTATGTCCCTAGTATGCCTCTACTAGACTAGCTCATTGATCAAAGATGGTTATGTTTCCTAGCCATAGACATGAGTTGTCATTTGATCAACAGGATCACATCATTAGGAGAATGATGTGATGGACAAGACCCATCCGTTAGCATAGCACTATGATCGTTTAGTTTTACTGCTATTGCTTTCTTCATAACTTATACATGTTCCTATGACTATGAGATTATGCAACTCCCGAATACCGTAGGAACACCTTGTGTGCTATCAAATGTCACAACGTAACTGGGTGATCATAAAGATGCTCTACAGGTGTCTCCGAAAGTATTCGTGGTGTTGGCATAGATCAAGATTAGGATTTGTCACTCCGAGTGTCGGAGAGGTATCTCTGGGCCCTCTCGGTAACACACATCACAATAAGCCTTGCAAGCAAAAGACTAATAAGTTAGTCACGAGATGATGTGTTACGGAACGAGTAAAGAGACTTGCCGGTAACGAGATTGAACTAGGTATAGAGATACCGACGATCGAATCTCGGGCAAGTAACATACCGTTGACAAAAGGAACAACGTATGTTGTTATGCGGGTTTGACCGATAAAAGATCTTCGTAGAATATGTAGGAGCCAATATGAACATCCAGGTTCCGCTATTGGTTATTGACCAGAGATGAGTCTCGGTCATGTCTACATAGTTCTCGAACCCGTAGGGTCCGCACGCTTAACGTTTGATGACGATCGGTATTATGAGTTTATGAGTTTTGATGTACCGAAGGTAGTTCGGAGTCCCGGATGAGATCACGGACATGACGAGGAGTCTCGGAATGTCCGAGACATAAAGATTGATATATTGGACGACTATATTCGGACACCGGAAGTGTTCCGGAAAAGTTTCGGATTTAACGGGATTGCCGGAGGGGGTTACCGGAACCCCCTACGAAGGGGGATGGTCCATAGTGGGCATTATGGAAAAGAGAGAGGCAGCCCATAGGGGCTGGCCGGCGCCCCACCTAGGGTTCCTAGTTGGACTAGGATTGGGGGGCGCCACCTCTCCTTCTTTTGCTTTCCCTCTCTTCCTTCTTTGGTAGTTCCTACTAGGAATAGGATTGCAATCCTATTCCTAGTAGGATTGCACCCTAGCCGCACCATAGCAAGGGCCGGCCGGCCTCCCCTTGCTCCTTTATATACGGGGGCAGGGGGCACCCAAAGACACACAAGTTTAATTGTTCCAGCCGTGTGCGGTGCCCCCCTCCACAGAAACACACCTCGGTCATACCGTCGCAGTGCTCAGGCGAAGCCCTGCGCCGGTGAATACATCATATCCGTCACCACGCCGTCGTGCTGACGAAACTCTACCGTGAAGCTCAACTGGATCAAGAGCTCGTGGGACGTCATCAAGCTGAACGTGTGCTGAACGCGGAGGTGCCGTACGTTCCGTGCTTGATCGGTTGAATCGCGAAGAAGTTCGACTACATCAACCGCGTCACTTGACGCTTCCGCTTCCGGTCTACGAGGGTACGTAGACACACTCTTCCCTCTCGTTGCTATGCATCTGGTAGATAGATCTTGCGTGATCGTAGGAAAATTTTAAAATACTAGTTCCCCAACATAAAGATCATAAAGCAAAAGCTCACAACTAGATCATGCTAACTTTATTCTACTAGATCAAGATACTACCAAAAGGATCGAACTAAGAAAAACGGTAAAGATAGGAGTGATGGTGATACGATACTGGGGTCACTCCCCCAAGCTTGGCAGTTGCCAAGGGGAGTGCCCATACCCATATGATTATGTCTCCTTCTTCGGTGGTGGTGATGATGGAGTTGTTGATGATGTAAACTTGTTGTCCACCTTCCAAGGCATGGGTTCACCATCATAGAAGGATGATCGAGTCTTCGGGATAGTCAAATCTGCAGCAAAACTCATCTTCTTGAATCTATATTCATACTCACAGTTTTGGTTTTGCAGGTCATAGATCTGGGCTTGGAGGTGTTCGATCTTCTCTTGAAGATTGGAGATAGCTTCCCCAAAGATCCTTGAGTACAGCTTGAGGTTGTTGGCGAGCTCCGAGATCATCATGTGGTTGGCATTGAGTCCTCGTTCCACCATACCATGGCACTTGAAAACTTGCTGCTCCATTGCTTCAAGTCTTGTCTCCACGCTTCCGGTCCTCCTCGGCCCCTCAACATCACGGATTTGCAGCACCCCTTCATGCAACTCCATGATTTTAGGGTGATGCAGCACCTCCGCAAGGTAGGGGTTGATGACCTTCTTGAAGAACTTGTCCTTGGGGATATTGCAGGACGCCATGACGATCTAGATCTGTCAAAAACAGCAGCACGAAACGAAAACAGAGGATTTTTGCGTGATATAGAGGTCAAAACCTTCGGGAGTATATATAATGAATTTTTATCGACCAAAAAGAGTAACCCAGAAGAAACGGAGTCCGGAAGGCACATGAGCTGCCCATGAGGCAGGGGGCGCGCCCTGGGCAGGGGGCGCGCCCTCCACACTCGTGGACGGCTCGTGTCTCTTGCGGTGTGCGGCTTATTTTTCTATTTTTCTAAATATTCTAAAACGGAGAAATAATGCCTTTAGAGCTGTTTTGGAGTCGGTTTACTTACCGTATCACATACCTCTTCCTTTTCGGAGGCTGAATCGTTCTGGAAAGTGTCCCTTATGTATTCCTCCAGGGTTACGGTTTCAATAACATTGGTTTCAACATTTATAGGATTACCTGAGATATAATGTTTGATTCTTTGACCGTTCACCACCTTCGGATTTGTGCCTTCAAAGTTGTTGATTTTTATGGCACCCGAACGATAAACCTCCTCGATAACGTAAGGTCCATCCCACTTGGAGAGGAGTTTTCCTACAAAAAATCTTAAACGATAGTTTTATAGCAAGACATAGTCACCTACATTAAACTCACGCTTTTGTATCCTTTTGTCATGCCATCTTTTAACTTTTTCTTTAAACAACTTGGGATTCTCATAGGCCTGGGTTCTCCATTCATCGAGACAGCTAATGTCAAATAGCCTCTTCTCACCAGCAAGTTTGAAATCATAATTGAGCTCTTTAATAGCCCAATATGCCTTATGTTCTAATTCAAGAGGTAAGTGACAAGCTTTTCCATATACCATCTTATATGGAGACATACCCATAGGATTTTTGTATGCAGTTCTGTAGGCCCATAATGCATCATCTAGTTTCTTGGACCAATTCTTCCTAGACCTATTAATTGTCTTTTGCAAAATTAATTTCAACTCCCTATTACTTAGTTCTACTTGACCACTGGTCTGTGGGTGATAAGGGGATGCAATTCTATGGTTGACATCATACTTTGCAAGCATCTTACGGAAAGCACCATGAGTAAAGTGTGAACCACCATCAGTCATTAGATATCTAGGGACTCCAAACCTCAGAAAAATAACTTCTTTAAGCATCTTAAAAGACGTGTTATGATCGACACTACTAGTTGGAATAATTTCTACCCACTTAGTAATGTAATCAACATCAACTAGAATATGTGTGTACCCATTAGAGGCAGGAAACGGTCCCATATAATCAAAGCCCCAAACATCAAATGGTTCAATAACAAGTGTATAATGCATAGGCATTTCTTGACGTCTACTGATATTACCGATTCTTTGACATTCATCACAAGATAAGACAAACTTAGAGCATCTCCAACAGCCGCGCTACGCGCCGCGCCCAAAAAAAGCGTTTGCCGCGCGCGCTTCGGCATGTATAGCGCGGGGATAGGCGCTGATGGGCCTCTAACCCCTCGTTGGTTACCCCAAGTGGAAGGTGTAAGATGCAGTGTTGTGGAAGTTTTTCCCTTAGCAAAGATGCCAAGGATCGAATCCCCAGAGACTCCTAGGTTCAACAAGTAGGTGTCAACTGCTAACGGCGCGGATTAGCAATCAACGTGGACCTGCACACAGATACAAATAACTTTGCTCCCAACGAGTACAGAGAGGTTGTCAATCCCTCCGGCCTTGTAGTTCACAAAGGATTAAACGCAAATGATAGTAGTGATAGATAATGTTTGCAATAGTAAATAATAGCGAAAAGTAAATAGCGGATGTGATCAATGATGGTAATATGGACCGGAGTCTCATGATGTTCACTAGTGATGTCTCTCTCCCAAAAGACGATAAAACAGCTATGTGAGGTAAACGAATTACAGCTGGGCAATTGACAGGACCACGAACGCAAACCAATGCTGATTACATTGCAAGAAAGGTTGAGGTTCAATGCATGGGCGGTACGCCAAAGTAAGTAGACCAAAATCCATCAATATCTACTACTAATCATCCACCTTGAGATATCTATCCAGAACATCTCGCTGGTATTAAGTTGTGAGTCCCACCCATAGTGTAAACTCAATGCAACAGACAACTGCATTAAAAGAACTTTGCGTAAAGTAAACAATCCTTGCACCCGCGGGCACAAGCACCGTTGTTTTCCCCCTTGTGGCAACAGCACATCCCCTAGACTCATGTTTCTGTCACTCAAGCTAGTCATCGAGGGGCATGAACCCACAATCGAGCATAACGTTCCCTCTTGGAGTCACTACGTATTACTTGGCCAAAACAATAAATAACAACGGAGAACATGCAAGAATTACTTATGAACATAAATATAAAAGAGGTAGATCAAATATATTACTCAAGAACAATCTGAACATAATCTCATAATCCATCGGATCCCAGCAAACTCATCATAGCAACAGCATAAGGATTACATATGTGCCTCGATCATGTAGGGCAGCTCACAAGGACTAATTAGTGAAGCACAAGAACGGGAGAAGAACATCACATAGCTACTGGTCATGGAGTCATGGTCCAAGGGAGAATACTCACAACTCATCCGGGAGGCGTCCATGGTGGTGGAGAGGCTCGCGATGGTGATCCTCCCCTCCGGCAGGGTGCCGGGAAGAGTTCTCCTGGTGCTCCCGATCTTGGAAGCGGCGGCGGCGGCGGAACAGAGATGAGATCGCGAAAAAGAGTTCCCGTTCCGAGGGTTTCGAAGGACGCTCTAAATATATGCCGAAGGGGGGCACCAGACGGGGCTCGGGGGGCCCAGGCGCCCCCCCGGCGCGGACCAGGGGGGGCGCGCCGCCAGGGCGCCTGGAGCCCTGGTGGCCCCCCCGGCTGTCCTTCGGGCGCAAGGTAGGTTCTGGAACGCTGATTTTTTATATAATTTTTCTGGATTTTTCCTAGCAGTTCTCGTAACGTGAAAACCTGAAATACAAAAACAGCCGAAAACAGAAACTGGCACCGGGGTGCATTGGATCAGTAGGTTAGTCCAAATATGATCAAAAGTGTATGGAAGTGTATGAATATCATAGCAATATCACCCAAAAGTGGCATGGAGCAAGCAGAAATTATAGATACGTTTTGGACGTATCAACATCCCCAAGCTTAATTCCTGCTCGTCCTCGAGTAGGTAAATGATAACA
This sequence comes from Secale cereale, assembly GCA_902687465.1. Taxonomy (NCBI): domain Eukaryota; kingdom Viridiplantae; phylum Streptophyta; class Magnoliopsida; order Poales; family Poaceae; genus Secale; species Secale cereale. The sequence continues at coordinate 336,143,640 of LR738709.1, forward strand.
AGAATAATTTCTGTGGTGACATGCTATTAACCATATAGGACTTATTCATAGTCATATGACAAAAGCTTACTGAGACAATGATTCTATAGTAATTAAGTTACCTCATGAGAAAATCACAAATGACTGAAAGTTTTACAACATGACATTGAAGCATCAAATAGATTTGCAATGAACATGATGTGCAAATATGATAAAGTGATATCTAGCTTGCCCCTTTAGTGAAGCAAAACATAAATGCAGGGGCACCTTCAAGGTTTAAGTGATGACTAGATACAATGATTTCAGAAATAAACGATATCACAATCATGCAAAAGACAATGCTACTTTGGGACAATGCACATTACACTTAGAATGACAATCATGCTCTCAGTAGTTGGTGCTTTTAAAAGAAGGTGGAGACTCAACATAAAAGTAAAAGAATGGTTATGTGCTAGAGCTTTTTATTTTGAAAACATAGAAGCAATTTTGTTAACGGTAGTAGTACTTCATATGTGTCATGCATAAGACATCCTATAAGTTGCAAGCCTCATGCATCGAATACCAATAGTGCTCGCACCTTGTCCTAATTAGCTCGAATTTCCATGGGTTATCATTGCGTTACATATGTTTCAACCAAGTCTCACAAAGGGGTACCTCTATGCCACCTGTACAAAGGTCCAAGGAGATAAATCGCATTTGATTTCTCGTTTTTGATAGATCTCAACTTGAGGACATCCATATCGGGACAACGTAGAAAATAGATGATGGACTCCTCTTTAACGCATAAGCATATTCTCATAAGAGATTGAGGATTAATGTCCAAGCTAAAACTTCCACCATGATACATGGCTTTGGTTGGCGGCCCAATGTTCTTATCTAAAAATATGCATACTCATTCAACCCATGGCAAATCACCCTTACTTCAGACACGACGAACATGCATAGCAACTCACATGATATTCAACAAAAGTGTGACAGTTGATGGCGTCCCCAGAAACATGGTTACCGCTCAGCAAGCAACTTATAAGAAATAAGATACATAGGAAACATATTCTTTACCACAATAGTTTTTAAACTCCTTTCCCATGAGCTATGTAGTGCAAGGTTAGTCTGCTTAGTACAGGTGGAGGTTAGCAAAAGACTGGAAGCGACCAACTAAGAGAGCAATGACGGTCATAATCATGCAGAGCGACAAAGCAATATTGAATCAGGCATGGGAGTTATATCGCTACTCAGAAATAAAAGATCATCAAGGCTTGATAGACTTTCTTTACAGTCTTAAATATGCGTGAGCATACGCCAAGTCAATCAAAATAAATTCTTGAAGGAAGATATTACTAAACCATACCACATCATCGGCAAACAAATCAAGTTGGTACTCCAATGACACATTGGGAATCCCCCAGCTATTTGAGACTAACCATAAGAAAACCTGAACTACTAAGCGCCATTATGCACGTAGCATCTTTATCATAGACATATTAACCAATGCAACGGAAGAAAACTCTCTTAATTAGATAAGCATGATAATTAAAGAGAGTTCAAGCAACCAACTAAACAAAAGCTCTTTGAAAAGATAAGCATGAATACTAAGAGCAGAGCATGATAGTAGCTATTAAAAGACAAAGAACACACACAGCAAAGATAGACATGAAAATTCTATGTTATGTTCTAGGTAGAAGTGGAGCGTGTTTCTCTCCCACATAAAGAAAGCTGAGTTTCGACTCGTTATGAAAAACTAAAAATAAAACTAAAAGCAAGACGCTCCAAGCATAGCACATAACACATGAAGTGATAAAAATATAGCGGAACGAAAGACGAACTGATAATGCTGATGGAGAAGGGGATGCACGGGGGCATCCCCAAGCTTAGACGCTTGAGTCTCCTTGAATATTTCTTGGGGGTGCATGGGGGCATCCCCAAGCTTAAGCGCTTGACACTCCTGAATCTTTTTATCATCTTCCCTCGCACACTTGAAAACTCCCTTCATACATAACTCATTATAGTCTGATTAGCGAGGTTAGTACCCTTAATAAAATAATTATACCTTGCTGGAAATAAAGATATTCTTGAAGTTCTACTGTTTCTCAAGATTGCCAAAAGGTTTTTGCAAAGAAAAAGCAAGCTCTTGATTTGCAAAATGAAGGAAAGGCAAAACATGACAGAATCTGTGAAAAACAGAACATCAGGTAGTAATTGATTTGTTCGGGCACTTCTGCAACTCAAATCAAAAAACTCAGAACAGATGCACGAAAGACAATTATATAGAGAACGCTGTCGAAAAATTCAGACCAAAAAGATGATCTGGTGATTTTATACGAATTTTTCTATCCAAGGACAGAATCTGTTTCCTGGACAGCACCTCACAACTTTTGAACTTTCTAGCAATCAGAGGCTATACTTGGCACAAATATGAAAAGCAAAGATACAATGATGATGCTACTGTAGTAAACAACATCAAGACACAACAAAAGCAAAATATAAAAAATTATTCATGTGGGCTGCCTCCCAAAAGCGCTTTCTTTTATGCCTTTAAGCTAGGCATAATGCATAGAGAAATCAATAACCATCATAATAATCGGAGTTATAAATTGATTCATATGGTTCCTCAACAAGTTCACTCTTGTTCCTTCTAGGAAAGGGGTACACACCTTTTGCCTTACCGTGTAAGCGGATTTGTACCTTACCTATATCGATGAAGCCTTTTACCGCTCGGAGGAAGTCCCTTCCAAGCACTATATTTCCTTGGTTTGGCTCCATGATGAAGAAATCAACCATTGCAATCCCTTTAAGGAATTTAACTGGCACATCTTTTATTCTTCCCTAGATTTCAGAAATATCTCCATTAGTGCGTTCATGATAAGATGGTAATCTATCCATGTTAAATTTTAAAGAATCATGAACAATTTTTGGCATAGTAGAAACCATAGATCCAATATCACAATAAGCATGGAAGTTTTGATTAGAGATGCTAATCCTAACAAGAGGCTCCCAGTCATTATCTATTTCCAAAATATCTCTCTTATTGGGTTTGGGTTTCTCTACCTTCATTAAGTCTAGAGCATCCATTCTCTTTTCAATAGTAGCAAGTCTATCTATGACAGTATCAGAATTATGATCATAAACAAAGTAACTAGATAGACCATGTATAATTTCAAGAGCTCTAGCTTCATCACACTCTAGGAAATCTCCCTCGGCTATAATGTCAAGAGAGTGTTTACACCATTTAAAAAGACCCTGGTAAAAATTCCTAAGCACAATTTTTATAGGTATCCAAGGCATAATTCTCCTATGTGCATCAGAAATTCTGTCCCATGCCTTCTTCATATTTTCTCCATTCCTTTGATGGAAATCTAGAACTTCTGATTCCCTCAAAGCACCATATCCTAACATGTTTAGCTAAACAGATAGGACTACTAACAGGAAGGCGAAATATTTTTTTTTGTAATTTTTGATAAAAAATACTAAAGCAAAAACTGAAAGGTAAACTAACAAGACTAAAAAGGAAAGGCAAAAGATAGCATGCAACTCCCCTATCCTGAAGAGTGGAGTCCCCGGCAACGGCGCCAGAAAATACTCCTTGATGGGCCTCTAACCCCTCGTTGGTTACCCCAAGTGGAAGGTGTAAGATGCAGTGTTGTGGAAGTTTTTCCCTTAGCAAAGATGCCAAGGATCGAATCCCCAGAGACTCCTAGGTTCAACAAGTAGGTGTCAACTGCTAACGGCGCAGATTAGCAATCAACGTGGACCTGCACACAGATACAAATAACTTTGCTCCCAACGAGTACAGAGAGGTTGTCAATCCCTCCGGCCTTGTAGTTCACAAAGGATTAAACACAAATGATAGTAATGATAGATAATGTTTGCAATAGTAAATAATAGCGAAAAGTAAATAGCGGATGTGATCAATGATGGTAATATGGACGGGAGTCTCATGATGTTCACTAATGATGTCTCTCTCCCAAAAGACGATAAAACAGCTATGTGAGGTAAACGAATTACATCTGGGCAATTGACAGGACCACGAACGCAAACCAATGCTAATTACATTGCAAGAAAGGTTGAGGTTCAAAGCATGGGCGGTACGCCAAAGTAAGTAGACCAAAATCCATCAATATCTACTACTAATCATCCACCTTAGGATATCTATCCAGAACATCTCGCTGGTATTAAGTTGCGAGTCCCACCCATAGTGTAAACTCAATGCAACAGACAACTGCATTAAAAGAACTTTGCGTAAAGTAAACAATCCTTGCACCCGCGGGCACAAGCACCGTTGTTTTCCCCCTTGTGGCAACAACACATCCCCTAGACTCATGTTTCTGTCACTCAAGCTAGTCATCGAGGGGCATGAACCCACAATCGAGCATAACGTTCCCTCTTGGAGTCACTACGTATTACTTGGCCAAAGCAATAAATAACAACGGAGAACATGCAAGAATTACTTATGAACATAAATATAAAAGAGGTAGATCAAATATATTACTCAAGAACAATCTGAACATAATCTCATAATCCATCGGATCCCAGCAAACTCATCATAGCAACAACATAAGGATTACATATGTGCCTCGATCATGTAGGGCAGCTCACGAGGACTAATTAGTGAAGCACAAGAACGGGAGGAGAACATCACATGGCTACTGGTCATGGACTCATGGTCCAAGGGAGACTACTCACAACTCATCCGGGAGGCGTCCATGGTGGTGGAGAGGCTCGCGATGGTGATCCTCCCCTCCGGCAGGGTGCCGGGAAGAGTTCTCCTGGTGCTCCCGATCTTGGAAGCGGCGGCGGCGGCAGAACAGAGATGAGATCGCGAAAAAGAGTTCCCGTTCCGAGGGTTTCGAAGGACGCTCTAAATATATGCCGAAGGGGGGCACCAGACGGGGCTCGGGGGGCCCAGGCGCCCCCCGGCGCGGCCCAAGGGGGGGGGCGCCGCCAGGGCACCTGGAGCCCTGGTGCCCCCCCCGGCTGTCCTTCGGGCGCAAGGTAGGTTCTGGAACGTTGATTTTGTATATACTTTTTCTGGATTTTTCCTGGCAGTTCTCGTAACGTGAAAACCTGAAATACAAAAACAGCCGAAAACAGAAACTGGCACCGGGGTGCACTGGATTAGTAGGTTAGTCCAAATATGATCAAAAGTGTATGGAAGTGTATGAATATCATAGCAATATCACCCAAAAGTGGCATGGAGCAAGCAGAAATTATAGATACGTTTTGGACGTATCACGCGCTGGCTCCAATAGCCGCGCTATAATGCAGCGCGCGCGCGCCGCTCCAGCAGTGCCCAAAAATGCAGCGCGCGCACAATATTTTTTAATACATAAAATTGCATTAAAATAAAAAGGATACAAAGTTATTTTACATATTGCAACTAGATAGGTAGTTCGAAAACATAGATAGATAGTTCGGCGCTAGATAGTTCGAAAACATAAAAAACTAATCCCAGTCGCTCCAGTCATTTGCACCATCATCATCGTCGCTGGTGTCGTCAGAGGTTGACAGCCAGTAGTCCAACCAACGCTCATCTTCTTCAGTGAAGAAGGACCTCCCGCCTGCATCGCGGAGGACGCACTGCTGACACGCCAATGCCTTCCGACGACGCTTGTCCAACCGCTCCTCGCGGCGACTTGCCCAATATTGCTGCTCGTAGGCGACGTCCTCCGGGTGGAGCCGGCGCCACTCCGCCATGCACCGCTCGTCCTCCTGGGCGACGAGGAGGCGGTTCTGTAGCGCAGTGTGCTCCGCACGGTCTCGTGCGGAGTTTAGACGAGGCAGCGGGGCGAGCTCTAACGCCTGCTCGAGCGTGTGGACGTCGTCGAAGTTCATTTGGCGGCGCGGCCTGCCTAGGCGCAACGCCGCCGCGTCGAACGCGCGGGCGGCCTCGTGCGCCGTCTCGTAGGTTCCGAGACTAAGCCGGAGATCGCCGGAGCGTATCTCGGCGTAGAACCCGCCGCCGTTCGGGCGCTCGCGGACGCTGCGGTAGCCCGACGAAGAACGGTGGCACGGCGGCATGGTGGCGCGTCGGGGGCGGCGGCGGCGCTCTGGTGCGGCGGTGCTCTGGAGCGGTGGCGGCGCTCTGGGGCGGTGGCGCTCTGAAGCGTTGGCGCGAGAGGTAGGAAGAGAGGAAGCGGTGGAGCTGTGGAGCGAGGGAGCGCGCGCGCTGCATTTTATAGGCGCGCGGGAGGAGGCGCCGCAGAAATGGCGCGCGAGAGGCCGCCATTTCGCGCGCGCGTGCAAGCGGTTCCTGCGCGTGCGGTTTTCCTGCCGCCGCTGGAGCGCGTCATTCTGCCCCGCGCGCGCGAAAACGGAAGTTTAGCGCGCGCGCGCCTTTTTGCGCCGCTGTTGGAGATGCTCTTACGAGCATCCTTGAAGAGAGTAGGCCAATAAAACCAGATTGTAGTACCTTGTGTGCAGTTCTATCTCCCGCATGGTGTCCTCCATAAGCTTCGGAGTGGCACTTGCGAAGGATTTGTTCCTGTTCATGCTCAGGTACACAACGTCTAATAATACCATCTACTCCTTCTTTATAAAGATGTGGGTCATCCCAGAAGTAATGTCTCAAATCATAGAAAAACTTTTTCTTTTGCTGGTATGTGAAGCTAGGAGGTATAAACTTAGCAACAACATAATTAGCATAATCAGCATACCATGGAGTAGTACGAGAAGTATTTATGACAGCTAGTTGTTCATCAGGAAAGCTATCATCAATAGGTTGTGGGTCATCAAGTATATTCTCTAACCTAGACAAGTTATCTGCAACGGGTTTTTTAGCTCCCTTCCTATCAATATTATGCAAGTCAAATTCTTGCAGCAAGAGAACCCATCTAATAAGTTTAGGCTTAGCATCTTTCTTTTTCATAAGGTATTTGATAGCAGCATGATCAGTGTGAATAGTTACTTTAGAATCAACAATATAGGGTCTAAACTTATCACAAGCAAATACAATTGCTAAAAATTCTTTCTCAGTAGTAGCATAGTTTCTTTGGGCACTATCTAGAGTTTTACTAGCATACTGGATAACATTCAATTTCTTATCAACTCTTTGCCCTAGAACAACACCTACATCATAATCACTAGCATCGCACATAATCTCAAAGGGTAAGTTCTAGTCAGGAGGCTGGACAATAGGTGCAGAGATCAATGCTTTCTTAAGTATTTCAAATGCTTCTAGACAATCATCGTCAAAGACAAAAGGAATATCTTTTTGTAAGAGATTAGTCATTGGCTTGGAGATTTTGGAGAAGTCCTTTACGAACCTCCTATAAAACCCGACGTGACCAAGGAAACTTCGTATACCTTTGATGTCCTTGGGGCATGGCATCTTTTCAATAGCATCAACTTTGGCTTTGTCAACATCAATACCTCTTTTAGAAATTTTATGTCCGAAGACAATGCCTTCATTAACCATAAAGTGGCATTTCTCCCAATTCAAAACAAGATTAGTGTCTTCACATCTCTGCACGATCAAGGTTGCTTAAGCAATCATCAAAAGAAGTTCCGTAAGCGAAATCATCCATGAAAATCAACAATCTTTTCACAAAAATTAGAGAATATAGCCATCATGCATCTTTGAAAGGTAGGAGCTGCATTACATAAACCAAAAGGCATACGTCTATAAGCAAAGGTACCGAAAGGACAAGTAAAAGTGGTCTTTTCTTGATCCCCTTTTGACACATGTATTTGAGAGAAACCAGAATAACCATCTAAAAAGCAGAAATGAGTATGTTTGGATAACGTTTCTAGCATTTGATCAATAAATGGCAAGGGGTAATGATCTTTCTTAGTAGCTTTATTTAACTTGCGGAAATCTATTACCATCCTATAACCTATAACTATTCTTTGCGGGATCAATTCATCTTTATCATTAGGAACGACAGTCATACTCCTTTCTTAGGGACACAATGGACATGACTTACCCACTGGCTATCAGCAACTGGATTGAGAATACCTGCCTCTAGAAGCTTTAGTATTTCCTTCCTTACCACTTCTTTCATTTTAGGATTTAACCGTCGCTGATGATCAATAACTGGTTTAGCATTTTCTTCCAATTTTATCTTGTGTTAGCATATAGTGGGACTAATGCCCTTAAGATCATCCAGAGTATATCCAATAGCAGCACGGTGCTTTTTCAGAGTTTTCAATAGTTTTTCTTCTTCCTGCTCTGAAAGGTTAGCACTAATAATAACATGATATATTTTCTTTTCATCCAGATAAACATACTTAAGATTATCAGGCAAAGATTTAAGTTCAAACACAGGATCACCCTTGGGTGGAGGAGGATCCCCTAGGATTTCAACAGGCAAGTTGTTTTTTAGTACGGGTCCCTTTTTAAATAATATTTCATCTATTTCCCTTCTCTCATTCATATGCATATCATTTTCATGGTCTAGCAAGTATTGTTCCAAAGGATCATTAGGAGGCATGGCAATAGAAGCAAGACCACTAATTTCATCCTTACTGGGTGGTTCATTTTCAAGGGGTTGTCTACGGAATTTAGCAAAGTTAAAATCATGAGACATATCCCCTAATCCAACAGTGACAATATCTTTAACGCAGTCTATTTTGGCATTAACAGTATTCAAGAACGGTCTACCAAATATAATGGGACAAAATTCATCTTGTGGGGAACTAAGAATAAGAAAATCAGCAGGGTATTTAACCTTCCCACACAAGACTTCAACATCTCTAACAATCCCAACTGGTGAAATAGTGTCTCTATTAGCGAGCTTAATAGTAACTTCAATCCCTTCTAACTCAATAGGTGCAATATCATGCATAATTTCGTTGTACAAATCAAAAGGGATAATACTCGCACTAGCACCTACGTCGCATAAACCATGATAGCAATGATCTCCTATCTTAACAGAGATAACATGCAAGCCTACAACAGGTTTATGTTTATTCCTAGCATTGGGTTTGGCTATTCTAGCAGACTCTTCTTGGAGGTAAATAACATGTCCATCTAAATCTTCTACCAAGTGATCCTTAACCATAGCAACACTAGGTTCAACTTTAATTTGCTCAGAGGGTGTAGGTGTTCTAGTACTACTTTTACGAACTACAGTTGAAGCTTGAGCATGATCCTTTATCCTAACAGGGAAAGGTGGTTTCTCAATATAAGCAGTAGGAACAATAGGATCAACATTATAAGTGATGGTCTTTTCTTCAACTTTAATAGGTTCAACTACTTTTACTTCAATAGGGGGATGATATTTAAACCACTTCTCCTTGGGGAGATCAACATGTGTAGTAAAAATTCACTAAAAGAAGCTACTATCTCATAGTCAAGTCCATATTTTGTGCTAAACTCACGGAAAACATCGGTATCCATAAAAGCTTTAACACAATCAAACTTAGGGGTCATACTTGACTCCTTACATTCATCGAGATCCCAATCTTCGGAGTTGCATTTAATTCTTTCCAATAAATCCTATTTGAATTCAACAGTCTTCATCATAAAAGAGCCAGAACAAGAAGTATCGAGCATGGAGCGATTATTGAGAGAAAGCCGAGCATATTTTTTTTGAATAATCATTTCTCTCGAGTGCTCATGATTGGGGCTTGAATATAACATTGACTTAAGCCCCCCCAAGCTTGAGCGATGCTTTCTCCTTCGCGAGGCCAAAAATTATGAATATAATTACGATCACGATGAACCTGGTGTATAGGGTAGAACTTCTGATGAAATTCCAACTTCAGACGATTATAGTTCCATGATCCCATATCATCACATAGCCTAAACCATGTCAATGCATCTCCCTTCAAAGATAAAGGGAAGACCTTATTCTTGATAACATCCTCGGGCATACCTGCAAGCTTAAATAATCCACTAACTTCATCCACATAGATTAGGTGTAAATCGGGATGCAATGTTCCGTCTCTTGTAAAAGGATTTTGAAGCAGTTTCTCTATCATACCCGAAGGAATCTCAAAGCAAACATTTTCTGTAGGTGCGGTAGGTTGAGGAGCAACTCTTTGCTCTTCTGATCGGGGTGAAGATACCCCGAACAATACCCTCAAAGGATTTTGAGCCATAGTAACAAGTGACAATAAATTTCAGTACACTATATAAATTTTTCCTTACCAAATCCCACTTACCAAAGGCGCTTCACTCCCCAGCAACGGCGCCAGAAAAGAGTCTTGATGACCCACAAGTGTAGGGGATCTATCATAGTCCTTTCGATAAGTAAGAGTGTCGAACCCAACGAGGAGCAGAAGGAAATGATAGGCAGTTTCCAGTAAGTTATTTTCCGCAAGCACTGAAATTATAGGTAATAGATAGTTTTGTGATAAGGTAATTGGTAGCAAGTGACAAATGGCAAAAGTAAATAAGGTGCAGCAAGGTGGCCCAATGTAATGCCCAGGATGGGACTATATCTCCTACGTGTCGAGGCACGACTTAGAGACATAACCCCATGCTGGAATGATCGCAAGTCTGGTATCTTTGCACAACTCATGTAAAAGATGGGGATGGAAAACATAAAATAGTTGGCTTACACTCGCCACGTCACACAAATACAATACATGTCCAAATCATCATTCAATAAAACATCACAACCCTCTAAGGGTAAAATCCAAATGACAAGATACCAAACATAATTTAAATCCACAGGTCGGATCGAATCCTAGTAGAAGTCTCCACTACTGATCATCAGGATAACGAACATAGTATCGACTACGCTCCTCGTCGTACTCCCAATCTAGCTCGGGGCCATCACCTGGATAGCTCACCATCGGACCTGCATCTAGTGTGGTGAAGTAACTGTGAGCCACAGAGGACTCAGCAATCCCGTTCCCGGGTAACAAGACTATTTAAACCTTGGGAGATGATAAGGCTGAAGAAAAGTGTAAGAGTCTGCAGCAGCAACTAGCACTAGCTTACGTGAAAGAGTGCGAGAAGAGAAGTGCCTCGGTCGAGAGGTGATCACGAAGTGATCCTAGCTAAAGCTCAACAAACATAACCCCACTGTGTTCAACTCCCGAATCCCTATTCGGAAATTGACAGTCACGGTACACACGCTGGTAGTGTATTAGAACAATGTGTCAAGTTATCTACAACCTGATATTAACAAGCTCCCATCTGCCACATAACCGCGGGCACGGCTTTCGAAAGTTCATAACCCTGCAGGGGTGTTCCAACTTGGCCCATTACAAGCCCACGATCCGCGGAGTCGCAACTCCAAGGTGGGAAGACCCGAGTATTCTCGGAATCCCGTGCTCAAGATACTCCGAACTAAGGTAAGGCTAATCCAACAAATCCTCCCGGCGTGTCGACACCCTGATAGTAGCCGCGCGTATCTAGTCTCAGGACACGACCGGATGGGTGATGCTACAGGTGTATGCCAGATACCTCGGGTTTCCCCAAGGCGGCCCCGCAGGACCCCCATTTCGGACCAACACTCATGTGGAGCACTGGCCCGGGGTTGTTGATTAAGAAAGAGGGTTAATTACTCCCTATGCAAGTTATTTACTTATTAGGAAAATAGTACCAATGTTGGGACTTGCTGGAAAAGACTTAGCACTTAGCGGTTTATCGAGGGGGCCCCATAAACCCCAACCGTGTGAGGAACGCATAATCAAGGAACATAACACCGGTTTAAACGGTTCCTAGCGGCATGAGTGGAACAAATCACCAAGCAAAAGGCTTAGCCTTCCACCCTTGCCAATATATAGATGATTTCATTTAGCAATTATTATAGTGTGATATAACCCAACAAACTTCAACATGGAGCAAGCATCTTCAACTTCACCTGCAACTAGCAACGCTATAAGAGGGGGTTGAGCGAAGCGTACTTAGCCATTCAACGGTTTGCATAGGTAGGGTGGTTAAACATGGTCATGGTTACAAGTAGGAGGCTGACAGGAAAAACATGGGCATCAAGGCAAAACTATAGATCGAGACTTCTAGCAATAGGAAAAATAGTAATGGCATCCGGGTTCGGTCATCTTGCCTGAAGAGTAGTTGTTCGGATCGTAAGAAGGGTCCTCGTGCTCAACCTCGGTAGTAACCTCGTGCTCGTACTCGTACTCGGTCTCAGCTTCCGGCTCTAAACAATACAATCACACAAGGAACGAATCAACAAGATGCAATGCGCACACCAAAATGATGGCTGCATGATGGATGCACTATGAGAGCACACGGAGCACGGAAAAATAAACATTCAAGCAAAAGCTTCAAAACAAGATAACAATAGGATATTATGAATCTACACGGAAAATCAATCAAGTTTCATATAAGACTTGCTGAAAACGGAGCTACGGGCTAAAAGTTACACACAAAACAATAAACATGCGAAAGCTGAAAATTACAGCAACATAGCAACTTCGGAGCACAAGATAATTAAGCTACAACACTCAAATATCATAGCAAAGAGCATGAACAGAAACTAGACATATCCTACAGCAAATAAGTCCAAAGGTGCACCCCCAAAGGAGCCACGGATCAATAGCAACAAGCTTGGACATATTGAACTTGACAACAAAATCCTGACAGCAGTAATTTATTGCAACTTTGGAGCCAAAGTTAAATATACTACAGCCACTCAAATAAGCATGTGAGAACATGAATGGATAGCCAACAATATATACTACAAGGAACCATCAAGAGTTACTCCAACACTATCATGGATTTTCCTAGAATAGCAAGCAAACATGGCATCTGAGAATTTCAGATTCCAGACTTGGTGAAATTTCACCAAGTGTTAAAACAGCAATTTCATCATGGCATCTTCGAGAGCAAGTTTAAGTCACCTCAAAACAAAACATGGCAAGTGGTAAGCACCACATCAAAGTACACATGATGGTGATTCCGAAACACACAAGCATGCATCAAGGAGATAAACACAACGATAGCAATGAGCTCAACAAGATGGCATCTCATAACAAGTAAAACAACATCACAGCCACATGGCACTTTGCAACGAAGATATACATGTCAAGATTAAATCTATCATGCCACCTAACACAAACAACATGTAGAGCATGGCAAGACGAACACGTGGACATGTTATTTGCATCATTCGAATAAACGAGCTAAAAGATATCACTATGCAAAGATGGCATAAAAACATCACTAACAGCAGTTTATATCGGGATGCACTCTTGCAACAGAAAAATAAGCATCTAGATGACCACAAACATGCATGGCACAATGGAATGAAACGTAGTGCTAATCACCACGAACGTCTGGACATGTCATTTGCGCAAAACGGAGCAACATACACAAAGTTATCCACGTTAGAAATATGCATCAGAAAACACAAAACAGGGGACTTAGAGGATAATTGAGGTCAACCTTCTCAGATCTGAAGGTGCGGGCCGGATCTGGAGCAGGACCGCGGAAAAGCGGAGACGGACCGGCGGCGGCTAGATCTGCGCGGCCCGGCGAAGGGGAGGCAGCGCGGCCTGCGGATGAGGGCCCGTGAAGGATCGGGCCACCGGCGCGGAGGACGACGGGATGGGCCGGCCCTTCTGGCGACCTGCGGCTTGGGGCCGGTGGAGGCGCGGGAGCCTGGCGCGGCCTGGGCGCCCGACACGGCGCGGGCCCGCGGGTGGGGAGGCGGCCCAGCGGGAGGCTGCGGAGGAGGCCTCGGCTCCTGGCGGGCGCTGGCGAAGCGAGCTGGAGGCGGGCCTCCGGCGCTGCGAGATGATGTAGCGGCCCAGCAGAGGAAGATCGGCCCAGGCGCTGCGGGAGCTTCGAGCGGGAGGCGGCGGCCTATGGAGCTGGCGATCTGGATCGCGGGAGGCCCGACGAGGCGCTGCGCTGGAGATCGTTGACCTGGATCGATCTAGATCCAGGCGACGAGAAGGCGGCGGCTGGGAGGCTTCGGTCCTTCGATAGAAAACGGCGTGGCGACTCCTCGCTCGCTCGAGGCGGCGGCTGGGCAACGTCCAGGTGCTGAAATTGAGGCAGGGAGCTGAAAAAGAGGGGAGATTAGGGGAGAAGCTAGGGATGCCCAAAAATGGATATGGGGGGGGGGTCTAAATATAGCAGTTTTGGCTAGGGTTAGGGGTTTTGCGGGTTTTAGAGCCCTCCGATCGCGATCCGACGGATCCGATCGAGAGGGGAGTTAGGATTGGCCAAGAGGAGGGAAGTGGGCTGTTGGAGGGGTGTCTTGGACCTCAAAGTGGAGGCACTTTGAGCCCACGAGAATAACTGTTGGGGTAGCAAACGGACTCGAAACGCGACGAGATTTGACAGGCGGGTTACACACACCAAAACAACAACACACGACAAGACTCGCACCAAAACGGTAACGTTACACGGCCAAACACCAAAGTAGGCCTATGGGACGCCACGTACACGTGAGGGAGCTCCGTAACGCGAAACGGACAACGGGAAGGAACGCGTGGAACCAGATGCAACCGACAACACAAATGCAATGCGATGCACATGACTACATGATATGAATGAATGCCACACACGCACACAACAAAACGACGAAAACCCGAAAGACAAAGAACCCGGAATGGAATAGATGAAGCCGGAGATATATTATATGCCCAAAAGGGAAAGTATTACATCTGAGGCATTACAAACTCTCCTCTACTACAAAAAGATCTCGTCTCGAGATCTAGGACTAGAAAAAGGAAGGGTACTCGGAACGAAGATGATCTTCTCATTCCCACGTAGCTTCTCGGTCGGTGTGATGTGACCACTTGACTTTCAAGAATTTGATGGACTTGTTGCGGGTCTTGCACTCGGTTTCTTCAAGAATAGCAACGGGATGCTCTCGGTAGGACAAATCTTGTTGAAGATCAATCTCTTCAAACGGAATCATGCGTTCAGGTGCCTTGAAGCATTTGCGGAGTTGAGACACAGGGAACACATCATGAACATTGGCGAAGTTGGAAGGGAGCTCAAGTTGATAGGCTAGATCGCCTCTTTTGCCAAGAATCTTGAAAGGCCCGACGTATCTAGGAGCAAGCTTTCCTTTGATACCGATTCTTTGGGTGCCTTTCTTCGGAGAAACACGGAGATAGACGTGATCATCAATGTTGAAGGCCAAATCACGATGCTTGCCGTCATAGTAGCTCTTCTGACGCGGCTGAGCGGCCTTGAGATTCTCACGTATGAGTTTGCACATTTCTTCGGCTTCTGAGATCAAGTCATTGCCAAGAAGTTGACGTTCACCTGTTTTAGACCAGTTGAGAGGTGTACGGCACTTTATGCCATAGAGGATTTCAAACGGAGCTTTGCCGGCACTTGCTTGATAGCTGTTGTTGTAAGAGAACTCGGCAAATGGAAGGCAGTCTTCCCATTTCATGCCAAAAGATATGACACAGGCTCTGAGCATGTCTTCTAGAATCTGATTCACTCGCTCGACTTGACCACTAGTCTGAGGGTGAAAAGCAGTGCTGAACCTGATCTTAGTGCCCATGGCGGACTGAAAGGAGTCCCAGAGCTTTGAAGTGAACAAACTTCCACGGTCTGAGGAGATAACTTGAGGAATGCCATGTAAGGACACAATTCTGGAAGTGTACAACTCTGCCAATTGAGCTGCATTGATGGATTCTTTGACTGGAAGGAAGTGAGCGACTTTGGTAAGCTTGTTAATCACCACGAAGATAGAATCATTCCCTCTCTTGGATTTAGGAAAGCCAGTTACGAAATCCATTTCAATGTGGTCGAATTTCCACTCGGGAATAGGAAGAGGTTGGAGAAGACCGGCTGGACGTTGATGTTCTGCTTTCACTCTTCTGCAAACATCACATTCATTCACGAATTGGGCAATTTCCCTTTTCATGCGTGTCCACCAGTAAGATTGCTTGAGATCTTGGTACATCTTGGAACTGCCAGGATGAATGGAAAGGAGAGAATCATGTGCTTCTTCCATTATGAGCTTCCTGAGATCACCTTTTGGAACCACGACTCTGTCCTCGAAGAACAAGGTATCTCTCTCATCAACACAATAGCACTTGTATTTAGGAGTGCCCTTTGCAATACCATGTTTCACCTTCTGCACCATGGCATCACTGAGTTGGGCCTCACGGACCTGATCTTCCAAGGTAGGAGCAACTTGAAGATTTGCAAGAAATCCCTGCGGAACCACTTGGAGGTTGAGTTTCCTGAATGCTTCACAAAGCTCAGGCTGGAACGGCTTGATAAGAAGGCTGTTGCAATATGCCTTTCTGCTCAAAGCATCTGCAATCACATTCGCCTTGCCAGGAGTGTATTCAATGCTGGGATCATACTCTTGGATCATTTCAACCCAACGAGTCTGGCGGAGGTTCAGATTCGGCTGTGTGAAGATATACTTCAAGCTTTTGTGATCAGTGAAATGTCGACTTTCCTGCCCAACAACAGATGTCTCCACGTAATCAAAGCATGTACCACAGCTGCTAGCTCGAGATCATGTGTGGGATAGTTCTTCTCACTTGGCTTGAGCTGACGAGAAGTATATGCCACAATTCTCTTATCTTGCATAAGCACACCACCAAGTCCTTGAAGAGAAGCATCACAAAATACTTCATAGGGCTTGGATTCATCTGGAGGAGTAAGAACTGGAGCAGAGACGAGCTTTTCTTTGAGAGTTCTGAATGCCACTTCACACTCTGGAGACCAAAAGTATTTGACATTCTTCTGAAGCAAGTTGGAAAGAGGCTTGGCAATCTTGGAGAAGTTCTCAACGAACCTTCTGCAATAGCTGGCAAGACCCAGAAAACTGCGGAGTTGCTTGACGTTCTGAGGAGCTTCCCAGTTGACAATTGCTTCAACTTTCTCGGGATTTACCGCAATACTGTCAGCTGAGATGATATGGCCCAGGTACAAAACCTTATCGAGCCAGAATTCGCACTTGGAGAACTTAGCATAGAACTTATGCTCACGGAGTCGATCAAGAACCAGCCGTAAGTGCTTTTCGTGATCTTCTTCATTCTTGGAAAATACCAGAATATCATCCAGATACACAAGCACAAACTCGCCGGTGTAGGGGTTGAAGATGTAGTGCATCATTCTCGAGAAGGTAGGAGGAGCATTGGCGAGACCAAAGGACATGACTGTATACTCATATGAACCGAAACTCGTTCTGAAGGCAGTCTTGGGAATGTCTTTCTCGCGAATGCGAATTTGATTATAGCCCATTCGGAGATCGAGCTTAGAGAACACTTTAGCTCCTTTGAGCTGCTCGAACAGTTCGTTGATGTTGGGGAGCGGATACTTGTTCTTTATTGTCTTCTTGTTCAATGGCCGGTAATCGACGCAGAGGCGCTCCATGCCATCTTTCTTCTTGACAAATAAGACACCACAGCCCCAAGGAGACGTACTAGGCCTGATGAGACCCATACGCTCCTGTTGATCAAGCTGCTTCTTCAATTCCTTCAATTCTTTAGGAGAGAGCTTGTACGGACGTCGGCATGCTGTCTCAGTACCCGGCTCGAGTTCAATGACAAATTCCACCTGACAGTGTGGAGGCATGCCTGGAAGTTCTTCAGGAAAAACGTCTTGATATTCGTTCACCACCGGAATTTGAGATATGGCATTAATCTCGCCCTTGTCATTGAGAGAGAAAAGCCTGATAGTGTTATCCCTGGAGGCAAAGATAATCACATCTTCATCCGGATGAGTCATCTTGACTTCCTTCTGTGCACAATCAATGTGAGCATCATGCTGAGAAAGCCAATCCATCCCGAGGATGAGGTCAATGTCGGAATTACCAAGAACCACCGGAGAAGCCAAAAATCGATAATCACCCATGCGAATAGATACATCCGGAGCATATATACTGGAATGCATTCGTCTCCCCGGAGAAACAACTGATAACTCCCTTGGCAAACTTTTGATGTCCACATTATACTTGGATGCAAATGGTTGAGACATGAAAGAGCATGAAGCACCCGAATCAAATAACACTTTAGCAGGAAAAGAGTTAACTGGAAGGTTACCCAAAATCACATCAGAAGAATTCCCCGCTTGTGCTGCATTCATCAGATTCACCCTTGCTGCCTTGGGATTATGCTTGACAATAGCTGAACTGACAGGCGGAGGAGGTGGAAGACGCTTTGGGTTCGGACATCTGTTGGCATAGTGACCCTTCTGGCCATACTTGTTGCACACCACTTCTGAGAGAGAATGGAAATGAGAACCACTTGACTTGGAGCCTTGAGACTGAAACTGGTTCTTCGACTGGTTGCTCGGGTTGGGTGGGTGGGAGAAACCACGTCCACTAGAGTTCTTGTTGCTGTTGGAGTTGTTGTAAGGAGCTCGAATCACTGGAGGAGGAGGAAGCCAAAATTTCTGTTGTTTCGCAGCCAACTGAGACGATGAGGAAGAGTGAATGGCATCTCGAATCCTCTTTTTAGAAGCCTCCATCTTAAGCTGAGCTGCCTCTTGTTTCAAAGCCATGTTATAGAATTTGTCGAATTCATCGGGCTCGAACAAGGTGAGAGCAAGTTGAAGTTCATCTTTCAGGCCTCCGCGGAACTGGTAGATTTTGCTCTTGGCATCAGGAATGTCTTTCTTAGCATAGCGGGCGAGGTTTTGGAACTTGACATTATACTGGTAGACAGTCATAGAGCCCTGCTTCAGGTTGCGGAATTGCTCACGCATACCCTCGATGACACTTGTTGGAATATGGTGAGAGCGAAAGTCCTTGCAGAAATCCTCCCAAGAGATCACACGACCAGGCCTGGAGTCTTTGTACTGCTGCCACCAGTCAGCTGCTTGGTCTTTGAGTTGGAAGGCTGCAAACTTCACATAGTCCTCTTCCTTCACGTTACTGCACTCAAAATGCTTCTTTATGTCGGTTAACCAATCTTCAGCATCAAGAGGGTCGACACAGTAACTGAAAGCTTTTGGATTATTGGCCAAGAACTGGTTGAGGGTAGCATGGTGCTGCTGGTTGAAGAAGTTGCCTTGATTCCCTGGAACACCCTGATTAGCTTGATTAGCTTGCATCTGCTGCATCATCTGCATCAACATCTGGGTGTTCTGAGTTGTAGTTTGCATAATCGCTCTCCAAGCCTCAGACGGAGGAGGAGGGGAAGGAGGACGATCTGGAACCTCTTCACCCTCTGGGTTAGCGTTGGGAACCCTTTTCGGAGCCATCCTGAAAGAGATGACCACGAATCAGCAATTGATTGACAGAAGGTATAAGCTGAATCAATGGAATGAATTGCAACAAGTCTTCACAATATCGAACAATAGGAACGAATGAAATCATTCGAACAAGAGGAACGAATGAAATTCTCAGTTAAATGATAACATCAATCTTCACGAGAAGCCACATAGGGGACAAAAGAAAAATAATAAGAAAAACAACAAGGTACAGATGGAAACAAACACAAGATAGGAGCTTCGTTCTAACATCTTTGTGCTGAAAGCTTATGAACGCGTTACGAAAGGGTTTTGCAATCCCCGGATCAGCATAGCCAAGGACCCTTTAAGATGCAACTCCCGATCGGAACATCGGTCATAATACCACTTCACTCAATGTAGAACCTCGAACTCGCTAACCTGCATTC
The DNA here is from genome assembly GCA_902687465.1 of Secale cereale. Classification (NCBI taxonomy): domain Eukaryota; kingdom Viridiplantae; phylum Streptophyta; class Magnoliopsida; order Poales; family Poaceae; genus Secale; species Secale cereale. The sequence continues at coordinate 336,163,083 of LR738709.1, forward strand.
GTTGGAAGAATGCCTACGATCTACTGGATAAACCCACCTATGAATTTCCGAAAGATTCCAGTTATGCAATCAGGTGTTGGGGATACAGGGGAAGCACCGCGCAATCAACTCTAAACCTACATCCAGCTGTATCCATCCTTCAACACATAACCAGTGTTTCTCGGAAACTGTCTACCTCGGACCTTCGAAAAGCATCCACTATAACAAGCTATGGCAATACTCCCGAACTACCTCCCCAGTACTGGGTGATGTCGGGGTTATCTTGCCACTAACCGTATAGGAGAGATTTTCGATGTCGGCCGTCTTAAGTATTTAGTACTGCCGCAATATGCTTGTGACGACAATACCCCGAAGCTCAACTCCCCGGGACACTGCCACAACCCCTAATGTCATGAGGCATCGAGAACAATATTCTCGTCACAAGAACATCGAAACAATCCCAGAATACTCGCGAGATTCCTAAAAAACATTTGGTGCAATTTTTGAAAGTAGAAGAGGCAAGAGTAGACGTCAGGAGTCCTCACCAGAGAGAAAGGGGATGAGAAGCAAAGAAATCCTACTCTCCGATATAAATATAGGACTCAATTTTTTTTTCAGTGTGTGCCTAGACTCGACCGTCAACGATTCGATCAATCAGTGGGGGCTCCTAGGTCGGAGAGGGCTCTGAATACCAACTTGTAATGCCTAGGATGGGACTATATCTCCTACGTGTTGAGGCACGACTTAGAGACATAACCCCATGCTGGAATGATCGCAAGTCTGGTATCTTTGTACAACTCATGTAAAAGAGGGGGATGGAAAACATAAAATAGTTGGCTTACACTCGCCACGTCAGACAAATACAATACATGTCCAAATCATCATTCAATAAAACATCACAACCCTCTAAGGGTAAAATCCAAATGACAAGATACCAAACATAATTTAAATCCACAGGTCGGATCGAATCCTAGTAGAAGTCTCCACTACTGATCATCAGGATAACGAACATAGTATCGACTACGCTCCTCGTCGTACTCCCAATCTAGCTCGGTGCCATCACCTGGATAGCTCACCATCGGACCTGCATCTGGTGTGGGGAAGTAACTGTGAGCCACAGAGGACTCAGCAATCCCGTTCTCGGGTAACAAGACTATTTAAACCTTGGGAGAGGATAAGGCTGAAGAAAAGCGCAAGAGTCTGCAGCAGCAACTAGCACTAGCTTACGTGAAAGAGTGCGAGAAGAGAAGTGCCTCGGTCGAGAGGTGATCACGGAGTGATCCTAGCTAAAGCTCAACAAACATAACCCCACCGTGTTCAACTCTCGAATCCCTATTCGTAAATTGACAGTCACGGTACACACGCTGGTAGTGTATTAGAACAATGTGTCAAGTTATCTACAACCGGATATTAACAAGGTCCCATCTGCCACATAACCGCGGGCACGGCTTTCGAAAGTTCATAACCCTGCAGGGGTGTTCCAACTTGGCCCATTACAAGCCCACGATCCGTGGAGTCGCAACTCCAAGGTGGGAAGACCCGAGTATTCTCGGAATCCCGTGCTCAAGATACTCCGAACTAAGGTAAGGCTAATCCAGCAAATCCTCCCGGCGTGTCGACACCCTGATACTAGCCGCGCGTATCTAGTCTCAGGACACGACCGGATGGGTGAGGCTATAGGTGTATGCCAGATACCTCGGGTTTCCCCAAGGCGGCCCCGCAGGACCCCCATTTCGGACCAACACTCATGTGGAGCACTGGCCCGGGGTTGTTGATTAAGAAAGAGGGTTAATTACTCCCTATGCAAGTTATTTAGTTATTAGGCAAATAGTACCAATGTTGGGACTTGCTGGAAAAGACTTAGCACTTAGCGGTTTAACGAGGGGGGCCCATAAACCCCAACCGTGTGAGGAACACATAATCAAGGAACATAACACCAGTTTAAACGGTTCCTAGCGGCATGAGTGGAACAAATCACCAAGCAAAAGGCTTAGCCTTCCACCCTTGCCAATATATAGATGATTTCATTTAGCAAGTATTATAGTGTGATATAACCCGACAAACTTCAACATGGAGCAAGCATCTTCAACTTCACCTGCAACTAGCAACGCTATAAGAGGGGGCTGAGCGAAGCGTACTTAGCCATTCAACGGTTTGCATAGGTAGGGTGGTTAAACATGGTCATGGTTACAAGTAGGAGGCTGACAGGAAAAACATGGGAATCGAGGCAAAACTAAAGATCAAGACTTCTAGCAATAGGCAAAATAGTAATGGTATCCGGGTTCGGTCATCTTGCCTGAAGAGTAGTTGTTCGGATCGTAAGGAGGGTCCTCGTGCTCAACCTCGGTAGTAACCTCGTGCTCGTACTCGTACTCGGTCTCAGCTTCCGGCTCTAAACAATACAATCACACAAGGCACGAATCAACAAGATGCAATGTGCACACCAAAATGATGGATGCATGATGGATGCACTATGAGAGCACACGGAGCACGGAAAAATAAACATTCAAGCAAAAGCTTAAAAACAATATAACAATAGGATATTATGAATCTACACGGAAAATCAATCAAGTTTCATATAAGACTTGCTGAAAACGGAGCTACGGGCTAAAAGTTACACACAAAACAATAAACATGCGAAAGCTGAAAATTACAGCAACATAGCAACTTCGGAGCACACGATAATTCAGCTACAACACTCAAATATCATGGCAAAGAGCATGAACAGAAACTAGACATATCCTACAGCAAATAAGTCCAAAGGTGCACCCCCAAAGGAGCCACGGATCAATAGCAACAAGCTTAGACATATTGAACTTGACAACAAAATCCTGACAGCAGTAATTTATTGCAACTTTGGAGCCAAAGTTAAATATACTACAACCACTCAAATAAGCATGTGAGAACATGAATGGATAGCCAACAATATATACTATAAGGAACCATCGAGAGTTACTCCAAAACTATCATGGATTGTCCTAGAACAGCAAGCAAACATGGCATCTGAGAATTTCAGATTCCAGACTTAGTGAAATTTCACTAAGTGTTAAAACAGCAGTTTCATCATGGCATCTTCGAGAGCAAGTTTAAGTCACCTCAAAACTAAACATGGCAAGTGGTAAGCACCACATCAAAGTACACATGATGGTGATTCCGAAACACACAAGCATGCATCAAGGAGATAAACACAACGATAGCAATGAGCTCAACAAGATGGCATCTCATAACAAGTAAAACAACATCACAGCCATATGGCACTTTGCAACGAAGATATACATGGCAAGATTAAATCTATCATGCCACCTAACACAAACAACATGTAGAGCATGGCAAGACAAACACGTGGACATGTCATTTGCATCATTCGGATAAACGAGCTAAAAAATATCACTATGCAAAGATGGCATAAAAACATCACTAACAGAAGTTTATATCGGGATGCACTCTTGCAACAGAAAATAAGCATCTAGATTACCACAAACATGCATGGCACAATGGAATGAAACGTAGTGTTAGTCACCACGAACGTCTGGACATGTCATTTGCGCAAAACGGAGCAACATACAAAAAGTTATCCACGTTAGAAATATGCATAAGACAACACAAAACAGGGGATTTAGAGGATAATTGAGGTCAACCTTCTCAGATCTGAAGGTGCGGGCCGGATCTGGAGCAGGCCCGTGGAAAAGCGGAGACGGGCCGGCGGCTGCTGGATCTGCGCGGCCCGGCGAAGGGGAGGCGGCGCGGCCTGCGGAGGAGGGCCCGCGAAGGATCGGGCCACCGGCGCGGAGGACGACGGGATGGGCCGGCCCTTCTGGCGACCTGCGGCTTGGGGCCGGTGGAGGCGCGGGAGCCTGGCGCGGCCTGGGCGCCCGACGCGGCGCGGGCCCGCGGGTGGGGAGGCGGCCCAGCGGGAGGCTGCGGAGGAGGCCTCGGCTCCTGGCGGGCGCTGGCGAAGCGAGCTGGAGGCGGGCCTCCGGCGCTGCGAGATGATGTAGCGGCCTAGCGGAGGAAGATCGGCCCAGGCGCCGCGGGAGCTTCGAGCGGGAGGCGGCGGCCTGTGGAGCTGGCGATCTGGATCGCGGGAGGCCCGACGAGGCGCTGCGCTGGAGATCGTTGACCTGGATCGATCTAGATCCAGGCGACGAGAAGGCGGCGGCTGGGAGGCTTCGGTCCTTCGATGGAAAACGGCGTGGCGACTCCTCGCTCGCTCGAGGCGGCGGCTGGGCAACGTCCAGGTGCTGAAATTGAGGCAGGGAGCTGAAAAAGAGGGGAGATTAGGGGAGAAGCTAGGGATGCCCAAAAATGGACATGGGGGGGGGTCTAAATATAGCAGTTTTGGCTAGGGTTAGGGGTTTTGGGGGTTTTAGAGCCCTCCGATCGCGATCCGACGGATCCGATCGCGAGGGGAGTTAGGATGGGCCAAGAGGAGGGAAGTGGGCTGTTGAAGGGGTGTCTTGGACCTCAAAGTGGAGGCACTTTGAGCCCACGAGAATAACTGTTGGGGTAGCAAACGGACTCGAAACGCGACGAGATTTGACAGGCGGGTTATACACACCAAAACAACAACACACGACAAGACTCGCGCCAAAATGGTAACGTTACACGGCCAAACAACAAAGTAGGCCTACGGGACGCCACGGACACGTGAGGGAGCTCCGGAACGCGAAACGGACAACGGGAAGGAACGCGTGGAACCGGATGCAACCGACAACACAAATGCAATGCGATGCACATGACTACATGATATGAATGAATGCCACACACGCACACAACAAAACGACGAAAACCCGAAAGACAAAGAACCCGGAATGGAATAGATGAAGCCGGAGATATATTATATGCCCAAAAGGGAAAGTATTACATCCGGGGCATTACACCCAATCCTTTTTGTAGCAAAAGGACAAGCCTGGATAAACTCTTATATAAAGGAAAGCGCTGCCAAGGACACATGGGAATTATCGTCAAGCTAGTTTTCATCACGATCATCTGATTCGCGTTCGGTACTTTGATAACTTGGTATGTGGGTGGACCGGTGCTTGGGTGCTTTCCTTACATGGACAAGACTCCCACTTATGGTTAACCTCTAATGCAAGCATACGCAACTACAAAAGAAGTATTAAGGCAAACCTAACCATTGCCTGAAACATGTGGATCCAAATCAGCCCCTTACGAAGCAACACATAAACTAGGGTTTAAGCTTCTGTCACTCTAGCAACCCATCATCTACTTATTACTTCCCAATGCCTTCCTCTAGGCCCAAATAATGGTGAAGTGTCATGTAGTCGACGTTCACATGACACCACTAGAGGAGAGACAACATACATCTCATCAAAATATCGAACGAATACCAAATTCACATGACTACTAATAGCAAGACTTGTCCCATGTCCTCAGGAACAAAAGTAACTACTCACAAGACATAATATTGTTTATGATCATAGGGGTATTAATATGCATAATGGATCTGAACATAAGATCTTCCACCAAATAAACCAACTAGCATCAACTACAAGGAGTAATCAACACTACTAGCAACCCACAGGTACCAATCTGAGGTTTGGGTACAAAGATTGGATACAAGAGATGAACTAGGGTTTGAGAGGAGATGGTGCTGGTGAAGATGTTGATGAAGATAGCCCTCCCCAAGATGGGAGAGTTGTTGGTGATGACGGCGGTGACGATTTCCCCTCCCGGAGGGAAGTATCTCCGGCAGAACAGCTCTGCCGGAGCCCTAGATTGGTTTCTGCCTCGGTTCCGCCTCGAGACGGTGGCATCTGGTCCCGAAAGCCTCATGATGATTTTGTCCAGGTCAAAACACCTCATATAGGAGAAGATGGGCATCGAGGGCCTTCTGGCTGGTCCACAAGACAGGGGGCGTGACCTGGGCAGGGGGCGCGCCCCCCACCCTCGTGGACAGCCGGTGGCCCCCCTCGTGAGCTTCTTTCGCCAGGTATTTTTTATATTTTCTGAAACGGAGTTCTGTTGAGTTTCGGGGCTTTTGGAGTTATGCGGAATAGGTTTCTAAAGTTTGCTCCTTTTCCAGCCCAGAATTCCAGCAGCCGGCATTCTCCCTCTTCTTGTAAACCTTGTAAAATAAGAGAGAAAAGGCATAAGTATTGTGACAAAACATATAATAACAGCCCATAATGCAATAAATATCAACATATAAGCATGATGCAAAATGGACGTATCAGTGCACCAGTTTGGCGAAGAGATGGTGATACAAGTGCAATATGGATGGTAGATATTGGTTTTTGTAATCTGAAATTATAAAAACAGCAAGGTAATAAGTAATAAAAGTGAGCGAAAACGGTATTGCAATGCTACGAAACAAGGCCTATGGTTCATACTTTCACTAGTGCAAGTTCTCTCAACATTAATAACATAATTAGATCATATAACAATCCCTCAACATGCAACAAAGAGTCACTCCAAAGTCACTAATAGCGGAGAACAAATGAAGATGTTATTGTAGGGACGAAACCACCTCAAAGTTCTTCTTTCCGATCAATCCATTGGGCTATTCCTATAAGTGTCACAAACAGCCCTAGAGTTCGTAGTAAAATAACACCTTAAGACACAAATCAACCAAAACCCTAATGTCACCTAGATACTTCAATGTCACCACAAGTTTCCGCGGGTATGATTATACAATATGCATCACACAATCTCAGATTCATCTATTCAAACCAACACACAGAACTTCAAAGAGTACCCTCCAAGTTTCTACTGGAGAGTCAAGACGAAAACGTGTGCCAACCCCTTTGCATATATTCCCAAGGTCACGGAACCCGCAAGTTGATCACCAAAACATACATCAAGTGAATCAATAGAATACCCGATTGTCACCACAGGTATCCCACGCAATACATACATCAAGTGTTCTCAAATCCTTAAAGACTCAATCTGATAAGATAACTTCAAAGGGAAAACTCAATCCATTAAAAGAAGGTAGATGGGGAGAAACATCATAAGATCCAACTATAATAGCAAAGCTCACGGTAAATCAAGATCGTGCCAAATCAAGAACATGAGAGAGAAAGAGAGATAAAACACATAGCTACTAGTACAAACCCTCAGCCCCGAGGGTGAACTACTCCCTCCTCGTCATGGAGAGCGCCGGGATGATGAAGATGGCTACCGGTGATGGATCCCCCCTCCGGTAGGGTGCCGGAACAGGGTCCCGATTGGTTTTTGGTGGCTACAGAGGCTTGCGGCGGCGGAAATCCCAATCTATATTATTTTCTGGAGCTTTGGGGATTTATAGGAGAGGTTGGCATCGAGAACAAGTCAGGGGGCCCCACGGAGAGTCCACGAGGCATAGGGGCGCGCCCCAGGGGGGTGGGCGCGGCCTCCACCCTCATGGGGCCCACGGGCCTCCCCTCCGATAACTCTTCGTTCTAGTATTTTTTACATTTTCCAAAAAAAATCTCCGATGATTTTCAGCGCATTCCGAGAACTTTTATTTATGCACAAAAACAACACCACGATAGTTCTGCTGAAAAAAACGTCAGTCCGGGTTAGTTCTAACCAAATCATACCAAAATCATGTAGAAATATTATAAACATGCCATGAATACATCAAAAATTATAGATACATTGGAGACATATCAGGTGCCCCTAGATCCAATCTAGGAGTGGTGGCCAAGAAAGGGAAACCCTAGTTGGGTTTGGGCGCCTCCCCTTAGGTGCCTCGGCCCCCATGGCAAGTGGAGGAAACCCTAGGGAGGCGCCCCGCAAAGCAACATGGGAACGGGGCTTGGGGGTGCACAACCCCTTAGTGGGCTGGTGTGCCCCTCCCCTTGGCCCATGAGGCCCCCAACACTTGCCGGGGCCTCCCGAAACCCCTTTCGGTCATGCTGGTCATCACCCGATACTACCGGAACACTTCCGGACTACAATACCCTTCGCCAATACATCAATCTTCACCTCTGTACCATTCCGGAGTTCCTTGTCACATTCGGGATGTCATCCGGGACTCCGAACAACCTTCGGTAAGCACCATAATGACTCAACTATACTTATATCATCACCAAACGTTAAGTGTGCAGACCCTACGGGTTCGAGAACTATGAAGACATGACCGAGACACCTCTATGGTCAATAACCAATAGCGGGACCTGGATGCCCATATTGGTTCCCACATATTCTATGAAGATCTTATCAGCCGAACCTCGATGTCAAGGATTCAGTCAATCCCGTATGTAGTTCCCTTTGTCTATCGGTATGTTACTTGCCCGAGATTAGATAATCAGTATCTCCATACCTAGTTCAATCTCGTTACCGGAAAGTCTCTTTACTCGTTCCATAATACAAGATCTTGTGCCTAACTCATTAGTCACATTTCTTGCAAGCTTATTGTGATGATGTATTATCGAGTGGGCTCTGAGATACCTCTCCGTCATACGAAGTGAAAAATCCCAGTCTTGATCCATGCCAATGATGACCCACAAGTGTAGGGGATCTATCGTAGTCCTTTCGATAAGTAAGAGTGTTGAACCCAACGAGGAGCAGAAGGAAATGATAGGAAGTTTTCAGTAAGGTATTTTCTACAAGCACTGAAATTATAGGTAACCGATAGTTTTGTGATAAGGTAATTGGTAGCAAGTGACAAAAGGTAAAAGTAAATATGTGCAGCAAGATGGCCCAATCCTTTTTGTAGCAAAGGACAAGCCTAGACAAACTCTTATATAAAGGAAAGTGCTCCCGAGGACACATGGGAATTATTGTCAAGCTAGTTTTCATCACGATCGTCTGATTCGCGTTCGATACTTTGAGAATTTGGTATGTGGGTGGACCGGTGCTTGGGTGCTGTCCTTACTTGGACAATCCTCCCACTTATGATTAACCTCTAATGCAAGCATCCGCAACTACAAAAGAAGTATTAAGGTAAACCTAACCATAGCACGAAACATATGGATCCAAATCAGCCCCTTACGAAGCAACGCATAAACTAGAGTTTAAGCTTCTGTCACTCTAGCAACTCATCATCTACTTATTACTTCCCAATGCCTTCCTCTAGGCCCAAATAATGGTGAAGTGTCATGTAGTCGACGTTCACATGACACCACTAGAGAGACAACATACATCTCATCAAAATATCGAACGAAGACCAAATTCTCATGACTACTAATAGCAAGACTTCTCACATGTCCTCAGGAACAAAAGTAACTACTCACAAGACATAATATGGTTCATGATCAAAGGGATATTAATATGCATAATGGATCTGAACGTATGATCTTCGACCAAATAAACCAACTAGCATCAACTACAAGGAGTAATCAACACTACTAGCAACCCACAGGTACCAATCTGAGGTTTGGGTACAAAGATTGGATACAAGAGATGAACTAGGGTTTGAGAGGAGATGGTGCTGGTGAAGATGTTGATGAAGATATCTCTCCCCAAGATGGGGGAGTTGTTGGTGATGACAGCGGTGACGATTCCCCCTCCCGAAGGGAGGTATCCCCGGCAGAACAGCTCTGCCGGAGCCCTAGATTGGTTTCCGCCTCGGTTCCGCCTCGAGAATTCTTGCAGCAAGAGAACCCATCTAATAAGTCTAGGATTAGCATATTTCTTTTCCATAAGGTATTTGATAGCAGCATGATCAATGTGAATAGTTACTTTAGAATCAGCGATATAGGGTCTAAACTTATCACAAGCAAATACAGCTGCTAAAAATTCTTTCTAAGTAGGAGCATAGTTTCTTTGGGCACTATCTAGAGTTTTACTAGCATACTGGATAACATTCATTTACTTATCAACTCTTTGCCCTAAAACAGCACCTACAGCATAATCGCTAGCATCGCACATAATCTCAAAGGGTAAATTCCAGTTAGGAGGCTGGACAATGGGTGCAGAGATCAATGCTTTCTTTAGTATTTCAAATGCTTCTAGACAATCATCATCAAAGACAAAAGGAATATCTTTTTGTAAGAGATTAGTCAGATGCCTGTAGATTTTGGAGAAGTCCTTTATGAACCTCCTATAAAACCCGGAATGAGCAAGGAAACTTCATATACCTTTGATGTCCTTAGGGCATGGCATCTTTTCAATAGCATCAACTTTAGCTTTGTCAACTTCAATAGCTCTTTCAAAAAATTTATGTCCCAAGACAATGCCTTCATTGACCATAAAGTGGCACTTCTCCCAATTCAAGACAAGATTAGTGTCTTCACATCTTTGCAAAACTCGATCAAGGTTGCTTAAGCAATCATTAAAAGAAGTTTCGTAAACGGAGAAATCATCCATGAAAACCTTAACAATCTTTAAACAAAAATCAGAGAATATAGCCATCATGCATCTTTGAAAGGTAGCAGGTGCATTACATAAACCAAAAGGCATACGTCTATAAGCAAACGTACCGAAAGGACAAGTAAAAGTGGTCTTTTCTTGATCCCCTTTTGACACAGGTATTTCAGAGAAACCAGAATAACCATCTAGAAAACAAAAATGAGTATGTTTGGATAACCTTTCTAGCATTTGATCAATAAATGGCAAGGGGTAATGATCTTTCTTAGTAGCTTTATTTAACTTATGGAAATGAATTACCATCCTATAACCTGCAACTATTCTTTGCGGGATCAATTCATCTTTATCATTAGGAACGACAGTCATACCACCTTTCTTAGGGACACAATGAACAGGACTTACCCACTGACTATCAGCCACTGGATAGATAATACCTACCTCTAGAAGCTTTAGTATTTCCTTTCTTACCACTTCTTTCATCTTAGGATTTAACCGTCATTGATAGTCAATTACCGGTTTAGTATTTTCTGCCAATTTTATCTTGTGTTGGCATATAGTGGGACTAATGCCCTTAAGATCGTCCAGAGTATATCCAATAGCAGCACAGTGCTTCTTTAGAGTTTTCAATAATTTTTCTTCTTCCTGCTCTGAAAGGTCAGCACTAATAATAACAGGATATCTCTTGTTTTCATCAAGATAAACATACTTAAGATTATTAGGTAAAGGTTTAAGTTCAAACACGGGATCACCCTTGGGTGGAGGAGGATCCCCTAGGATTTCAACAGGCAAGTTGTTTTTCAATACTGGTCCCTGATTAAAGAATATTTCATCTATTTCCCTTCTCTCATTCATATGCATATCATTTTCATGGTCTAGCAAGTATTGTTTTAAAGGATCATTAGGAGGCACATCAATAGAAGCAAGACCAATAATTTCATCCTTACTAGGTAGTTCTTTATCAAGGGGTTGTCTACGGAACTTAGCAAAGTTAAAATATTGAGACATATCCCCTAATCCAGCAGTAACAATATCTTTCAGGCAATCTATCTTAGCATTAACAATATTCAAGAAGGGTCTACCGAATATAATGGGATAAAATGCATCTTGTGGAAAACTAAGAACAAGAAAATCAGTAGGGTATTTAACCTTCCCACACAAGACTTCAACATCTCTAACAATCCCAAATGGTGAAATAGTGTCTCTATTAGCTAGCTTAATAGTAACATCTATCCTTTCTAGCTCAACAGGTGCAATGTCATGCATAATTTCTTGATACAAGGTATGAGGGATAATACTCGCACTAGCACCCACGTCACATAAACCATGATAGCAATGATCTCCTATCTTAACAGAGATAAAATGCAAGCCTACAATAGGTCTATGTTTATTCCTAGCATTGGGTTTGGCTATTCTAGCAGACTCTTCTTGGAGGTAAATAACATGTCCATCTAAATCTTCTACCAAGAGATCTTTAACCATAGCAACACTAGATTCAACTTTAATTTGCTCAGAGGGTGTAGGTGTTTTAGTATTACTCTTACGAACTATAGTTGAAGCTTTAGCATGATCCTTTATCCTAACAGGGAAAGGTGGTTTCTCAATATAAGCAGTAGGAATAATAGGATCAACATTATAAGTGATAGTCTTTTCTTCAACTTTAATAGGTTCAACTACTTTTACTTCAATAGGGGGATGATATTTAAACCACTTCTCCTTGGGGAGATCAACATGAGTAGCAAATAATTCACAGAAAGAAGCTACTATCTCAGAGTCAAGTCCATATTTAGTGCTAAACTCACGGAAAACATCGGTATCCATAAAAGCTTTAACACAATCAAACTGAGGGGTTATACCTGACTCCTTACCTTCGTCGAGATCCCAATATTTAGAGTTTCGTTTAATTCTTTCCAATAAGTCCCATTTGAATTCAATAGTATTCATCATAAAAGAACCAGAACAAGAAGTATCGAGCATGGAGCGATTATTGAGAGAAAGCCGAGCATAATTTTTTTTAATAATCATATTTCTTGAGAGCTCATGATTTGGGCATGAATGTAACATTGACTTAAGCCTCCCCCAAGCTTGAGCGATGCTTTCTCCTTCGCGAGGCCAAAAATTATGAATATAATTACGATCACGATGAACCTGGTGCATAGGGTAGAACTTCTGATGAAATTCCAGCTTTAGATGATTATAGTTCCATGATCCAATATCATCACATAGCCTAGACCATGTCAATGCATCTCCCTTCAAAGATAAAGGGAAGACCTTCTTCTTGATAACATCCTCGGGCATACCTGCAAGTTTAAATAATCCACAAACTTCATCCACATAGATTAGTTGTAAGTCGGGATGCAGTGTCCAGTTTCTTGTAAAAGGATTTTCAAGCAGTTTCTCTATCATACCCGAAGGAATTTCAAAGCAAACATTTTCAGTAGGTGCAGTAGGTTGAGGAGCAACTCTTTGCTCTTTTGGTTGGGGTGAAGATACCCCAAACAAGCCCCTCAAAGGATTTTGAGCCATAGTAACAAGTGACAATAAATTTCAGCACACTATATAAATTTTTCCTTACCAAATTCCACTTACCAAAGGCGCTTCACTCCCTGACAACGGCGCCAGAAAAGAGTCTTGATGACCCACAAGTGTAGGGGTTCTATCGTAGTCCTTTCGATCAGTAAGAGTGTCGAACCCAACGAGGAGCAGAAGGAAATGATAGGCAGTTTTCAGTAAGGTATTTTCTGCAAGCACTGAAATTATAGGTAACATATAGTTTTGTGATAAGGTAATTGATAGCAAGTGACAAAAGGTAAAAGTAAATAGGTGCAGCAAGATGGCCCAATCCTTTTTGTAGAAAAAGGACAAGCCTGGACAAACTCTTATATAAAGGAAAGCGCTCCCGAGGACACATGGGAATTATCGTCAAGCTAGTTTTCATCACAATCGTCTGATTCACGTTCGGTACTTTGAGAATTTGGTCTGTGGGTGGACCGGTGCTTGGGTGCTATCCTTACTTGGACAAGCCTCCCACTTATGATTAACCTTTGACGCAAGCATCCGCAACTACAAAAGAAGTATTAAGGTAAACCTAACCATAGCATGAAACATATGGATCCAAATCAGCCCCTTACGAAGCAACGCATAAACTAGGGTTTAAGCTTCTGTCACTCTAGCAACCCATCATCTACTTATTACTTCCCAATGCCTTCCTCTAGGCCCAAATAATGGTGAAGTGTCATGTAGTCGACGTTCACATGACACCACTAGAGGAGAGACAACATACATCTCATCAAAATATCGAACGAAGACCAAATTCACATGACTACTAATAGCAAGACTTCTCCCATGTCCTCAGGAACAAAAGTAACTACTCACAAGACATAATATGGTTCATGATCAGAGGGATATTAATATGAATTATGGATCTGAACATATGATCTTCCACCAAATAAACCTACTAGCATCAACTACAAGGAGTAATCAACACTACTAGCAACCCACAGGTACCAATCTGAGGTTTGGGTACAAAGATTGGATACACGATATGAACTAGGGTTTGAGAGGAGATGGTGCTGGTGAAGATGTTGATGAAGATAGCTCTCCCCAAGATGGGGGAGTTGTTGGTGATGACGGCGGTGACAATTTCCCCCTCCTGGAGGGAAGTATCCCCAGCAGAACAGCTCTGCCGGAGCCCTAGATTGGTTTCCGCCTCGAGACGGTGGCGTCTGGTCCGGAAAGCCTCCTTATGATTTTTCCAGTTCAAAACACCTCATATAGGAGAAGATGGGCATCGGGGGGGCGTCGGTGGGCCCACGAAACGGGGGGCGCGCCCTGAG
>LR738709.1:336177240-336207636 GCA_902687465.1 Secale cereale
GGGGGGGGGCGCCCCCCACCCTCGTGGACAGCAGGTGGCCCCCCTCGTGAACTTCTTTCGCCACATATTTTTTATATTTTCTGAAACGGAGTTCTGTGAAGTTTCGGGGCTTTTGGAGTTGTGCAGAATAGGTTTCCAAAGTTTGCTCCTTTTCCAGCCCAGAATTCCAGCTGCCAGCATTCTCCCTCTTCATGCAAACCTTGTAAAATAAGAGAGAAAAGGTATAAGTACTGTGACATAACATGTAATAACAGCCCATAATGCAATAAATATCAACATAAAAGCATGATGCAAAATGGACGTATCAGCCAACTCAACAGACACCCTGAGAGATACCTGTAGAGGCACCCAGTTACGTTGCGACGTTTGGTACACACAAGGTATTCCTCCGGTGTCAATGAGTTGCATGATCTCAGGGCCATAGTAACATATATACTTTGACATGCATAAAACGATAGCAATAAACTTGATACGATCATATGCTACACTTATAGTTTGGGTCTCGTCCAACACATCATTCTCCTAATGATGTGATCCTATTATCAAATGACAACTCATGTCTATGGCTAGGAAACCATAGCCATCTTTGAGCAAAGAGCTAGTCCTGTAGAGGCTGACTAGGGACATCTTGTTGTCTATGTATCCACACAGGTATTTGAGTTTCTGATCAATACGATTCTAGCATGGATTATAAACGATTATCATGAACAAGGAAATATGATAATAACCAATTTATTATTGCCTCTGGGCATATCCCCAATAGTATCCCACTTGCCCTAGAGACAATAATTGTAGGGACAATTACATTTGAGCCCCTAGTTGTGTCACACCCGTGTGTTTTGCCCCTAAATTCAAAAAACCCTCGTTTTTGTCCAAGCTTGTTTGCTCCTCTTATGCTTTTGCCCTTTGGCCGTTTGACCACAACTTTGAAAACTTCATAACGAATTCATACTAACTCAGAAAAATGTAAATAAGATATCAAAATGTTCGAAATAACATCACCCATAAGTGCATGTCATTTGCATTCATGACAACAGTGCTGAAAAGTCTATACCTCAGTTTGAGCTCATATGATTTTTTTTGGATTTTCAACACTTTTGTCATGAATGCAAATGATGTGCACATATAGGTGATGTTTTTCCGAAAATTTTGATATCTTATATGCATTTTTCCGAGTTAGTATGAATTCGTTATGATGTTTTCAAACTTACTGTCAAACGGTCAAATGGCAAAAGCATAAGAAGAGGAAACGAACTTGGGCAGAAACGAGGGTTTTTTGAATTTAGGGGGAAAACACACGGGTGTGACACAACTAGGGGCTCAAATGTAATTGTCCCATAATTGTAATGCCCCAGATGTAACACTTTCCCTATATGGCAATATATAAACTTTGGCTTCATCAATTCCTTTCCGGGTTCTTCTTCATTTCGGGTTTTCTTCATTTTGTCGTGTGCGTGTGTGCATTTCATCCATGTCATGTTGTCATGTGCATTGCATTGCTTTTGTGTTGTCACTTGCATCCGGTCCCACTCGTCTCTTCCCGTTGTCCGTTTCGAGTTCCGACGCTCTCACCACGTGCCCGTGGCATCTCCGAGTACTTCTTTCGTGTGTGGCCGTGTAACGTTTCCGGAATGTCGTGAGACTTGTCGTGTGATGTTGTTTTGGTACGTGTAGGCCGCCTGTCAAGTTTCGTCGTGTTTGGAGTTCGTTTGGTACTCCAACGGTTAACCTAGTAGGCTAAAAGAACCTCTTCTTTGAGGCCCAAGAACCCCTCCACAACAGCCCACCAACCCAGCACAACACTTCCCATCATCTCGGTCGTCGAATTGTGATCGCGTGGCCGAAAACCGCTCCCCATTTGGACTCTCCTAGCTCCTTGTGCCTATAAAAACGTCCCCCCTTGTCATTTTCGTCCAAAAAACCCTAGCTCTCTTCCCTCCACCGCCGCCGGACACGTCCGGACCGAGCCGGACGCGTCCGCCCGCCGCCACCGACCACTTGCAGCTTGCCACGTGGCCGCCGCCGCCGTCCCACCGCACCGGCCCGCGAGGCCCGAAGCGGGCCCGCCGCCGCCCTCCGGGCCCGTCCCGCCGCGCGACCTCCGCTCCCCGCGCTTCGACCTCCACCGGTCTCCCTCGCCGGTCGCTATCGCCGGCTGCGCGACCCTCGCCGCCGGCCCGTACTGCCCCGCCACCGCCGGGCCTCAGCCACCGTGCCGCCGCGGCTCAAGAACTTTGCCGCCCCGAGCTTCAAGCCCCAGGTCGCCGCCGGCGCCCGTCGTCCGCCGCCCCTCGCCGTCCTCCTCCGGCCGAGCTCGCCGGCCGGCCCCGCCACCTCTCCGCCCGGCCGCCTCGCCCGAGGGCCGAGGTCGCCGCCCCGCGCGCCGATCCCGTCGTCCGCCGACGATCCCGATCCGATCGGCCGGATCGGCTGCCCCGAACCCTAACGGGTCCCGGCGCCCGCTTCGCCCGCGGACCCGCTTCGCCCGACCAGTTGACCCGGCCCGATCCTCCATTGACCAGATCTGAGGTTGAATTTTCCTCCAAGTCCTTTTTGCATTTTGTTGCCTGATGGCTTATTGTGATGGCGATATCTTTTAGTGTGCTAGTCCGATTTGTGCATATGATATGTCAAAATGATCGTAGTGATGTGTACTACGTTTTGTTCCATTGTGTCATGCTTGTTTGAGTCCATCTAGATGTCATAATCTTCGTGACAAGAGTGCTACTTGATATAAACTGCTGCTACTTGTTATTTTCATGCCATGTTTGAGATGTGATAACTTGGTGCATGTTTATTCAAATGAAGCAAATGATATGTCAAAATGTTCATCATGAGATGCTCTACATGTTGGTTGCTATAGCATGCATGTTAGAGTTCATATTGCCATGTTTATCTCTGTGGCAAAAGTGCATGTGGCTGTTAGGTTTTGTAATTTGTTACGAGATGCCTAGTTGAGGAGCTCGTTGCTATTGATGTGTTTGTCCCCATGTCACATGCTCATATGTTTTAGATTCTCCATCATGTGATCTTTGCTGTGGTGCAAACCATTTGCCATGTTATGATTTAAGATGACTTAAACATGCTCGCAAACATGTCATGCTAATGTTACTGTTTTAACACTTAGTGAAATTTCACTAAGTCTGGAATCTGTAATATCCTGATGCTATGTTTGCTTGATGTCCTAGGCAAATCCATGTTAGTTTTGGGGTGTCCATTGATCATTCCTTGTTGTATATGTTGTTGTCTATCCATCCATGCCCTCACTTGCTCATTTGGGTTGCTGTAGAATATTTAATTCTTGCTCCCAAGTTGCTATAAGATATCGCTGTTAGGTTTTTATTGTCATGATCAAAATGTTGTAGCTTGTTGCTATTGATCCATGCCTCCTATGGAGATGCTCCAATGGAGTTGTTTGCTGTATGATATGTATACTTCATGTCCATGCTTCTTGTCACCATGTTTGAGTGCTGTAGAGTATATATTTCTTGCTCCAAAGTTGCTATGTGGCTGTTAATTTCAGCCTTCCATTGTTTTTTGTTTCGGGTGTATCTTTTAGTCCGTTGCTCTGCTTTGAGCGTGCCCTACATGAAACTTGTGTGATTTTGTTTGTAAATTCATAGTATCATCTTGGTTACATGTTTGGAGTATGTTTGCTTGATGTTTGGGTGCATCTTGCACCGTTGCCATGCTTAACTTGTTTTGCTCATATCTTCTAGACCGTAGCTCCGTTTTAAACAAACTTTATATGAAACTTGACTAGATTTTCGTATAGATTATCATGGTGCATCTTAACTTGCTGTTTAACAACTTCAACTTAAGGTTTGTTCAGATCTGAACTAATTTCAAACTATGCATATGAGGACTTACCGGATTTGTCTTAAGTAGTTTCCGGCCTCATTTAAACTTGTTGTTCTTATGTTGTTTCTCTGTTCTTCCTACCTTGCCATGTTTTTCATCCTATATAGATCTGTCTTGCATCCTACTTGCTTGAGCATAGTCTTGTTCTTGTGTTGTTCTGGTGTGCTTCCTATGTTGTCATGTAATGCATCCTAAGTGCATATGCAGTGCATCCTAAGTGCATCATACGTGCATCCTGTAGATTGTGCATTGCACCTTGTTTGATTTCGTGCCTCGTTTGTTCTTGTGTTGAGTAGAGCCGGAAGCCGAGACTGAGTACGAGAACGAGGTTACTACCGAGGTTGAGAACGAGGAGACGTCTTACGATCCCATCGACGACTCGACAGGCAAGATGACCTGACCCAGATATCATTACTATCTTTGCCTATTGCTAGAAGTCTCGCTCTTTAGCTTATTGCCTCGATGCCGTTGTTTGTTTGTCAGCCTCCTATTGTAACCATGAATCTGCCTAACCACCCAACCTAGCAAAACCTTTGTTTGGCTACGTAGGCTTCGCTCAGCCCCTCTTATAGCATTGCTAGTTGCAGGAGAAGATTTGAAGATTCTTGCTTCATGTTGAAGCTTGTTGGGATATCACACTATATAAACTCTTAAACTAAAAATCATCTATATATTGGTAATGGGTGGAAGGCTAAGCCTCTTGCTTGGTGATTTGTTCCACTCATGCCGCCCTAGGAACCGTATAAACCGGTGTTATGTTCCTTGATTATGCCTTCCTAAAACGGTTGGGGTTATGGGACCCCCTCGATAACCCGCTTAGCGCTAAACCTTTTCCAGCAAGGCCCGGCATTGGTACTCCATTCGCCTAATAACTGAAACTTGCTTAGGGACTAGCTATCCCCTTTTCTTAATCAACCCCCGGGCCAGTGCTCCACATGAGTGGTTGTCCAAACTAGAGCACTGTGCGGTCCGCCCCTTGGCAACTTGGGGTATCTGGTACCTGTACGCTTCGAGACTAGATACGCGCGGCTACTGTCAGGGTGTCGGCATGCCGGGAGGTCTTGCTGGATCTGTTTTACCTATGTCAGTATATCTTGAGCACGGGATTCCGAGGATACTCGGGCCTTCCCACCTTGGAGTTCCGACTCCGCGGATCGTGGGCTTGTAATGGGCCAAGTTGGAACACCCCTGCAGGGTTTTGAACTTTCGAAAGCCGTGCCCGCGGTTATGTGGTAGATGGGAATTTGTTAATAACTGGTTGTAGAAAACTTGACACCATGTTCAGAATACACTACCAGCGTGAGTAACCGTGACGGTCATTTTCCGAAAGGGGTTCGGGAAGTGAACACGGTGGGGTTATGATTGACGTGCTTAGATAGGATCACTTCGTGATCACTTTGACGCTCGTGGCACTTCTCTTCTCGCTCTTAACACGTAAGCTAGTGCTAGTGCAACTGCAACCTTTTATCTTTCTTCAGCCTTGTTCCACACCCAAGGCTTAGATAGTTTTGCTACCCGGGAACGGGATTGCTGAGTCCTCCGTGGCTCACAGATTCTACACCACACCAGATGCAGGTACTATGGTGAACTACTCAGGTGACGACACAGAGCTGTACTGGGAGTACGATGAAGAACATAGTCGATACTATGTGCACTATCCCAATGATCAGTAGTGGTTTCTACTAGGGGCGATTCGGACCTGTGGCTTTTTATGTATTTGGTATCTTTCATTTCGATCTTCACCCGTAGTTGGGTTGTGGTGTTATTTGGATGATGATTTGCTTATGTAATGAATTGTGTGACGTGGCGAGTGTAAGCCAACTATCCTTTTGCAATTTCATCCCTATTTTTACATGAGTCGTGCAAAGATACCGAACTTGAGATCATTCCATAATGGGCTTATACCTTTAAGTCGTGCCTCGACACGTAGGAGGTATAGTCCCATCCTGGGCATTACAATAATCTAGTTCACATAACCATGTGGTTAACACTCATAGTTCACATCGCCATGCGACTTACACCCAAAGAGTTTACTAGAGTCAATAATCTAGTTCATATCACCATGTGATTAACACTCAATGAGTTCTGCGGTTATATCATGTAATGCTTGTGAGAGAGGTTTTAGTCAACAGGTCTACAACATTCAGATCCGTACGTACTTCGCAAATCTCTATGTCATATTGTAGATGCTGCTACCATGCTCAACTTGGAGCTATTCCAAGTGGTTGCTCCACTATATGTATCGGTTTGCTACACAGAGTCATCCAGATAGGTGTTAAAACTTGCATCGACGTAACCCTTTATGCCAAACTATTTATCATCTCCATAACCGAGAAACATTTCCTTATCCCTCAAAGGAAAATTTTGACCGCTGTCGAGTGATCCACTCCTGGACCACTCTTGTACCCCCTTGCCAAACACGTGGCAAGGCACACATCAAGTGCGGTACACAGCATGGCATATCGAATCGAGCCTATGGCTATGGCATAGGGGACGACCTTCGTCCTTTCTCTTTCTTCTGTCGTGGTCTAGCTTTGAGTCTTACTCAACTTCACACCTTACAACTCAGGCAAGAACTCCTTCTTTGACTGATCCATTTTGAACTCCTTCAAAATCATGTCAAGGTATGTGCTCTGAGAAAGCCTTATCAGGCATCTCAATCTATCTCTATAGATCTTGTTGCACAATATGTAAGCAACTTTACCCAGGTCTTCCTTTGAAAAACTCATTTCAAACAACCATTTATGCTTTCCAGAAATTCTACATCATTTCTGATCAACAATATGTCATCCACATATACTTATCAGAAATGTTTCAGTGCTCCCACTCACTTTCTTATAAATACAAGTTTATTGCAAACTTTGTATAGACCCAAAAGCTTTGATCACCTCATCAAAGTGTATATTCCAATTCTGAGATGCTTGCTACAGTCCATAAAGGATCACTGGAGCTTGCATACCTTTTAGCATCCTTAGGATCGACAAAACCATCTGGCTATGTCACATACAACCTTTCCTCACGGAAACCGTCAAGGAAGCTTTGTTTTGACATCCATCTGCCAATTTTCGTAATTGAAAATGCAGCAACTGCTAACATAATTCCAACAGACTTTAGCATCGCTATGAGTGAGAAATTCCCATCATAGTCAACTCCTTGAACTTGTCGGAAACTTCTTTGCGACAAGTCGAGCTTCATAAATGGAGACATTACCATCAACGTATGTCTTCTTCTTAAAGATCCATTTATTCTCAATGGCTTGCCGATCATCGAGCAAGTCCACCAAAGTCCATACTTTGTTCACATACATGGATCATATCTCGGATTTCTTGGCCCCTAGCCATTTGTTAGAATCCGGGCCCACCATTGCTACCTCTTGAGCATGCGTTGGTTTTCTCGTGAAGAGGAAAGGGTGATGCAGCAAAGTAGCATAAGTATTTCCCTCCGTTTTTTAGAACTAAGGCATCAATCCAGTAGGAGACTACACTCAAATCCCTCGTACCTGCACAAACAAATAAGAACCTTGCAACCAACGCGATAAAGGGGTTGTCAGTCCCTTCACGACCACTTGCAAAAGTGAGATCTGATAGAGATAATAAGATAAATATTTTTGGTATTTTTGTTGTAAGATTGAAAAGTAAAGATTGCAAAAGAAAAGATAGCTAGGTGACTGAAGATTAATATGATGGAAGATAGAATCGGGGGCCATAGGTTTCACTAGTGGCTTCTCTCAAGATAGCATATTCTACGGTGGGTCAACAAATTACTGTCGAGCAATTGATAGAAGGGCACATAGTTATGAGAATATCTAGGCATGATCATGTAAATAGGCATCACGTCAGTGACAAGTAGACCGAAACGATTCTGCATCTACTACTATTACTCCACACATCGACCACTATCCAGCATGCATCTAGAGTATTAAGTTCATAAGAACAAAATAACGCCTTAAGCAAGATGACATGATGTAGAGAGATAAACTCATGCAATATGATATAAAACCCATCTTTTTATCCTCGATGGCAACAATACAATACGTGCCTTGCTGCCCCTCCTGTCACTGGGAAAGGACACCACAAGATTGAACCCAAAGCTAAGCACTTCTCCCATTGCAAGAAAGATCAATCTAGTAGGCCAAACCAAACAGATATTTCGAAGAGACTTGCAAAGATATTTTAATCATGCATATAAGAATTCAGAGAAGAACCAAATATTGGTCATAGATAATCTTGATCATAAACCCACAATTCATCGGATCTTGACAAACACACCACAAAACGTGTTACACCGAATAGATCTCCAAGAAGATCGAGGAGAACTTTGTATTGAGATCCAAAGAAAGAGAAGAAGCCATCTAGCTAATAACTATGGACCCAAAGGTCTATGGTAAACTACTCACAACTCATCTGAGAGGCTATGGTGTTGATGTAGAAGCCCTCCATGATCGATTCCCCCTCCGGTGGAGCTCCGAAAAAGGCCTCAAGATGGGATGTCACGGGTACAGAGGGTTGCGGCAGTGGAAATAGGGTTTCTTGGTGCTCTTGGATGTTTTCAGGGTATATGAGTATATATAGGCTGAAGACGTATGTGAGTGGAGCTACGAGGGGCCCACGAGGGTGGGGGCGCGCCTCCCCCCTTGGGCGCGCCCTCCTGCCTCGTGGCTTCCCTGGCGTGTACTCCAAGTGTTTTGGATTGCATTTGTTCCAAAAACAATCCTCGCGAAGGTTTCATTCCATTTGGACTCCCTTTGATATTCCTTTTCTGCGAAACACTGAAATAGGCAAAAAACAACAATTTGCACTGGGCCTTGGGTTAGTAGGTTATTTCCAAAAATAATATAAAAGTGCATAATAAAGCCCATTAAACATCCAAAATAGATAATATAATAGCATGGAACAATCAAAAATTATAGATACGTTGGAGACGTATCAACCATCCCCAAGCTTAATTCATGCTCGTCCTCGAGTAGGTAAATGATAAAAACAAATTTTTTGATGTGGAATGCTACCCAACATAATTCTCAATGTAATTTTCTTTATTGAGGCATGAATGTTCAGATCTGAAAGATTCAAGAGAAAAGTTTAATATTGACATAAGAATAATAATACTTCAAGCATACTAACAAAGCAATTATGTCTTCTCAAAATAACATGGCGAAAGAAAGTTCATCCCCACAAAATCATATAGTTTGGTTATGCTCCATCTTCATCACACAAAATACTCAAATCATGCACAACCCTGGTTTCAGCCAAGCAATTTTTTCATACTTAAATTTTTTCAAACTTTTTCAACTTTCACGCAATACATGAGCGTGAGCAATGGAAATATCACTATAGGTGGAATAGAGTGGTGGTTGTGGAGAAGACAAAAGGAGGAAAATGGTCTCACATCAACTAGGCGTATCAATGGGCTATGGAGATGCCCATCAATAGATATCAATGTGAGTGAGTAGGGATTGCCATGCAACGGATGCACTAGAGCTATAAATATATGAAAGCTCAACAAAAGAAACTAAATGGGTGTGCATCCAACTTGCTTGCTCACGAAGACCTAGGGCATTTGAGGAAGCCCATCGTTGGAATATACAAGCCAAGTTCTATAATGAAAATTCCCACTAGTAAATGAAAGTGACTAAACAAGAGACCCTTTATCATGAAGATCATGGTGCTACTTTGAAGCACAAGTGTGGAAAAAGATTGTACCATTAACCCCTTTCTTTCTTTTCTTTTTTTTTTCTTTTTTTTTGGCCTTTTTGGCCTTTCCTTTTCTGGGGACAATGCTCTAATAATGATGATCATCACACTTCTATTTATTTACAACTCAAGGATTACAACTCGATACTAGAACAAAATATGACTCTATATGAACGCCTCCGGCGGTGTACCGGGATGTGCAATGAATCAAGAGTGACATGTATGAAAAATTATGCACAGTGGCCATGCCACAAATACGATGTCAACTACATGATCATGCATGGCAATATGACAATGATGAAGCATGTCATAATAAACGGAACAATGGAAAGTTCCATGACAATATATCTCGGAATGGCTATGGAAATGCCATGATAGGTAGGTATGGTGGTTGTTTTGAGGAAGGTATATGGTGGGTGTTTGGTATCGGCGAAAGTTGCGCAAAAGAGAGGCTAGCAATGGTGGAAGAGTGAGAGTGCGTATAATCCATGGATCAACATTAGTCATAAAGAACTCACATACTTATTGCAAAAATCTACAAGTCATCAAAACAAAGTACTACACACATGCTCCTAGGGGAAGGGTTGGTAGGAGTTAACCATCGCGCGATCCCGACCTCCACACAAAGGATGACAATCAATGAAATACCTCATGCTTCAAATTTGTCACACAAAGATTACCATACGTGCATGCTACGGGACATGCAAACCTCAACACAAGTATTTCTAAAATTCACAACTACTCTACTAGCATGACTCTAATATCACCATCCTCATATCTCAAAACAATCATCAAGTATCAAACTTCTCATAATATTCAATGCACTTTATATGAAAGTTTTTATTACACCCATCTTGGATGCCTATCATATTAGGACTAATTTTATAACCAAAGCAAATTACCATGCTGCTCTAAAGGACTCTCAAAATCTCATTAAACTCATTAAGAGGCGCTAGAATGGTGGCCAACCAGCTACGCCATGTGGCGCGTGCTGGTTGGTCATGATGAGAAAGTTTTTTTTATAGTTTTTTAAATGATAGGGAGACTTTTTTCGAGAGAAGTTTTTTTAGACTTTTTTTTCTTTTAAGATGATTGTGATGTCCATGTGACGCGATAATATTTTTTAATTTTTTTGACATGATGGTGAGGTGCACATAGATTCCTCTCAAGCGGTCCGCAATGGCGGGCGCCAACCACTAGTATTTACTAATTGGAGGCACCATACGAGACACCACGTTAATCATGGATGTTAGAAAATTTTGTCCGTTAGATCGACTAATTATCAATTAATAACCGTTAGATAAAATAATGCCCGTTCCACTAATTGTACATGAGGTGGACTCCTCTTTTGACGGCCGTTAGATAAAATAACGCCCAATCCAGCAATTGTACGTGAGATGGACTCCTGTCTTTCCTTTATGTAATAGCAACAGAGAAGAAACCAAGGGAATAAAACTCATATGGTTGCTTTCCACATCTTGCCATAAAATAAAAAGGAAGAAACTGAAGAAAAATACTGATCTTGAAATTTGACTTCCAGTTGATTGGCCGGTAGAAGCTACAGAGATGTCGCTGTGTGTGTCCATGTATCTCCGCGCATGTGTGCAACAATTGACCTTACTTCGCCGTGTATTCAAATCTGACGATGGCAAAACCCAAGCAAATATGTGGAGCAGATGTTTACTCTTGGTCGGTTCCTCAGTGGCCACATGGATTGACGATGGCTACAAATACTTGACGGATAATCTCATGTTCTTCTATTTTTTATTGAGATTGTGAACCAGGTAAGCATCATTTTCTGTCATGATCTACCTAATTTCTATTCCAGCCTCCAACCTACTACATATGCCCAAAGATTTGAGGTTTGACTGAAATTTTTGTGTTCATAGCAATCAATAATAGCTATTGTAAAGGTAGAACTATTCATAGCAATCAACAATAGCGATTGTAAAGGTAGAACTATTATTTAATGATGATTATTCAAGAAGCAGACGTGTTGATCTTTCAGGTTCTCAGAGGGACATAAGACCTAGATGTATGGATTTTTACAGCTCCTAATACGTGATCTCGATGAAAATAAAAACACTAACTAGACACGTACTTTAAAAATATTTTTTTTTCGAAACGGAGGCAAAAGCAATGCCTCATCGATTAATTAAGAAGAAGAGAATTGCCCAGTTAATTTACGGAAAACCGGGCGAAAACCGATACAAACACTACAAAAGTGACACTCCAGAAGCGACTCACTCTCACGACCATATAGACGGTCCACCAAATGATCCCAACACACAACAACCACAACCATCAACTTCTACGACTCAAAAGACCAAAACCACGTGGACAATCCGAAACACTGAGCACTACCCATCATGAAATTGTAGCTGCCTTCCCTTTAGCATCATCAACCAAAGGAACCTCCAACTGCTCACTTGACAGAGGAGGAACTTGTCCTTCAATAGAGGCCGCCGACATGTCCACCTTCGTATGCTCCACTGATATACTCAGGCATAGCTCCCTAAGCTCGGGCATGATCTGCAGCACCGATGCCACAAGCACAGCGATGGACTTGCCCTGAGTGGAAGACACCATACGAGGGGAGGTAGGCACCGACAATGAATGGACTCCAACGCGAGGGGAGAAAGAGTCGTACATCTCCTCACCCCTATCTCCCGCGGAGCAAACACCGGCCGCACAAGGAGAATGTCACATCAGAGTGGTCTGCAACAGAGCCGACACAAGGGATAGTCTACCCAAAGCAACCTCCGCTCGCTCCAGAAAGCTCTCAATCCGCGCCACACAACCTTGTAACAGTGCAGTCTGATCAGCCAGTGCGGACTGCAACATCATCTTGGACGAGGTTGCCGAGCCAGCAGCAGAAGAGACAACAGACGCCCAAGACCCACGGTGAAGCGCCTTGGAAGGGGGTGTGGATCTCACCGAACTCTCACATGAAGCAGGAGCAACACGATGCACGATGCCAAGGCGGGACACATGCGGCACAACAAGGCATGATAGTGTGCTCAGAGGATACCAGGGGTTGCGACATTCACGCGCACGGTGACCATTCTCCAAACAACGGGAGCACTACAATGGATCTCTGCAAACAGCCGCACGATGCCCATAAGCAAGGCATCTACAACATCAACCGTGGAGCCAAGCAGGGATGGGACGAGGAGGACGAGGAGCCATCCTCGAGGATGGCGACAAAGTCAGACGACGCGGGCCATGCCGCGGTAGCACCTCCTGTCAACCCTCACTTGTGTCCGTGTCATGGCCCTTGCAAATCCCTTCGGAGTCGAGGGCTTTGGTGATAAACGATGGCATCTGGGGGGCCAACTCCTCTTCGTCATCTTCGTCATCGTTGTCAGCAGCGGAGGCCCACAACAGAGCTTGCGGTGCACTGGTCGGCCCGTCAATCATGCCAACACCGATGCTTTTTGCATTGACGGGCAGCGTCAAGGCCATCTCTTCACAGCCCTCGTCGTCTCCATTGGTCGGGGCCACATGGGCCGGCAACACGGCTCCGGCTGGCGGTGCACTAGTTAGCTCGTGCCCCACGGCAACAACGATGCCCTTTGCATCGGCGGGCAGCGACAGAGCCAGATCCTCTTCACAGTATCTGCCAGGATGGGCTCCTACGACCGCACCCGCGTCGGGTGAGCGCCCCCCGGCGCCGGCGCCTCGATCTCCCTTCTCCGTCTACCCCTGCAGCTGCCGAGGCCAGATCCAGAGTCCCCTGCTTGCCCTCTCTCTTCCCACCGCGAGGCTCAGCTTGACATCAAGCAAATGGGAAGGATGACACTGTCGCGTCCGTGCAAGTGGCGGCTGGGCGCGCGCCGCCGATGCACGGATCTCCGGCCTCCGTGCTCCGTTGCGGCCACTATGACCGGATCCGGGTGCCCCAAGGCGTGCTCTCCCACGTCCTCTGCACCGCCATGCCCTCTGGTTCGCCCTGCGATGCCGCTCGAGGAGGCCGCCGCGGCAGCCGCCGCTCCAGTGGCGTCTCCGGATGCTGCAGCCGTCAACCTTCCGCCGTCTGCATCACCAGCTCTAGCTGATAGCGTCGTGGAGACCAAGGTAGGAGCATGGTCGTGCACTTGGGCTGCAAGCACCATCCCAGCTGCTGGCATTCCCCCTCGATCGCGGCCGCTGCCGCCAGCTTGCAGATTCAGGAGGGAGGATGGGGGTGTGAAGGCCTTGTGCACGCCCTGTCTCGATCCTACGTCAACATCTGCTTCTGTCTGGATTCATGCCGCCCCTGTCCCTCTTGCCGGTGCCGTCTCAAGTGTGCTGCTGCCGGCCCCTGCTGCCCTGGCGAATGGAGAGTACTTTAAAAATATGGAAACCTAAAGACCATATGCGAAATAAGACTACACGATGGTCGCCGACCCAAGGTGTTCATGAGCGCTTTGTGCTGGACGAGTTGGACTGGTCAGGAGGCTCATACCAGGAGACTGGTGTAGATTGGCCGGCAGCAGCCAGTATGTATCTCCAAGAGCTTATTTTGTCTACATGTAGATGCAGGATGCATATTTCTTCAAGATACAATCAAAGGTAGGTTTCATATTACTCTATGTGTGCCTTAGTTCATAAGATTTGGGTACATGCATGGAATTCGCTAATACTTTGACGCAAGGTGTAGCTACACATATATGTCTCCATCTTTGTCAGAATCAGGATAAATAAATATTAAAATGAATTATATGCTGAAATTCCCATACAAGTATACTCGCGCAAGGTGGTAAAAGGTATACTAACATGCAAAGTAACAAAGGTAAGCCTTATATCTCTTTTCCATGAAAAAGATGTGACACACCCACACACAAACAAAAATTATGTGTTCAATATACGAATATGCATATTTGTGTGGCCAAAGAAAATAGCTATAATCCCCACTTTACCTCAAATAAAAATTCCATAATATCAAGAATTTAATAAAATTCCATGACACCAATAGGATATAGTTTAACTGAAATATCTAAGAAGTACACCAATATCATTATTTTAGTTGTACACCAATATTTGTGGACGCAACATATCTGGCTTGAAAATCACATATTTTCTGATACAACAAGGTGCATGGATCTGCTCATTATCACTAATAAAAATGAATATTTGCATATTCTCGAGATGAAAAATATGCATTTATATTTTATGTAAATAGTAATGAATGGTTCAATCCTTAAAAATCATCAGACGTAAAAAATTGTATAAAATATTTATGGCCACATATATGCTCCATAACAAAAACAGGACCAAACTCTATATTTCTGTGAGAAAACAACAACACATCATACAATCACTGAATGTCGCATTTCCAACACTATAACCCAAGAATACATACATGACCTTCTGAAAATTAATGTTTTACATATTTCATATAAATTTGAGGTTCTTCGGCAGACACATGATAAATATCACACATTTGAGACACATCGACGGTCCAAAAAACATATGCATGTCAACAATACAAATAAATGAACTAGAGCTATTTAGGTCAATCATTTTCCCCGTAAGTAAACACAATGTTTAACATTAATCAATCAAAATTTCAAAATAAATATACCATACATTTTAATTGAAGATTTGCTAGCCCGTGCAGGTGCACGGATTCGATGATTAGTAATATAAGTGAAGCATGACAGATCAATAATTTTCTAAAAAATAAAACCACCGCCGTGCTCTAAAAAGATATAAGTGAAGTGCTAGAGCAAAACTATCTAGCTCAAAAGATATAAGTGAAGCACATAGGGTATTCTAATAAATTCCGATTCATGTGCGTCTCTCCCAAAAGGTGTGTACAGCAAGGATGATTGTGGTAAACTAAAAAGCAAAGACTCAAATCATACAAGACGCTCCAATCAAAACACATATCATGCGGTGAATAAAAATATAGTCTCAAGTAAAGTTACCGATAGACGGAGACGAAAGAGGGGATGCCTTCCCGGGGCATCCCCAAGCTTAGGCTTTTGGTTGTCCTTGAATTTTACCTTGGGGTGCCTTGGGCATCACCAAGCTTAGGCTCTTGCCACTCTTTGTTCCATAGTCCATCAAATCCTTACCCAAAAACTTGAAAACTTCACAACACAAAACTTAACAGAAAATCTCGTGAGCTCCGTTAGTATAAAAAACAAACCACTAGTTTAAGGTACTGTAATGAACTCATTCTTTATTTATATTGGTGTTAAACCTACTGTATTTCAACTTCTCTATGGTTCATACCCTGCGATACTAGCCATAGATTCATCAAAATAAGCAAACAACACAAGAAAAATAGAATCTGTAAAAAACAGAACAATCTGTAGCAATCTGTAACTTTCAAATACTTATGTAACAATAAAAATTCTGAAATAAATTGGTGGACGTGAGGAATTTGTCTATTAATCATCTGCGTAAAGAATCAACCTAAAAGCACTCTCCAGTAAAAAATGGCAGCTAATCTCGTGAGTGCAAAAGTTTCTGTTTTTTACAGCAAGATCGCAAAGACTTCACCCAAGTCTTCCCAAAGGTTCTACTTGGCACAAACACTAATTAAAACAGAAAATCACATCTAAACAAAAGCTAGATGAATTATTTATTACTAAACAGAAGTAAAAGCAAGGAACAAAAATAAAATTGGTTTGCTTCCCAACAAGCTCTTTCTTTATAGCCATTAAGATAGGCTTGAGAATTCAATGATGCTCACATGAAAGACAAGACTTGAAGCACAAAAGGAGCATCATATAGCATGTGAAAATCACATCTAAGTCTAACATACTTCCTATGCATAGGAATTTTATAGGAAAACAACTTAGCAAGACAAGCAAGATCTAACATATGCAAGGAAGAAGAAAGAAACAAGATCAATCTCAACATGAAGAGAGGTAATTTAGTAACATGAAGATTTCTAAAACCATATTTTCCTCTCTCATAATAATTGCATGTAGGATCATAAGCAAATTCAACAATATAGCTATCACAAAACATATTCTCAACACGATCCACATGCATACAAAGTTGACACTCTTCCAAAATAGTGGGATCAACATTAACTAAAGTCATGACCTCTCCAAACCCACTTGTATCAAAAATTTCATAAGATTGAACATTCTCAAAATATATGGGATCTAACATTGACACTCTTCCAAACCCACTTTAAATATTATTGCAAACACTATTATCAATCTTATATTCATCATGGGGATTAAATAAATTTTCAAGATCATAAGAAGAATCACCCCAATCATGATCATTGCAATAAGTAGTGGACATAGCAAAACTAGCATCACCAAGCTTAGGGTTTTGCATATCATTAAAACAATTGACATTAATAGAATTTATAATAACATCATTGCAATCATGCTTTTCATCGAAGGAACTATCTAGTATGGGTGCAATAGCAACGATCTCATGTTTAACATAAGGAACTATAGCAAATTCATCTTCATAAATATTGGCATCATGGCCACAAGAATAGCAAGCATCATGTTCATCAAGGGATATTTCAATCATATCATTGGAATCATAATTATCTATAGATTCATGCATATCATTATTTTCTTTCAAAGCAGCGGTCATTCTTTCAATAAATTCTTTGGCATGGACATTATGAGCATAGTTTTCATAGCAATATTTAAGTATGTCAAAAAATTTAGATTCGTAGAGAGTAATATCATACTTTTCAATCAAAGAAGCAACTTCATAAGCACCCTTAAAAGCAACAAATTCTTCAATTTGTTCGATGTCGTAGTAACTATAAACACCCTTTGCATAAGAAGATAAGATTTCATATTATTAAACTCACATAGGCAGGGGAGGTGTTTTTAGGGTTCTTAGAGCAACAAGTAAAATCATAAATTTCACAAAGATTCCAAGTATAACACATCACTCTGTTTATTTGAACCCATAAGAGTCTCCCTTTTTCAAACAAACGGTGACGCACGAAATGAGCATGCTCATCTAAAGATTTCCCATCAACTAGGCTAGTTGGGGTTTCAACACGAGCGCATAAGGATCGAAGATGATTCAAGTAGAACACTTTAAGTGGATCCATATCAATAGATTTTTAGCAAGCAAATATGTAATCAAATAGAAGGCACATGGAAACACAAACAAAGATACATACGCGAAGAAGGCGAAGAAAAGGCAAAGTTGAAGTGGGGGAGAGGCAAATGAGAGGCAAATGGCAAATAATGTAATGCAGGGGATAAGAGTTTGTGATGGGAACTTGGTATGTGACTTGTGCATAGATATCCCCGGCAACGGCGCCAGAAATCCTTCTTGCTACCTCTTGAGCATGCGTTGGTTTTCCCTTGAATAGGAAAGGGTGATGCAACAAAGTAGCGTAAGTATTTCCCCCAATTTTTTAGAACCAAGGTATCAATCCAGTAGGAGACTACACTCAAATCCCTCATATCTCCACAAACAAATAAGAACCTTGCAACCAACGCGATAAAGGGGTTGTCAATCCCTTCACGACCACTTGCAAAAGTGAGATCTGATAGAGATAATAAGATAAATATTTTTGGTATTTTTGTTGTATAGATTGAAAAGTAAAGATTGCAAAATAAAAGATAGCTAGTTGACTGAAGATTAATATGATGGAAGATAGACCCGGGGGCCATAGGTTTCACTAGTGGCTTCTCTCAAGATAGCATATTCTACGGTGGGTGAACAAATTACTGTCGAGCAATTGATAGAAGAGCGCATAGTTATGAGAATATCTAGGAATGATCATGTATATAGGCATCACGTCCGTGACGAGTAGACCGAAATGATTCTCCATCTACTACTATTACTCCACACATCGGCCGCTATCCAGCATGTATCTAGAGTATTAAGTTCATAAGAACAGAGTAATGCCTTAAGCAAGATGACATGATGTATAGGGATAAACTCATGCAATATGATATAAACCCCATCTTTTTATCCTCGATGGCAACAATACAATACAATACATGCCTTTCTGCCCCTGCTGTCACTGGGAAAGGACACCGCAAGATTGAACCCAAAGCTAAGCACTTCTCCCGTTGCAAGAAAGATCAATCTAGTAGGCCAAACCAAACTGATAATTCGAAGAGACTTGCAAAGATATTTTAATCATGCATATAAGAATTCAGAGAAGAACCAAATATTGTTCATAGATTTCTTGATCATAAACCCACAATTCATCGGATCTTGACAAACACACCACAAAAAGTGTTACATCGAATAGATCTCCAAGAAGATCGAGGAGAACTTTGTATTGAGATCCAAAGAGAGAGAAGAAGCCATCTAGCTAATAACTATGGACCCGAAGGTCTATGGTAAACTACTCACAACTCATTTGAGAGGCTATGGTATTGATGTAGAAGCCCTCCGTGATTGATTCCCCCTCCGGTGGAGCTCCAGAAAAGGCCCCAAGATGGGATCTCATGGGTACATAAGGTTGCGGCGAT
Source organism: Secale cereale (assembly GCA_902687465.1). NCBI lineage: Eukaryota > Viridiplantae > Streptophyta > Magnoliopsida > Poales > Poaceae > Secale > Secale cereale. The sequence goes on from LR738709.1 coordinate 336,196,208, forward strand.
GGAAATAGGGTTTCGTGGTGCTCTCGGATGTTTTCAGGGTATATGAGTATATATAGGCTGAAGAAGTATGTCGGTGGAGCTACGAGGGGCCCATGAGGGTGGGGGCGCGCCTACCCCCTGGGTGCGCCCTCCTGCCTCGTGGCCACGTCGTGGCTTCCCTGGTATGTACTCCAAGTCTTCTGGATTGCGTTTGTTCCAAAAAATGATCCTCGTGAAGGTTTCATTCCATTCGGACTCCGTTTGATATTCCTTTTCTGTGAAACACTAAAATAGGCAAAAAACAGCAATTTGCACTGGGCCTTGGGTTAGTTGGTTAGTCCCAAAAATAATATAAAAGTGCATAATAAAGCCCATTAAACATCAAAAATAGATAATATAATAGCATGGAATAATAAAAAATTATAGATACGTTGGAGACGTATCAACCATCGCTTCCCCATAGCTCGTAGGTTCATCGTTATCCAACAACATGACCGCTAAGGTAGGGTTACCGTACCGCTCAAAAGCTGTACGTACCCTTGTCAACTTACAAGGGTCGATAGTAAGTTGATCTGAAACTTCATGGTCACTATCTTCAGATTCCTCTTCAACTGTCATATGTGCCACAGAAACATCTTTCTATGTTATGCTACTCTCTAGTTGATGTAAAGGTTCAAAAACCTCATCAAGATCTATTTTCCTCCCACTCAATTCTTTTGGGAGAAACTCTTTCTCGAGAAAGGACCCATTCTGAGAGACAAACACTTTGCCCTCGGATCTGAGACAGAAGGTACACCCAACTGTCTCCTTTGGGTATCCTATGAAGATGCATTTGTCCGCTTTGGGTTCAAACTTTTCCGGCTGAAGCCATAAGCATCGCAGCCCCAAACCTTAAGAAACGACAGCTTAGGTTTCTTGCCGAACCATAGTTCATATTGCGTCGTCTCCACGGACTTAGATGGTTCCCTGCTTAAAGTGAATGCAGTTGTCTCTAACGCATAACCCCAAAACAATAGTGGAAGATCGACAAGAGACATCATAGAACACACCGTATCCAATAAGGTACGATTACGATGTTCAGACACACCATTACGCTGTGGTGTTCCAGGTGGTGTCAACTGTGAAATAATTCCACATTGTCTTAAGTGATTGCCAAACTCATAACTCAGATATTCTCCCCTTCGATCGGATTGTAGGAATTTAATCTTCTTGTTATGATGATTCTCAACTTCATTCTGAAATTGCTTGAACTTTTCAAACGTTTCAGACTTAAGCTTCATTAAGTAAATATACCCATATCTACTCAAGTCATCTGTGAAGGTGAGAAAGGAACGATATCCACCACGCGCGTCAATACTCATCGAACCACACACATCAGTATGTATGATTTCCAACAAGTCACTTGCCCGTTCCATTGTTCCAGAAACGGGGTTTTAGTCATCTTGCCCATGAGGCATGGTTCGCATGTGTCAAGTGATTCAAAATCAAGTGACTCCAAAAGTCCATCAACATGGAGTTTCTTCATGCGCCTTACACCAATATGGCCTAAGCAGTAGTGCCACAAGAAAGTGGTACTATCATCGTCAACTCTACATCTTTTGGCATCAATGTGTGTATCACTACGATCGAGATTCAACAAACCATTCACATTGGTGCATGACCATAGAAGGTATTATTTATGTAAACAGAATAACCATTATTCTCTAACTTAAATGAATAACCATATTGTAGTAAACACAATCTAATCATGTTCATGCCTCAACGCAGACACCCGATAACATTTATCTAGGTTCAACACTAATCTCGAAGGTAAAGGGAGCGTGCGATGGTGATCACATCAACCTTGGAAACACTTCCAACACACATGGTGACCTCGCCCTTCGCTAGTCTCCGTTTATTCCGCAGTTTTTTTTTGAGTTACCAATATTAGCAACTGAACTGGTATCTCATACCCAGGTGCTACTAGGAGTACTAGTAAGGTACACATCAATAATACGTATATCAAATATAATTTTTTGAAGTCGTCAGCCTTCTTATCTACCAAGTATTTTGGGTAGTTCCGCTACCATAGACCGTTCCCCTTATAATAGAAGCACTTAGTCTCGAATTTGGGTTCAACCTTGGGTTTCTTCACTGGAGCGGCAACTGGCTTGCCATTCATGAAGGTTCCCTTCTTGCCCTTAACCTTCTTGAAACCAGTGGTCTTGTTAACCATCAACACTTGATGCTCCTTCTTGATTTCTACCTTCGCGGCCTACCGCGAACAACTCTCGGATCATCTCCATCCCTTTCATGTTATAGTTCATCACGAAGTTCTAGCAGCTTGGTGACAGTGACTGGAGAACTCTGTCAATCACTATATTATCTGGAAGATTAACTCCCACTTGATTCAAGTGATTGTAGCACCCAGACATTCTGAGTACTTGCTCACTAGCTGAGCTATTCTCCTCCATCTTGTAGGCAAATAACTTCTCAGACGCCTCATTCCTCTCAACACGGGCATGAGCCTAAAATACCAATTTCAGCTCTCAGAACATCTCATATGTTCCATGGTGTTCAAAACGTCATTGGAGCCCCGATTCTAAGCCGTAAAGCATCACTACAAGAAAAGACACACCCGTGACATTTTTGGCCGAACGATTTTTCCTGTCATGCTTATGACACTTCAGTGACGATAACAATGACAAAAACCCGTATCATCATAGATGTGGTGGGATCCTACTTCTATGAAAAAAAAATCATGACAGAAAATGGTATTTTTGCCCTGGGCGGGCCGGAGACGCAGCTGCATGACATTCTTTGGGCCGTCCACTGATGTCACTTGAAGCTACATCGGTTGTTCCCCAAAGAGGAAGGGATGATGTAGCACGCCAGCGGTAGGTCTTTCCCTCAGATGTGAAACCAAGGTTATCGAACCAGTAGGAGAACCAAGCAACACAACATAAACATCACCTGCACACAAATAACAACACCTCGCACCCCGACGTGTTAAAGGGGTTGTCAATCCCTTTCGGGTAACGAACGTGAGAGAGATAAATATTGGTAGATTAGTTGATAAATAAGATAAATTGCAGCAAGGTATTTTTGGGTTTTTGGTTTAGTAGATCTGAAAATAAAAGCAAAGGCAAATACATCGCAAAGGCAAATATATGAGAAAGAAGACCCAGGGGCCGTAGGTTTCACTAGTGGCTTCTCTCGAGAAAATAGCAAACCTTGGGAGAACAAATTAATGTTGGGCAATTGATAGAACTTCAAATAATCATGATGATATCCAGGCAATGATCATTACATAGGCATCATGTCCAACTCCTGCCTGCATCTACTACTATTACTCCACACATCGATCGCTATCCAGCATGCATCTAGTGTATTAAGTTCATGGAAAAATGGAGAACGATGAAATGATGTAGACAAGATCTGTATATCTATGGCGTTAGATATGAATCTCGTCATTTTATCCTTAGTGGCAATGATACATACGTGTCGGTTCCCCTTCTGTCACTGGGATCAAGCACCGTAAGATCGAAGACACTACCGGGCACCTCTTCCCATTGCAAGATAAATACATCCAGTTGGGCAAACAAAACCCAATACTGGAGAAGAAATACGAGGCTATAAGCAATCATGCATATAAGAGATCAAATAACTCAAATAACTTTCATGGATATAAAAAGATAGATCCGATCATAAACTCAAAGTTTATCGGATCCCAACAAACACACCGCAAAAAGAGTTACATCATTGGATCTCCAAGAGACCATTGGATTGAGAATCAAGAATGAGAGAGAAAGCCATCTAGCTACTAACTACGGACCCGAAGGTCTACAAAGAACTACTCATGCATCATCGGAGAGGCACCAATGGAAGTGGTGAACCCCTCCGTGATGGTGTCTACATTGGATCTGGTGTTTCTGGACTCTGCGGCAGTTGGATGAATATTTCGTCGACTCCCCTAGGGTTTTGGGAATATTGTGGTATTTATAGTGCAAAGAGGTGGTCCGGGGGGCACCCGAGGTGGGCACAACCCACCAGGGTGCGCATGTGCCTCCTGGCGCGCCTTGGTCGGTTGTCCCCTCCTCGGGACTCCCCCAGGTGCCACGAGGGCCCATCAGGTGTCTTTTGGCCCAAAAAAATCTCCAAAAAGTTTCGTGGTGTTTGGGCTCCGTTTGATATGGATTGCCTGCGATGTAAAAAATACAGAACACAACAACTGGCACTTGGCACTATGTCAATAGGTTAGTACCAAAAATGATATAAAATGATTATAAAACATCCAAGAATGATAATATAACAACATGGAACAATAAAAAAATATAGATACGTTGGAGACATATCATCCATGACAGAAAAAACCGTGGTAGAAGCAAGGGCGAGGAAAATATCATCGAGTTCCCGGTTACGGTGGGTGGTCCAGGCCGAGCGATGCACGCAGAGATTGCGCGTTTCTCTCATACACGTACGCGCATGTGTGCGAGGCGTTGGGCTCTAACTGAACCCGAGCGATTGCACTGCAGGCTACACGTTACTGAACCCGAGCGATGGATCGATCTGGCTATTAACTGAACCCGATGGAGCAATTCCTTCGCTACTGCTTCTAACTGAAGCCGATCGAACCTACTGCCTCTTGATGAACAGTGAGCATTGCTAGCCGGGGGTTGGATGAACAGGACCTTGTGGTAGTAGTTAGAGGCCGTTGCCGCTGGATGAACATGACCCCGATGGAGCCGGTTGGGGGTGGATGAACAGGACCCCGTGGAGGGCTGGTTGAACAGTAGCCAGTGGAGGGTTGGATGAACAGTAGTGGGTGGAGGGGTGGTTGAATAGTAGAGGATGGAGGGGTGGTGGAGGCTCGATGAACGGGAGCTCGTGGAGGAAGGAGGGAGACGCCGTGGATGAACAGTCGCAGGTGGAGGCTGGAGGAGGTCAATGGTGGATGAACAGTAGCCCATGGAGGCTGGAGCGAGGCAGTAGATGGTGGATGATGAACAGTAGCTCGTGGAGTCCTGTTTTGCGGTCGCCGCTCCCCTCCCGATGAACAGGACCCCCGTTTTGTCCATAGGAGGTCGAAGAGAAGTCTGTTTCCTCTATTTTGCGGTATGCCACACCCCTCTCGATCAACAGGACACTATTTCGGCCATAGGAGGTGGGACAGAAGTCCGTTTCCTCCATTCCGCGGTACGCCAGACCCTTCCCGATGAAAAGCACCATGTTTCGACCATACGCGCTCGAACATAAGGCCGTTTTCCTCTGTTTTGCGGTACGCCAGAACCCGTTACGGCTATTCCGTCCAAGCCGGTTAGCTCTTGTTGAACACGACACATTCCGACCCAGTGGCTTCGCTCCTGATGAAGCAGGATGTTGTTTCTCCATTCCGACCCAGTCGCTTGGCTGCCGATGAATAGGAGACCATTGCTGTCATCCGTCGCCTCTCCATGTACACATGCCATGGCCGTACGTATGCGCGAGTAGCTAGGCATTCAAGACCCTGCCCGTATGTACGTATGTGGCCGTATTTGTTGGCATCTGGTTGTATGTACGTGTACCCGGTTTAGATTGGACTGCATGAACTACTACTACGCGTGCCGCTGCTTGCTCGGCCATGGTTCATCATTGCAGAGAGACCGATCGACCAGTATGTACATACACGTTTGCGACCGAAATGACAACCCTACGTACGCTTCGACCAGGTGGGTCCTGACTGTCAGGGAGGATAAGGTGGCACTTCCTTACGTGCAAAGTTATTGATGGTGGGTCCTAGTGGTCAGGTGGGAGAATCATTTTTCCCGTAATATGATGCACTTCCTTGCGTGTGAAGATGTAGATGGTGGGTCCTAGCTGTCAGAGGGGAAACATTTATTCGAGGCCCCTCCGGTAGGTCCCGCTGTCAGGTTTAGGAATCATTATTTTTTGCGTAATAAGGAGGCACTTCCTTGTTGCGGTCGTGGACCCAGCTGTCAGCCTCACCACGTACAGTCCTCTTCCGATGGAAGTCATTCCTTAACCATGTTGACCATGCTGCACGGAGAGCACCAAGGCGATGGGCGACAGCAAGGCCTAAGATGGGAACGATCTGGAGTCGTGGAACAAGGGGCACTGGAGTCCCTGGCGGAGGGGAGTACGAGGGACTGGTTCGGCTGCCTTCGCCGAAGAATAACGGAAGGTGTGGGTGAGTACAAGTATGACCTGGCCACCGCTGGGAGTAGCATGGGGCCGTGAGGCTTGTGTGGCAGCATAGTCGGCCACGGGAGGCAGGAGCAGGCGGCACGACCGGTGCTGGTTTGGGCGGCTGGAGCAAGAAAACCAGAAGTTGAAGAAGCACTACGGCAGTTGGATGGACACTGTACGATCACTGCTGCTAGAATCATTCATATTAACTAAGTTAACAAAGCCTCTGCCCGCGTCAGTAGGCCCACAAGTCAGCCTCCAACTATGGTGGGTCCCAGATAGCAGGGGAGTATTCATTTTTTGTGCGTAATAAGGAGGCACTTCCTTCTGCACGAATATATAGCTGGTGGGTCCGAGCTGTCAGTGGGAGGAACGTTATTTTCATGAAATACAGAGGCCCTTCTGGTGGGTCCCTACTGTCAGGTGGATGAATCATTATTTTGCGTGTAATAAGGAGGCACTTCCTTGCGTGCGGCCTTGGACCCATCTATCAGCCTCTCCACGTACAGTCCTCTCCCAATGGATGTCATTCATTGACCATGTTGACCATGCCGCGCCGAGAGCACCAGGGTGGTGGACGACGACGAGGCCTTGGAAGGGAATGACCCAGAGCCGGGGAAGACTCGGCAGTGGTTGCCCACGTGGTGGGGAGTACGAGGGTTTACTGGTTCGGCTGCCGTCGCAGGAAAATAACAGGAGGTGTGGGTGATCAGAGGAATGGCCTGGCCAGCGATGGAGTAGGGTGGGGCGGTGCGGCCTGTGCGGCAGCACAACCGACCATGGGTGGCGGGAGCAGGCAGTCCCACCAGCGATGGTTTGGGCAGCTCGAGCAAGAAGATCAGATATTGAAGAAGCACCACAGCCGTTAGATGGACATCCAACGGCCACTACTAATAGAATCATGTGTTGACTATAAGTTGACAAAGCCTTGCGTATGCGTCAACCTAGTAGACCCACAAGTCAGCCTCCAAATCTGTCACAAATATCATACAATCCGAAATTTCTAGCTAGATTCAAATTAATTTTAAAACTAAACATACCTTAATTTAAAACAAATGAAATTTTATCCACACAAAACCAATGAAATTTAAATTATCAAAATTCGAAAGAAAAAAGTATTTTGGAACTAATTGCATGTTTGTTGAATTTTTTCATTTTACAACCCATTTATTATTACCTATAGCCCATTTTATGGGCAAGCATGAATGCATCCCTCCTCATCTTGAAAGATTTCCGGACCAGCAGGGCGTAGTAAACCAAGTAGGCCTACGTTGGTTACTTTGCAAAAAAGAAAACAGCTGGGCTAGCCATTTTCAGAAAGGAAAAACACTGGGCTGGCCATGTGGTAAACATATGAAATAAAAGCCTGGGCTAGACGGGCAACAGCTCCCGCACGACCCAGTTGATACCCTTCTCCGTCTCGGAAAAAATTACTACGCGCGCTGCTGGGTCCCGGGTGTCTGCCCCTCCTTGTGTCATTATCTCGCTTATTGACTACGTTGACAGTGACATGCGACCCAGATGTCAGGAAAACATCAGGAGGAACACTTTTTTCTTGTAATAAAGGGGGCACTTGCTTGCCTACTGCCATGATCGTGGTGGGTCCCTACTATCATCATCACCATGTACAATAATCTCTTGATTCCTCTCGGTTGTTGACCATGTTGACAACACCGGAGGGCAGCGCCGCCGCGAGCGAACCGAGGCGGAGGACGATGGTGAGGCCTCTGACGGGAACAAACAGGAGCCGGGGAAGATGCGCAGAGTTTTAGGGTGCGATGTGGTCACGATGCATGCGCGGCAGGACAACCATCCATGGGAGGCGGGAGAAGGCGGTCCCGCCGGTGCTGGTTTGGCTTTCGCGGCTGGAGGAAGATGAGACTGAATAAACACGACAAACGTTGAATGTTAATCCAACGGTCAATATTGGCACAATCATTTTTTGACTAAGCCGACACCTAGCATACTTTTTTAATATAGGAAGAAAAGAAAAACTGGGCTTGTTCGCCTGATAACATTCCCAAAACTGCCACCGTTCAATCTTGTGTCGCAACTAAAACTATGAGGAAAGTGCGTTCGTCTGCTGTCCTCCTCCCAGGGAACGTTCGCCACATAAGTGACTAGCACCCTTGGTTTTCAACCGAGAGGTCTTGGGTTCGAGGCCCAGGAACCCTCAATTTTGTCCTCATTCCTTCCTCGCAAAAAGAGAAAGAAAATCAAACACTTGAGAAGGCGTACTAAACAAGCTAGTGTACCAGTAAAGAGACATTGCTAAGTTTTAGAAAAAAGAGAAACAGGCTCTTGTAGCTGGTTCAAATCCAAACCTAGACTATGACTATATATGGTGCTATGCTACTCTGCAAGTAATGAAACTGACATGTCCAACGCTCACTTCTCCTCTTCTCTACTTACTCTGCCTAGCATCAGAAGCTCTGGCCGCAACAACCATGTCCGCTGGCGGCTCGTCCACCTACTCTTTAGTAGGCAACAACCAGATATGCGCCAAGTCGCCACCCGTACCACCACTTGTGGGTCTCATCACACCGCTATCGGCACACGCACCGCAGCCGGTTGCTCATCGCAACCCGCTGCCGTTGGTGCACTGCCACTGCTGCAAATCACGCAGAGTCATCCATCGCGTCTCAACCACAATCCTCAACCCTGGCCAAGTGTTCTACAAATGCCCGAATCATGGGGTAATAATATGTTTAAGTGTTGTTACGCTGCTTTCAGTTACTGATTTTTTTATAGTTTGGTTGATGATCTTCCAATTTGATTCGTACAGAAAAGGAAAGATTCATGTGATTTGTATTTCTGGGAAGTTGCTGATGTGGGGGAATGCAACTACACTGATTATTTGGTTAGCCGAGGAATCCCAATACCAGCAGGTTGGGGTGTTGGACAAGTAACTGGAGGAACGACAGAAGAGGAAGATGCAGATGTCAGATCTAGGGTTTCGACAAAACCCTAAAGGTTCGAACTCTGGGGTGCGCACGAAGATCTCTCCTCCCGCCCTAGCTCGTCTACTCAACAACCCTAGGCTTAGCTCGTCAGATCCGAAGAACAAGGGACACAAGATTTATACTGGTTCGGGCCACCAATGTGGTGTAATACCCTAAGCCAGTGTGGTGTGGTGGATTACCTTGTAGGCTGATGAAGAACTAGTACATGGATGAACTGCCTCCTGAGGAGAGGTGTTCTTGAGCTTGGGCAAGCTCGTTGGTGTGTAGGTGGTCTCGATGATCCGATCAAGATGAGATCAACTCCGGCCGGGATCAGCTGATCCCTATGGTGGTGGCTAGTCCTATTTATAGTGACCCAGGTCCTCTTCCCAAATATTGAGCAGGAAGGAATCCCACAACGGCCAAATTTGAAGGGGGACAGCTAGTACAAGCTATCCTGACAAAAGGTGGTCTTTGCCTGCCAAAGGCTCTGGTGGTGACGCCGTCGTGGGCTCCGCGATGACCTCTATTCCGCTGTCCTGCTGGTCTTGGTCTTGTTGCACCGATATGGAAACCTTTGTCTGATGCCTCGGGACTATTTGTCTGCACCTGCTCCTTTAGCACCAAAGAGGAAACTAGTACTCCTGCGCCCGCTGGCACCCGCCTGGCCTTCGTCGTCACTGCTCATGTCACGAGGACGTCGCGAGGTGTTCCTCGCCTTAGTATCTCCGACCCTCACGAGTCGGCCTGGTGAGGCTGCCCCATGGGATGCCTGGTGTCGTCCATCTCATGAGGCTTGGCCCCTCGCGAAGGTCTTGAGTGGTCGCCGAAGATGTTGGGCCGCACCAGGCCGCCTACTGAGCCACGCCCTGGGCTGCAGGCAGGCAAGTCTGGGTACCTCCATTCCGAGAACGCCGACAGTAGCCCCTGGGCTCAAGGTGCACTCGGGCTTGGCTTCGCGGTGAAGCCAAGGGCCAAGGGCGGAGCGCTGCGGTCCCCAAAAGCTCGTTGCCTTGACTGACGCATGGCGATTGACAAGACGTGGGCGTCTCCACTTCCCCATATAGCCTCGATTTTCGCTCGGCCGGACGGCCGCTGTTACCTGCTCAACTCTGCCTGCTCTGCCAGCGGCGCGCCCGGCGGTTCCTTCATCTTCTAAATCTCTTTCCCCAGACTGATCCAACACCAACTCCCTCCGCTGCCATGGCCTCCGGTAGAGAGAAGGAAGAGGAGACAGAGCCTTGCGCCTCGGCTCCCTCACCGCCGGTCTTCATGCCCGCCACCGAGCGGTCGGTGGTGATCAACGAAGAGATGATGGATAAAGTGCACCCAACACTCGCCGCCGATTCCAATGAGTGGGGGGGGGGGGCGACGGTGGCTTGGCCTGCTTCTTGCGCCGAGATTGACAGGTCTCCTACCGAGGCCCCCCTCCATCTTCACGCCCTCTGGGCTGGTCTGATCCCTCCCTTCTCTGATTTCTTCAACGCGGTGCTTTCGCATTATCAAATCAGTGCGCTGCATCTTGATCCTCAGTCCACCATCCTCCTTACTGTTTTCGCCTTTGTCTGCGAGGCCATGGTGGGCATTGCTCCCTCCGTGGCCTTGCTCCGCCTATTCTTCTTGTTGCATCTGACGGATGCGCTCCAGTGCTCCGGATGTGTGTCCTTCCAGACCATTGCGGCGACGACCGGCTCTGGCATCGACTTCGACCTTCCGACAATTGTTGGTGGTTTGAGGAAGCGATGTGTGTTCGTCCATGTAGGGGTGCACAGCCCCCTGCCGCTTCCACCGCGGAGCCCGGCCGCTCCGAGCGAGGCTTGTTGACCGGAAGCTGGCTCCTGTTTGGCTCCGGTTCGCCAGGCTGCGGAGGCTTGGTGTGACGGTGCCCATGGTGGCGAGGGAGTTCATCTAGTGCCGCGTCGCTCCGCTCCAGCGCCACTCTCGGCCGATGTGGGCCTTCTCCGGTCCTGACGGGTGATCCGACGCCAGCTCGCTTACCGGAGGAGGGCTGCCTCCTGTACTGCTGCTCAAACAGGGTAGAGTTTGTGAGGCAGATGCCCTCCTCTGATGAATGGGGGCTTCTAATACGTCCAAAACGTATCTATAATTTCTGCTTGCTCCATGCCTCTTTTGGGTGATATTGCTATGATATTTATACACTTCCATACACTTTTGATCATATTTGGACTAACCTATTAACTCAATGCACCCCAGTGCCAGTTTCTGTTTTCGGCTGTTTTTGTATTTCAGGTTTTCACATTACGAGAACTGCCAGGAAAAATCCAGAAAAATTATATAAAAAATCAGCGTTCCAGAAACTACCGTGCGCCCGAAGGACAGCCG
>LR738709.1:336207646-336236363 GCA_902687465.1 Secale cereale
TAGGTAGTGACTCCAAGAGGGAACGTTATGCTTGATTGTGGGTTCATGCCCCTCGATGACTAGTTTGAGTGACAGAAACATGAGTCTAGGGGATGTATTGTTGCCACAAGGGGGAAAACAACGGTGCTTGTGCCCGCGGGTGCAAGGATTGTTTACTTTACGCAAAGTTCTTTTAATGCAGTTGTCTGTTGCATTGAGTTTACACTATGGGTGGGACTCGCAACTTAATACCAGCGAGATGTTCTGGATAGATATCTCAAGGTGGATGATTAGTAGTAGATATTGATGGATTTCGGTCTACTTACTTTGGCGTACCGCCCATGCTTTGAACCTCAACCTTTCTTGCAATGTAATCAGCATTGGTTTGCGCACATGGTCCTGTCAATTGCCCAGCTGTAATTCGTTTACCTCACATAGCTGTTTTATCGTCTTTTGGGAGAGAGACATCACTAGTGAACATCATGAGACTCCGGTCCATATTACCATCATTGAACACATCAGCTATTTACTTTTCGCTTTTATTTACTATTGCAATTATATCTATCACTACTATCACTTGCGTTTAATCCTTTGTGAACTACAAGGCCGGAGGGATTGACAACCTCTCTGTACTCGTTGGGAGCAAAGTTATTTGTATCTGTGTGCAGGTCCACGTTGATTGCTAATATTTGGCGCCGTAGCAGTTGACACCTTCTTGTTGAACCTAGGAGTCTCTGGGGATTCGATCCTTGGTATCTTTGCCAAGGGAAAAACTTCCGTAACACTACATCTCACACCTTCCACTTGGGGTAACCAACGAGGGGCGAGAAGCCTAGCAAGAGTTTTTCTGGCGCCGTTGCCGGGGACTCCACTCTTCAAGATAGGGGAGTTGCACGTTATCTTTTACCTTTGCTTTTAGTCTTGTTAGTTTACCTTTCAGTTTTTGCTTTAGTATCCTTTATCAAAAATTACGAAAAAAAATTATTTTGCTTTCCTGTTAGTAGTCCTTTCTGTTTAGCTATACATGATAGGATTTGGTGCTTTGAGGGAATCAGAAGTTCTAGATTTCCATCAAAGGGATGGAGAAAATATGAAGAAGGCATGGGACAGAATTTCTGATGCACATAGGAGAATTATGCCTTGGATACCTATAAAAATTGTGCTTAGAAATTTTTAACATGGTCTTTTTAAATGGTGTAAACACTCTCTTGATATTATAGCCGAGGGAGATTTCCTAGAGTGTGATGAAGCTAGAGCTCTTGAAATTATACATGGTCTATCTAGTTACTTTGTTTATGATCATAACTTTGATACTGTCATAGATAGACTTGCTACTACTGAAAAGAGAATGCATGCTCTAGACTTGATGAAGGTAGAGAAACCTAAACCCAATAAGAAAGACATTTTGGAAATAGACAATGATTGGGAGCCTTTCGTTAGGATTAGCATCTCTAATCAAGACTTCCTTGCTTATTGTGATATTGGATCTATGATTTCTACTATGCCAAAAATTGTTCATGATTCTTTAAAATTTAACATGGATAGATTACCATCTTATCATGAACACACTAATGGAGATATTTCTGAAATCCAGGGAAGAATAAAAGACGTGCCAGTTAAATTCCTTAAAGGGATTGCAATGCTTGATTTCTTCATCATGGAGCCAAACCAAGGAAATATAGTGCTTGGAAGGGACTTCCTCCGAGCAGTTAAAGGCTTCATTGATATAGGTAAGGGACAAATCCGCTTGCGCGGAAAGGCAAAAGGTGTGTACCCCTTTCCTAGAAGGAACAAGAATGAACTTGTTGAGGAACCATTTGAAGCAATTTATAGCTCCGATTATTACGATGGTTATTGATTCCTCTATGCATTATGCCTAGCTTAAAGGCATAAAAGAAAGCGCTTTTGGGAGGCAGCCCACATGAATAAATTTATTTTGCTTTTGTTGTGTCTTGATGTTGTTACTACTGTAGCATCATCATTGTATCTTTGCTTTTCAATTTTGTGCCAAGTGTAGCCTCTGATTGCTAGAAAGTTCAAAAGTTGTGAGGTGCTGTCCAGGAAACAGATTCTGTCCTTGGATAGAAAAATTCGTATAAAATCACCAGGTCATCTTTGTGGTCTGAATTTTTTCGACAGCGTGCTCTATATAATTGTCTTTCGTGCGTCTGTTCTGAGTTTTTTTATTAGAGTTGCAGAAGTGCCCCGAACAAATCAATTACTACCTACTGTTCTGTTTTTCACAGATTCTGTCCTGTTTTGCTTTTCCTTCATTTTGCAAACCAAGAGCTTACTTTTTCTTTGCCAAAACCTTTTGGCAATCTTGAGAAACAGTAGACCTTCAAGAATATCTTTATTTCCAGCAAGGTACAATTATTTTATTATGGGTACTAACGTCGCTAATCAGATTATGATGAGTTATGTATGAAGGGAGTTTTCAAGTGTGCGAGGGAAGATGATAAAAAGATTCAGGAGTGTCAAGCGCTCAAGCTTGGGGATGCCCCCATGCACCCCCAAGAAATATTCAAGGAGACTCAAGCGTCTAAGCTTGGGGATGCCCCCGTGCATCTCCTTCTCCATCAACATTATCAGTTCGTCTTTCGTTCCACTATATTTTAATCACTTCATGTGTTATGTGCTATGCTTGGAGCGTCTTGCTTTTAGTTTTCTTTAGTTTTTCATAACAAGTCGAAACTCAGCTTTCTTTATGTGGGAGAGAAACACGCTCCACTTCTACCTAGAACATAACATAGAATTTTCATGTCTATCCTTGCTGTGTGTGTTCTTTGTCTTTTAATAGCTACTATCATGTTCAGCTCTTGGCTTTCATGCTTATCTTTTCAAATAGCTTTTGTTTAGTTGGTTGCTTGAACTCTCTGTAATTACCATGCTCACCTTATTAAGAGAGTTTGCTTCCGTTGCATTGGTTGATATGTCTATGATAAAGATGCTACGTGCATGATGGCGCTTAGTAGTTCATGTTTCTTATGGTTAGTCTCAAATAACTGGGGGGGGGGTTCCCAATGTGTTATTGGAGTACCAACATGATTTGTTTGCCTATGATGTGGTATGGTTTAGTAATATCTTCCTTCGAGAATTTATTTTGATTGACTTGGCGTATGCTCACGCATATTTAAGACTGTAAAGAAAGTCTGTCAAGCCTTGATGATCTTTTGTTTCTGAGTAGCGATATAACTACCATGCCTGATTCAATGTTGCTTTGTCGCTCTGCATGATTATGACCGTCATTGCTCTCTTAGTTGGTCCCTCCCAGTCTTTTGCTAACCTTCACCTGCACTAAGCGGACTGACTGCTTGTGCATCCACATCCTTTAATCCAGTTATGCCATATGAGTCCACCATACCTTCCTACATGGTATTTACCTGCCATTCCTAATGGAGACTTGCATGTGCCATCTCGAAATTATTCAAAGAAAAAGCATTCTTATTTTGTGCCTCTGTTGTAAGTTCATGAGGAAGTAGTGGTTAATTCATGACCTTTTTAAGTTGGACAAGCTTCACCCCGGGATTGCATGTATAATGTGCAAAGCCATAATACGAGAAGGAACTGGCATTGAGTGCGCCCGGCTCAAAAAGATAATATAACAAACAAACCCTCCTTCACGCTTTGTTCATGAGAAATCAGAAAACTTTGGAAGTGATAAACAAAGGAGATTAAGAGGATGTGATCGTCCTCATTCGGGAGCCGTTCCTCGAAACTTGTCCATCTCGAAAAGTGATTGAGTTGTCTGCTAGCATTCGTTGACGAAACATGCATGATCTAAAATAAATTATTACCTCTGTTTTAAAGCCAAGAGCTCTGGTACATGTTTTGTCTTTGTTTCCGACTACGGGTTTTCAACCATGCCAACAAAAGCCACGGTTCGAGAGTCTCCACCTTCTTTTAAAAGCACCAACTACTGAGAGCATGATTGTCATTCTGAGTGTAATGTGCATTGTCCCAAAGTAGCATTGTCTTTTGCATGATTGTGATATCGTTTATTCTGAAATCATTGTATCTAGTCATCACTTAAACCTTGGAGGTGCCCCTGCATTTATGTTTTGCTTCACTAAAGGGGGGCAAGCTAGATATCACTTTATCATATTTGCACATCATGTTCATTGCAAATCTATTTGATGTTTCAGTATCATATTGTAAAACTTTCAGTCCTTTGTGATTTTCTCATGAGGCAACTTAATTACTATAGATTCATTGTCTCAGTAAGATTTTGTCATATGACTATGAAAAAGTCCTATATGGTTAATAGCATGTCACCACAGAAATTATTCTTGTTATCATTTACCTACTCGAGGACGAGCAGGAATTAAGCTTGGGGATGTTGATATGTCCAAAACGTATCTATAATTTCTGCTTGCTCCATGCCTCTTTTGGGTGATATTACTATGATATTTATACACTTCCATACACTTTTGATCATATTTGGACTAACCTATTAACTCAGTGCACCCCAGTGCCAGTTTCTGTTTTCGGCTGTTTTTGTATTTCAGGTTTTCACATTACGAGAACTGCCAGAAAAAATCCAGAAAAATTATATAAAAATTCAGCGTTCCAGAAACTACCGTGCGCCCGAAGGACAGCCGGGGGGGGCCTGGGCCCCCCGAGGCTCCTCCGATGCCCCCCTTTGGCATATATTTAAAGCGTCTCCCGAAACCCTCGAGGGAGGAACTCTTTTCGTGATCTCATCTCTGTTCCGCCGCCGCCGCCGCTTCCAAGATCGGGAGCACCAGGAGAACTCTTCCCGGCACCCTGCCGGAGGGGAGGATCACCACCGGGAGCCTCTCCACCACCATGGACGCCTCCCGGATGAGTTGTGAGTAGTCTCCCTTGGACCATGAGTCCATGACCAGTAGCTATGTGATGTTCTCCTCCCGTTCTTGTGCTTCACTAATTAGTCCTCGTGAGCTGCCCTACATGATCGAGGCACATATGTAATCCTTATGTTGTTGCTATGATGAGTTTGCTGGGATCCGATGGATTGTGAGATTATGTTCAGATTGTGCTTGAGTAATATATTTGATCTACCTCTTTTATATTTATGTTCGTAAGTAATTCTTGCATGTTCTCCATTGTTATTTATTGCTTTGGCCAAGTAATAGGTAGTGACTCCAAGAGGGAACGTTATGCTTGATTGTGGGTTCATGCCCCTCGATGACTAGTTTGAGTGACAGAAACATGAGTCTAGGGGATGTGCTGTTGCCACAAGGGGGAAAACAACGGTGCTTGTGCCCACGGGTGCAAGGATTGTTTACTTTATGCAAAGTTCTTTTAATGCAGTTGTCTGTTCCATTGAGTTTACACTATGGGTGGGACTCGCAACTTAATACCAGCGAGATGTTCTGGATAGATATCTCAAGGTGGATGATTAGTAGTAGATATTGATGGATTTCGGTCTACTTACTTTGGCGTACCGCCCATGCTTTGAACCTCAACCTTTCTTGCAATGTAATCAGCATTGGTTTGCGCACATGGTCCTGTCAATTGCCCAGCTGTAATTCGTTTACCTCACATAGCTGTTTTATCGTCTTTTGGGAGAGAGACATCACTAGTGAACATCATGAGACTCCGGTCCATATTACCATCATTGATCACATCCGCTATTTACTTTTCGCTTTTATTTACTATTGCAATTATATCTATCACTACTATCACTTGCGTTTAATCCTTTGTGAACTACAAGGCCGGAGGGATTGACAACCTCTCTGTACTCATTGGGAGCAAAGTTATTTGTATCTGTGTGCAGGTCCACGTTGATTGCTAATATCTGGCGCCGTAGCAGCTGACACCTTCTTGTTAAACCTAGGAGTCTCTGGGGATTCGATCCTTGGTATCTTTGCCAAGGGAAAAACTTCCGTAACACTACATCTCACACCTTCCACTTGGGGTAACCAACGAGGGGCGAGAAGCCTAGCAGCTTCGCCCGCTCGGCCTTGTTGGGTCCCGCGAGAACCCTGTCTGCGTGGCTCCCTTGCCTGCTGCTGCTGAGGCGGCCGTCCAGAAGTGGGTGCAGGGGGACAGTCGTTGGTGGGTGCTGATGGCACTGCTGCTTTCATGCCAGCACCTCCTCAGGTTCCTAAAGTGCCGCTCTTCGGAACTCAGGGGAGTCGCCCGGAAGCACCGCCTGATGCTCCTGAGGACGAAGCCCCTGTGGCCTCTTCGCATCATCCTGAGGAGGGGGCTGCGCCTCTGGGGGCACCGCGTTCAGAGATTCATTGGCCACGCCTAATGTCGCCGATCGCTTTTGGGGCTTCGGCCGGCTCCGGACGAACTTCGAAGCTCTTCGCAAGAGGAGGAGGGCTCCATTGGCGATGATGTCGCCTACCGACGGCCGAAGCTGAGGAAGTGTGTCGCCGTAGACGAGTGAGTAGCTTATCCTTGTAACTTCTTGCGTGTTGCCTACTTTCCTGACCATGATTCCTCAGGGCCCCTTCTGCCAAGGTGACGACGCCTACCAAGAAGCAGGCACGTGCGGCCTCGAGCTCTTCGTCGGCCCGGAGCGCCCTTGGTCGATGCGCCACCTTGGCTGTGAGGCCGTCCACGAGGCCGGATGCACCGTCCTAGCGCCTCGACCCCGCGTTCTTGCCAGCCCTTCTCCGCGGCCCCACCTGGGGGCTAGGGAGCATGCCAAGGGCTCCCCCCATGGTCATCGAATGCATCGGGGCTGCCTCGGCCCCGATATCTTCTTCAAGTGGTGGGTCCCAGCCCCTCCGGGCCCCGGCCGAGGCCCGAGGGACGTCTAGGATGGAGGAGACCCCGATTCTGCCTCCGAGGGAAAACGGGTCTCCTCAGACTTCTTCAATTGCCCCTGGCGCCGAGGAGGGCCCTGACCTCCTGTTCGAGTCAGCGCGTCGGTGCGGGGCCGCCCGCCGCGAGCTTCTCCGGGAGGCGATGAACGCCTTGGGCCGACTCGAGGAAGAGCTTGAGGGGGTCGACGCTTGTCTTGAGGCTGAGGGCCTTCAACTGCTGGACGAGTGGCGTTGGCTAAGGGTGGCCATCAATCTCGGGCGCCTCCAGCATGAGAGCGTTAATGCGAAGGCAGATGCGTCCCTCGCAGCCTCGCGAGAGGCCCGCGCCCAAGCCATGGAGGAGGCCAGGGAAGCCGACGCCCGTCGTGAGGCTGCAGAGAGGCGCCTCCTAGAGCTTCTGGTCTTGATTGCCGACTTGGAGGAGCGCGCTGAGGTGCGCAGGGCCGCCCTGGCATCGATGCGGGGGATGCCCTTTGAGGAGGCGTAGGTCTTGCGGTGCGAGGAGGCGCTGATGCTGGAAGCCACGGAGCGCAGCCTCGAGCTTGAGCAGCTAGAGGCGAGAGAGTGCCATGTGACCTTGGCCGAGGATGCCGTCTCCGCTCGCGAGGCCAGGGTCCAGCAGGAAATTGACTGGAGGGTGGCGGAGGCCCGCGCAGACCTCGCCGAGGGGCATAACTTGAAGTTGGAGTTCCAGCGAGCGGAGGCCGACGGGAGGACTGCTGCCCTCAGGATGAGGCTGAGAGAAGCAGAGCTGCATGAGAGGGCCGCCGCGGCAGCCCAGTCTTCTGCCCAGGCTGAGATGGTCTCCGCGCAGGCAGAATTAGCCTTGCTCTGGCGATGAGTTGATGACGCCGCATTCCTTGCACAACAGAGAGAGGTCGAGGCGGGCCGTCGACTACTGTTGCAGCACGAGCATGTCCCGATGCTGCGGACTCTCCAAGCGAAGGCCAACTGGGCGTTGGGCGCCATCTGCAAGGAGAACGCCCCTGACCCCATGTGGAGGATTACGCCGATCACCTTGTCTTCTTCACCGAGGCTGTGACGCACCTGGAGAACCAGGTCGTGAAGGCACGCCACCTCGTCGAGGAGAAGAGCCGGGGCCTCCTGGGTCGCGCGTTCTCCCGGGTCTTCAGCTACCTCCAGAGCATTGATTCTGACTTTTACTTCGACGCTGCCATCGCCCCCGTGCCCGGGGCTGTCCGAGACAACCTGGCGCACTGGGTGGATGGCCACGTGGCTGCCCTAGTCCAGGCCTTTGCCATCGATGATGACGAGGCCGTGGTCGTGGCGGATGAAGGAGGCACGGTTGAAGATGATGGAGATGTGTCCAGCGACAGCGTTGGCGGAGCACATGAGGGTGGCTCAGACGGCTCGGCGAGCGATATGTCTGGTTGAGCTCACATTCTTTCGTCCTGATCCTGCACGCATAAACTCGCAAGGGGCCCCATGGGGTGTGAGAGCGTTTTGACAGGGGATCGCCCTATGTGTGTAAATTGGTATTCCACTTTCTTCTTTTTTGTTTGGCAATTGAATCCGAACTTGGGGCGTGCATCCTCAAGCTTTTCGAGCTTAGTTGCCATGGTGCCTCACCTAGATCTTACCTATCTTCGTGAGGGTTACGAGGCCGTGGGCTTGCCTCCCTCTTGGGGTGGACTGCTGGCGGTCCGCGCCATGAGCCTCCTAAGCAATGCGTGGCCCTGCTCCGGGGAACAGTGCCAGTGGCGTTCCGCTGGCCGCGGCAGGATGCCTATGCAGCAAAATTGTGGCGCGTAGGCTATTGCCCCGAGAGGTTCGTGCCGATGTTACAATGGCACGCCAAGTGGGATTGGCCTTCCAGCCCCTGGGCCTGAGGGCCAGGGGTAAGATCTTCAAGACAGCCAGAGCCGCAAAATCCAGCAGAAATCAAAGAACCCCCCCCCCATTTTTGCAACAAGCAACACTTCAAATTCAATTTGAAAGACACGGCGAATACAATTACAAAAGGGAAGGCAAGGAAAGCAAATAGCCGCGTCCGGCTCCTATATAGTCTCCAGTCTTCTCGCCAGCACGGAGCTAAGTGCTGCCACTAGGACGTGGTAGGGTGTCGCACCCCTATCCCCATGGAGCAGGAGGCCTTCGCAGGTCAGCCCAGGATAACACCTGACGCACGACAGGTCCATGATATAGCATTCCAGGTACAATAATATTCATCACATACATGTATATAAGATTACATCATTGATGAATACAATCTGCTGGCATAGCCCTAAGGCTAAATAAATGGCAGCGAAAGTCTATTTAAATGGCAGCGAAAGTCTTGGTTTGGCGGAGTCTCACTCTGGCTGGACTCCATAACTCACAGGACTGGCAAGATTACGACCTAGCACGACGGAACATGCGAGTAACCTGGGCATGACCTACAAAACTGGCATGACACGCAAGGTCAGTACATTGAATGTACTTGCAAGACAACCAAATACAATGAAACCAAACAAACACATGACAAATCAAGAACAAAGCGTTGGCAATAACCTACCTCATAGACAAAACTAAGCATGGCAAAATATTAACTGGAAGCATGGATCCAAACAAACATGAATAAGATCATGGCATATGCTAGCATGGCAATGGTAGATCAAACTTACTTCTAACATGGCAATGGCAGAACAAAGCATAGCATCTCAAAGAATGGGCTAAGTTCAAATCAAGACAGGGCATGGCATCATGAAAATCAAAATGAAAGTAAACTACCAGTCATATCCATTTCAAACATAACATGATAACTTTATGCAATCATTTACTGTTCTACCATGGTTCTTTAAATGCGAATAACAACAGCTTACTCATGCAATGGAAATAAACTTGTGCACTGAGTCCCTCGGACTCTCTTACCAACGGGTTGCCTCGCAACCAAGCGATGATCATTTGTGGATCGCGAATGGAACCATGCTTGGTTCAACATTCATCGAGGTCTCGTCTCGTGATCATACCAACTCATAATCATGATTACTCACGACTGCCTCAAAGTCCAATTCATCACCATATTCGTTACACGTTTTTTTATCAAATTAGTTATTTTAGGTTTATCCTCCATTTTGACCAAGACCTGATAGTGTGACCTACTACGAACTGGTGCCCATGACCGAGGACGTGGCTATCGATAGACTGAATACACTTTGCAGAGGTAGCGCACTATACCCACACCACAGAACCCATGGCCTCGTGCTCCCATTCGGGTGGACCACGACGTTCCGACAGAACCGACTTATTGCCATTACACTCTCCCGGTTACTGTGACCAACACCCCCTTGGGGTTCAGTCCTGGGTGGCCCTCGCCGACCAAAGGCTAAACGACCACCGTCGTGGCAAAAACGGTTCCAAACGGGGACAAAGCGCACAAAAACAAAATGGCTCACAAGGTTCATGTCCGCCTACCGGATCAGGGTAGCGCGTGCCCATAACCTTCCCTATGTTGGAGGCACCGACGAGAGGCATGGCAATAAATCAATTAGGGCCTTCCCATTCCAAGGCAAATGTGGCTGCACTGGAAAAAGGCTCGATTTGGTGGCACTATGACATCCCAGTGATGACAGAGGAGGTTTGTTATTAAGTCATATTATTAACTTATCCATCATCCATCATCATGCGAGCATTATTAACTTGAATGCAACAACTATCATGCAACATACTAATGCGTTAACAAAACATCAAGCATTTCAATTAAACAATGATAGCATGCGAAACCTGGCAATAACAAGTACTAGAAATCTTAGAAGTGCGACAAAATTATCATAACATGAAACTAAACAGAGGCATGATATTATCATTAACAACATTAAACTAGCATGTCAACTTATTTTATGAAACACAAGCATGCATGGCACATAACAATAACATAAAGCATTACTAAAATAACGGCAGCCGGAACAGGCAAGAAACTAATGCAACTAAGCACACACACGAGGTGCAAGCAGAGTCAACATGCAAGTTCAGGGCTTATTATAAGAGGTTGGATTGCCTGGGGTCAAGAAATACTCCGGGGAAAAGTGCGGAACGATCGTGTTAAGTTTTGCCGGAAATAGTTCTCTCTCGGAGGGGGTTGTTTACGTGCAAGGGCAAAGTGGTCATTTTCACTATGTGAAAACATAATGAAAATGATACCAACGGAAAGAGCGCGATGAATAGAGAACATGAGCACTGGAATCACCTCAATCGAACCTACGATTGAAAAGTTATGGCCATTCATTCTTAGGCGGAAATCGAATAAAAATCTACACATTTCTGGCCTTAACGGGTGAACGCTCACAATTTAGCCGCTTCGGCTGGCGGGCTAGGCAGAAAGCGCATTTTACAGAATACGTTTTCACGAACTGAAAGCGCATTCTTGACCGAGGCTGCAGCATAATACGCCTTCGACCAGGGAAAGCATACTTTGCGGACTTCGTCTCCACTTAACAGGTCAATGGGCCCGCCTGGTCAGCGCCTGAGAGGCTGTCGCGCTGGGCCCATGGCATCTTCTCTCCCTCCCGCCTGGACCTTCTTCTTGCTCGCGATGCAGAGACAGAGGAGGCTCGGGCCCGGCGTCGTCGTCGCCTGGCTGGCTCCCCGGGCCGGCCGACAGGCACGGGAGCACCATTGCTCTACGCCATACCAGAAGGTGGCCGCGGAATCGCCAGGCGTGGCCCATGGCACTGGCTCCACGGGTAAGCCACGGCGGCCAGAGAGCTTGAAGGGGAGGCGCGCTGGCGGTGGTCCTACGCCGGAGTTGGGTGGGGCAGCGGTCTTCGGGCTCCAAGGGGGAGGCTAGGGAGCAACAAGTTGGGCGGGGGAAGGGCCATAGCCAGAGATGGCCGAGAGGAACGACACCGACCATTCGGCCATGGTGGGGACTGGAGCAGCTCCAAGGCGAGGGCAAGAACTGCGGGGCAAGGGGAGGGGTTCTGGACTACGAGGGGGCTCGAGAAGGCTACTTATAGCCGCGCGGAAGGCTCGAAGGGGAGGGGAGACGGTGACACGTGGCACGGCTACGTGTCCGTGCGCCGGCGACGCGCACGCGCGGCCAAAGATCACGTGAAGCGGCAGGAAGGCGACGAGGGGGATGCGGACGACATGCAGGAGCTCACAGAGTCGAGCAACGCTCACGGACGAGAGGAGGAAAGGGACAAGAGCGAGGAAGGCGACGAGCTCACGGACAGGAACTATGCGGTGACGACGACGGCTCAACGAGGAAGCAAACGGGTCAAGGCGCACGGCGACGATGAGGCTGAGCTGTTGGACATGCTGGGACGAGCCAGAGCCAGCCGAAGCAGCTCCACTATGGCCAACAGTACGTAGACCATCGTTTTGGCCGGCTCTACCCGTGGTCACCACGGACAAGGCGCGCTCTGGTCGTCAACTAAGTGCCAAACCTTGTCAGCGGAGAAGTCCTTCCAAGGCTCATTAATGGTGAGGTGATGGCATAGGCAGAAGAGAAGCAGATAGAGGGAACTATGCTCGACAAGTTTGCTATTGCAAACTTGACCACATTCTAGAGACTAAACCAGAGAAGTTAATTAGCTAACTTGATGTCTAGGAGGTTTAGGGTAGCAAGGACTACAGTCCTGGAGATTTGGAAGGGATTTGGGAAAATATTTAACAGAGCAGCAGGGCAACTGTCAAATATGGCCCAGAAAACAAATGATGAAGGAGCACTCAGTAGGAGTGTTGGATTTAGCTAAAATTTGGCAAAGCTTCCTGATTTGGTCAGATGTAGATGCTGCAAAAATATCATACCAAATGGACTTTCCAAATAAATACTTGTTTCACAAGTATTACTTCTGACCAAAAACTTAGGAAAATTCTAGGAAAGTATTGGCTACATGAAATGAGCCAAAATCGTGGGTAGGTGGGTTATATGGATAAGAGAAGGCTTAGGAATATTTTCAGCCATAATGGAGCAAGATAAAGTATACTTGCTTCACAAACTGAAAATTTGGGCAGAAAACAAGAATGGCTATTGTGCTCACATATCCCAATGAAATGAGCTGAATTTAGGTGGAGGCTATTGAATTAAAATACTTGAGAGGATGGAAAAGTTTCATCTCATTTTGAAACTCTATGAGGGTACTTACTTCACAAAGTTACATTCTGCTCAGAAACTTTAAAAAATTGCACAGGGAGCTAGGATGAATGGATTAAGCTCATCTTTTGTATTCATGGGTCATTTATGAATGCGAATCACCCTGCCAAGTTGCAGCTCAATAGGAATTAAGAATGAAGCATTTCCTTTGCAAAATTTCAAAGAAGGCGGAAACTTGCATTGGATCATGTGCCAAATTTTTGAACTGTGGAGCATGATCTAATGATGGAACTAGTGATTATATTACAAGGAAAAGCTCCAAAATTTATGTGGGAATTTTATCTGCTATAAAAATAGTAGTTCCTTAGGAAAATGGCAGAAATGTAATATTGGCTTAAAATAGGAAAAGACAATTTTCCTTATTTTAATGTGGCCAATATTTTTGCCAGAGCTTGGTTTAGGCATAAATATCAACTCCACCCATTCTCACGAATTTAGGAGATGGCTAGCCATGCCTTTGGATTTTATTCCTCAGAAAGGCAAGACAAGGAATAAATCACAATTCAAAAATATTGCATGGGACTTAGCAATATTTTTGCATATCCAAGGATTACAAGGATAGGGAGGTCTCTGGGAACAAATGGAATGGTCAACAGATCAAGGAAAATGATGGCTCCTTTGTAATCACAAAGCCACATTCAAATTCCAAAAATTTGGAATTAGGGTTTGAGAGGATTTGAGATGATGCAAATGAGGTCTTGCCCACTCACAAAGACATGAGCAAGGTTTTGAAAGGTTGGAAATGGCAAGAATTCTCAGAGTCATCCAGCAAACTCATGAGATAATTTGAAAAATGATTGCCAGGATGAAATAACAGCACAAAAATTGATAACCCAATTTTGGGGCTGTTACAAACCTTCCCCCCTTAAAAAGAATCTCGTCCTTGAGATTCCTAGGGTTACATCAACAAGGAAAAGATAGCCATTCCGGGGAAAATCCTCTGGGTTAATTTTAACCCTTTGGTCAGATACAGACGAGTTGGGGTACCGATAATTTGTATACCTAGAGAGAGATATGGGCAAAACAGGGTTACCTCCACAACCAGGGGCACTCGAGATCAGACTCCCGAAAAATGCTGGATGCACCCCAATGAACAGTGGTTTCACCCACTGACTCGTGGGTCCTGGGCCCACTAGCAGCCTCCTTCTTCTACCTCCGGCAAAATGCTCCTTCATGGCTGCTGATCCGCGTGCGGCTTGGCGCAGCGCGCATCTAGCCCCTAGGACGATGAGGACCCTAGTGCCGTAGTGTGCGGCGTGCACAGGGCGGTGCAGCGAGCACTCACGTCGTGGGCCAGCACCTTGTCGGCACTGCTCGCGGATTCGCCTCCTGGACGCCGGTGGTCGGGCGACGAGCGATTTTCCTGGACCTCGCTCACCATACACCGGGGTTGGGCTATAAAAGACGGCAGCGCGGCTCTCCGCCAACACACCAACGCAATGCCGCTCTACTACCTCTTCGGTTTGGACGGGATCGAGCCGAGCTCCTTCGGTGAGGCTGTGTTCCTGGTGGCGCTGCGGTGGTTCCTAGCTGCTCTGCTCGGCAGGCTGGTCGGCTCATTGTTCCTCCTGGTGATACTCATCGGGAACGAGCAGGCTCGAGACAATGCGGGCTTGGTGCGGTGGATCGAGGTGTTGGAGAAGATGGTGCATGGGGTGGTCCTCCGCCACGCTTGATCCTCCGTCGCTCTGCGCCGGCGGATTAATCGCGTGCTGCGGTGGAGCGGGGTGGCGATTTGCCTGTGTCACTAAGGCAGAGGCGAGGGTGGTGGTGGGGTCCAGATGCAGGTGAGGTGGCTGCGCCAGCTTAGGATGCATATTGTGGTACGAGAAAAATTTCGTGGATGGCTCCATGAAAAGGTAGGTGTCAAGGTAGAATCGGAGTTGAAATTTGTATTGTGGTCTATCTATTGGACCGAATGTAATAAAGTTGCAGTGTTCCTCCGGAAATGAAATCGGGAACAAGAATTAGAGACAAGGATTTTCCAGATGGAAATGCCTCTGCGAGGCTCTGGTTGTGGAAAACCGGGCACACGAGGTGTGCACCGATAGAGAGGGATACGTGACTTTGCTTTCCCACGAGTACTGCCCGAATGTACTGGTGGGTGAACCGGGTGTGCGTGTGATATGCAGTGTAATTAAACTAGCAAATAGATGCAATAAACATGCAATGAAAAACACACCGGACAAATCATTCTAAGGTGTTTTAATGCTAGTGGGTATATACACTCTTGGTATACATATACCTACACCAGCGCGCATTTTATTAAAGACTCGGGACGAGCAAATGTTGTTTTTAGTGTATGTGTCGTATTGATTAAAATCTTGTTAACAACACAGTGTCAACCCTGTCAAACATTTCTGCTTGCACAGAGACAAGCAAAAACAACAAAAACCAAAAGAAAGCAAGCACAACACAGCATATGGGTTACAAACTGTGCAAGCATACAACAAAGCACTAACGCACTACACGGTGAACGAAACTACTTACTTCGGGATACATGGTTCTATCCTCATATCAAGGATGAACAGACTGACTGACCTACTCGCCGAATCATCTCACTACGCGACTGAGGTCATGCAGAGGACTGGCCTTGCTGGGGCTCTCCTGGAGGACGAAGACTGAGCCAATCTCCATCTTCATCGTCCGACAACACTATGGGTTGGGATTCGACTACTGGGGGTGTGGGTGAAATTGATCCAAGCAAATGCTGCTGGTGGATTCGGAAGAGAGTCTTGTCGAGGGTGACGATGTTTGGTCTAGGCCACAACACCAGCTGAGAAGGTATCACTGGGTCGGATGGCATGGGGTGAAGAACTTGAGATGCGAATTTACGAGCCTCATGATAAGCTTCCTTGACAACTCGTACCGCATCGTTGTCCAGGGTTCTAAAGTCGACAAGCATCTTAGAAATCATCATCCCCTGGGTAGTGATATATTGCACCAAGTGAGCGATTGCGGGGTCATCTCCTGGGATAGTGGGAGAAGGTTGAATTCCTCCTTTCGCCACAATGGGGAAAAAGCAAAACTCCCGCCTCTCTGCCACTTGCGGGAACTTAGTTCAGAGGTATAGGATAGCCTCCACAACAGCGGCCTGGATAGCCAAATCGGTAGTGGGCATGGCTCTGCCCTGAAAAACCAAGGGCTGACCATCTGCTGCGGGACCTGGGCAGATGTGTACTCTGGCATCATAGTGGTGAAGGTGAGGGACAGGTGCTGATTGAAACACCAGGTAATCAGGGCTAGCATTACAGCCAAAGGTTTTGGTGAGCATCTCAGTAAGAAGAGGTGGAAAGCCAGGGTGGTTGACGGTGAAGGTGCGGGTGTAAAACTTGGGACCTTTCAGGGCGCTAGCCATGGCGGGAGTGTTACTAGCTAGGCTTCTTTGCATGGACATGGCTGATTGAGGAGTGAGCGATCTGGATAGCGAAAAGGGGATTTAATAGGCAGCTATGCGGGGCGTGCCCGTATGGTGTGGCCCTATGGCGAGGGGTAAGCGGTGCGGCCGACTAGAAAGGATAGGGTCGCTATTTATTCCACGGATAACTAGGCGGGGACATCGGGGTGAGGACGTGTATGTCTCGACTGCGCCACCTGTTGATTAATAGTGGCCATGCCGGATTCCAGGGATGGGTCAAATCCCTTAGGGTCTTCACGGGTTGAAAGTGGCGGCGATCTAATACTAGGATAATCTATGCCAGCCTGGCTGCTCTGATACCATCTCCTGTGGCACCCCGATCCGCATGGAGCAGGGGGCCTTCGCACATCAGCCCAGGATAGCACCTGACCCATGACAGGTCCATGATACAGCATTCTAGGAACAATAATACTGATTAAATACATGTATATAAGATTACATCATTGATGAATACAATCTGCTGGCATAGCCCTAAGGCTAAATAAATGGCAGCAGAAGTCTATTTAAATGGCGGCGGAAGTCTTGGTTTGGCGGCGTCTCACTCTGGCTGGACTCCATAACTCACATGACTGGCAAGATTACGACCTAGCACGATGGAACAGGCGAGTAACCTGGGCATAACATACAAAACTGGCATGACACGCCAGGTCAGTACATTGAATGTACTTGCAAGACAACCAAATACATAGCAACCAAATAAACAGATGACAAAGCAAGAACCAAGCGTTGGCAATAACCTACCTCATAGCCAAAACTAAGCATGGCAAATTATTAACTAGAAGCATGGATCCAAACAAACATGAATAACATCATGGCATATGCTAGCATGGCAATGGCAGATCAAACTTACTTCTAACATGGCAATGGCAGAACAAAGCATAGCATCTCAAAGCATGGGCTAAGTTCAAATCAAGACATGGCATGGCATCATGAAAATCGTAATGAAAGTAAACTACCAGTCATATCCATTTCAAACATAACATGATAACTTTATGCAATCATCTACTATTCTACCATGGTTCTTTAAATGCGAATAACAACAGATTACTCATGCAATGCAGATAAACCTATGCACTGAGTCCCTCAGACTCTCTTACCAACGGGTTTCCTCGCAACCAAGCGATGATCATTTGCGGATCGCGAACTGAAGCATACTTGGTTCAGCATTCACCGAGACCTCGTCCCGTGATCATACCAACTTATCATCCTGATTACTCATGACTGTCTCAAAGTCCAATTCATCACCATATTCGTTACACATTATTTATCAAATTAATTATTTTAGGTTTATCCTTCATTTCGACCGAGACCTGATAGTGTGACATACTACGAACTAGTGCCCATGACCGAGGACGCGGCTACCGATAGACTGAATACACTCTGCAGAGGTTGCACATTGTACCCACACCACAGAACCCATGGCCTCGTGCTCCCATTCGGGTGGACCACGGCGTTCCGACTTAACCGACTTATTGCCATTACACTCTCCCGGTTACTCCGACCAACACTCCCTTGGGGCTCAGTCCTGGGTGGCCCTCGCCTACCAAAGGCTAAACGGCCACCGTCGTGGCAAAAATGGTCCCAAACGGGGACAAAACACGCAAAAACAAAACGGCTCACAAGGTTCATGTCCGCCTACCTGATCAGGGTAGCGCGTGCCCATAACCTTCCCTATGTTGGAGGCACCAGCGAGAGGCATGACAATAAATCAATTAGGGCCTTCCATTCCAAGGCAAATGTGGCTCCACTGGAAAAAATGCTCGATTTGGTGGCACTATGACATCCCAGTGATGATGGAGGAGGTTTGTTATTAAGTCATATTATTTACTTCTCCATCATCCATCATCATGCGATCATTATTAACATGAATGCAACAACTATCATGCAACATACTAATGTAGTAACAAAACATCAAGCATTTCAATTGAACAATGATAGCATGCGAAACAGGGCAATAACAAGTACTGTCAATCTTAGAAGTGCAACAGAATTATCATAACATGAAACTTAAGAGAGGCATGATATTATCATTAACAACATTAAACTAGCAGGTCAACTTATTTTATGAAACACAAGCATGCATGGCACATAACAATAACATAAAGCATTACTAAAATAACGGCAGGCGGAACAGACAAGAAACTAATGCAACTAAGCACACACACGAGGTGCAAGGCAGAGTCAACATGCAAGTTCGGGGCTTATGATAAGAGGTTGGCTTGCCT
Source organism: Secale cereale (assembly GCA_902687465.1). Taxonomy (NCBI): domain Eukaryota; kingdom Viridiplantae; phylum Streptophyta; class Magnoliopsida; order Poales; family Poaceae; genus Secale; species Secale cereale. Next base: position 336,226,130 of record LR738709.1, read on the forward strand.
GGGGTCGAGAAATACTCCGGGGAAAAGTGCGAAATGATCGTGGAAAGTTTTGTTAGAAACAGTTCTCTCTCGGAGGGGGCTGTTTACGTGCAAGGGAAAAGTGGTGATTTTCACTATGTGAAAACATAATGAAAATGATACCAACGGAAAGAGCGCGATGAATAGAGAACATGAGCGCTGGAATCACCTCGATCGGAGCTATGATTGAATAGTTATGGCCGTTCGTTCGTTAGGCAAAAAACGAATAAAAATCTATACATTTCTGGCCTGAACGGGTGAACGTTCACAATTTAGCCCCTTTGGCTAGCGGGCTAGGCAGAAAGCGCATTTTACATAATACATTTTCGCGAACTGAAAGCGCATTCTTGACCGAGGCCGCGGCAGAATACGCGTTCGACCAGGGAAAGCGTACTTTGTGGACTTCGTCTCCACTTAACAGGTCAACAGGCCCGCCCGGTCAGCGCCTTAGAGGCTGACGCACGGGGCCCATGGCATCTTCTCTCCCTCGCGCCTGGACTTTCTTCTTGCTCACGATGCAGAGATAGAGGAGGCTCGGGCGCCGGCGCCGTCGTCGCCTGGCTGGCTCCCCGGGCCGGCCGACGGGCACGGGAGCACCGTTGCTCGACGCCACACCAGAGGGTGGCCGCGGAGTCGCCCGACGTGGCCCATGGCGCTGGCTCTATGGGGAGGCCACGGCGGCCAGAGAGCTTCAAGGGGAGGCGCGCCAGCGGTGCTCCTACGCTAGAGTTGGGTGGGGCTGCTGTCTTCGGACTCCAAGGGGGAGGCTAAAGAGCAGCAAGGTGGGTGGGGGAAGGGCCATAGCCGGAGATGGCCGAGGGGAACGACAGTGACCATTCTGCCATGGTGGGGACTGGAGCGACTCGAAGGCGAGGGGAAGAACTATGGGGCGAGGGGAAGGGTTGTGGACTACGAGGGGGATCGATAAGGCTACTTATAGCCGCGGGGGAGGCTCGAAGGGGAGGGGAGCCGGTGACACGTAGCACGGCAACGTGTCCGTGCGCCGGCGACACGGACGCGTAGCCAAAGATCACGATAAACGACGGGAAGGCGACGAGGGGGATGTGGACGACGCGCAGGAGCTCACGGAGTCAAGCAACGCTCGCGGACGAGAGGACGAAATGGACAAGAGCGAGGAAGGCGACGAGCTCACGGACAGGAACTGTGCGGCGACGACGACGGCTCAACGAGGAAGCAAACAAAGGGGGAAACGGGTCAAGGCGCACGTCGACGATGAGGCTGAGCTGTTGGACATGCTGGGACGAGCTAGAGCCAGCCGAAGCAGCTCCACTATGGCCAATAGTACGCAGACCACCGTTTTGGCCGGCTTCACCCATGGTCACCACGGACAAGGCGCGCTCTGGTCGTCAACTAAGTGCCAAACCTTGTCAGTAGAGAAGTCCCTTCCAAGGCTCATTAATGGTGAGGTGATGGCACAGGCAGAAGAGAAGCAAACAGAGGGAACCATGCACGACAAGTTTGCTGTTGCAAACTTGACCACATTCTGGAGACTAAACCAGAGAAGTTAATTAGAAAACTTGATGTCTAGGAGGTTTAGGGTAGCAAGGACTACAGTCCTGGAGATTTGGAAGGGATTTGGGGAAATATTGAACATAGCTGCAGTGCAACTATCAAATATGGCCCAGAAAACCAATGATGAAGGAGCACTCACTAGGACTATTGGATTTGGCGAAAACATGGCAAAGCTACCTGATTTGGTCATATGCATATGCCGTAAAAATATCATACCAAATGGACTTGCCAAATTGGTACTTGTTTCACAAGCATTACTTCTAACCAAAACTTAGGAAAATTCTAGGAAAATATTGGCTACATGAAATGAGCCAAAATCTTGGGTAGGTGGGTTATATGGATAAGAGAAGGCTTAGGAATATTTCCAGCCATAATGGAGCAAGATAAAGTATACTTGCTTCACAAACTGAAAATTTGGGCAGAAAACAAGAATGGCTACTATGCTCACATAGCTCAATGAAATGGGCTGAATTTAGGTGGAGGCTATTGAATTAGAATACTTGAGAGGATGGAAAAGTTTTATCTCATTTTGAAACTCTGTGAGGATACTTCCTTCACAAAGTTACATTCTGGTCAGAAACTTTGGAAAATTGCACAGGGAGCTAGGATGAATGGATTGAGCTCATCTTTCGTATTCATGGGTTATTTATCAATGTTAATCACCCTTCCAAATTTAAGCTCAATAGGTATTAGGAATGAAGCACTTCCTTTGCAAAATTACAGAGAAGGCAGAAACCTGCATTGGATCATGTGCCAAAATTTTGAACTGTGGAACATGAGCTAATGATGGAACTAGTGATTATATATCAAGGACAAGCTCCACAATTTATGTGGGAATTTTCTCTGCTATCAAAATAGTAGTTCCTTTGGAAAATGGTAGAAATGCAATATTGGCTTAAAATAGGAAAATGCAATTTTCCTTATTTTAATGTGGCCAATATTTTTGCCAGAGCTTGGTTTTGGCATAAATATCAACTCCACACATTCTAATGAATTTAGGAGATGGCTAGCTATGCCTTTGGATTTTATTCCTCGGAAAGGCAAGACAAGGAATAAATCATAATTCAAAAATATTGCACGGGACTTAGCAATATTTTTGCATATCCAAGGATTACAAGGAAAGGGAGGTCTCTAGGAACAGATGGAATGATCAACAGATCAAGGAAAATGATGGCTCCTTTGTAATCACAAAGGCCACATTCAAATTTCAAAAATTTGGAATTAGGGTTTGAGAGGATTTGAGATGATGCAAATGAGGTCTTGCGCACTTACAAAGACATGATCAAGGTTTTGAAAGGTTGGAATTGGCAAGAATTCTCAGAGTCATCCAGCAAATTCATGGGAAATTTTGAAAAATGATTGCCAGGAAGAAATAATAGCACAAAAATTGATAACCAAATTTTGCTGTTGTTATAGAGGGAGCCCCCGAGGCCCGAGGGCGGCTCTCCGGAGACTCCAGGGCGTGTACATCCCCACTCATTATTACGTGAGAGTGTCAAGGGCGGAGATCTTCACAGGCGCGAGCCTTACTTCATATCGCCAGACGAGGGCCCAGCCTTGCGCCACCCCGACCTCCGTTGGGTTGACCGGAAACCAGGATAGGACCAAGGAGGCAGAAGGGGGATGCCAGCGGCGCCCTCGACGACCACGGGCCCTCTGCCGGGGGGGGGGGGAGCTTGGCGAGGCTCGCCCCAATATAGGACCTACTTTCGCATACTTCCCTGCTCCTCGCGTCACTGGGGAGGCCGCGGCTCTAGGCCTTCCACGCGGAGCACCCAGCGTTCCGCTTCGGTTGAGGGCGGAGCGGTCGCTCTCGGATCTTCGACCATCGCCGTGGTATGATTCACATGTAGTCCATTGTTAGCGTATGCCTGCTGCTGTGATACCTGCTGTGCTCTCTCGTCGTCGCTAAAGGGGTCCATAGTGTCCCCGGGTGACTCTTTGTAATCTTCTTCCTAGAGAGCCTCGCCGTTCCATCTCGGCCCGTGGAAAACATTGGAGCCTTCCCTGAACACGTACGGCAGGTCCACCATGCGGGGAACGTAGGCTTCATCGGCAGCCCCACCAAGGGCACCGCCTCCATGCCTCGCGCCTTGAGCCCCCGCTGCAGCATCTGGCCTTGGCGTCCGCTAGGTTGAACCCCGGCGTACCCTCGCGAGAGGCCACCAGCGCTCATTCTTGCTGTTGACGAAGTCGCTGCAGTCGTAAGGATGGCACCAGCGCGCCTGCTGGTGTCACCGGGTCTTCCAATCACTCCAGAGGATACCAGCACCGCTCGGGGCCTCACCAGCGCCCCACCTGCGACCTGGGGCAGGGTTGAGGAGCAAAACAGCGGCGCGTCTCCGCAAGTGCAACCCAATAGTTCAGTGACGCACTCCATCAGCACGTCGCGGCCGCCCTTGGCCAGCCTGCATCGTAACAGTTCCCGCGCCACCATGAGCGCAACCCTCGTGTTCGCCTGCTCCCGTCGGGTGTAAGGTGCTGTCGCCGCGGCGTGGTTTGCAGAGTGCACCGCGGAGCACGCACACCGGGACATCGAGGCGGTGGTCGCCGGCCCGCTCCGCCCGCGGCTGGCGGCGCCAGGTGGTCCTGGAGCAGCTTGGAGTGCGGGGTTGAGGTCTCCATGGGTGGGCGGTGCCGCCCACGTAGGCCAGGTCGCCCAGTGGTCGGGATGAGCCCCCTAATCGTCGACCATCGGAATCGTAGGGTGGTGACGGTACGAACGATAGAAGAACAGATCCGGCACACCCCTACCCGACGCACGAAATGTGGGATCTAGGGTTCCCGCAAAACCCTTAAGGTTCGAACTCTGGGGTGCCCATGAAGATCTCTCGTCCCGCCCTAGATCATCTACTTAACAACCCTAGGCCTAGCTTGTTAGATCCGAAGAATAAGGGACACAAGATTTATACTGGTTCGGGCCACCGATGTGGTGTAATACCCTAATCCAGTGTGGTGTTGTGGATTGCCTTGTAGGCTGATGAAGAACTAGTACATGGATGAACTGCCTCCTAAGGAGAGGTGTTCTTGAGCTTGGACGAGCTCGTGGGTATGTAGGTGGTCTCGATGGTCCGATCAAGATGAGATTAACTCCGGCTCGGCTCAGCTGATCCCTATGGTGGTGGCTAGTCCTATTTACAGTGACCCGAGTCCTCTTCCCAAATATTGAGCGGGAAGGAATCCTACAACGGCCAAAATTGAAGGGGGACAACTAGTACAAGCTATCCTGACAAAAGGTGGTCTTCGCCTACCAAAGGGTCTGGTGGTGACGTCACCGTGGGTTCCGCGATGACCTCCGTTCCTCTGTCCTGCTGGTCTTGGTCTTGTTGCATAGATATGGAAACCTTTGCCTGATGCCTTGGGACTCTTTGTCTGCACTTGCTCCTTTAGCTCCAAAGAGTAAACTGGCACTTCTGCGCCCGCTAGCGCCCGCCTGGCCTTTGTCGTCACTGCTCACATCACGAGGACCTCGCGAGGTGTCCCTTGCCTCAATATCTCCGATCCTCACGAGTCGGCCTGGTGAGGCCGCCCCAAGGGATGCCTGGTGTCGTCCACCCCGCGAGGCTTGGGCCCTCGCGAGGGTCCTGAGTGGTCGCCGAAGATGTTGGGCCGCACTAGGCCGCCTGCAGAGCCACACCCTGGGCCGCAGGTAGGCAAGTCTGGGTATCCCCGTTCCCAAAACGCCGACAGCAGAGCAGAAGGGTAAAGATGCAGTTCCTCTAATCATGGCCAAGCAACATCTGTTGAACGGCCTTGACAGCAATGAGGAGATGAAAGAGCTTGTGAAGATAATGGGAAAAATCAACGTGCTCTGTAGGATGATTGTCTCTTTATTTGAAGTGTATGTAGCACTCGTGATGTATTCAGTGGCTATGGCATGAGCTCTTTGCTAAAACTAGTAATGAATGAAACCTATTTAGCAGGCTGGGCGTAGTGTTGTGAACATCTAATGATTTCTATTAACGGAAATCGGGGGCTATCCCATTTTGCTCATAAGTAAATAAATAGCAGAGGCCCTTTTGCTAATAAATAACTAAATAAATTAGCAGAGGCCCTGTTGGGCAGCTTTGTTCCCATTCGATGAGGTCGAGCAAATTGCAGTCCAAGAGCAAACTATGTCATCAAATACAAATTTCACAGCCAAATGTCAGTACAACTAAACAACAATGTCATCATGTTTTAGTCGTCATACAATCACCACACAAATCAACATACATAATAAGTGATGTTCTCACAGCAAAATACTAAACAACAACTTCATCATGTTTCAGTTGTCATAGCAAACACAATTTCACATAGTAGATAAAAAACGTCTCCTGATAGGAAAATATGAAAAAAACAATCTAATCATCATCTCCAGCAGCAGCGTCAACATCTTCGCCATGTGTATCAGTTTGAATTGTAATTCCCCCAGTGTCATCTTCTTCTTCATCCTCAATGTCCTCGAATGTTGGCTTTTTATTGATCAACTCTCATATGTCCACAGCCCAACGGGCAATCTTTTCGCCAGCATCATTGACGTGATGGTTCTCAAAGATATTAGGAACATCTGTGGAATCTTCTACTTCTGGAGCAGTGTAAGCATCATCTTGTTGTGCAACTTCATTAAACGAATTCCTCTGCTCAAACCTTTGCACTACTCTCCAGTCATCGCTACGTGCAAATGTGTCTTCCAAGAAAAATATGTGTGATGCATGATTTGCCAAAATAAAAGGCTCATCGGTCTTGTACGCCGCCTTGACATTGATGGATTTGAAATAATCATCAGCTCTGGGTTTTGCGATCCTAGAAAATAGATTATACGAATGACAGCACAATAGAACCACACACCAGTGAACCTCAAAACTGGAGATATACTGCAACTGAACAATGTTTGTTATGTCCGCATACATTTCAGTTGTCTCTTCGTCGTACGTATCCCTGCTCATGATGGCACTGTTTTGTGTCTTCCTTCCTTCATCACGTACAAGGGTGTTGTAGCGCACATCTCCAACAACGCAAGATTCATAATGTCTTACCCGAGTATCATGACCCATTGCTAGTGCGTAAAGGGAATCCTTAACTGCCTGCCCATCCTCCTGCATCTTCTTAACCTATGGTTAGAAAATAGACAAGTTGCTCATCTTATGTACTCAATATATTAAAAAAACTGACAGTGCAATTCAAAAGCTTACATGGCTCTTGAACCATTTCGCAAATCCTGCCATAACCAATTTGTCAATGTTTCTTGGATTTTGAGGCAGTAACTCCTTTTTGTAGATGCTGCACAACATAGTGATCGCATCAAACATCTAAATATATAAGAATGTGTTGCAAGTTTAGTAGATTATGATGTATAAGCTGCAGTACTTAGCACTTACTCGATATAAGGTAGAATTTCATGACAGTTATTCAACACATACCAAACCATTTTGTCCAAATCTTTAGGTTTGTCGCCTTGTCGACTCTTCCCTGTAACTCAAACAGAATAATCGAAAACATTGAGCTTAGGACTATCTTCACCCACCTCTTTGCTAAGTTGATCAGCTGTTTCAATGTATTTTGAGCAGATGTCAACGCTTCTGCAGCAATGTAGGCCTCTGCAATGAAACCCTCGGGTCTAGGTATGTTCCTAACATAGGCCTTGAAAGTGCCTAGCTGTCTTTCAATAGGGTACATCCAGCCATATTGTACTGGATCTCTAAGTAGTGCCTCATCAGGTAGATGAACAACCAAATGCACCATCACATCAAAGAAGGCTGGAGGATATATCTTCTCAAGGTCGCATAGGATAGTTGGTATCTTGTCTCTAGGACACTCCAAAGCATCTATCCTTATATTTCTACTGCAGAGTTCCCTGAAGAATTGTCCCAACTCTGCAACTGCTCTGTATAAGTCAGGGCGGCCCAATCCTCTAAGGATAATAGGTAAAACCCTTTAAAGTAGGACGGGACAGTCATGAATTTTCAACCCTTGTACCTTGTTTCCATCTGCACTGACTCTCCTTTCAGGGTTGGAAGCAAATCCATGTGGGAATCTCACACGTGACAGGACCTCGCATAATTCTTTTCTTTTTACCTTGTCCAAGACGTACACAGCTGGTGCCATATCCCATGGTTTACCTTCATCTGCCACCTTCATATCCCTTCTAATACCCTTGTGTGTCACAATCCTAGATTTTAAGGTATCTTTCGTCTTGCCTTCAATATTAAGAAGTGTGTCGATAATACTGTCACATATATTTTTCTCGATGTGCATCACATCAAAATTATGCTGCATATCCAAATCTTTCCAATACTCCAAGTCCCACAAAGTGGACCTGCGGGTAAACAATAATCTCTCTTCTATGCTGCCACACTTCATTTTCCCCCTACCATTATCAGGATGGTTTCCTGGTGTAATATGACTGACCTTCTCTAATTCCACTTGCAACTCATCGGCGGTGAGCTTCTTTGGCGAATCACGGTTTTCATGTTTTGCATTGAACACATATCTTCGGTATTTTGTAGGACACGGCTTGTCCTTGGCAAGGACACGTCGGTGTCCAATGTAACAGATCTTGCTAAATATTACGTATGACAACGTATTCCTGTCACAGCAAACACATGCATTGTAACCATGTGTCGTTCACCCTGACATAGTGCCCAAAGCCGGATAATCATGGATGCACCAAATTATAACAGCACACTAAAAAAATCTGATGGTGGGCTGCTATATAGGTCTCGAGTGAGAACACCCCTCCATAGCTGTTGAAGCTCCTCCACAAGAGGCTCCATGAATAAATCAAAATCCTTTCCAGGACTTTTTGGACCTGGGATGAGCAAGGCCATCATGTAGTTTGATTCTTTGGTGCATATATTTGGTGGCATGTTGTAAGGGATAACAAGCACTGGCCACATGCTATATGTGGGATCTACTGGCCAAATGGGTTAAATCCATCTATAGCTAAGCCAAGTCTCATGTTTCTCGGGTCAGCAGCAAAATCTTTGTGTTTCTGATTGAAGCTTTTCCAGTCTCTACCATGAGATGGATGACTCATTACATTCTGATCTCTGTACTCGTGGTTCCTAGAATGCCACAGTACATCCTCTCTTGTTTCAGCATCATGAAACAACCTCTGCAATTTTGGTATAATTGGAAAATGTCTTAGAACACTATGAGGAATCCTCTTCACAACATCGCCATCTTTCCATCTTGATGATTTGCATTTTGGGCATTCACTTAAGTTGGCATAATCCTTCCGAAACAGAACACAATTATTCTTACAATCATGGATCATATCGTATCCAATTCCAACTGCACGAAGGAAATTCTTCATTTTACTGTAGGTGTGTGGCAGCTTAGACCCAACTGGGAAAGATTTGCGGAAAGCAGCCAACATCTTATCGAATGATTTGTTGGTCATCTGCTCAGATGTCTTCACCTGAAGAAAGGTGACCATAGCTGAGAATACTGATAGCTTATTTCCTGGGGTGACAGACACGTTGCATTGTTCCAACATGCGGGCCCACCATTATTCTTGTGCAGGTGAAAGTTCACGTTGTATTGTTTCAATGTTGGTCAAACTCACTGGCTCCGCCACCACCACCTCCTCCTCTTCCACCTAAGCATCAGGCAGATCAAGATGGTGATCTGCTGCTTCCACATAGTTAGTAACATTGACGTTCAAAGCTTCACCATGATGAACCCACCTAGTATATGTGATCGACATCCCATACAAGTGTAGATGATTTTGCAGAGTTGACTAGGGTCTTGTAACTGAATTCATACAACTGCTACATGGGCAGAGCCCATCTGATTTCGGACCACCGTACTCAGCTCTGATAAAGTTCATGAAGTTTGCAACCCCTCGACATATGCAGCGGAGAATCTTCAAGCAGAAATTATCCAAGCCTTGTCCATCTTTTAGACATACAAATTAGTTCTTCTACTAGATATTACAAGAAAAACATATATGTTTTTTATGAAGTCTGAGAAAAATAATACCTAGGTCGATGTCTAAAGCTATGGCAAGATATTTGGACAAGCAGATCTAAGTAACAAAATATATGTATAGCTAATTCAGCAAACATATTTGAGTGCTAAATTATGGCGGGCTGTTTCAGCAATCAATGTGGCCGAGCACATAGCCACCGAAGGCCATCTCAGCAACAAAGATTGAGTATAAAATGATGTAGAACTATTTCACCTAACAGATTGGCCACTAGACCATGGCAATCTACGTCACAATAAATATATGCCAGGATATTTTAGCAACTAACCGGGCGTAGCATGCCATCTCAGCTAAGAAGATTGAGTGCAGAATAGGGCAAGGAAGCTTCTTAAGCAGAGCATATTGACTGTAAACTACTTCGGCAAACAGTGAGATTAACAGCGTCTATCAGCTAACATTCAACGCTACTCCAACATGCACGGGGCCTCAGTCTAGAATGCGTGTACCGTGGGAGAAGCTGACTGCCGTGCGTCTCCATGAGAACGTCGCTAGCGGTGGTGGCGCGGCTAGAGGACGGCAGTCTACGAGAGCGTACTATGGGAGCGAGAGGATCGCCATGCGCCCCCTCGACGAACCACGCTGCCGACGTATCGGCGTGGCGGGGAGGGTGGCTTTGGCGCAGCAAATGGAGTGGAGTGGGCCAGGGGGAGGGGGGTTTGGGGAATATTATCGTCTAGTTGGCCGAAGGGCGGTTGAATTTGGGATTTGGGG
>LR738709.1:336236430-336252744 GCA_902687465.1 Secale cereale
GCGGTGGGCGGGGGAGTTTTGCGCATGGTCGGTTTCTCCAAGTGCAGTCGCACGTGTGTCAGTGAAGAGGCAAGCCTAAGCGAGTTCCGTTTGTGTAAGCTGTGTGCAGGACCGACCGTGTGAGGGGTGCAATGCGACCACGGCACGCGTGCTATGAGTGTACCGCCTTTTTTCCTTTTAAACTTGGTGCTTCGCCCCCTTCAAAAACAAAAAACTTGGTTCTTCGCACGATCCATCGATACTACTACTAGTAATCCAGTAATCCCGACTAAAACAGCGCAGCCGGGTCTTTTCCCGCGCGATATGCTGGGAGGTTGGCTTAGTTGGCTTTTTAAGGACGAGTAATGCTACACCTACGTAATCCCAGTTACATAATTAATGTAATGTGAAACGTGTGAGCTGTTGATTGGAGATTGGGGGGAGGGAGGGTCCCACCACCATCAAAATCAGGGGGGAGAGAGAGAGGCAATATACGTTAACCCTTTCGTAGGTTCCCGTAGATGTAGAAAGATGTGAAATACGTGAATGTGTCGTGGACGTACTATTGGAGTTCCTAAGATAAATTGTGTATGTAGACCCTATGTGTTTATTTACTTCACATGTTAGCTTTGTCTTGGGTCAAACCTTCTAAGTTTATACACACAAAAATGAATCATCATTCCATATGTTTTCATACTCCTACAATATATCTTACTATTATTGTGAAAGTTCATATACCCCGAACGAGATGATGATGGACGTGGATGGTCCGTCGCTAAACCTGCCACATGCGCCACCGAACGTTGGACGGCGGCAAGTAGGACGCGTGGCTGACGATGCTCCCGTCGTCCGCCACCAGCGTGGCCACCGCTTGAACGGTCGCTTTCGCGTCCGGCTACGCCGCTATTGCGTTGTGGGCAGCGACTTGAGTGAGGACGGCGACCTCGAGCTTCATCCCCGAAGGCAAGCTCTCCCGTAGAGCGTTCGCGCTCGCGGTCATGGAGGATGTGCACTAGCAGGACAATGCGCTATGTACTTGAGTTTAGCTGGGCGTTGCTGCTTTAAGTAGCGCATTCCGGTGAGGCCAAGCATCCGGGTGCGTCATTAAGTCATCGGAGTTGGTTCCTCAGGCACCGAGCCTCTTAATGACGGCATACGGATGGACGACATGAATGCGGGTAGCTGGCACCGGCTGGGAACACACCATGCGATGGAACGAGGGACGAGGGTTTTTGGTGTGCCAGGGTAGTCAGCTGCGGTCGTGGAAACGTTGGAGATGCCCTTTGCTCACATGCGATCCCCACATGTCATTGAAAAAGCAAATATGACCCGGCAAGAAAGGTCCTGGGGATGTAGTTGGCCGCGCTAGAACATTACGCGGACCCGTCATGGCGCACGCACTCGGAAGCCCTATGCATCCTCGACGAGCCGGGTGTTGATCTGCTGGTCGTGCCATAGCGGTAGCGCCACCCTCGGCACCCTAAAGCCGAGTGTGTCCAGCGACGATGAGCGTGTCAGTCACCACGAGCGCTGTGTCCATAGGCGATGCGGGAGTTGTGCCATGTTGCTGGACCCCACGACTCACATGAACGGTTTCCAGTGGCGAGGAGGTCGTGGGCCAGCTCCTCCATTGGACTAGTCTACGCACGTAATCCCGACAGGTGTGCCCCACATGTTGGTTTCCCTATTTTCCCGACCAAATTTAATGCATGGTAGAGTGACCTAGGCGTGTGTTGAAGAGCGACCTGACGACGAGCAAGATACAATCCCGATACCTGGGGAGATCAATTAGGTTTGACAAGCACAAAGAGGAAGAGAGGTGGTATGTGTGTGTGCACGAGAGAGAGAGAGGGAGGGAGGGAGGGAGGGAGAGACCCCGAGATGAAACCGAGAGAGAACGAGTGGCTGCATGTGTGATACCTAAGGCGGATTCAAAATTTTGAACCAGTGATCATACCATCAGCAAATCATATATAAAGGGTATTCAATGTTCGTTTCGCTTTTGAACATAGTACAATACACTCCCTCCGATACTTTCTAGTTTACATATAAGTTTTATGTGTAGTCAAAGTATCTCTACTTTAGTCAAACTTACAGAAAAAAGTATCAACATTCAAGAACGCCCGATCAATATTGTTAGATTCGCATGTACTCCTAGATTTGTATTCAAATAGAAATGATTTCCAATTTGTTTTCAAACACGTGAATGCTTGTTCTCGCGCATGCTCTTCCTACTAGGATTTTGCCACGTATAGCCAGTCCAATAGTAACATTTTTAAGCTCCCTGTCCAATAGTAGTAGAAGTAGAAGTAGTAGTACAACATCTGAAGTAGAGTATGCAGTGCTCATGGTACTAGTAGTATACTACTAGTAGCACACGCATGGGCATCTTGCTAGTACAGATAAATGACGCGGGTGGGGGAGGGGGAGGGACATCGGTTTGCTCTCAACTGCGGTCCCACAAGCGAGCGAAAACGCAAGACGAAGCGCGTTCCATTCGGTGAGTGACATGGAGGGTTCAGTGTGCCAGCGTATTCTTTCTCGAGATATCATTTTTCTCATCTTTCTTGAGATACCATTTTGCGATGAAATTCTCGAGATACTATTTTTCGATGAAATTCTCGACATACCAAAAAAATGCATCCCGATGTTTCGTGCAATGCACGGGCATCTTGCTAGTCATCTTGAGATTTTATGAAGTCACCGCCTCATCGTCGACAGGAACGGTGCGGAGGTCCGGACTTCTGCCACGTGAAACTCTGAAACTTTGGTCCCATCCCACCCCACAACTCTCCAGGCTCCAACCGTTTGGCTTTGCAAACTCCCCACAGTCAAAACCGATTGACCGGTCGTCACCGGAACCACTATTCACACCAGAACCTTCGCTGCTCGGCCTACGACAGCTACTTGCGGGCCGTTCACCACTGCCCCAAAACCACACCTCCTCTCCAGTCCATTCCCCCACCTTTTGATCCCTTAGCCCGCATCAACCATCCTCTAGTTCACCAGAAAGCCATGGTGCACCACAAGATCACGTACTACAAGATGCTGACGCCGGAGCGCCGCGCAGAAATCGCGGCGGCGGTCGGTGCCACAGACCTCCGTTCCCAGGCTCTCTTTGCGGCGGGCCAATCCCCGAGTTCTCTGGAGCCTAGCTCCGATCAGGAGGAAGCCGACATGTTCATGGCGGAGGTGGCGGCGTAGAAGGCCCCCGATGTGTATGAGACGATGGACGTTGACTTCGTGCTGGCGTTCGGGCCCCCCATGGTGTAGGCGGACCAGCGATTCAACCTGGCTATACTAAAGGAGGAGCGGTAGGCGGAGGCTCAACTCGAGGCGGAGTGCGTGGATGCCGCTGCCATTGAGGCCCTCCCACAGGCGGAACCGGATGTCGTGGATGCGAACCGGGCGGCGGAGGCTCAAGTCGACGCGGAGCGCGCGGATGCCGTTGCCATCGAGGCCCTCCTGCAGGGGGAGCCGGACGTCCTGGACTTGAACCGGGCGGCGGAGGCTCAACTCGACGCGGCGCGCGGATGCCGCTACCATCGAGGCCCTCCTGCAGGCAGAACCGAATGTCGTGGACGTGAACCGGGCGGTGCTCGCGTCCTTGCAGAGCGCTCGCACGCTCCGTGTGAATGAGTAGCTGGAGGCCGAAGACAACCATGGTGCAGAGATACACGTCGGCAGCTATGGCTGGTCCGCGCCGGGAGTCAAAAAGACGACACGGCCGTCTCATTCCGCGAGCAGTGATAGTTTTTCTTTATGTTGTTTTTAGGGATCTTTTGTTGTGTAAAAACATATATTTATGCAAGTCGCCTGACTTTCATCATTTGGGTCAGTCGACCATTTAAGGCGGTTGGATGGATATCCCACGTCTCCTAACCCTTCTTCTTCCCCAACAAACCGTCGCACGGGCCGCCCGGATCTTCCTCAACATGCGGTTGGATGAACATACTGTATGAACGAAAATTATGTGTCAGCAGTAGGACGGCTGAGTTTGATTTGATCACATGCGGTAGCATGTGTCAGTGAGGATGTGTTCCCTTGGTTGGGTTTGCGGCGTGCATGAGTGACTGTGTAAGGGTGCGGTGCGACCACGACAGCCATGCGCAAGTGTACCTCCTTTTCATTTTGAAAAACTATAGGCAAGCTTGGCAAAAATGTGTGACAAAGAATGGCCATGCAAGGCCTAGACACAAACATGATACAAGTATGTACTACTTGTGTTACAAAATAAAGGCGGAGTTTTCCTTCTTGGGATTGATCGATACAAATCCTCATTTAACGTGTCAATTAATGCGTATTTTTTCTCCAACGCCCAAAGAGCTAACCATCTCACTCCTTATTGCTTGATTAATGCAGTGGCATGCAAACCAACCTTCTCACTTCCGCATGCATGCAAGGGTACATTAATGTCCTTGGTTGCTATAGTACTACGAGGAAAAACCATCAATTTCGCCTCGATTAGTGTTAGTGGCCTTCTTCAAATTGTAATTTTGATACTAGCCTTGTATACAAAAAAAGGAGGTAGTAACTATTTGACTTTCCTTCCCCATTGCGGTGACGTCGATGATATCTCGAACGTTGTGGCTTTGGCGAAGTGCATTCGACGAAGCACACCATTGAGGGAGACCATGGTAAGTTGTTTGCAAGTGCCACCTGCAAGCCGAGACAACTGCCTTCTTTGCATCCAGGAAGTCCATTGAACCAAAGGAGGTGTAAATCTACTAGTACTACACAATAGCGTCTTTCGTCCAGCTTAGTGCGGTATGGTGGTTTCTTGAAGAAGACGACAGAGAAGCGGAGTCAGCAAAGAGAGAAATGATGGCTGCTTCGTCTGTGCTTTGTGATTTGACGCCTCATTGCTTTGTGATTTGTGATAGAAGGGACATGGGAGTAGACTTTGTGCTCTATACGTACCGTACATGCATCCGAGCACGACAGAAAGAGGAGAGAGGTTGAATTTTTCTATTCCTTCAATCAATCAATTAGGGAGCTTTGGTTCCCTCTTTTTGGCTTTGGCAGCACCCTCCACAATGGTTCCCGTCGATGCCAAAAGCTATTTTCACATTTAGCTACACAGTGTGGATGCCCTTAACCGTACCAATTGGTTTTGTTCATGTGTGCTATCTATACAAATCTCGCTTATATTGATCTAAAAAATTATATCAAGATTAGTAAAAACGAGGTGATTTTGCCGCGTTGAGGGTGGGGGAGGTTTCTTACTTTTAGAGGACGTTAGCCTGGCGGTTTGCTAACATGATGTCCCACGTGTCAGTTATTTACCAAGCCGATCCGCGTCCCACATGAGGCTGGCCATAGTGGTACAACATGCACTCGGGAGTAGAAAACATGCTGATGTGGCAGAGAATTAAAGAAGAGAGAGGGGGTTGGAGTAACATACTAGCTAGACACCATATCATGTTAAATGTATAGCAATAAATATACTATGCACTATAGAGGAAGTTGGGGTATGAAGTATTAGTATCATACACTTGTATTATGCGCATGATACTAGTATATGATACTCCCCACTATGAGTAGCCGAGGCAGAACAACGACAGAAGCAAAACATGGTTAACTTGAAGAAGATGAGGGAGAAGCGGATTCAGCAACGAGTGAAATGATGGTTGCTTTGTCCCTCCAACTTATTTTTTCTAGCATCACTTCGTCCCTCCAACTTAACTGCGAGAAAGGTGCAGCTTTGTGATTTGATGCCTCATTGCTCATTACTACGCCGGCGCCATGACCGGGGTGCTTCACCCCTGCTGCTCTGCACTGTGAATTTGGTATGTCACGTGGACCCGGTTGCTTGATGTCCCACATGTAGGCGAAAGGGACTAGAACATTTATGAAAGCGAGCGCTCCACTCTTGCGACGGAGGAGTACACGACACGGCAGCCCAGTGAACTATTACTTATACTGTAGTGCTACTGTAGTTTTGCTGTTTGGCACAATCCATCATACAAACCTGATCCATCGATACAAACATGCAAGGGCGGGATTTTTCCCGCGCGGTAGATGATAGATGTACTAGCCAATTTAGGCACTAGCACATTGGCCTACTCGGCTCCACAGAGAGAGCGAGAGAAGAGATAAATACACTGGCGGAGTGGGTCTGTGTATTTCAAGCCAAAAGCATAATACGGTCAACGGACTTCAAAATACGCTCATTACTGCGGTGATTATACGATCACTTGCTCACCGTTCAACATCGGATTGCACTCTATTGACCGGCCGAATAGTCTGCCTGGCACTATGTTGACACGTTAAACTGACCATGTTCCTTGTGGATCCCACCTGTCATGCGTGTGTGTGTGTGTGTGAGTGTAGCATGTGTGTGTGACTGCATGTGTATCGTGTACATGTGAGTGTTGCATGCATGCAGTTCGTGTGCATGCGTGCATGTGTGCGTGTGAGTGTAGCATGCGTGCGTGGCTGCACGTGTATGTGTTAGTGTTGCGTGCATGCAGTTCGTGTGCATGCATGCGTGTGTGTACAATCACCACACCAACTCATGTTTGTTAAAAACAGACGGCTCAGCATACCAATACAATGCCACATTGTCCGCTGTGCCTGCGGTCATGACTTCGAACCACCATCCAATATATATTTTTCATTCTTATACACGCCGACAGGTGGGCCCAATGGTAGTGAGATAACGTGATGCAACACTAGAGGTGCCACGTAGAGCGTTTAACTGGTCAACTAGTCATGTCCTGAACAAATACAGAGCTATACGGTGAGCCCGTAACTGTATAATAACCACAAAGCGTTAATGGTGATAGTAATGAGTGGACTCTGAAGTCCAATGTACGTGTCATGCTTTTGCTTAAAATACAATGATCGTCACTCTATATATCGCGAGAGAAAGATGAAACATGTGTGAATGTGTTGGGGCGTACTTTTAGAGGACCTGGAGATAGTTTGTGCGCATACGTGAAAGGGGCGTAGAGGGGTGTGTGCGATGGAGAGAGAGAGATGCTCTTCGTTGCTCTTTATTATGAATAACTTTATATATAGTATAAAAATATACAAATTCACATTGTGGAATAAATATCATTAGGTGCAGCATGCAATGCAAACTAATTTTTCATACTCCATATAACTTTGTAATGTTGTATATATGTACATATTCTAAAATATATTTTTTGCCACACTTTGTGTGGTTTTATTCAAAAGGAATGCTCTATGCGAAGTAAATGTGAAGAGAGGGCTTTTTAGATCAACGGGGTATGTGTAAAGATGTAACATGTGTGAATGTGTAGGTGACATATTTGGCAGGGTCTAGTGAGGGTATGTGTTTGTATTCGAGAGAGGCATGGATACAGGGGGCGAAGGGGGGTGGGCGACGTGGGAGAGATAGCACGAGAAATGAGAGAGGTATAGAGAGAGACAGATAGGATGTCAAAGGGAGAGATGCCCTTGATTGTGTACATGCAAGGGGGAGGGGATATATAGAAGCATGAGGAGATTTTGTTGTTGTTGTGTCTATGTTGGTATATGTGTGTGTGAAGATAACTAGACCTAGGGGCAGATGGTGTGTCACCATGTGAGGTCTGGTGGGCCGAGGTGAGGCCCTTGGGTTGGTTCCATCCTGCGCCACATTTGTCGGCCCGTGACGCATCCAGGGATACCCATGGAGGACTCATCGTACAAGACAAAGATACCAGAGTCGTGAAGGACTCTGTGTCCACTAACAAAGTTGGCTAGGATTTGTAACCCTAGGTCCTCGGACTAAGGTAATCCCTTGTCTCTGATATTAGCATTCATCCAACCTAACTTTAAGGGGCATCCTATAGAATGCTCTGCTAGAATCATATTCGTCAATTGGGAAGAGAGTTGGAGACAATGCATGCGAGCCATGCCTAAAGATAATGTGCGTGCGGGATACACGTAGGCATGTCTATGTATAGAGAAAGGGTTGATGGGCATTGTGTGTGCGTATGCGTGTGAGAGGAAGAGTGCTTCTGATAAAGGTTAGTGAAAATAGTCGTAAATGGTTGCGAGAGGGAGGGAGGGTGATATCGAGAGCATGTGTGCAAGAAAGATGCCTCAGGGGAGAGTGTGTGAGAATGTGCGAGAGACAACCGATGGGTATACACCGTGAGCGTGTATGCGTGCGAGAGAAAGTTATCGCGTGTTTGAGGAGGGGCCTATGGAGAGTGAAACTACACATAAAAGACGGATGTACACATTGATTAAAAATATAAATTGTATCCAAATATTAGGATGGGATCATGATATTTGCAATTCGCATAAGGAACGGTCAATGATCCATCGGATATCTATATTCTATCGAATTTGGGCATGTCTATGTTATTATTCGACATAATTGATCCATAGAGTCAATATTTTGAACTACAGACAATGCATCGCTTTATCAATTCGAATATAAATGTGAGTATAGTTCATGTTGTGTGTGTAAAGCACATTATACATACAAAAGCTATACAATAAACATTACAAATAGCTAGCTAGGAACTAACATACATTTGGATACAACTTAAGGTGGTCTAATTTTTTTTGAATTCAACATGAAGTACATTCAATTATTTGAATTCAAGATCATGGCATTTGTAAAATCATACCTAAAATATAGGGGCACCAATCTGTGCTCTGCTTTTGTACATAATAGCATATATAGTCATGTACCAAATAGATTCAAATTTACATCCTCCATTCCAAAATAATCATAGTTATAGGATTTTCAAGTGTCAAAATTTTAAAAATAAGCACCTAATTTAATGAGGTTTTCAAATATACAAAATCAAATTTAACGTTGTCTATTTAGGTCAATCCTCAAAGTTCAAGACTACGCTAAACATGAATGCTTCTGTTTCAAAATTTTGAACGAAGCGCCAAAACAGCCTCTACTTGCCCGAAACCGCGTGAGACCAATGTATGGTTGAAGGAAATTTCTTCTCTAACTCCGACCCGTGAAACCTACCGGTCTGACATCCAAAGGTCTAAACCGGGGTAGGTTTGTAACTTCATCTAGACGCCACACAACCGCCTCCTAAAAACTTTCATACACCGTGGCTGCCTAGACACACGTGCGCTCGGCCGAAATTGCTCCCGCCCACTATTTAGAACACCTGGGATTACCGTCCTACCCTCGACCCGCAGTAGGTCCAAAATTTAAGAGGGGGGCAAAGTTTGTACTTTCCCCAAATTTTAAACAAGCGCGTCCCATCTGTTCAGGAAAAAAACAAAAAACAAAAACAAGTGCGTCCCAGACCGAAACATGGTTCCCCGTTATCTCCCCCCCACCACCGGTCCAATTCCCCATTTGCACTCCGTGGGCGCCAAACACTACAAAAAATACACTTCCGTGATGATACGTGTTTGTCACAGTAGGTCACGTTTTCTGTCATGCATGTACATCCATGAAAAATTTATGACAGAATCAAGATAGTCATACTTATGCTGTCGTAGAAGTGTCCCATGACATTACCAAAATTATCATCACGGAAGTGTCCACTTCCATGATGATAAATCGTGCGTCACATAAGTGCTTTCGTCAAGGGTGACCGACACGTGGCATCCACCGTAACGGAACGACATTAAGCTATCGGGTCCGGTTTTGGATCCGATAACCCGTTAACATCCCCGACCAATGGGGATTTTCCATGTGTAAAATCATCATTGGCTAGAGGGAAGAAGTGTCGGCTCGCCGTTGGGACAGATGTCATCCACTCATTGGACCCAAAGGGCCTATGATACGTCGACACGTTGCACGGACCAACAGAGGCCCATTCCTGTGAAAAGGCCGGCCCGTTTGACTTGGTCAAAAGGTGGCGGACCGGCCCACGGCAAGCCTATTAACGGCTTGTTCGCATATAGCCCATTTACAACCCGCTAACCCAGGGCCCGTTTACGACCTATCCGAATTAGGCCCAGTAGCGTCATCTGGGTCGTCCAATATAATTCCAGCCCGTTTTAACTTCCAAAGCGCCTATGATACGTCAACACGTGGAACGACCAACAGAGGCCCATTCCTGTGAAAAGGCCGGCCCGTTTGACTTGGTCAAAAGGTGGCGGGCCGGCCCACGGCAAGCCTGTTAACGGTCTGTTCGCATATAGCCCATTTACAACCCGCTAACCAAGGGCCTGTTTACGACCTATCCGAATTAGTCCCAGTAGCGTCATCTAGGCCGTCCAATATAGTTCCAGCCTGTTTTAACTTCCGGCCCATGTATGGCCCATGACGTATTTCGGCCCATATGAGTCCCTTTGTAACTCTTGGCCCATTAATGGCCCGTGGTGAAACTAGCCCGTAATGAACAGCGTATCGCTTTCCATTGGGTCATTTCTAGCCCGTGTTACCTTTCGGCCTTTTGAGGGCCCATTTATTCTTGGGCTCATTTCCAGCATTCGGTTACCTACGGCCCGTTATTGGCCTTTTTTGCTTGTGGGCCAAATTCAGCCTGTGGATACAGTCGGCCCGTTTGTGGCCCGTTAATCTATTGGGCCACTTTCTTAGCATCATCAAATACAGCCTATTAAGGGCCTGTTATGGTTAGCCCATAAAACGTACGATTTCCACTCTATCCCGTTTACGGCCCCTTATACGGCCCGTACAAGGCCCATAGATGAGACGACCCGTAGAAGGCCGATGGATCCTACGGGACGTAGAAGGCCCATTGACCCGACGGCTCATAGAAGGCCCATTGATCCGACGGCCCATAGAAGGCCCATTGTTCTAGCTGACCCATATAAGGCCCATGGATCCGACAGCCAATAGAAGGCCCATGGATCCGACAGCCCATAGAAGGCCCACGAATCCGACGGCCATAGAAGGCCATGGATAGTCCGTCCCGTAGATGGCCCATGGATCGTACGGCCTGTGGAGGGCCATGGTCACTACAACATTTGGGCGAGTTGGCCCCCGTTTGAACGATATAGCATATTCAAAGAATTATCCTACTCTATACTATCACTTCTAAAAAACATACACTATACAATAAATAGACTAAGGCATAGAAATGTAGAATAATCCTACACTAAACAATAAAGAAATTACAGCCGATTATACCCACTTGACATTATGGTTCGGCACCAGTGATAATAAAGCATACACAAACAACAAATTACATACACTAGGCAAATACAGCTCATACATCATGGACGCGCATCAACATAACTTACCATTTGAACTATAATCTCTTCAGAAAATAGGATTCGCCGGATTTAGATAGCACAAATTTCAGTCTGCAAAATCTCCAATTCCTTCATTGTTACCTCAGTGTATTGTTTCATTTTTTGACTCCTGCATCTAATATCTGCATGTCCAGTTTCAACTTGTTGATTGTACGTTCAGAATCATGTACACGTTGTCTTGCCACCTCTAGTTGATGCTCGAGAACATCAGCACATTCCAATTCCAATCCATAATCATTCAGTAACGGCCATGCCGCACTGCTCGTAGATCTTCGTGTTGATGTCACTTCATCCTGAAATGTTTGTGTAAGTACACATGACTAGGGCAAAAATATAGTTACAAAAGTGAAGCGAGCAAGACAGACTATTTTGTACATTGCAAAACAGGACTAACAATTATGTTACACGTCATGAAGCATAAGCAGGTGATATTATAAAAATTATAAAAAAAGGTAGTCTGTGCAGCCTGCATACAGAAATATCTCTTAGCTCACCAGAGGAGCATGATGTTGGGGCCCAATCCAAAACACAGACAAGTTACAAATTTAGACAACATGTTGCGTAGAAGTAAGCAAGCAGTTGGCCATTCTGTAGCTCAATTAAAGTCTTAGGGAGCATAATGAACAACAAAGGATTTCATACAAACATACTACAGCAAGCAAAACTATGCAATCATTAGCCTAGTATAAACTAGATTGTGAGCCTCATTCAATAATAGTTGGTTAATAGACTTCAAAGCTTCAGGCACACTTCGGCAGAGTAATTAAATGGTAAAGCCTTTAATTATGTCAACTAATAGTTATACAAGTACCCAACATCAGGCATCATTCTTTGGGCATCTCATTAACTGTGGACAAATAAAGCAATTGAAACGAGCAAATGAACTATGCCTGAAACAAATAAGGAATTGAACTGTTGAGTTGGATACAGTGACTTACCTTAACAGGTTGAAAAGGCTCATCGCAGCTCCTACTTCTCTTGCAAGGATCCTTCCTAACATCTTGTACTTGGAAATCCTCAATCTTATCTTCATTGCACCCCCTCTCCAAGGTGGCACAAACTAGTTACTCGTCTCCTTGGAAGATAAATATGCATACTTTCTAGTCTGTGCACACAAAAGGATGAGATTATAACAAAACAACACCACATAATGAAACATGCTGCATCTCTTGCACTTGCACACAATGAAATGAGCATTTACTATGTCTGCACTATGTGAAAACTAGGTATACCTTCGAACTGGATCTCCAGGTACTCTTGGAGAGCCTACTTTAGTGTACAACCAAACCTTTATGTCATCTATGAGTTAGAAAAGGCCCCACGACAACATCCCTTAGTGTTTAAATCGTTGACAAGCTTTGTTAGAGTGTTAGGTCAAGAACATCAAGTAATCAATGCAAACAGTGATGGTCATGCGTTTTTGTTTAAATTAGGCAATGGGATCTCTATGGAAAACATTGACCAAAGTAGATTGTGCCAAGTAGATGGTATCTTTGTATTTGCATTTTGAGCAAATAGTGATGGTCTGTTTTCCTATCATATTAATTACGGCACTGGGTTCAATTTGTGATGTTTGCAAGTCAAATTAATTTTCATATGGGCAGCAAAATGAAAAAATATAATGCAATCTAGACTTTTCACTGATCATACCAAAGATAAGCTGAAAACGCAATGAAAAGAACTGGTTGGCTTATTACATGGAGCTTACATTCAGAGGAGCTTATTTTCTTAGGATAACTCGTAATAACTGTCCCTAAGAAACTTGGCCAATAGAACTGACATACAAATAACATGTCACGATGATTACAATGGAGGAGTGATGTACCATAGCACACTGTATAGGCTCACCGCTGGCTCTCCTTTTTTGCAATGTTCCATGAAATTGCCACATACATCTTGTACTTTTTCATTGTGTAACCCTATCTGCAAGTTGACACGGCTAATTTCAGACATATCTACATGATAATACATTGCATATCCCTTGCGCATATTTAAACCACCAATTAATGATTGTGTGCGTAGCATAAACTAGCCATGACTCCGTGTGCTGGACTAGAATGGACTCTAAGGGAGCCTAATGTAGTGTACTGGAATTCCTACATGCCACCAACGATTTTGTGTAATGTACTGCCTCTGTTCCTAAATATATGTCTATGTAGAGATTCCGGTATGGACAACATACAAATGTATATAGATGCATTTTCGAGTGTAGATTCACTCATTTTGCTTCGTATGTAGCCTATAGTGGAATCTCTAGAAAGACTTATATTTAGGAACGGAGGTACGAGGTAGTATCATGTATGACATCTACATATCTAATTTAGCAGGTAGTAGCAGAAAGCATTGTCTGCACAAAGGGATTACTGGTCGAAAATCCTAGCAAAGCACGCTGGCAGGCACAGAACAATACAAGAGAGAGAGAGAGAGAGAGAGAGAGAGAGAGAGAGAGAGAGAGAGAGAGAGAGAGAGAGACATGCTTACAAGATCATAGCAATGCCTCGGTCCAGGATCTTGGTTGGCCAAGCTGTTAGATCCAAAAGAAACATCGTCCTTGTAGTTTTTGCCAACTCCTTAACAGGTAACAACGACCTGTTAGTATATTTAACGTACATCGGGCAGGTGATGCTGGACGGGTTTAAAGGTGACAAGTACCTAGGCCATGGCGGGTGCTTGGCATCTTGCCAGACGGTGGGAATCAGGTTAGAAACGTCAAGGGTGATGATGCTGCACTGGCTGTCGGGGTCCGGTAAGGAGATCTAGAACCGCTGAGTAGGGTGTTTGTGGAGCGGCTCCGGTAGGGTTGACTACGGTGTGGGCGAAGCGGATCTGTGGCCGTGGACGAGGGCATAGGTGAAGCTGCTCCGGTGGTTGGGTTAAGGATGGTGTCGACGATGCGGATCTATGGCCGTGGACAGGGCGTCAGAAGCTGCTCCGGTAGGTTGGATGAGGGTGCAAGGAAGCGGATCTGAGGCCGTGGACTTGTGAGTTGGCAAAGCGGCCCCGGTAGGGTTGAAAATGGTATAGGCGAAGCTACTCCGGTGGGGTTGACGATGGTGTCGGTGAAGCGGCTCCGGTAGGGTTGAGGAAGGTGTTGGCGAAGAGGATCAGAGGCCGTCGACCGGGGCGTCGGTGGGGCGGTTCCGGGGGGTGTGGACGAAGTGTCTCCGGTGGGGAGCACGAATGAGCCGCTGCAGATGCGATGCGGTTGACGGGAGTACCGGTGAAGCAGATCCGGCACCGTGGACAAGGCCGGCACTGAATGGGCTGTGGTACAGTGGTGGATGAGCAGTCTACTTGTTTCTAGGGGAGGTGGGAGGGGTAGATGCGGTCGCAGAAGCAGATCCGCCGAGGTGGACGCCGCTGGCACTAAATGGGCTCTCGTACGCCGGTGGATGAGCAGTCTAGGGTTTTGAGAGGGGAGGGGAGAAAGGCCGATGAAGTACGGAAGGCATGATGTGAGATGCTCTGGTGCTGTGGAGTTAGTCGTTTTTTGCGGGAGGGGGAGAGGAAATGAGGTTGCCGTGTAGTGAGGGGAACCAGAAGTTACCAAAGCAGCCCCGACCTATTATGTAGATGAGGGCAGTATTGTAACTGTTGCTCTCTGTGCACCAAGGACTAAAGGGGAATTTCGCATGCTAAAGACTAAGGTGGCGGAAATTTTAGAAGGAGGCATGAGATTTTGACGCCCGCGGGATCGTTCGTATCTAGTTTCAACTAATTTTGAACCATGCTAGCGGTAAGGTCATGTGAGACTGTGTACACAGAGCACGCGTCAGCAGTTAATGACTGGTGTGAAGTCCACCCCAGAAAAAAGACAATAACTTGGGATGATGCGCCGATAACTTGGACGTTCACACGGGCGTGGCCAATCGTACATGTGTAGTGGCGCGTTCACAAAAAAGGGATCAAACGCTTAGCCTATATATTTCTCGTGTAAATCGATAATTTAGTGCAATTGGTTATTTACTTTAAACATAATGCATTGACGTGTTAGTGTAGAGGCGCACAAAAAGAAATGGATATTGTAGTCCGCTACTTAAAAGTGTTACCTCATATGATTACATAGCCTCCATTTCATAAAATGCGTACCCGTTGAATTCATCTATGAATACTACATATATTACTTCATAATAGAACCTTAAATCATCCAAGACTAATGATTTTGAATGCAAGAGAAACAATGGTGCATGTACATGATAGCTACATTGGTTGTTTGAAGAAACATCACTGTAACTTTGGCATGCACAACTAAAAGGGTTTATTTAAATAGAAAAAAATGTGATATGTGAGTGTCCAATCTTTATAGCGTTGAATCGATATTGTACCTTTGGCCACGATACGAAATAGATATTTATTTATGTTCAAGCGATGCACGTCCACGATCGCTAGATAGTGATACGTGAATGAATTGTGCAATCTGTCTCACACGCACACATATCTCATTTCCCTGTGGGCATCGGAATCACACACGCGCACTTCGTGTATTTCTCTCCCACTGTCAAGGTTAGAATTCGTCTTTCTACCCCGTCCTACAAGTCTCTCACACATAAACACACATGCTCTCTCTGTCGAACACGCCCACCCCTTTAATTCCGCCCACCCACAGCCACTAATGTCTCAAAGTATAATAATGTCTCTCACACATATGCCTAAGGTTAACTCGAGTTCCAGAACCATATGAATACATACAATGGGATTCCAATATAGCACCTTTTGTTTGATATTTCGCTCTCTTTCTCTCTCTCCCTCTCTCTCTCTCACACACACACGCGCGCGCACACACACACACACATTGTTTCTCGCTTCATTTTTCTGGCACTTGCATGCATACAATTTTGTTTATATTCGTGATGCTTTAAGTATGCCTCGCACAAATGCTACCTACCTATCCCTTAATATAGCTAGATATGTGTCACACAAACTCCTTCTCCCTACTAGCAAGATGCCCATGCGTTGCACCGAACATCAAGATGCATTTGTATGAGTAGTTTATCTTGTGGGAGAAAAGGATGAACAAGGGAATGCCTTATTTGAAAATGCGGAGAGGGGTGTGGGTATCTTTTTGCAAAATTGCCACAATTTCCTTTCTATCCGTCGGGTATAAATCTGATGGCCTATATTGCAGGATGGCAGGAACACCATCATCACCAACTCTGTTTTTATAAGAGTAGG
>LR738709.1:336253125-336289335 GCA_902687465.1 Secale cereale
CCCCTCCCCCACCCCAACAATGATATCAGAAGGGTGACAACTCAGTCTGATCGTAATCTGTCAATTGGTTTCTCTCTCGAACATTGTGTCTCTGTGCCTCGCTCAGTATCCCCCTCGATATGTAGACTTCTCGCGCGCGCACAGCTGTAGTGACGATGACGCTGAACCTAGTGTGCCTCGTTTTTACCAGCCTCATGTGATAGTTTTCACCCTCTTTTCTGTTAATTAACAAGGCACATTTTCTTTGTTACTACTAGTGAATCTGAAATCATTCGGGGCAGAAATAAAATATATCACTTCAACCCAATTATCGCAGTAACTATTTTAAAAGAAACTAGCTAAATGCCTGTGCGTTGCACGGAACATCAAGATGCATACGTATGAGTAGTTTATCTTGTGAGAGGAAAGGATGAATGAGGGAAGGCCGTATTTGCGAACATGGAGAGGAGTGTGGGTATATTTTTGCAAAATTACCATAGTTTTCTTCCTATCCGTTAGATATAAATCCGGCGGCCTATATTGCAGGATGGCACGCACACCATCATCACCAACTCTGTTTTCTACTCCCTCAGTTCCTAAATATTTATCTTTTTAGAGATTTCAACAAGTGACTACATATGGAGCAAAATGAGTGAATCTACACTCTAAAATACGTCTACATACACATCTGTATGTGGTAGTCCATTTTAAATCTGAAAAAACAAATATTTAGGAACATATGGAGTATAAGAGTAGACATGGAGATATACCTCCAACATGGTCTACAACAAAAATGTGTTGGACTGGTTAGCGCCGGATGCTCGCAACGCGATGACATGAGTTCGAATTCTGTCTTTAACTGTAGATTTTTATATTATATATTACTTATTTAATATATACTTCTTTCGCTAATGTACTGACAGTGGAACTCACAGAGTACTTAGAATACAAGATTAAGGATGGACTTGTTTCTTTTTAACTTTCTGTACGAAGCTATAGCCACCCTGCAAGTCACGTGTACACTGTACATGCAATTAACTTTTTATAGAGGGACAATCATACACGCAATTAACTCAAATGGATTGGATGTCACTCTATTATTTCTAGCATAAGAGCATCTCCAAAGTTAGCTAGCAAATTTCCTCCCGCTTCCTTCCGCGGAGGACGACATCACATGCCAGCGGCATACATTTTCACAACTCGAACCAACCAGATGAAATTCATGCAAACACGGACTGATTTCATATAAGCATGAATGATTTCGTATAAAAAAGCCGGATCTTCATATAAACATGATGGATTTCATTACATTTATATGAACTCAGCGGTGCCAATCCGGCTCTCTTCGTATAATTAATACTCCCTCTGTCCGGAAATACTTGTCCTAGAAATGGATGTATCTAGACTTATTTTAGTTATAGATACATACAATTTATCCATTCTTAGAACAAAAAATTCCCGCCAGCTGGAGAGGGAGTACATAATCTAAATGGTTGCCCGCGGATCCCTTTTTCTTCCTCATGTCCGGCAGACACTTTGCGGGGTCGTCGAAGGTCCTCGGAAGACACGAAGAAGCAAAGAAACCACCTGAATGCGCAGTCGTCGCCTCGGCGGTGGCCTTCATGGGACCCAAGTAGCGGCGGGCTCCCGTGTTCTACTTCTCCTAGATGATGGCAGCGGACACGGAGAAGCTGGCCACTGACTCGTCGCTCTCCATGCACCCGGCTTCTGTCTCTGCCTGCATGGCGCTGCCGCAGGCACTGGAGGCGCGCCCACACACATGGGAGGCGCGGCACCGCACACACTGGTGGCGTGGTACGATGCAGCAGCGACGACGCCCGTACCAGTGTGCTCGCCACCGTGCCGGTGTGGAGCAACTCGCCACTCCTCATTGAGCTGAACTGGATCGGTGAGTTGCTGAACCACGCGCCTGATTGGGGCGGCAACTGGCTCCATCGGGCCAAGCGAGGTTGGTGAAGCACCAAGCGGCCTCGCCCATATCCGGAGGGCTCGGCCGGCCACCCAGCCGGGTAATATACCGGAGAACAGCTCCTCGGAAGCCATCAGAAGAGTGGAGAAAATGGTGATGGAGGAGATGAGGGAGCGGCGGAGGGGTGCGATTCTTGCCCGCTGTCTGTGTGGCCTCGTGTAAATAGAGGGCGGATGGTAGGAGCTTGGCCGGCATCTGGCCTCGTTTAAACCGAGGGCGAACAGGAGGTGCTCGGCCGGTGTTGCGTTTAATTTCAGCCCGCTCATGAACGGATGTGTGGCCGGAGTAGGTTTCTCGGTTTGCATGCGGGTTTAACGGAGGGGTTTGATGGAGGCGAGAAGGCGTGTTCAGCCGGATGTGCGGCGGGTAGCGCAGTACTATTTGATTTGACAGTGGGCGGTGCAGTTCCAGATACGACTTTAATGGAGACGAGGGAGGGAGCAGCTGTTCCCGAATTTTTGAACGGCCAATGCATCCTCCTTCAATTAATGCATGAGGAAAGTAATGGGAGGTGAACCAGGAAAAGAGGCTGCACGATGTGAACGCAACGCAGTTTGCCCTCATATAAAGGCGCCCCTCCATTCCAATGCATCTACCACATCGTACGCACCTAAGCATTTGCCTAAGCACCTACACTAAGCGCAAAAGAGGTCACTCCAGACCCATGGAGGCGATGTGCGTGAGCGGCCAGCGGCTGTGCCAGATGGTCCATGACGTCGGCCTGCGGCATGGCGCCGAGGATCGTCTCCAGACGGTGTTGGAGACCGGCTGGTGGATGGCCGCCGTCGACGCCAACTATGACTCTCAGTTGGACCAGATGATCGTTCCCACCACCAACAAGTTCACCGTCCTCAAGAAGCTCGCGGACGACATTGCCGTACTCCTCCAGCCCGCGCGCCCGGGCTCCTCATTGCCTGCCACCCTAATCGGCCTCCATGGCCGGAACCTCTTTCAAGCACTGGTGGCCCTGCAACTGCCCGCCGACGCCACAAAGAATGTCCACCTGGAGGTCGTGCTCGCCGGGAGGCGGCTCGCCCTGCAAGAATTCGTCGACCTAGACATCCATGTGTACGAGCAAATCGTGTACATAGGTATCTACAAGGCCAGTGAGGATGCTACAACGTTTGTCTTCCTCAACCGGCTGGAAGCCTTGGATGCCTTTGCTGAGAAGCACCTCGACCTCGCCACAAAAGCCTCCGCTCCTTAGCTGCCGGTCGGTGGCCTGGCGCACTAAGTTGAGGAGGAGGAGGTCGTACGTTGATGGATGCATCTTTCTTCTTGCCTTTTGTAACCACCACTGCGATCGCATCATCATCGTGGCCTTAATTCTTATTGTGCTGTTGCATTCTCGTTCCAGTCAATACCGACATGTGCAATCCCTTTGCTTAATTATATGCATCACTGTAACTGGTACTCCATCCATCAATTTATAAGTTGCGCTTACCTTTTCCATCAACTTCGTGCAACGCGCGGGCATCTTGCAAGAAACACTAGAACATGTCGGACCGCGTGTAACCAAACCAACGATAGTCCAACCTAGCTACTACGTGCCCTGCTTATCTGGCGGAAAGAGCCGCGCCCTAGCTTTTCCAATCTTTATTTCTATCTATCGATCGTGCTAAGTAGGAGAACCAAAATGTTACAATTTATACATGTTTCTCTACTCCTACTCCTATAAAAGACTCAATTGGTGATGGTGGTGTGTCTGCCATCCGTCGTTTCTCACCATTAGATCTGCATCTAACAGCCGCGAGGTAAGTTGTGGCATTTTTGCAACAATAGCCCACTTCTCTGCTCCAATTTGCAGAAAACCCCTTATTATCTTGAAAGCAACCACATCCCTCCCTCACCTCATCAAAACAACCTGAGAAATATATTTTGTGTGAAAAGTACTCCCTCCGTTGCTAAATATTTGTCTTTCTAGAGATTTCAATAAGTGACTACATACGGAGAAAAATGAGTGAATCTACACTTCAAAA
This sequence comes from Secale cereale, assembly GCA_902687465.1. Classification (NCBI taxonomy): domain Eukaryota; kingdom Viridiplantae; phylum Streptophyta; class Magnoliopsida; order Poales; family Poaceae; genus Secale; species Secale cereale. Next base: position 336,257,074 of record LR738709.1, read on the forward strand.
TATGTCTATATAATCCGTATGTGATAGTCCATTTGAACTCTCTAAAAAGTCAAATATTTAGTAACGGAGGGAGTAATATATTAGGAGTATATCAAAACAAGAGTGATTTATTTCAAGTTTGTGAACAAGTACTACTATTCTACTACTTTGGATCCGTCGCAACGCACGGGCACATTGCTAGTAAAAGGAAAAGGCTTGTCGCGTTCGCGTTGCACTCCCACCACACATGCCCGGAAATCAGGAGTACTCCATGGCCCGTCCGGCACGACACATAGCTTAGGGAAGGCGTGTTGCCTAGCATTTTCACTTTCATGTGGGACCGCCTATAGCAACCAGACCTCAAACAGTCCGATCTCTGTGCATCAGTGTCATCCCTGGATCAGTAATGCTGACACGCACAGTACTTGAAGGATTTATAACAGAGTAGCCATCACACACTTATTACATCGATAGTTCCAACGATGAACTTATTACAAAAAAAATGGCTTAAGGCCATCTAACACGATAACAGCGGAAAGCTTGGAAGATAAGTGAGTCCATCAACTCCAACGGCATCACTGAGTATAGGACCACGACCTAAAAGGCACCTTACTCGTCGTCTGATAAGTCTGCAACATGAACGTTGCAGCCCGAAAACGGGTCAGCACATGGAATATGCTGGCAAAGTAACACATAAAGAGTAACAAAAGTAAAGGCTATACTATATGCAATATGGCTGGTGGAAAGATCTATGGTTACAGTTTTTGCGTAAAGCCAATTTTTCCCTACTACAAAGGAATAGATTTTAATTAACTATCACGGTAGTTGAAACATTGTTGAGAAAATAGACATCCTATCAACCCCAATTAATAATCTCCATTAAAACCCAACAATATTAGTTAAAGTAACATGATGAGATTCACATGATATCCAAGTACTAGATACTCAAGACGTCCGTAACCGGGGACACGGCTAATCATGATCAGATTGTACACTCTGCAGAGGTTTGTGCACTTTTCCCCACAAGACTCGATCGCCTCCGTTGGAATTCTCGCACTACATGTTGTTTGACAAACGGATGACCGAGACACACTCTTTCATAAGCACTCGCATCTTACGTCCGGGTGGACCGTACCAACCTACATCGCCTACATTTGCTAGTCCACCACTGTAAGAGTTCGCACAACTTAGTCAACTATGCTAGAGCCCATAATAGCTTGTGGCTGCACACGGAAGTTTCTAGTATGAATAATCTCATGATCCCTTTGAGCCTGGGTGGCGGTCCATAACGAAAAACAGGCAATCGCTGGAATACCCAGGTGCCTCAATCCACCCAGATGTGTGTTAAAGTTGCCACCTTAAGTTGAACCATTAATTAACAATCTCACATCTGTCATGGATTCACTCACCCAATCCACGTCTACGAGCATAGCATGACCTAACATCAAACGTAGAAGTAACTCCCAAAGGTTTGAATGTAATGCAGGTAATAGGTACTACCTCATCTACTCCCCAGTCCCACATGTTAAAGCTCCTACTCATGCAATGTGTGAGGGTGTTGACTAATGCAATGAAAACTGGGTTGATCAAAGTGTTACTTGCCTTGCTGATGATCCGCAAAACCTAGAGATTCAAAGTAGCAAGCGGCGCACTCCGGGTACTCTATCGCAAACAAACAAGGACACAATAAGTACTTAACTAATTCACGGGTAGAACTCAAATAAGAGGTCTAACCAGAAGGTTCAACTTAAGAACTCCGGTTTGCAAAAGAAACGACAAAAGAAAAGCAATGAAAGACAAACGGCGAAAGAGAAAAGAACTACCGAACCAATCTGGATCTATGTCCAAATTTAGCAGAGGCAAACGCTTGAGTGAGTAGGTTAAACAGAAAGATAATTCCAAGACGAAACTCCAGGCGCTTGAATCGCCTGATTCCGATAAACGAGCGAGAAGATAAGCTAAAACGAAGTTCGGATCAGAAATCGCGATCAGAAAATAACTACGAAAAAGAAAACTAAAACAGCTTAACGAACGGACGTTCGTGGGCTAAGACTAAAAGACGAACTCGTTCGTTAAAACGAACGAACGGGTGAACTCTCACTAATTAACTAAACCGGAAAGAAAGAAAAAAAACCGATCTAATTAAAAAATGAACTAGGGTTCTAAAAGAAAAACCGATGGTTTTCTACCGAAAACCGGCGGCGGCGGCTACCTCGTCGATTCGGCCGGCGGGCTGCGTCGGCGGTGGCGGCGGGGCTGCGGTGGTGGTGGTGGGCGGCGGCGGCGGCGGCGTACAACGGCGGCTTGTGCTGCGGCGGCGGCGGCTATGCGGCGGCGGGGCGGTGTGCGGCAAGGGGCAGGGGCCGGCGGCTTATATAGAGGGGGGTGTTAGAAACTTGGGGGAGGGGGCAAGGAATCGGCGGCGGCGGCGGCAGTCCGATCCGGCCACGGCGGGGCGCGCGGGGAAGGCGGTCGCGGCGAGCGGGCCTGGCTCGGCTGGGCTTCGGCCCAGTCGGGTCGGGTCCCCTATTTTTTTTCTAATTACACGGGCGCTACGAAAAGAACTCTAGAAAAAGTAAATGAAAATCTAAAATTGCCAAAACAAATTTTCACCGTCTAAATAGAATATTTAGAACAAGATGAACATTTTCTTGGCACTAAAATGCATTTTTTTAAACATGCAATTTTTCCTAATTCAAATAAAACTCCAAATAAAACTTATTTGATTTTTTTTATTAAATCCTCTGTATTTCTTCATTTTTGGGAGAGTCATTTTACTCCCTCTCTCATATTTTCATGATAGAAATACTTGAAGATAGAATAAATAAAATCAAATGATCCTATTTTCAAAATTTGAGAAACCTCAAATATGAAAATATTGAAATCCCCAACTCTCTCCGAGGGTCCTTGAGTTGCTTAGGATTTTCTTGGATCCACCAAAAGCAATAAAATGTGGTATGCACGATGATCTAATGTATAACATTCCGATGTTACAAACCTACCCCCCTTAAGATGAATCTCGCCCTCGAGATTCGGGTTGGCTAGAAAATAGGTGAGGGTGGTCCTTCCGCAGGTCTTCCTCTCGTTCCCAGGTGGCTTCATCCTCAGTGTGGTGACTCCACTGAACTTTGCAAAACTTGATAACCTTGCTGCGGGTGAATCGGCTGGCATACTCAAGAATCTTGACTGGTCTCTCTTCATAGGTCAAGTCGTGGTCCAACTGAATAGCTTCCAATGGCACAGTATCCCTCAGCGGTATCTCAGCCATCTCTACGTGGCATTTCTTCAACTGGGAAATGTGAAATACATCGTGAACTCCTGACAATTCTTCGGGCAGTTCCAACTTGTAGGCTACTTCTCCCATACATTACATAATCTTATATGCTCCTACAAAACGGGGCGCTAGCTTTCCCTTAACTCCAAAGTGCTTAACTCCTTGAAGTGGAGATACTCGAAGATAAACTCGGTCTCCGACGTTGTTAACTTCACCTTCAAAGTGCTTAACTCCTTGCGTTTCGAATCTGCGTAGCTCTTCTGCCTGGACTGGGCTATCTTGAGCCTATCACGAATCAACTTCACCTTCTGTTCTGATTCCTTGATCAGATCTGGCCCAAACAACTGGCGGTCTCCAACTTCGTCCCACGACAACGGAGTCCTACACCTCCTTCCGTATAACGCTTCACAAGGGGCCATTTTCAAGCTGGCTTGATAACTGTTGTTGTAAGAAAACTCGGCATACGGCAAATTTTCGTACCAACTAGATCCATAATCTAGTGCACAGGCTCTCAGCATATCCTCCAAAATCTGATTGACTCTCTCGGTCTGTCCATCTGTCTACGAATGAAAAGCTGTGCTAAACTCTAGCCTGGTACCCAAAGTTTCGTGTAACTGATTCCAGAACTTTGAGGTAAACTAGGTTCCTCTGTCTGATACGATGCTCCTCGGAACTCCATGCAGGCATACTATTCTGGTCATGTATATATTTGCCAATTTTGCACTAGTATAAGTAGTCTTTACTGGGATGAAATGAGCTACCTTTGTCAAACGATCGACTACAACCCAAATCGAGTCATAGCCAGAACGAGTTATGGGTAATCCCGTAATAAAATCCATGCCTAGCTTATCCCACTTCCATTCAGGTATTGGCAATGGTTGTAACAATCCTGCCGGCTTCTGATGTTCTGCCTTCACTCTCTGACATACATCACAAACTGCTACATACTCCGCAATATCTTTCTTCATACCGGTCCACCAGAAAATATCATTCAAATCCAAATACATCTTAGTATTTCCTGGGTGAATTGAGTATGGTGAATCATGGGCCTCCTGCAAAATCAACTTCCTGATCCCCGGGTCATTAGGCACATAAATGCGGTCGTCAAACCATAGGGTGTCGTGCTCATCCTCACGAAATCCTTTAGCCTTTCCTTCGCTCATCCTCTCCTTTATAGAGGCAACCTCCTTGTCAGTTTTCTGAGCTTCTCTGATTTTATCCATCAGGGTAGACTGGATATCCAATGTTGCTACATAGCCTCTCGGAACTATCTCCAAACGTAGTTCTTGTAAGTTCTCGGCTAACTCCTTTGGTAAATCCTCCGTCATTAGGGTATTGACATGGCTCTTACGGCTTAGCGCATCGGCTACTACGTTAGCTTTTCCGGGATGATAATGCAATCTCATGTCGTAATCCTTAATGAGTTCCAGCCATCTCCTTTGCCTGAGATTCAGCTCCTTCTGAGTGAATATATACTTCAAACTCTTGTGATCCGTATATACTTCACAATGGTTTCCAATGAGAAAATGTCTCCAAGTCTTCAATGCATGAACTACGGCTGCTAATTCCAAATCATGAGTGGCATAGTTCAACTCATGAGGTTTCAGTTGTCGTGAAGCATACGAAACAACTCTTCCTTCCTGCATCAGAACTGCTCCAAGTCCTCGATGTGAAGCGTCGCAGTACACCTCATAGTCCTTATGTTGATCTTGCAGAATCAACATAGGTGATGAGACCAAACGTTTCTTTAATTCCTGGAAACTGGCCTCACATTCTTCTGTCCAATTGAACTTGGTATCCTTTTTTAACAACTCCATCATGGGTTTGGCAATCCTCGAGAAATTCTCAATAAATCTCCGGTAGTATCCTGCCAGTCCAAGAAGACTCCGGATCTCTCCAACTGTTGTCGGTGCTTCCCAATTTATCACAGTGTCCACCTTAGCGGGATCTACTGCTATTCCTTCCCTGGATATAACATGTCCGAGGAAACCTGCTTCCTTCAACCAAAACTCCCATTTGCTAAACTTGGCATACAACTGATGTTCTCTGAGCTTCTCCAATACCAAACGCAAATGATCTGCATTTTCCTCTTCATCCTTTGAGAAGATCAATATATCATCTATGAACACCACGACGAATTTATCCAAATACTCCATAAACACTTTGTTCATCAGGTTCATAAAGTATGCCGGTGCGTTAGTCAGACCAAAGGACATAATGGTATACTCGTACAACCCATACCTGGTGGTAAAGGCCGTCTTAGGTATGTCTTGCTCTCGAATCTTCAATTGATGGTACCCTGATCGCAGATCGATCTTGGAAAATACCTTAGCTCCTTGCAATCTATCGAACAGATCATTGATCATAGACAGTGGGTACCTGTTCTTGATCGTTACTTCATTCAATCCTCGGTAATCAACCACCATTCTTAACGATCTATCCTTCTTCTCCACTAGAAGTACTAGCGAACCCCAAGGCGAAGAACTTGGGCGAATGTAACCCTTATCCAGTAACTCCTTAATCTGTTTCTTAATATCCTCCAAATCCTTTGCTGGCATCCTATATGGTCTCTTAGAAATTGGCCCTGTGCCTGGCAAAAGCTCAATCAAAACTCAATATCTCTGTCAGGTGGCATGCCTGGCAGTTCCTCTGGAAACACGTCAGGGAAATCTTTCACCACTGGTACTTCCTCCTGAACAACTCCTGATAAGGAATTTACTGTGTTCCTTTTCGGCACATGCCGAGATACATACTTGAATCTCCTTTCTGCTGGCGTAGTTAGCAAAATGGACTTACTGGCGCATTCAATATTCCCTTCATACTTAGATAACCAATCCATGCCTAATATCACATCCAATCCTTGAGATTCCAATACTATTAGGTCTGAAGGGAAAGTGTAGTTACCAATCCTTAATGGCAACTGATCACACCATAATTTAGCCATATACTCTGCTCCTGGTGAGGTTACTAACATGGGTGACCTAAGGGCTTGGGTTGGCAGCTTATACTTATCCACAAATCCTCTTGAAATGTATGAATGTGTTGCACTAGTATCGAAAAGAACGAGTGCAGTAAAGGACTTAACTAAAAACTTACCTATTACTGCATCTGGCTGAGCTTCAACCTCCTCCGCGCTAACGTGGTTCACTTGTCCCCTATTAAAAGGGTTCAGCTTCTTTCCAGAGCTTGCATTGCCGTTTCCATTCTGGGCTTCTGGACATTCATTGGCGTAATGTCCCATCTTCTGGCACTTAAAGCAAGTGACTTGACTCGGGTCTCGCTTGGCTGGAGTTGTTGGGTTAGTGCGGTTCTGTCCGTTGCTTCCTCCATTCACATTCCTATTCTTGGGGCCCCTATGATTGTGCGAGCTACCTCCTCCATGGGTATGTTGAAATTGTCCTACCGTTTTAGGGGTAAAACGTGGCTTCTACTGAGCTCCAAAATTGTACTTTCCTTGTCCATACTTCCTCTTGCGACTTTCAATCTGTTGGTGCTTCCCTTCAATCATTAGAGCTCGATCAACCAATTCCTGGTAGTTGTTGAAAGTTGCCACCATCAACTGTACACTCATCTCATCATTCAGCCCTTCCATGAATCTCTCCTGCTTAGCGGCATCTATGGCCACATCATCTAGGGCATAACGAGATAGGGTACTAAACTCATCCACGTACTGAGCCACAGTATGATTTCCTTGGCACAAATTGCGAAACTCCCGCTTCTTCATGCTCATAGCTCTAGTTGAGACATGGGCGGTATGAATGGCTTGCTGAAACTGATCCCTAGTAACATTGGCTATGGGAAAAGTGGTTGTGTAATTCTCCCACCATGCTGCAGCTGGTCCAGACAACTGGTGTGCGGCAAAACGCACCTTCTCAGCATCTGAGCAGTTTGTAGTGGTCAAATCCCTTCCAATCTTGCGCAGCCAGTCATCAGCGACTATTGGTTCTATGCTACTGGCAAACACTGGTGGTTGTAACCTTAAGAAACGGGTCAGGTTATCCACGGGTGGTGGTGGTGGAGGGTTGTTGTTGTTGTTCTGGTTGTTCTGAGTGTTCTGGACAAGAAGTTGCATCAAAGTGTTCTGCTGCTGGATCAACTGAGTGAGCTCAGGGGGAAACTCAAATCCGGGCTCACGTCTTGGAGGCATCTGATGGGTGTAGAGGGAAGAGATTTGAATAGAAAAGAGGTCTAAGGGAAAATCACTACCCAAATGCACATGGGGCAAACACAAACATTATCACACCAATATCAATTTCAATCAAGGGCTTACACGGATCTAGCGTTACAAAAGTGCTCTAAGTCTGCTAAATGGAAGAAAAAAAAAACTACTAGTCATAGGGAGGTCTTCTAGAAATTTTGATCGGCAGAGGACTCCATGATGTCCACTCTAGCTTTATCTTCATAGTCCTCATCATCGCTATCATCGGGGTCTGAGTCCGTGTCGTCAATGATGATGTAGTCTTCAGGTGGAATCTCCTTGGGTTATTCTTCCTCTTCTCCCATGAGTACTCCTAACTTTCGCGTCAAATCGTCATTCTTCTCCACAAGTATTAACATCTCTTCTTCGTATCCGTCGCGTGTAGACTTGAGTTCTTCCTCTAACTCCAAGTTCCTGGTTAGTGCTTTCTTCAAATCTATCATCCCTGCACACATCTGGTGCTCTTGGCGACGAATGTGATGGTTTAACTCTTGAATGAACGAGGCAATGGACCTGTCCTTACGGGTGTTGATCATGTCCCACCGCTCATCTCTACGTCCAAAAATCTGGTAGATGGTGTCCATTAGCTCCTGTTTGTAGATTTCTCCAATCCTTCCCATAGCGATGTGGGCTGCCATGCTCCTGCCTAGGCTCCATGTAGGCGCATTAAAGGAAAATTCTATGGGTGCGGTGACGGGCTTGAACGTCCTTCCTGGAACTTGAGCTTGAATCAACCAGCGCTCCTCTTCAGGTAAAGTGGCGTTGTAGGTTTCGGTGAAACTTGGTAGTCCAATGTTTAGATATCTGGTGACTTCCTTCAGGTGTCGTCCAAATGGTGTATCTTCATCGGGTTGCGTGAACTTGTTCCTTGCATCCACCATCCTAAAAGAGTAGAAAAGATGAGGAGTCAGAAAAGAGAAGAGTGACTAGTGCTCTAGGGTTTTAGCTTAGTGGTCGTGTCCTACAGCCAGCGTGTGCTCTGATACCATCTTGTAGCGACCAGACATCATACAATCCGATCTCTGTGCATCAGTGTCATCCCTGGATCAGTAATGCTGACACGCACAGTACTTGAAGGATTTATAACAGAGTAGCAATCACACACTTATTACATTGATAGTTCCAACGATGAACTTATTACAAAAAAATGGCTTAAGGCCATCTAACACGATAACAGCGGAAAGCTTGGAAGATAAGTGAGTCCATCAACTCCAACGGCATCACTGAGTATAGGACCACGACCTAAAAGGCACCTTACTCGTCGTCTGAAAAGTCTGCAACATGAACGTTGCAGCCCGAAAACGGGTCAGCACATGGAATATGCTGGCAAAGTAACACATAGAGAGTAACAAAAGTAAAGGCTATATTATATGCAATATGGCTGGTGGAAAGCTCTATGGTTACAGTTTTTGCGTAAAGCCAATTTTTCCCTACTACAAAGGAATAGATTTTAATTAACTATCACGGTAGTTGAAACATCGTTGAGAAGATAGACATCATCTCAACCCCAATTAATAATCTCCCTTAAAACCCAACAATATTAGTTAAAGTAACATGATGAGATTCACATGATATCCAAGTACTAGATACTCAAAACGTCCGACCGGGGAGACGGCTAATCATGATCAGTTTGTACACTCTGCAGAGGTTTGTGCACTTTTCCCCATAAGACTTGTTCGCCTCCGTTGGAATTCTCGCACTACATGTTGTTTGAGAAACGGATGACCGAGACACAGTCTTTTAGAAGCACTAGCACCTTACGTCCGGGTGGACCGTACCAACCTACATCCCCTACATCTGCTAGTCCACCACTGTAAGAGTTCGCACAACTTAGTCAACTATGCTAGAGCCCATAATAGCTTGTGGCTGCACACGGAAGTTTCTAGTATGAATAATCTCATGATCCCTTTGAGCCTGGGTGGCGGTCCAAAAAGAAAAACAGGCAATCGCTGGAATACCCAGGTGCCTCAACCCACCCAGATGTGTGTTAAAGTTGCCACCTTAAGTTGAACCATTAATTAACAATCTCACATCTGTCATGGATTCACTCACCCAATCCACATCTACGAGCATAGCATGACCTAACAACAAACATAGAAGTAACTCCCAAAGGTTTGAATGTAATGCAGGTAATAGGTACTACCTCATTCACTCCCCAGTCCCACATGTTAAAGGTCCTACTCATGCAATGTGTGAGGGTTTGACTAATGCAATGAAAACTGGGTAATTGGAAAGTATGATCAAAGTGTTACTTGCCTTGCCAATGATCCGCAAAACCTAGAGCTTCAAAGTAGCAAGCGGCGCACTCCGGGTACTCTATCGCAAACAAACAAGCACACAATAAGTACTTAACTAATGCACGGGTAAAACTCAAATAAGATATCTAACCAAAAGGTTCAACTTAAGAACTCCGGTTTGCAAAAGAAACGACAAAAGAAAAGCAACGAAAGACAAATGGCGAAAGAGAAAACAACTATCGAACCAATCTAGATCTAAGTCCAAATTTAGCAGAGGCAAACGCTTGAGTGACTAGGTTAAACGGAAAGAGAATTTCAATACGAAACTCCAGGTGCTTGAATCACCTGATTCCGATAAACGAGCGAGAAGATAAACTAAAACGAAGATCGGATCAGAAATCGCGATCAGAAAATAACTACGAATAAGAAAACTAAAACAGCTTAACGAACGGACATTCGTCGGCTGAGACTAAACGACGAACTCGTTCGTTAAAACGAACGAACGGGTGAACGCTCACTAATTAAATAAACCGGAAAGAAAGAAAAAAACCGATCTAATTAAAAAAACTAGGGTTCTAAAAGAAAAACCGATGGTTTTCTACCGGAAACCGGCGGCGGCGGCTACCTCGTCGATTCGGCCGGCGGGCTGCGTCGGCGGCGGCGGCGGGGCTGCGGTGCTGGTGGTGGGCGGCGGCGGCGGCGATGCGCTGCGGCGGCGGCGGCGGCTTATGCTGCGGCGGCGGCTATGCGGCGGTGGGGCGGTGTGCGGGAAGGGGAAGGGGGCGGCGGCTTATATAGGGTGGTGCTAGAAACTTGGGGGAGGGGCAAGGAATCGGCGGCGGCGGCGGCAGTCCGATCCGGCCACGGCGGGCCGCGTGGGGAAGGCGGTCGCGGCGAGCGGGCCTGGCTCGGCTGGGCTTCGGCCCAGTCGGGTCGGGTCCCCCTATTTTTTTTTTCTAACTACGCCGGCGCTACGAAAAGAACTCTAGAAAAAGGAAATAAAAATCTAAAATTGTCAAAACAAATTTTCATCGTCTAAATAGAATATTGAGAACAAGATGAACATTTTCTTGGCACTAAAATGCATTTTTGAAAACATGCAATTTTTCCTAATTCAAATAAAACTCCAAATAAAACTTATTTGATTTTTTTTATTAAATCCTCCGTATTTCTTCATTTTTGGGAGAGTCATTTTACTCCCTCTCTCATATTTTCATGATAGAAATACTTGAAGATAGAATAAACAAAATCAAATGATCCTATTTTCAAAATTTGAGAAACCACAAATATGAAAATATTGAAATCCCCAACTCTCTCCGAGGGTCCTTGAGTTGCTTAGGATTTTCTTGGATCCACCAAAAGCAAGAAAATATGGTATGCACGATGATCTAATGTATAACATTCCAAATTGAAAAATTGGGATGTTACACCGCCGTTGAGCAAACCGACTACTGGCAAACTACACCCCGCCTGCCGCCGGGTTGGAAAACAGAAATGAGGGGAAGATCTAGCTGTAGCACGGAAGCCAAGAAATTTGGTGTCAAATGGGGCTCGTTGATAGAGTAGGAGCATTCCGTACTACTCTACTCCTACTAGTACCAAGTTTGTACTATACAACTAGTACTACCACTATACAACTAGTAGGTACGTGCACGGCACAACATCGTAGGAACAAAAAACAGAAAGATCTTGTTTTGGGTGATCTATCTTTTTTTCTGTCAACGTAGTATGAATAATATGATGTGGGGGCACCCATGAAGCTTATGTGGTTTGGTTGCATGGCTACGAAAGGTTAAAGCAAAATAAATAGATAATATGCTTAGAGTGCACTCCACTAAACAGATATACTTTGGATCCATTGCAACAGGCCGGCACATCTATATCTATACCCCCTATATAGTGTGTGAATAACTTTGAAAGTTGGTTGTTGGATGAAGCCAATCCGACGGTACAAAGATGGATAATCCGAGCACTACTAGCCCTTGGATATCATCTACATTCCACCCGATTATGCCACATGTAGAATCTAGAAGACTCCATGGTTGAACTTCATTCATGACTAACTTTGCCACAACTAAGCTTAGGCAAAGTGTGTCTGCCACAAAAAATGTGGCTAACAAAATGGCCACCACAAGTGTGGCAAGATTTGGCAAGAAGTTGAGTCTATGACATGTGGACCATGTAGCTAGAAAAGTGTGGCAAGCCACAAGTGTAGCAATGAACCAAACATATGTTTGGTGTGTTTGGTAGGGTGTATGATGGGTGCATGATCCGAAGAGTTCCCTTCTCGACCCATATTTGGGTGTTTGGTAGAGTGTATGGAGGGTGCATGAGTCCACACTAGATTAGCACAAATCATCTAGAAGCATTCATGAGGAGAGCATACATGAAGAGGGTGTTGAGTTGAGCATGCATGAAGAGGGAACAACTATGCTGAGACGAGAACGCAACCAAACACACTTGTGGCACGCCTAAGCTTAGGCGTGGCAACCTTAGGCTGCAAACCAAACCATAACTTTGAAAGTTGGTCGTTGGATGAAGCCAATCCGACGGTACAAAGATGGCAAATCCGAGCACTACTGGCCGTTGGATATCATCTACATTCCACCAGATTCTGCCACATGTAGAATCTAGAAGACTCCACATGTAGAAGCATAATGCACAAACCACCAGAATCTCATGCGTGCAATGCACGTGTACCTTACTAGTACTCCCTCCGTCCGAAAATACTTGTCATCAAAATGAACAAAAGGGTATGTATCTAGATGTATTTTATTTCTAGATACATTCTTTTTCGTCCGTTTTGATGACAAGTATTTCCGGACAGAGGGAGTAGTTGGTAGTAGTAAGAAACAAATTCCGGGTTTGGCACGAGCTCGTACTGCGGGAGCACCACAAGGCATGCCGCAGGAGTTACATTTCCCTCTCGGGGCCCACGGGACCGAACTTCAGTGGCTTAGTGCCCGGCCTATGAGTCAATGACATGCGAACCTTAAATGCGGCTGGCCCACATGTCATTCCCATCGTGGTGGTGTGGTTCGCGACTCACTCGTTTGAGATGAACCGGCCAGTGGTGACGTGGCCGTGGCGAGGGTGCCACAGCTGGGCATCGGGGCGTTACGAGGCGTAGATGGCCACACCGATGGGTACTACCTGTAGTACAGAAGTACTCCAGCTGATGATTGATGCCTGGGACGAAATGTGTCATAGCCGCTGGATGAAAATTCGATGGTGCGGGATGTGTGGTGTCATGGGTTCGTGCGGCGCCATGGGAATCGCGTGTGGCTATGGTAGAATCTTGATGCTCGTCGCATTTAAGGTGGCCCACATGTCATGCACACAAAGGCAGAGGGGCAGTGCGGCCGAGAGGGGTGAGGCGCACGTCGGGAGACGTGGTGCCGTGGGTTGGAGCGGCGTCATGGGAATCGCGAGTGGCAGTGGATGAAACGTGATGGTCGCCGTAGTTGAACTTCCATGGACAAGCTGTCATGTCTACGGACACATGCATTTCATACCGATCACTGGAAGGAGTAGTAGAGAAAGCTAGGCGGATAAATAGTTCCTTATAGTCAAGTGGACCCACGCTACTACTTGTTCCAAAGACACGCACACCATCGAAATAGTCCATCTATATCAATATACATAGAGACGGTATTTTTTTACAACAGAGGAAATAGTTCATCCATCCATAATGCCCTGCTGCTGGTGCAACATCTTCTTCTTCTTCTTCTTCTTCTTCTTCTTCTTCTTCTTCTTCTTCATCATCATCATCATCTTCTAGTTCTCATTTTCTATGGGAGACGGCTTCGCAACAAGCTCTCTCAACCTTGCAGCTATATCGAAAATCACACGGGCATCGATGGCAGCATATTTTATCCGCTCGTACGTCAAGGGATAATTCTCCCATCCAGACGACCTTAATGCTAGCGTCTCGTCACCCTTCTGATGATTTGTTCCAAGCACAAAATTTGCTATGTCCAATAGGGATGGTGTCGGTTTATCACAATCTTCTACAGGAATTTTTATTCTGGTTTGTAGGTCAGCGACGCTTTTCAAATCAAGGTTGTACGGCTCCAACTTCTGTTTGTCCCCTGCGATGGCAGCCCCACAAAAGTATATGTCCTCCCGAGACAAGAAATTGTGAAGCTCAACTGGTATGGAGGGCGCGTGTGTGATGTGGTACACCAAAACATCATCTTCGAGGCACAGCTGAAGAACGACGGCGCGTTGGATCTTCCCAATGGCATGCTCCGTGTACTCTGCATCGAGACCGATGACATTCATCTCCACCTTTTGGAGGGAGTTGGATACATTGTTGATCCACTTCCGAACAACCCTTGGGTGGTCGGTGACTGTGGCAACTATGCTCAACGAGCCTTCGACGAGGACATCTTGGATGCTAAAAACCTGCATCTCTATCTCTTTTGCCATTTGGAACCGCTGGACCAGAGGGCTATGGTTTCAAGAATTAGGATTAGATGGCTAGTCTAACTGAAGAAGATGATTATTTATAAGGGCTTCAGAATTACTCCAGGAGGATGTGAAGAGGTTAAAACAATGTGAATGCAGTGTGGTTTGGATGCAAATGAAGATCGAGGAGTAGTGAAGAAGCCGAGGAAAACCGGTTCCCGATGGAGAAGTAAATGGTAGAAGTGGCCTGCAGGCAGTTCATTAGATAGCTAGGTAGACTAAACGAAAAGGCTACGCGGGTAGGCTAAGGAGTGGGGCATGTCCCTGTACGTGTCCATCCTTCCAGCGCTACATGTGCCACTAGCTAGTTGAGGTCACTCTTTCAAACCACCGTGGCGAGACATTTTATGATTCCTTTTTATTTCTGCACCCCTCTTGACAGGTGGGACATATGCAAATGAGAATTTGGTTCTGCTAGCAATATGGATGATACCTGGAGGATGATGTGAACCTAGAGGCATGCTAGCATGGGATTACTACTCATGTTCCTACTACTCCTACTAGTAGTAGTAGTACAACTGTGGTACACTTGATGGTCAAAATACTATTATTCATCCGGTCCTCATAGTGAAGTGACAAGACCCTGCGCCCGAGGTGACACCAGTCCAGGCGGCGTGTCTGGGTTACCAAAGTCAGCCTCACCTTGTGCACTATGCAGTCACTGTCATCGCCGCTGTATAGCATGCCTCGCCTCGTCTCCCTCTCCCCTAGCACCACTCCATCTCCATCTCCGTCTCGCCGGAGATCCCGAGGTCACTCTTCATTATCTCACTGTGCCCCCGCATACCCTCGCCTCATTCGCCTCCCCCAGTACCACTATTCCCTCACTAGCCACTCCAACACCGACAGCCTTCTCCCCCGTAAATCAAGCCCCCCAAAACCCCACCTTCCAAACTCCACCATGGCCGAACGCGAACCGCGCAGGATCCATATGAGCCGCGATTGGAGCAATCTCCCAAGTGACGCCCTCGACCTCTATTGTTCGTGTATGGATATGTTGAGCGCCCTGCGGCTGGCTGCATGCTCGAGGGGCATGCACACGGCCATCATCGAAGCAAGGCCAAAGCTTTTCAAGACACCCCGCTTGCTGCTATGTGGTCTTGAGAGATTGGTTCACCATGATACGGAGGCGTGCATGATGCCCCTCGACTTCAATCCGATCTCCATTAGCCGAAACTTCTTTGAAGGTATTTAGTGGGTCGCCGTACATCATTTCCCTCGAGTTCGATCCGATCACTATCGCCCGAAACTTCTTGGCAGGTATGTACTGGGTCGACATGAACTCCCACTGGATGGCTGCCTTCAGAGAAGACGGTAAAAAGTGGGTGCTTGTGAACTTCCAGACCTCCCATGCGATTATCCTCCCTCCGTTGGATTATATAGAGTTTTACCATCGCGGTCCTAGTCATCTAGATTACCACGTCGGTTGGACGGACCTTGTTTTGCAGAAGATTGTAATCTTCCAAGTGCCCACACGACATGCAAATTACGCAGACTTCAAGCTAATTGCCTTGTTCGACCGCGGACTCGCCTATCTTTACGTCGGTGCCTTCTTTAGCTAGAGACAACTTAGCTCACAGTGGATCATCGCCAAAGATGATACACACTTCTGTGATTCTATTGAACACAATGGCATCATCAACGCGATCGGCAAAGCAGATGGCACAACGTATTTCTGGGACTACGCGTGTAAGTTGTTTCCGTCTCATGTTAATGATGACGCCATGACATTGTTTGAACTTTTTGTGATGATTGGCATATCCCTGTTTGAGCAGAATTTGAGTAGAACTATGGCAGTGTATTAGAGATGCCATAAATCTGCTATATTTTGAATGAGTTAATTCATGCGATTGTGATCATGTCATTACAGCCAATTTGTACCCCTAAATAATCAAACGGTTAGGAATATATGGATATTCTCCTTATTTTATAGTAATCCATATACTACTACTAAATATGAGTGTGTATCAATGGCCATGTTAGTTTCCTCAATTTCATGATGTAGAAACATGCACCACACTGTTAGTTTCATCGAACCATACATTAGGGAAGTAAATGTGCATATGGAGAACTCTATATTTGAAAGTAGTGAAATCATGTAATGCTTACCATGTGTACATACCTATATTCGCCCTTCAGCAATCAATGGCTAGAACAATATCCTCACAAAAAAATTCCCACAAAACACGAGTATATAACAATGCATGGTCTGTTAGTTACCTTGAAGAATTTGTTTGTGACGACAGAACATGATTCCATAACATGCATGACATGGTAGTTTCCTGTGAAGAATCGATTGCAAGATAACATGAGTATAACCATGCATGGCCCTTATATATTTTCGAACCCAGTATACATTTCCCACTATTTTCCTCTCAGTTCCAACAGGGACATATCAATGTTGTTTCTTGCATTATCCTACTCATACTCTGAACAATGCTGATCTTACATTAACAATGCATGTCCTTTTTGATATGATGTTGTGTCCCTATAGTTACTGCCCTTTGTAAGCACACCACCTTTGCCAAATACAGGGAAGCACAACTGGTTCCTCGCTCGATCATACGACGGCAAAAGACTGATGATCATTCGGACACATGAGCCGGAAAAGTTATATTGCAAACCCCACTGTATACAAGCACCATGAAATACGTGAGTATCCGGACAGTGGCTGTTACGTCTATGAGCAGGATACCTGCTTGTTGAGGCCATCAGGATTTTTTACTTGGAGGCGGGTAAACAGCCTTGGTTCACACTCTCTGTTTCTCGGACTCAATTATCCGATTAACCAGGAGATCACCATTGGCAAGGACCTTGATGGCAAAGAGGCTCTGTATGCTATGGAAAACTATGTCTACACGGCGAGCCCTAGGAGTTCGGGAGCAAACTCCCCTGATTGTCAGTGATACAGCCTGCAGCCAAAAGAAGGAGAGAATGACAAAGGCATCTTGATTAACTTTGATCCTTGGATGTCTCAATTACGACAGGCAGTGATATGGTTCAAGCCTTCACGTTGGTAGGTAATTGGGCTGTTGTGTCAAAAGGGTGGAGTACTGGTGTCTCCGGATCATTGGTCGCTGAAGCGGGGCTACAAATTATGATGGTGTCGGACCATCTCTTCAGATGACTTTGTTGTCTTTGCTGCTTGTTCTGGATGGGTAGTTCTTTCTTTTGTTATGCATATTCTTTGTCATTTGGTCATCCTCGTCTATGTCACTCTTACTATGTAATAGTTGGCTATGTTTAGAATGTCATTCTCGTTTGGATCACGAGAGTCTGAGTGCTGCAGATGGGTGCGTTTTGGTGGTGTAGCAAGACTTCTTATGAACTATCATGTCTTACTGTGTATGTCAGTAGTTATTCAGTGTTTGAATGTTGTATATATCGTTGTTTCGAACTGTTTATTGTCTCGAACTACTGGTGGGCTAAATGAGGGAATCACCATTCTCCAGTGTTCAGAGTATATCTCCTTTTTTCATGTTATATAATTTGAGCTCAGTGTCTTTTCGATGATGTACACTTGTTTGGGCCAGTGAGGTGTCGTTGAATATGGGCCGAGTAGTAACGCAATGCCAAACAGGTCAATTATGACTCTCAGGCCGGGCTGTCAAAAGATCCTCAAAAAAAAGGCCGGGCTCTCCAAAAAAGAAAGAATAAGGACTCTTAGGCCGACATGTGGGCGCCACCGGTGTTTTCGTGCACTTGCGCGCCGAGAGCATATTGGCGCGTGTTCAAAATTTAAGCTACCTTTTCATCCCCAATCTCACGCCCCTCCCCCACCTCTTGAATCTTGATTCCTACTCCAGTTCCCCCAAATCCCCCTCCTGCACTCCCTATACTCAAGCTCACTATCATTTCGCCGGTCAACGTGGATCTCCGAGCTGGAGATCCTAAGGTCCGTCCTGCCTTCGTTCGATGCGTGCTGTCACTCAACAGTGGCATGGCGGCGCTTGACGACTAGTTTGCCAGCAAAGTGCTGATGGTAACCATCAACGGCGACCGGCCTCCCGTCTCGCCGGACGACCTTGTCTAAGCTCTTGGCATTGCGCACGACATCCAAATAAGTGACTTGCTCGTCGAAGTCTGTCCGCCACCGGTTGATTTCTTTGTCAGGTTCCGGATAACTTTCGACTGCAGTCGTGTGTTCGAATCTTCCCGGCGTTTGTTCTGCAATGGTGCGCTGGTGAGCTTTGATTGGTGGCACCCAGGATGGGGCTCGGTGCCCTCTGAGCTTGAGTTTTTAACAAAGCTTACCTTCCATGGCATGCCTCGACATGCTTGGAACAGCGAGTCCATGAATGAGCTTATCAACGACCTTGGAGGTGAGCTCGTAAGTATGTTTGTTCCTCCAGACAGTTGGGCTCTGATGTTTATGGCATGGATGAAGAAGTCGTCCACCATACCGAAGGTGATTGGTGTTGAGATACCGGTGCAGGAACCGGGGTTGTACTATTCGTCGCCACCAAGGCAGCCGCGGACCACGTTAGGGATGTACCTGTATCGAGTGTTCGTGCATGTCGAAGAAGTGGTCAATCCATCAATCGAAGTCCTGCTGCCGCCGCTGGTGCCAGGGTCCGTTGACGATGTCCATTACAGGAGTCAACGTTATACTTTCCCCGTGTTGCTCGGAATGATGGATGGCACAGGGCCTACTCCATCGCGCGGCGGAGGCCACTGCTTCTTTGGGAGAAGAGGCAGGGCTGGCTGCCTGGATGTGCTCTAATTTGAGGTAACAACTGAATCTTGTCGGATATTAGTTAAATCCGAGCTATGGGTGTGAAGCACTGATGTGCCAGTACATTTGATTGTGACCTGTTCTAATTTTGTACCTGAACTGTTTTTAGAAAGGGATGTACGTCAACTTAATGTGCTAGCAGAACTTATTGTGTTGTATGTCTGTTTTCTTTGCACAACAATCAAGATTATTCCCTATCATTGATAAAGACAATGAAATGTTATGTACGAGTTTGTTGGTTTCAACATAGCCCTACCCGTAGCGATCCACTGCTTCCATCCTGATTGTGCCGCTTGCTTGATATTTGTGTATGAAAGTTCAGTGTGCTATGATGTTCTATATGATTGTGTCAACTATATAAGTTTTTACTGAGCATCAGCAATGCATATGGCTGAAAGATGTATTTACGAGCATCGACCGATGGGTCTCTCTCTCTCTCTCTCACACACACACACACGCGCGCACAAGTGGGACCCGTTGAATTATTTCTATGCTCGTGATAGCTTTTAATTAGGTTCCACTGTAATCTAACTTTTCTTAAGTTATTAATTGAGCTCAGTGACTTCAAAAAGTTGTACAGAAGCCCTGTTTGGTACTTTCCGGCGTCGCTGAATGTGGACTGAGTAGCCATGTTAGGTTGTACTATACTACACATGCCTTTTTTTCACATCGGCAATGCAACTGGGTCGACAGTTGTACACAATATCCGGGTCAACTTGTTATTCTCTGCCCCGCAGGGCTGCAAACTTTCCTAGGAGGTATGCATTAGGCTTAACAAAAAAATGGACTTTAAGAAATAATAAATGGGATGTAATTATAATAACTGGGCAGCAACTATAAAAAAATGCACCAAACACGTAATTAGTTTAAAAAATATATTATTTTTGCAATTTGAGAATTTTAATTTCATTACTTGTTGCGCGGGAAATATTTCATTGGATTTTAATGTAATACAACTTTATGTTGAGATTATATTTAATATGACTAGAAATTTTGGATAAAAATATTTCAGATCCCATAAAAATGTGGGAATTTTTTTTAATTCTGTTTTGAGCGGTTGGTTGAAATTATTAATCGTTGTCCTAGCTAGAAAATGGGATGTACTTTTAACAAACGGTAAATGGGCTGTAGTAAATTCCATTAGAATTAAAAAATGGGATGTACATTCTTACAAATCGAGAATGGGCTATATGTTCTCTGCCACACACTTGTGGGCCTTCTAAGTTGACGCGTCCCCTAAAAAACTAAGTTGATGCGTATGCAAGGCTTTCTCAACAACACACGGTTCTGGCAGCTGTGTCCGTTGGATGTCCATCCAACGGATGTCGTACTTCTTCTTCAATCTCGGAAATTCTTACTTCAGCACCCAAAAAATGATTGCTCCCCCTGACATCTGGGGCGCACCATTTCGGAAGCTGACCTATGGGCCTACTAAGTTGACGCGTACCAAGAGCTTTGTCAACTTAGTCAATATAAATGATTCTAGCTGCAGTGGTCGTACGATGTCCATCCAACGGCTGTAGTGCTTCTTCAACCTCTGGTCTTCTTGCTCCAGCCGCCCAAAGCAGCCCTGGTCGTGCCGCGTGATCTTGCCTCCCGTGGCTGGCTGTGATGCCGTGGAGGCCTCACCGCCCCCTACAACTCCCACCGCTGGCCAGGCCATCCCTCTACTCACCCACACCCCCAGTTATTCCGCGGCGACGGCAGCCTCGCACCGCACCCGAACCAATGAACCCTCGTACTCCTCTCCGCACGGGCTTCCACTGCCGCGTCTTCCCCGGCTCCGCATCGTCCCCTTCCTAGGCCTCATCGCCGTCCACACCGCTGGTGCTCTCGGCGCGGCATGGTCAACGTGGTGAAGGAATGGCTTCCATTGGACGTGGACTGTACGTGGAGAGGCTGACAGCTGGATCCATGATGGCAGCAAGGAAGTGCCTCCTTATTACGCGGAAAATAATGATTCCTCCACCTGGCAGCAGGGACCCACCGGACGGGCCACCGTATTTCGTGAAAAAAATGTTTCCCCCTAACTAATGGGACCCACCGGACGGGCCACCGTATTGCACGAAAAAAACGTTCCCCCCGCAGTCAGCTCGGACCCACCGGAAGCGCCTCCTTATAAAAAATGAATACTCCCCCTGCTAGTTGGGACCCACCTTGGTGTGAGGCTGACTTGTGGGCCTACTAAGTTGATGAGGATGGAATGCTTTGTCAACTTAGTCAATATCAACGATTCTAGCTACAGTGACCGTACGATGTCCATCCAATGGCCGTAGTGCTTCTTCAACCTGTGGTCTTGTTGCTCCAGCCGCCCAAAGTAGCGCCGGTCGTGTTGCATGCTCCTGCCTCCCGTGGTCGGTTGTGCTGCCGCGGAGGCCTCACCGCCCCCTACTATTCCCACCGCTGGCCAGGCCATCCCTCTACTCACTCACACCCCCTGTTATTCTGTGGCGATGGCAGCCTCACACTGCAGTGAACCAGTGAACCCTCGTACTCCTCTACGCGTTGGCATCCACTTCCGTGTCTTCCCCTGCTCCACGCCATCCCCTTCCTAGGTCTCGCCGTCGTCCACCGCCCTGGTGTTGGAAATATGCCCTAGAGGCAATAATAAAAGTATTATTATTATATTTCCTTGTTCATGATAATCGTCTGTTATTCATGCTTGAATTGTATTGTACGGAAACAGCGATACATGTGTGAATATATAGACCACAATGAGTCCCTGGTAAGCCTCTAGTTACTAGCTCGTTGATCAACAGATGGTCACGGTTTCCTGACCATGGACATAGGATGTCGGTGATAACAAGATCACATCATTAGGAGAATGATGTGATGGACAAGACCCAATTCTGAGCCTAGCACGAGATCGTATAGTTCGTAATGCATAAGCTTTTCGGTGTCAAGTATTTATTCCTTAGACCATGAGGTTGTGCAACTCCCGGATGCCGTAGGAATACTTTGGGTGTGCCAAACGTCACAACGTAACTGGGTGGCTATAAAGGTACGCAATGGGTATCTCTGAAAGTGTCTGTTGAGTTGGTATGAACCGAGACTGGGATGTTGTCACTCCGTATAACGGAGAGGTATCTCTGGGCCCACTCGGTAAGACATCATCATAATGAGCTCAAGGTGACTAAGGAGTTAGTCACGGGATGATGGATTACGGGTCGAGTAAAGAGACTTGCCATGACGATATTAAACAAGGTATCGGGAATACCGATGATCGAATCTCGGGCAAGTACCGTACCGATGGACAAAGGGAATAACATACGGGATTGAGTGAATCCTTGACACAGTGGTTCATCCGATGAAGATCATCGAGGAACACGTGGGAACCAACATGGGTATCCAGATCCCACTGTTGGTTATTGACCGGAGAGTGGTCTCGGTCATGTCTACGTGTCTCCCGAACCCGTAGGGTCTACACACTTAAGGTTCGGTGATGCTAGGGTCGTAGAGATACATGCACGTGGAAACCCGAAAGTTGTTCAGAGTGTCGGATGAGATCCCGGACGTGACGAGGAGTTCCGGAATGGTCCGGTGGTAAAGAATGATATATAGGAACTCCAGTTTCGGCCATCGGGTGAACTCTGGGGGTCACCGGGAGTGTCCAGGGACCACCGGAGGGGTCCCGGGGGTCCACCGGGTGGGGCCACCCATCCCGGTGGGTCCCCTAGGCCGCAAGGTGGAAGGGGCCAGCCCCTGGTGGGCTGGCGCACCACTTGGTCCCCCCTCCATGCGCCTAGGGTTGAAACCCTAGGGGAGGGGGCGCCCCCTATGCCTTGGGGGGCAAGTTTCCCCCCTAGGCCGCCGCCCCCCCTTGCAGATGGGATCTTCCAGGGCCGGCGCCCCCCTGGCCCCTATATATAGTGGGGGGGAGGGCAGCCGCACCCCAAGCCTCTGGCGCCTCTCCCCCCTCCCGTCACACCTCCATCTCCTCCGCAGGGCGCCGGCGAAGCCCTGCAGGATTTCCCGCTGCATCCACCACCACACCGTCGTGCTGCTGGATCTCCGACGACCTCTCCTCCCCCTTGCTGGATCAAGAAGGAGGTGACGTTTCTGTACCGGACGTGTGTTGAACGCGGAGGTGCCGTCCGTTCGGCGCTAGGATCATCGGTGACGAAGAACGCGAAGAGTACGACTACTTCATCCACGTTGCTTCGAACGCTTCCGCATGCGATCTACAAAAGGGTATGTAGATGCACTCTAATATGCTCGTTGCTAGATGACTCCTTCGATTGATCTTTGTGAAAGCATAGAAATTTTTTGAATTCTGCTACGTTCCCCAACAGTGGCATCTGAGCTAGGTCTTTTGCGTAGCATCTTGCACGAGTAGAACACAAAGCAGTTGTGGGCGTTGAGTTTGCTCAATTTTCTTACCGTTACTAGTCTAATCTTGATTTGGCGGTATTGTGGGATGAAGCGGCCCGGACCGACCTTACACGTACGCTTACGTGAGACTGGTTCCACCGACAGACATGCACTAGATGCATAAGGTGGCTGGCGGGTGTCTGTCTCTCCCACTTTAGTCGGATCGGATTCGATGAACAGGGTCCTTATGAAGGGTAAATAGAAATTGACAAATCACGTTGTGGTTTTGGTGTAGGTAAGAAACGTTCTTGCTAGAAACCCTATAGAAGCCACGTAAAACTTGCAACAACAATTAGAGGTCGTCTAACTTGTTCTTGCAGCATGTGCTATGTGATATGGTATGGCCAAGAAGATGTGATGAATGATATATGTGATGTATGAGATTGATCATGTTCTTGTAATAGGGAATCATGACTTGCATGTCGATGAATTTGACAACCGGCAGGAGCCATAGGAGTTGTCTTAATTATTGTATGACCTCGTGTCATTGAATAACGCCATGTAATTACTTTACTTTAATGCTAAACGTTGGCCATAGTAGTAGAAGTAATAGTTGGCGTGACAACTTCATGAAGACACGATGATGGAGATCATGATGATGGAGATCATGGTGTCAAGCCGGTGACAAAGATGATCATGGTGCCCCGAAGATGGAGATCCAAGGAGCAAGATGTTATTGGCCATATCATGTCACTTTAATTGATTGCATGTGATGTTTATCATGTTTATGCATCTTGTTTACTTAGAACGACGGTAGTAAATAGGATGATCTCTCACTAAAATTTCAAGAATTGTGTTCCCCCTAACTGTGCACCGTTGCTAAGGATCGTTGTTCCGAAGCACCACGTGATGATCGGGTGTGATAGGTTCTAACGTTCGCATACAACGGGTGTAAGCCAGATTTACACAATCAATACACTTAGGGTTCACTTGACGAGCCTAGCATGTACAGACATGGCCTCGGAACACGGAAGACCGAAAGGTCGAACATGAGTCGTATAGAAGATACGATCAACATGAAGATGTTCACCGTTGATGACTAGTCCGTCTCACGTGATGATCGGACACGGGCTAGTTGATTCGGATCATGTATCACTTAGATGACTAGAGAGATGTCAATTTGAGTGGGAGTTCATTAAAATTTGATTAAGATGAACTTAATTATCATGAACTTAGTCTAAATTCTTTACAATATGTCTTGTATATCAAATGGCCCACGCTCATGTCACCCTCAACTTCAACGCGTTCCTAGAGAAATCCAAGCTGAAAGACGATGGTAGCAACTACACGGACTGGGTCCGTAACCTGAGGATCATCCTCATAGCTGCCAAGAAAACTTATGTCCTAGATGCACCGCTAGGTGATGCTCCCGCCCCGGCAAACCAAGATGTTATGAACGCTTGTCAGTCGCGTTGTGATGATTACACCCTGGTTCAGTGCGGCATGCTTTACAGCTTAGAATCGGGGCTCCAAAAGCTTTTTGAGCACCACGGGGCATATGAGATGTTCCAAGAGCTGAAAATGGTTTTCCAAGCTCAAGCCCGAGTCGAGAGATATGACGTCTCCGACGCATTCTATAGCTGTAAGATGGAGGAAAACAGTTCTGTCAGTGAGCACATCCTCAAGATTTCTGGGTTGCACAACCGCTTGTCTCAGTTGGGAATGAATCTCCCAGACGAAGCGGTCGTTGACAGAATCCTCCAGTCGCTCCCACCAAGCTACAGGAGCTTCATGTTGAACTTCAATATGCAGGGGATGGAGAAGTCCATTCCCAAGGTGCATTCGATGCTGAAATCAGCGGAGGTGGATATCAAGAAAGAACATCAAGTGTTGATGGTCAATAAAACCACTAAGTTCAAGAAGGGCAAGGGTAAGAAGAACTTCAAGAAGGACGGCAAGGGAGTTGCCGCGCCCGGTAAGCATGTTGCCGGGAAGAAGCCAAAGTATGGACCCAAGCCTGAGACAGAGTGCTTTTATTGCAAGGGAACGGGTCACTGGAAGCGGAACTGCCCCAAATACTTAGCGGACAAGAAGGCCGGCAACGTCAAAGGTATATGTGATATACATGTTATTGATGTGTACCTTACCAGCGCTCGTAGTAGCTCCTGGGTATCCGATACCGGTGCAGTTGCTCATATTTGTAACTCTAAGCAGGAGGTGCGGAAGAAGCGGAGACTGGCGAAGGACGAGGTGACGATGCGCGTCGGGAATGGTTCCAAGGTCGATGTGATCGCCGTCGGCACGCTGCCTCTACATCTACCCTAGGGATTAGTTTTAAACCTTAATAATTGTTATTTAGTACCAGCTTTGAGCATGAACATTGTATCTGGATCTCGTCTTATGCGAGATGGCTACTCATTTAAATCTGAGAATAATGGTTGTTCTATTTATTTGAGAGATATGTTTTATGATCATGCCCCGCTGTTCAATGGTTTATTTTTGATGAATCACGATCGTGATGATACACATATTCATAGTGTGAATGCCAAAAGATGTAAAGTTGATAATGAAAGTCCCACATACTTGTGGCATTGCCGCCTTGGTCATATTGGTGTCAAACGTATGAAGAAGCTTCATGCTGATGGACTTCTGGAGTCTCTTGATTATGAATCATTTGACACGTGCGAACCATGCCTCTTGGGCAAGATGACCAAGACTCCATTCTCCGGAACCATGGAGCGAGCAACCAACTTATTGGAAATCATACATACCGATGTGTGCGGTCCAATGAGTGTTGAGGCTAGCGAAGGCTATCGTTATGTTCTCACCCTCACAGATGACTTGAGTAGATATGGGTATATCTACTTGATGAAGCACAAGTCTGAGACTTTTGAAAAGTTCAAGGAATTTCAGAATGAGGTTGAGAATCAACGAGACAAGAAAATAAAGTTCTTACGATCGGATCGTGGGGGTGAATATTTGAGTCATGAATTTGGCACGCACCTTAGGAAATGTGTAATTGTTTCACAATTGACACCGCCCGGAACACCTCAGCGTAACGGTGTGTCCGAACGTCGAGATCGTACTCTGTTGGACATGGTGCGATCTATGATGTCCCTTACCGATTTACCGCTATCTTTTTGGGGTTATGCTTTAGAGACTGCCGCATTCACTTTAAATAGGGCTCCGTCGAAATCCGTTGAGACGACACCGTATGAACTTTGGTTTGGCAAGAAACCGAAGCTGTCGTTTCTGAAAGTTTGGGGTTGCGATGCTTATGTCAAGAAACTTCAACCTGAAAAGCTCGAACCCAAATCGGAAAAATGCGTCTTCATAGGATACCCAAAGGAAACGATTGGGTACACCTTCTACCATAGATCCGAAGGCAAAGTCTTTGTTGCCAAGAATGGATCCTTTCTGGAGAAAGAGTTTCTCTTGAAAGAAGTGAGTGGGAGGAAAGTAGAACTTGATGAGGTGACAGTCACCCCTCCTGGACCGGAAAGTAGCGCAGCGCGGGAAATTGTTCCTGAGGTGCCTACACCGAGAAGGGAGGAAGTTAATGATGATGATCATGAAGAAACAGATCAAGTTACTACTGAACTTCGAAGGTCCACAAGGGCACGTTCCGCACCAGAATGGTACGGCAACCCTGTCATGAATATCATGTTGTTAGACAACGGTGAACCTTCGAACTATGAAGAAGCGATGGCGGGCCCGGATTCCAATAAATGGCTTGGAGCCATGAAATCCGAGATAGAATCCATGTATGAAAACAAAGTATGGACTTTGGTGGACTTGCCTGATGATAGGCACGCCATAGAAAATAAATGGATATTTAAGAAGAAGACAGACGCGGATGGTAATGTGACCATCTATAAGGCTCGCCTTGTCGCTAAGGGTTATCGACAAGTTCAAGGGATTGACTACGACGAGACTTTCTCTCCCGTAGCGATGCTGAAGTCAGTCGGAATCATGTTAGCTATTGCCGCATTCTATGATTATGAGATATGGAAAATGGACGTCAAAACGGCATTCCTTAATGGCTTCCTCAAGGAAGAGTTGTATATGATGCAGCCGGAAGGTTTTGTCGATCCAGAGAATGCTAACAAGGTATGCAAGCTCGAGCGCTCGATTTATGGGCTGGTGCAAGCATCTCGGAGTTGGAATATTCGTTTTAATGGTGTGATCAAAGCGTTTGGCTTTATACAGACTTATGGAGAAGCCTGTATCTACAAGAAAGTGAGTGGGAGCTCTGTAGCATTTCTCATATTATATGTGGATGACATATTGCCGATGGGAAATGATATAGAATTCTTGGAAAGTGTAAAGGCCTACTTGAATAAGAGTTTTTCAATGAAGGACCTTGGAGAAGCAGCTTACATATTAGGCATCAAAATCTATAGAGATAGATCAAGACGCCTCATTGGTCTTTCACAAAGTACATACCTTGACAAGATATTGAAGATGTTCAATATGGATCGGTCCAAGAAGGGGTTCTTGCCTGTTTTGCAAGGTATGAGATTGAGCAAGGCTCGGTCGCCGACCACGGCAGAAGATAGAGAAAAGATGAGTGTCATACCCTATGCCTCGGCCATAGGTTCTATCATGTATGCCATGCTGTGTACCAGACCTGATGTGAACCTTGCCATAAGTTTGGTAGGGAGGTACCAAAGTGATCCCGGTATGGAACAATGGACAGCGGTCAAGAACATCCTAAAGTACCTGAAGAGGACTAAGGATATGTTTCTCGTTTATGGAGGTGACGAAGAGGTCGTCGTAAAGGGTTACGTCGATGCTAGCTTCGACACAGATCTGGATGACTCTAAGTCACAAACCGGATATGTGTACATTTTGAATGGTGGAGCAGTCAGCTGGTGCAGTTGCAAGCAGAGCGTCGTGGCGCATTCTACATGTGAAGCAGAGTACATAGCTGCTTGTGAAGCAGCGCAAGAAGGAGTCTGGATGAAGGAGTTCATCACCGACCTAGGAGTCATTCCTAGCGCGTCAAGACCGATGACTCTCTTCTGTGACAACACTGGTGCTATTGCAATTACCAAGGAGCCCAGGTTTCACAAGAAGACCAAGCACATCAAGCGCCGTTTCAACTCCATCCGGAATTATGTTCTAGATGGAGACATAGATATTTGTAAAGTGCATACGGATCTGAATGTTGCAGACCCGTTGACTAAACCTCTTCCACGGGCAAAACATGATCAACACCAGAACTCTATGGGTGTTCGATTCATCATAATGTAACTAGATTATTGACTCTAGTGCAAGTGGGAGACTATTGGAAATATGCCCTAGAGGCAATAATAAATGTATTATTATTATATTTCCTTGTTCATGATAATCGTTTGTTATTCATGCTTGAATTGTATTGTACGGAAACAGCGATACATGTGTGAATATATAGACCACAATGAGTCCCTGGTAAGCCTCTAGTTACTAGCTCGTTGATCAACAGATGGTCACGGTTTCCTGACCATGGACATAGGATGTCGGTGATAACGGGATCACATCATTAGGAGAATGATGTGATGGACAAGACCCAATTCCGAGCCTAGCACGAGATCGTACAGTTCGTAATGCATAAGCTTTTCGGTGTCAAGTATTTATTCCTTAGACCATGAGGTTGTGCAACTCCCGGATGCCGTAGGAATACTTTGGGTGTGCCAAACGTCACAACGTAACTGGGTGGCTATAAAGGTACGCAACGAGTATCTCCGAAAGTGTTTGTTGAGTTGGTACGAACCGAGACTAGGATGTTGTCACTCCGTATGACGGAGAGGTACCTCTGGGCCCACTCGGTAAGACATCATCATAATGAGCTCAAGGTGACAAAGGAGTTAGTCACGGGATGATGGATTACGGATCGAGTAAAGAGACTTGCCATGACGAGATTGAACAAGGTATCGGGAATACCGACGATCGAATCTCGGGCAAGTACCGTACCGATGGACAAAGGGAATAACATACGGGATTGAGTGAATCCTTGACACAGTGGTTCATCCGATGAAGATCATCGAGGAACACGTGGGAACCAACATGGGTATCCAGATCCCGCTGTTGGTTATTGAACGGAGAGTGGTCTCGGTCATGTCTACGTGTCTCCCGAACCCGTAGGGTCTACACACTTAAGGTTCGGTGACGCTAGGGACGTAGAGATACATGCACGTGGAAACCCGAAAGTTGTTCGGAGTCCCGGATGAGATCCCGGACATGATGAGGAGTTCCGGAATGGTCCGGAGGTAAAGAATGATATATAGGAAGTCCAGTTTCGGCTATCGGGTGAACTCCCGGGGTCACCGGGAGTGTTTCGGGACCACCGGAGGGGTCCCAGGGGTCCACCGGGTGGGGCCACCCATCCCGGTGGGTCCCCTAGGCCGCAAGGGGGAAGGGGCCAGCCCCTGGTGGGCTGGCGCACCACTTGGGCCCCCCTCCATGCGCCTAGGGTTGAAACCCTAGGGGAGGGGGGCGCCCCCTATGCCTTGGGGGGCAAGTTTCCCCCCTAGGCCGCTGCCCCCCCTTGCAGATGGGATCTACCAGGGCCGGCGCCCCCCTGGCCCCTATATATAGTGGGGGGGAGAGGGCAGCCGCACCCCAAGCCTCTGGCGCCTCTCCCCCCTCCCGTCACACCTCCAACTCCTCCGCAGGGCGGCGACGAAGCCCTGCAGGATTTCCCGCTGCATCCACCACCACGCCGTCGTGCTGCTGGATCTCCGACGACCTCTCCTCCCCCCTTGCTGGATCAAGAAGGAGGTGACGTTGTTGTACCGGACGTGTGTTGAACGCAGAGGTGCCGTCCGTTCGGCGCTAGGATCATCGGTGACGAAGAACGCGAAGAGTACGACTACTTCATCCACGTTGCTTCGAACGCTTCCGCATGCGATCTACAAAAGGGTATGTAGATGCACTCTAATATGCTCGTTGCTAGATGACTCCTTAGATTGATCTTTGTGAAAGCGTAGAAATTTTTTGAATTCTGCTCCGTTCCCCTACACCTGGTGCTCTCGACGCGGCGTGGTCAATGTGGTCAAGGAACGGCTTCCATCGGACATGGACTGTACGTGGAGAGGCTGACAGCTGGCTCCATGGCCTCAGCAAGGAAGTGTCTCCTTATTACGCGCAAAATAATTATTCCTCCACCTGACAGCAGGGACCCACCGGAAGGGCCACCGTATTTTGCGAAAAAACGTTTCCCCCTGACTGCTGGTACCCACCGGACGGGTCACCGTATTTCGCAAAAAAAAACGTCCCCCCCCCCCGCTGTCAGCTCGGACTCACCGGAAGTGCCTCCTTATTACGCACAAAAATATTAATACTCCCCTTGCTAGTTGGGACCCACCTTGGTGGGTGGCTGACTTGTGGGCCTACTTTGTTGACGGGGATGGAGTGCTTTGTCAACTTAGTCAATATGAACGATTCTAGCTCCAGTGACCGTACAATGTCCATCCAACGGCTGTAGTGCTTGTTCAACCTCTCGTCTTCTTTCTCCAGCCGCACAAAGCAGCGCCGGTCGTGCCGCATGCTCCTGCCTCCCGTGGCCGGCTGTGCTCCGCGGAGGCCTCACCACCCCCTACTATTCCCAACGCTGGCCAGGCCCTGCGGTGACGGCAGCCTCACACCGCAGCCGAACAAGTGAACCCTCATACTCCTCTCCGCACGAGCTTCCACTGCCGCGTCTTCCCCGGCTCCGCGTCGTCACCTTCCCAGGCCTCGCCATCGTCCACCGCCCTGGTGCTCTCGGTGCGGCGTGGTCAACGTGGTCAAGGAACAACTTCCATCGGAAGAGTACTGTACGTGGAGAGGCTGACAGCTGGGTCCACGGCCGCAGCAAGGAAGTGCCTCCTTATGACGGGCAAAAAAATTATTCCTCCACCTGACAGCGGGGACCCACCGGACGGGCCACCGTATTTCGCGAAAAAAAAACGTTTCCCCCTGACTGCTGGGACCCACCAGCTACATCTTCGCACGCAAGGAAGTGCGTCCGGGCAAAAAAAAATGGTTCGCCCCCCTGACTGCTGGGACCCACTTGCTACATCTTCGTAGGCAAGGAAGTGCCTGATAGTCGGGACCCACCTGGTCGAAGCGTACGTAGCGTTGTCATTCTGGTCGGGAACGTGTACGTACATACTAGTCGATGTAGAGGCGCGCACGTGTCGTAGTAGAGGCGCGCACGTAGCATGTACACGTACGTACAGCGGCAAGTGTCCAAGAAAGAAAATACGACCACGTACGTACATACGGGCAGGGTCTCGAATGCCTACTCGCGCATACGCACGGCCAGGCCTCGTGTACATGGCTGGGTCAAAACGGAGAAACAACGTCGTCGTCGTGTTCATGGGGAGCCAACCCGCTGGGTCGGAACAGAATGCGTCGTCGTGTTCATCGGGAGGGCTTGGACGGAACAGCCGATGGAAACGAGGCCTGGCGTACCGCAGAATGGAGGAAACAGCCTTGTGTTCGACCGGCCACTGTCGAAACGGGATCATGTTCATCGGGAGGGGTCTGGCGTACCGCAAAACAAAGGAAACGGACCTCCTACGGTCGAAACGGGTGTCCTGTTGATTGGGAGGGGTGTGGCGTACTGCAAAACGGAGCAAACAGACTTGTGTTGGAGCGCTACGGTCGAAACGTGGGTCCTGTTCATCGGGAGGGGTGTGGCGTACCGCAAAACGGGACTCCACGGGACACTGTTCATCTCCACCGTCGACCCCCTCCAGCCTCCCACGGGCTACTGTTCATCCATCATCGACGTCCTCCAGCCTCCACCTGCGACTGTTCATCCACGGGCTCATGTTCATCCAGCCTCCACCGCGCGCTACTCCACCGGCTACTGTTCAACCAGCCCTCTCCACGGGCTCCTGTTCAACCACCCCTCCACGGGCTACTGTTCATCTAGCCCTCCACCATCTACTGTTCATCCTTCCCTCCACGGGTGGTCCTGTTCATCCAGCCCTCCACGGTGTCCTGTTCCTCCAGCCCCAACCGGCTCGATCGATCGGGGTCATGTTCATCCAGAGGCAACACCATGGGGTCCTGTTCATCCACCCCC
>LR738709.1:336289426-336529378 GCA_902687465.1 Secale cereale
CCCAACAACGCTCACTGTTCATCCAGAGGCAGCATCGATCGGCCTCAGTTAGCAGCGGTAGCGAAGGAATCGCTCGATTGAGTTTAGTTAACAGCCATCGATCGATCGCTCGGGTTCAGTAACGCGTAGCCTACAGTGCAATCGTTTGGGTTCAGTTAGAGCCCCATGCCTCGCTCGGGTTCAGTTAGAGCCCAACGCCTCGCACCCACGCGCGTGCATGTACGAGAGAAACGCGCATCGCTCGGCCCTGACCACCCACCTTAACCGGGAACACCCCGATATTTTCCTCGCCCTCGCTTCTACCATGGATTATTCCATCATGGACGGCCCAAAGAATGTCATGCACCTGCGTCTCTGGCCCGCCCAGGACAAAAAACCCATTTTCGATCATGATTTTTTGTCATAGAAGTAGGACCCCACCATATCTATGATGATACTGGGTTTTGTCACAATTAACGTCATAGAAGTGTCATAAGTATGACAATTTTTTTTTCGTTCGACCCAAAATGTCACGGATGTGTCTTTTTTGTAGTGAAAACTACCTCTCCACCAGCCGCGAAACCCCGATGTCCTCCGTCCACCACCCCATCCCACCCATCAACCACAACCCTCTTCCATCACGCCGGAGCCGATACCCCGACGTCATCGTCCACCACAACCGCAACTGCAACGCCCTCCACGGGTAGTAGTTGAAGCCGAGGCCGAGCTACCTCCAGGACGCCGACGTGCGCCGTACCCAAGCCAGGTCAACCACGCCATCCTACGCCTCACCGTTGCCGCTCCAACTTCGCCATCGTCCACCACACCGGAGCTGTTCCCGTTACGCCGTCCTTCGCCGCCTCGGATCTGCTTCCCCTCCACCGACAGACAGCCACCGCAACACTATCAACAATTTGGCCATGGGTTCGTCCAAGGCTCCATCCTCCTCCAAAACATAGGTTCCCCCAGGAAAAAAAGGAAGATCGCCGCGACATCTGGAGGACACAGCACTGGCAACCGGAAATGGTACTCCTCTTCTCTTATTTGTGCAAATCTTACGTGTCTGCTTGCACGGTATTCATCCCACAGAAGACACTGGTTGACCGCTTCTTCCTGATACTAGATGTTCCTAGTAACTCACGATGTACAACGTTTCTCCTCATATACTATTTCACCTTAGTTAGAGGTCCGTCGCCCCCCTAGATTTCAATTCCTGGTCAGTTGATTCCCAATTAAAGGAAGCATTCCCCAGTGTAACAAGCGCTAGTCCGCCTATCACGCCAGGGAAGCAGCGCCTTGGTGTTTATCTTAGTGGTGTGTGGGGCCTAGGAGCTGATGGCGCCCGATCTGGAGGTCGTCCAGGATTAAGGATGGCCGGGGGGGCGCTGCCAAGCACGACGGTGGTGTGAGGTCGAGGGGAGGGTGGGTCGGTGGAGGGAGGGGTCTGGGCCAATGGTCGCTGGTGGTTCGAGAAAGATCGTCAATAGTGACTGGCGGGAGTTAGACGAAGGACATCTGCCCGTTCCTTATAGATCAGACGGTTCATAAAAGAATCAACTAACTTTTTTATTTTCAGTCGACCATTATTTTGATAGGACCACATGTGGTGGTCTGCTGGAGGAGTACATGCATTTCCCAGCCATCCGTGTGCTCATATATTACAAAATCATCTGGAGTAGAATCTAATTTTGTTTGCCATGCAATGTTGTAGAGTTGTCATATGTGTCCTGTCATCTATATTTCAGCCACCTGCTATTTGCTACTTTTATAGTGCACTAGTTCTGCACATACTTCACCCATACTCTCACTATTGTATTTTTATGCATGGGTATTTCAGACTCTTCCTTGACAGAAGCACGACATAAAAGAGAGAGGTCGCTCCTGCTTTCTCCGCGGGCAGGCAAGACACGTCACATCATTATAAAGGGTGCAGTGTCAGCATATGGAGATGGTAAACGTAGCTCTGGAGTTGATGACCTCGCTCGCCATGAACCACCATCCCAGGTGCTTGCTTTAACTTAGCGGTGTCATATGTGGTTGCATGTTGCATATGGTGTCTAGCTTGTATTCGAAAGGCCGAAGTCGGTCTTTATTAAGATAAATAAATATATTTTTTTACATGAACCACCATCCCGGGAGCACCAGAAGACAAATAGCTAGTCAGGGCACTGGCCGAGCCAGTGACAAGCACAGCACAAACAAGCATCACCTGGAAGCCAACTAAAAAGCCACAATGGTGGCGAAGCAGCTCGCCTCCTACCAGGCTCTCAGGTCCTCGATCATCATGCTGACCACTCCAGTCGGATGTAATGCTTCCTATTTGGTTAAATTGCATCTGCTTAGCTTACACATTATACATTTGAATATGACATGCCTTCTTGTTTTTGGTACATACTAGTACATCTGTCTATTAACCATGTTCTTACATCAAACTAATGTTCTTGTGTATCCCTCATCAATCACTTATGATGAGACAGTCAGGCTTGTGGACTATTGTAAGAAAACATCATCCTTTAAAGAATGTAGTGTCAGCTTCCCCACATGGTTCTCAAGAAACAACAATGCTAGATGAAGATAGTCAACGTACCTCTGTAGTTGATGTCCGCATTTCCCCTAAACCACAATCGCAGGTGCCCATTGTACCTTGGCAGCGTGATATGTGGTTGCATGTTGGATATATTGTCTAGATTGTAATTCTTCCAATCTGGTTAAATTGCATGTGCTATTCTGCTTAGTTTATACTCCCTCCATTCCCAAATATTCTTCTTTCTAGACATTTCAAATGGACTACAACATACGGATGTATGTATTCATGTTTTAGAATGTAGATTCACTCATTTTGCTTCGTATGTAGTCACTTGTTGAAATCTCTAGAAAGACAAATATTTAGGAACGGAAGGAGTACATTATACATGTGAACGTGACATGCCTTCCTATTTTTGGTACATATTACATCCTTCTATTAAGCATCTCCTTACATAAAACTACTGTTTTTTTTGTATCCCGCATCTTATGACAGGACACCTTTAGTATATGTAGAGTGATATTGGTTGCATCTTTCATATGATTTATAGCATGCGCTGCTTCTAATTTGTTGAAACGCCATTTATGATGGGACGCTTTTAACTTGGCAGAGTCATATTGGTCGCATCTTTCATGTGGTGTCTAGCTTGCATCGCTTCATATTTGTTGAAATGACTTCTGCTTGGTTTACACAAATAATGCCATGCCATCTTGTTTTTCGTACATATTCCATCCTGGTATCATGTGTTTGCCTTACATCAAAGTAGTGATTGTCAGTATCACGCACGAATGAGTTCTAAAGAGTGAATTTTATTGCTTTTTCTTGTCGGTTTTACTTGACAATTCGTAACCAATAAAGTGGAAGGAAATTAGCAAGGTAGTGGAGAAAGGTGCTCCTTCCAAAAAGAGGGCCTTTATAGATTCTACTCCGCCACCCCCCAAGAAGATTTGCAAGACAACACATGCATAGACACTCAACTAGCCGTGTTGATGATGAGCACGTCTCCCCTAGTGCACCATTGTAGGTGCTCCCTCTAAATTGGCACTGTTATATGTGGTTGCATGTTATGTATGATGTCTAACTTGTATTGCTTCTAATTTTTTTGAATTCCATCTGCTTTAAGACACGTGTTCCTGTTTATAGAACATACAATATATGTCTATCACACCATGTTCCAACATCAAAGTACTACTGTTGTGTAACCAGCAACAATCACTTATCACAAGACACGTTTGACTTGGGAGTGTGATATAGGTTATAGCTCGCATTCTTTTTTAGCTTGTACTACTTCTAATTTGTTGAAATGGCACTTATGACGAGATAGTTTTAACTTGGCAGAGTGATATTCGTTGCATCTTTCATATGGTGTCTAGCTTTCATTGCTTCTAATTTATTGAAATGCCTTCTGCTTAGTTTACACATCATAGCTGTGAATATGCAATGATGTCCTTTTTTCTTACACATTCAATTGTACTATCATGCGGTCGCCTTACATTAAAGTAGTGCTCGTCAGCATCTTGCATCAATGAGTTCTGAAAAGCGAACTTTGATTCATTTTTCTTGTGGGTTTTACTTGACAAGGCAATACAATTAAGAAATAGGAATGAAAAAAATAAGGTAGGGACAGATGGTGGTCTTCTGGCGAAACCGGCATCCAAGGTGCTTTCTCTAGCTTGGCTGTGTGATATGGTCTTACATGTTGCATATGGTGTCTCACTTGTATTGCTTGTAATTTGATTAAATTACTTCTGCTTAGTTTACACAAATAGTTGTGAATATGCCATGTCGTCCTGTTTTTCGTATCATGTGTTTGCCTTACATCATGGTAGTGATTGTCAGTGTCATGCATGAATGAGTTCTGAAGAGTGAATTTTATTGCTTTTTCTTGTCGGTTTTACTTGACAATGCAAAATCAATAAAGCAGAAGGAAATTAGCAAGGCAGTGGATATTACACTTCATAGTTCTGATTATCTAATGCAGTCCAGTTTTTCATACATATTACATCCTCCTATCATCTGGTTGTCTAACATCAAAGTTCAGTTCGTCTGTATCACGCATCAATTTGTTCTGAAGAACTGCATTTTTATTCGTTTTTCCTGTCGGCTGGACTTAACATGGCATAGAGAAAGAGGAAGGAACACAAAATGAAATGGGATAGTGTTAGTACTAAGGATACATGGAAACGGAAGCAGAACAATTATGCACATTCTACTGGTACTGATGGTGCAATAGAAGGTCAAAGTGCAGTGGAAAATTGTACAAACACGGTATCCTGTGCTACACGAGCTGCAAAACAAGCCAAACAGAAACTAATAGCTGCCACCAAACAAACAGGGACATCCGTAGTTATTGCAACACCTTCCATAGTACCACCAGCTCCACGAGTTACTCGTTCGGTAACTCTTCTAGCGACAAGTTCCCAAGCTCCCTTGCCACCTGACACTACTTCCTAAGCACTCTTGACATAAGACGAGTTGGCAAGATCAGATGAACCTTGTGAGCTTCAACATCAAGAAGGTAGTTGCTGAAGTCAAGTTACAGTTGCATGCTTCTTTATATGTAGTCTCACAGTTTGATGTACACTAACACTTCCTATGCTCGTTGTTGGACTAGCACCTAGGCGCAAGAGGAAACAAACATCAGGGATAATGCTCGATAGGTTAACTAAATCTAGAGGAGGAAGAATGGAGATATGTTTTGAGGTAGGTTTAAAAAGACCACGTGATGCTACAGAGTTAGCCAAGTTAGTATCAGAGGTAGCAGTTGCTGTTAGGTGTCATGCACGTATCCTCCCAACATGGATTCAATAAAGGAATGACAAAGATAAAACCCAGTTCAACACCTTCCTCGACCATTTATCTGTAAGTATTGTTATGTATGGAAACTGGTAATATCGTCTTGCTCTATCCCATACTTTCCACGTTGCTAACAATGAGACTCCCATAATTTTCAACAAATGAGGTTCAAGTTGGATAGCCAAGATGATGCAACCAGAAAAGCTTGCACCCATGTTTTCAAGTCCGCTCTACGACAGTATCGGTATAACTTGAGGAAAACTCACTTTGAATGCAAGGCTAATAGTGAACTTGCCCAAACATCTCCAGTGGAAAATATATCGGATGAAGACTGGAGAGGCCTTGTTACACACTGGTCTGATCCAAAGTATCAAGTACGTTATATGTATGTGATCAGATCACATGTTGAACTCCTATTCACGCAGGTGCCTCACAAATCTATCTTCTTGTAGGTGAAATGTTCAAAGAATAAGGCCAACCGTATGGAAGTGAAATTCCAACAAATGACATGATCTCGTACCTATATCGCACACTGCGAGGCTCTTGTAATTAGCTGTTGTTTCACTCTTTTCGATGTGCCATATTATCAGATCTATACTGACTTGTTCCAAATGGACAGGAAAGGCCGCAAGGACCAAAAAGTACCTTGTAGCGACTTCCATCCCAATGGACCGAAGTCTCTGTGCTTAAGTGTCATCCCTGGATTGGTATACTAACACACACAGTACTTGAGGATTTATAACAGAGGATCAATCACACTTTATTCGATGCACACTTTATTACATCGAAATCCACAAAGAGGTAATATCCATTACATGAATATGGTTGAAGGCCATCTAAAATAATAAACTACGGAAGCAATGAAGAGTAGTTGAGTCCATCCGACTCCACGGCAAACATTGAGTGCATGACAATGACCTATCGCACCTTAATCTTCGTCTGAAAACTCTGCAACATGATATGTTGCAGCCATGTAGGTCAGCACATTGAATATACTAGCAAGAACACACTGTAGTAATAGTGATGAACAATGTCTACGACTACATGCATATTTGGCTAGTGGAAGTTGTAAGGTTATTTTTGCATAAAGATAGTTTTTCCCTACAACAAAGGAATGAATTTTATTCACTACTCAGTTTAGTTAAGCAATATTGAGAATGGTACCCCCATCTCAGTCCCAAATTAACCAAAGTCAATAATAATCCAACAAGTTAATTAAATATAGTGATGAGATCAGTCCATAATTCAAATACCAGGATACTCAAAATGTCCATAACCTGGGACACGACTACTCATGAATAGTTTGTACACTCTACGGACGTTTGTGCACTTTTCCCCACAAGTCTCGACCACATCCATGATCGGAAGATCGAGACACATCCTTTTAGAAGCATTTACTCTTTACTCCGGGTAGACCGGTACACCAACTCCTCTCTACATCTGCTAGTCCACCACTGAAAGAGCTCACACAACATACTCAACTATCCCAGAGCCCATAATGGCTTGTGGCTGCACACGGAAGTTTCTAGGCATGATTGATATATGATCCCTTTGAGCATGGGTGGCATTCCATAGGATGATCACACGATTTCCCCGGGATCTCCTAGGACAACACTGGTATATCCCCAGGTGCCCTGCAACCAATCCACCCAGTGGTGTATTGAAGTTACCACCTTAAACATTCCCTTAGTTGTTATTACACTCACAACTTTCACGAATTCTCACATACCAACCCACGTTTACAAGCATGACTAAGCAATAAGTAACAAAGTGTATATTCCCTTGGGTTGATCTCAAGTCATTGGGTTCCTACCTCATGAACTACTAAGCAATATCACATGTGATCAAGTCCTACTCATGCAATCTTTGAGGATAGAACTAATGCAATAAAAACTGGGTATTGGAAAGTACGATCAAAGTATGAACTTGCCTTGCTGACGATCATTGAAACCTAGAGACTCGTAGTAGCAAGCTTCGCACTCCGGGAATCCTATCGCAATTAAACAATGGCATACATAAGCAATCATGCAACAACATCAAAGAACAGAACTCGAAAGGCTTCAAAAACAAGCGAATAAATCTTGCCATAGAAAGCAATTTCCAATAGTACCAAAATTGAATGAATTTGGTCTTATCAGAAAGTTTGGATCAAGAGCTTCGATTTGCAAAAAGAATCAACTAAAACGGAATTACGAAACTCAAGATATGATCAAACGAAGTTCAAATTCAAAGTTGTTTGAATTCAAATTTTAAAACTTTCCAAAATATGTTTAAGTTGGTTATCTGGATAGAGGGGATTATAACGAAGACGTGGGCATTGGTTTCATCTAATTTCGATATATGAGTAAAAAGTTGTGACCGAAAGAAGTTTATGGACTAAACTATAAAATAAAATAACTACAGATAGGTCCCTGGCTATTAAAACAGACTTAATAGAAAGATGTTCATTGTTTTTACTTAACTAACGAAACTTTTTACTACTAACCCTAAAGGAACGAACGTTCGTTACTTAGTGAGTCCTAAAACAAAACAAATCTAATCTAAATAACCAAAGCTAAACCGAACTATAGAAAAAAAAAC
The DNA here is from genome assembly GCA_902687465.1 of Secale cereale. Lineage (NCBI taxonomy): Eukaryota > Viridiplantae > Streptophyta > Magnoliopsida > Poales > Poaceae > Secale > Secale cereale. The sequence continues at coordinate 336,297,306 of LR738709.1, forward strand.
AATCTATGTTTTACCAGGAAAACCAGCAAGAAAAAGTCGCCGGCGGCAATGGTTGACGGCGACGGCGGCTTCGACTTCCTCCGGGGTGGCGGCTCCGGCGTGGGCGAGGGCACGGGAAGGGGCGGCGCGGCAGGGCGGTGAGGATGGAGGGGGCGACGTTGGCTCGGGGCGGCGGAGTGGAGCGGCGCGGCGGCAAGAAGCTTCAGCGGTGGCGGCTTGCTCCGACGAGGTAAGGTGCGGCTGCGAGGGCTCGGGCGGCTCGGGGTTTTAGGAAAAACGGGGCCGGGCGGGAGTATTTAAAGGGGGGAGAGGCGGTGGCTTGGGCGAGGGGAAGGAGGAGTCTGGGGCGGCGATGGCTTCGCCAACGATGGCGGGAGACCGGCTCGGGGTCGGGGACGACCGGGCGGTGGCTCGAGGTCGAAGCTGGCGTGAGGCATATGAAACAACTCTTCCTTGCTGCACGAGAACACCTCCAAGTCTTTGACATGAAGCGTCGCAATACACCTGAAAGTCCGTGCATATATTCGGCAGAATCAGCACTGGGGCTGTGACCAAACGTTTCTTCAACTCCTGAAAACTGGCCTCACATTCTCCGGTCCAATTGTATTTAGTCTCCTTCTTCAACAACTCTGTCATGGGCTTTGCAATCTTGGAGAAATTTTCAATGAACCTCCGATAATATCCTGTGAGTCCAAGGAAACTGCGAATCTCGCCCACTAAGGTGGGTGCTTTCCATTCTGTGACAGCCTCAACTTTGGAGGGGTCTATGGCTATACCGTCTCCTGAAATAACATGTTCGAGGAATCCAACTTCCTTTAACCAAAACTCACATTTTTTGAACATGGCATATAGTTGATGTTCTCCGAGCTTCTCGAGAACTAAACGCAAATGTTCCTTGTGTTCCTCTTCATTCTTGGAGTAAATCAATATGTCATCAATGAAAACTACCACAAACTTATCCAAGAACTCCATGAATACCTTGTTCATCATGCTCATAAAATAGGCAGGGGCGTTAGTCAAACCAATCGACATAACTGTGTACTTATAAAGCCCGTACCTTGTGGGAAAAGCTGTCTTAGGTATGTCCTGCTCTCGGATCTTCAACTGATGATATCCAGATCGCAAATCGATCTTAGATAAAACCTTGGCTCCTTGCAAATCGTCAAACAAATCATTGATCATCGGCAGAGGGTACTTGTTCTTAATCCACCTCGTTCAGCGCATGATAAACTGCAACCATTCTCAATGATCCATCCTTCTTCTCGACTAAGAGCACTGGGGCTCCCCACGGCGAAGAACTTGGTCGAATGTAACATTTCTCCATTAACTCCTTGATATGCTTCTTGATCTCTTCCAAATCATTACCGGGCATCCGGTATGGTCTCTTAGATATTGGTCTGGTACCTGGTAATAACTCGATCAAAAACTTGATGTCTCGATCCGGTGGCATGCCTGGTAACTCCTTGGGAAACACATCGGGGTAATCCTTCACAATGGGCACTTCCTCCTGAACAACTCTGGAGAGTGCATTCACTTGCTTCCTCCTCGGCGTGTGTCTCGGCACATATTTGATCTTTCTTCCTTCTGGGGTGGTGAGGAGAATAGTCTTACTGGCGCAATCGATGTTCCCTTCATACTTGGATAGCCAATCCATACCCATGATCACGTCCAAACCCTGGGATTCCAAGACAATGAGGTCCGAGGGGAACACATGTCTCCCTATAGTTAGTGGCAACTGTAAACATCCTTGACTAGCCATATACTCTGCTCCAGGGGAACTCACTAACATAGGTGTCTTAAGTTCTATAGTTGGCAATTTATAATTTTCCACAAAACCCCTTGATATGTATGAATGCGATGCACCAGTGTCAAATAGAACAAGGGTTGTAAATGCACTAATCAAAAACTTACCAACAACTACGTCAGGCTGATCGTCAATATCCTCCACATTGACGTGATTCACCTGTCCTTTGGTGAATGGGTTGGGCTTCTTTCCGGAGCTTCCATTCTCGTTCCCATTCTTTGACTCAGGACAGTCATTAGCGTAATGCCCGGTCTTCCCACAGTTGAAACAAGTGATGTGGTTCAGATCCCTCTTGGTGGTTGTTGATGGGGTGGAACGATTCTGACTGTTGCTTGCTCCATTCCCATTGCCATTCCTGCTTTGACTATGGTTGTGTGCATTCCCTCCATTGTTAGAATGGCTTCCATGGTTATGAGTGGGGTGGTTATGCCCTCCTGAGAATGGAGTATAGTGGGGCTTCTGCTGGGCTCCAGAGTTATAGTTCCCTTCTCCATACTTCCTCTTGCGGTTCTCGATTTGTTGCTACTTTCTTTCGATCATGATATCCTTGTCCACTAGTTCCTGGTAGTTGTTGTAGGTTGCTAACATCAGCTGCAAGCTCATATCATCATTGAGTCCCTCAAGAAACTTCTCCAGCTTTGCAGCGTCAGTGGCCACATCATCTGGCGCATAGCGAGCTAACTGCCTGAAGTCATCCACGTACCTCCCCACAGTACGGTTCCCTTGGCGCAAGTTGCGAAACTCACGCTTCTTCAGGCTCATAGCTCCAGCTGAGACATGTGCGGTGCGGATGGCTTGCTGAAACTGATCCCAAGTAACTGTAGCAAGGGGATAAGTGGTGGTGTAGTTCTCCCACCAGGCGGCTGCTGGTCCATCAAGCTAATGTGCGGTAAAGCGCACTCTCTCTGCATCTGTGCATCCTGCTGTTGCTAGCTCTCCTTCCATATTGTGGAGCCAGTGCAACAATCGGCTCGTTGCTACTAGAGAACACCGGCGGATTCAACCTTAGGAAACGGGTCAGGTTGTCATGGGGAGGCGGAGGTGGGTAGTTGTTGTTGTTGTTGTTGCCTTGGTTCTGAACAAGTAGTTGCATCAAAGTGTTATGCTGCTGGATCAACTGAGTGAGATCAGGTGGAAAGGCAAACCCATTGTCACATCTCGGAGGCATCTGAGGGTTTAGAGGGATGAGAAAATAGAATAGAATGAGGTCTAATGAGATATTCACTACCCATATGCACATGAGACAAACATTTTCATATCATATCACTCAGTTTCAATCAATAGCACACAAAGAGATCCTATTACAAAGCTAGCGAACGATTCTAACTACTTGGAAGAATACTAATGATTACAGGGTGGTCATCTAATAACTATCATCGGAAGACTCCATGTTATCCGCTCCTGCTTCGTCTTCATAATCACTTTCATCACCGTCGGTGTCGTCTATTTGAATGTAGTTCTCCATGTGAATGCCCGTCTCTGGTTCTGGCTTCGCCATGTTTGCTCCAACCTTCTTCTTCAATGCTTCACTCTACTCTAGTAGTACGGCGATTTCCTCTTCATAACCATCACATACTGTCTTGAGTTCCTCTTCTAGCTCCACGTTCCGTGTCATCACCACATTGGTCTTCTGCATGAGCGTGCACATGTGGTTCTCGTAGCATCGAATGTGTTGGTCCATCTCCTGGATGAATGCTGCAATAGATCCATCCTTCCTGGTATAAATCATCTCCCATTGCTCATCTCAGCGTCCACAAATCTGGTAGATGGTGTCTTCAAGATCCTTGTTGTAGACTTCACATATGTGCCCAAATGTGATGTGGGCTGCCATACTCTTTCCCTAGCTCCAAGTAGGTGCGTCAAAGGCTAGCTGGAGAGGTTCCGTGACTGGTGCAATAGTCCTCCCAAGAACGCTAACTTTGATCTTCCAGCATTCGTCTTCCGGCAATGTTGCATAGAGATTTCCAGTGATACTTGGTATTCCGATGTGTAGGTACCTTGTGACTTCCTTCAATTGTCTTCCGAAAGGGGTGTCATCATCTGGATGAATAAACTTGTTCCCCGGGTCTGACATCTATATAATAGAAATAGAGAAGGATTACAAATGAGAAGAGAAGAAATAGAATGAGTAGAGAATAGCATCCTGTGGCTTATCCTAGTGGTCACGTCCTACAGTTAACATGTGCTCTGATACCATCTTGTAGCGACCTCGATCCCAATGGACTGGAGTCTCTGTGCTTAAGTGTCATCCCTGGATCGGTATGCTGACACACACAATACTTGAGGATTTATAACAGAGGTTCAATCACACTTTATTACATCGAAATCCTCAAAGAGGTAATATCCATTACATGAATATGGCTAAAGGCCATCTAAAATAATAAATTGCGGAAGCAATGAAGAGTAGTTGAGTCCATCCGACTCCACGGCAAACATTGAGTGCATGACAACGACCTATCGCACCTTAATCTTTGTCTGAAAACTCTGCAACATGATATGTTGCAGCCATGTAGGTCAGCACATTGAATATGCTGGCAAGAACACACTGTAGTAATAATGATGAACAATGTCTACAATTACATGCATATTTGGCTAGTGGAGGCTGTAAGGTTATTTTTGCATAGATCTAGTTTTTCCCTACAACAAAGGAATAAATTTTATTAACTACTCAGTTTAGTTAAGCAATATTGAGAATGGTACCCCCCATCTTAGTCCCATTATAACCAAAGTCATTAATAATCCAACAAGTTAATAAAATAGAGTGATGAGATCAGTCCATAATTCAAATACGAGGATACTCAAATTTCCCTAACCGGGGACACGGCTACTCATGAATAGTGTGTACACTCTACAGAGGTTTGTGCACTTTTCCCCACAAGACTCGACCACATCCATGATCGAAAGATCGAGACACAGCCTTTCAGAAGCATTTACTCTTTACTCCGGGTAGACCGATACACCTACTCCTCTCTACATCTGCTAGTCCACCACTGAAAGATTTCACACAACACACTCAACTATGCTAGAGACCATAATGGCTTGTGGCTACACACGGAAGTTTCTAGGCATGAATGATATATGATCCCTTTGAGCCTGGGTGGCATTCGATAGGACGATCACCCGGTTTCCCCGGGATCTCCTAGGACAACACTGGTATATCCCCAAGTGCCCTGCAACCAATCCACCCAGTGGTGTATTAAAGTTACCACCTTAAACATTCCCTTAGTTGTTATTACACTCACAACTTTCATGAATTCTCACATACCAACCCACGTCTACAAGCATGAATAAGCAATAAGTAACAAAGCGTATATTCCCTTGGTTTGATCTCAAGTCGTTGGGTTCCTACCTCATGAACTACTAAGCAATACCACATGTGATCAAGTCCTACTCATGCAATCTTTGAGGATAGAACTAATGCAATTAAAACTGGGTATTGGAAAGTATGATCAAAGTATGAACTTTCCTTGCTGACGATCGTTGAAACCTAGAGACTCGTAGTTACAAGCTTCGCACTCCGGGAATTCTATCGCAATTAAACAATGGCATACATAAGCAATCAAGCAACAACATCAAAGAACATAACTCAAAAGACTTCGAAAACAGGCGAATAGGTCTTGCAATGGAAATAAATTTCCAACAGTACCGAAATTGAATGAATTTTGTCTTATCAGAAAGTTTGGATCAGGAGCTTCGATTTGCAAAAAGAATCAACTAAAACGGAGTTACGAAACTCAAGATATGATTAAACGAAGTTTAAATTCAAAGTTGTTTTAATTCAAATTTTAAAACTTTCAAACAATATGTTTAAGTAGGTTATCTGGACAGAGGGGATTATAACAAAGACGTGGGCGTTGGTTTCATCTAATTCTGATATACGAGTAAAAAGGTGTGATCGAAAAAAGTTTAGGTACTAAACTGTAAAATAAAATAACTACGGATATGTCTTTGGCTATTAAAACTTATTTAATTGAAAAACGTTCACTATTTTTACTTAACTAACAAAACTGCTCACTAATGACCCTAAAGGAACGAGCGTTCGTTACTTAGTGAATCATAAAATAAAACCGATCTAATCTAAATAACCAAAGCTAAACCGAACTATAGAAAAAAAATGATCTAGGTTTTAGTTGGAAAACCGACGAGAAAAGTCGCCGGCAGCGAGCGTTGACGGCGGCAGTGGTTCCGGTGATCCTCGGATGTCGACGAGGGCACGGGAAGGGGCGGGGCGGTGCGGCGGTAAGCATGGAGGGGGCGACGTTGGCTCGGGGCGGCGGCGGCTTGCTCCGGCGAGGCAATGTGCGGCTACGAGGGCTCGGGTGGCTCGGGGTTCGAGGAAATACGGGGCCAGGGCGGGAATATATAAAGGGGGAGGAGAGGCGGTGGCTTGGGCGAGGGGAAGGAGGAGTCAGGGGCGGCGACGGCTTCGCCGGCAATGGCGTGCGGCGGCGGGAGACTGGCTCGGGGTTGGGGACGACCAGGCGGTGGGCTGGGCCATGGCCCACCTCGCGCGCGCGGCTGGGCTGCAGGGTGGAGGCGCGGCCGGCGTTTTTTTATAAAACATTTTTATTTTTTTAATTTACAAGGACAAGAATATTCAAAACTAATAAATAAAATACTAAAAATATCAGAAAAATTCACACAAATATATGGTCATATATATGACCTAGTAAACATTTTTCTGGCCTAAAATGCAAGTTTTTCCTAATTAACCAAATAAAATCTCCAATAAAATCCAAATAAATCAATATATTTTTTACTAAAATTAAATTTCCATAATTTCTCTATTTTGAAGAAGTCATATTATCTTCTCTCCTTATTTTATTTATTTTGAAATAATTGGAAAAATAATTTCAAATAAAATTCACATTGATCCAATTTTCCAATTTTGAAAATTCAAAAATGAAATTTTATGAAAACCTCCATCTCTCTCACATGGTCCTTGAGTTGCTTAAGGTCTATTCGATCAAGTTTTAAATAAAAAACAAATTCAGAAAATGCTCAATTGATGAATGTAGATAAATGCTCTATGATAACATCCAAATTGAAAATTGGGGTTACATACCTGAACCAAATGTTGTGGAAATCTTCAAGGATTGTCACACCAGCAGACGATGGGCATGACTACACTAGTCAAAGCCGCTATTGTAAGTCCTTAATCCTCATGCCTTTTAACTACTACTTATTCTGATTCGTGCATTGAACTGCAAGGTTTGCAACCAATATCTATTACACTTTTCAATTTTATGCACAATTGTCTTAGCGTATCATTGCACCTTACAAGGTTTAAAAGAGAGGAGTGATGTTCCTTTTATCTTGATTTGTAATCTAGTTCCGTGCTGGACTTGCCCACACAACGTTACAATTGCTTGTTTGTCTGTTCTCAGCTGTATTGTGATATGAATGATGTCATACTATGCTTACCGTGTTATAAACTTCATCTCTTTATCCTTAGTTGTCAATACAATGTGAAGAAATAGACAATACATTAGCCATGGTACATGGTCATATGTTTGGAACCTGGTTTTATTATGTACTTTGCAGTAAAATACAACTAATATTTTACATGGGTTCACCAGAATAAGTTCTGTATATAGATCAAAGCCATTTTTATTGGTTTTGCTGCCTCCTTAATATTTTCTGTTCTGGTACTACTAATGTAAAAACTCAACTTTTCAGCAAGCTATGGAAAAAGTGGTGGAACCACCACCTTTTAAAGGTGACGAGGCAACTATAACCGCAATGTCACCTCTTGCTGCAGTGGGTCAGTACCTGTCCACTAACAGTGCCAAAAGCACGTTCCTGCGTAATACTGGGTTGGTTGTTAAGCCAATCTCGTCCAAACTGCCTCATGATCAAGATATGCAAGCTCAAAACAATGTTATATCTGCGCTCCAGACACAAGTCCATTCCCTAATAGAGACGCTTTGTGAAACAACTAGAGCCATTGTTTGATATCGTCAAGATATGCATGCTTTTGAATACAGACTATCAGACATTTGCTTTGTTTTTCACGAGCCTGGGAGAAATGAAGGTGAAGGTTATGGTGCTCCATCGGACATGACAGCATGAAAACATATCAGCTAGGTCAAATGAACTAAGATTCTAAACTTCTGGTGGCGCATTTATCTGCCAGACTGTTAACTTTTATGCCAACCTTCCTTTTGTTATATGGTCGTAATTTGTTTTGTTGCGATACAAAATTTGTTCTTAATGTGCAGCCACCGGCTAAAGGAAACAGCAAACCATTTTTGTATAGTGTAGGGTGTTCCCTATATTTGCACTACTGGTGAACTTTGATGCCTAGTGGATGTAATGTTGGGGATCGTTGCAGAAAATCAAAAAAATTCCTACGCATCACCAAGATCTATCTATGGAGTTTACTAGCAACAAGAGGGGAGTGCATCTTCATACCTTTGAAGATCGCGATGCGGAACCGTTGCAACAGCGCGGTCGGTGGAGTCGTACACAAAGCGATTCAGATCGCGACCGAATCCGATCTAAGCATCGAACAACGGCACCTCCGCGTTCAACACACGTGCAGCCCGGTGACGTCTCCCGCGCCTTGATCCAGCAAGGGGAGAGGGAGAGGTTGGGGAAGACTCCGTCCGGCAGCACCACGACGGCGTGGTGGTGATGGAGGAGCGCGGCACTCCCGCAAGGCTTCGCCAAGCACTGCGAGAGACGAGGAGGGAGAGGGGTAGGGCTGCGCCAAGAGAGAGGGAGACTCGTATATGGCAGCCCCAAAACCCCCACTGTATATATGGGGAGGGGAGGGGATGCGCCCCCATCTAGGGTTCCCCCCCTAGGGGTGGCGGCCAGCCCTAGATGCATCTAGGGGGGCAGCCAGAGGGGGAGAGAGGGGGCGCAACCTATGTGGGCCTTAGGCCCATCTAAGCCTAGGGTTTCCCCCCTCTCCCTTTCCCTACGCCTTGGGCCTCTTGTGGGAGGCGCACCAGCCCACCTAGGGGCTGGTCCCTTCCCACACTTGGCCCACGCAGGCCACCGGGGATGGTGGCCCCTCCCGGTGGACCCCCGGAACCCTTCCGGTGGTCCCAGTACGTTACCGATAACGCCCACAACACTTCCGGTGTCCAAAACCGGACTTCCATATATAAATATTTACCTCCAGACCATTCCAAAACTCCTCGTGACGTCCGGGATCTCATCCGGGACTCCGAACAACATTTGGTAACCACGTACATCTATTCCTTATAACCCTAGCGGCATCATACCTTAAGTGTGTAGACCCTACGGGTTCGGGAACCATGCAGACATGACCGAGACATCTCTCCGGCCAATAACCAACAGCGGGATTTGGATACCCATGTTGGCCCCCACATGTTCCACGATGATCTCATCGGATGAACCACGATGTCAAGGATTCAATTAATCCCGTATACGATTCCCTTTGTCTACCGGTATAGCACTTGCCCGAGATTCGATCGTCGGTATATCGATACATTGTTCAATCTCGTTATCGGCAAGTCTCTTTACTCGTTCCATAACACATCATCCCGTGACCAACTCCTTAGTCACATAGAGCTCATTATGATGATGTCTTACCGAGTGGGCCCAGAGATACCTCTTCGTCATACGGAGTGACAAATCCCAGTCTCGATTCGTGCCACCCCAACAGATGCTTTTGGGGATACCCGTAGTGTAGCTTTATAGCCACCGAGTTACGTTGTGACGTTTGGCACACCCAAAGTACCCCTACGGCATCCGGGAGTTGCACAATCTCATGGTCTAAGGAACATATACTTGACATTGGAAAAACTTTAGCATACGAACTACACGATCTTGTGCTAGGCTTAGGATTGGGTCTTGTCCATCACATCATTCTCCTAATGATGTGATCCCGTTATCAATGACATCCAATGTCCATGGTCAGGAAACCGTAACCATCCATTGATCAACGAGCTAGTCAACTAGAGGCTCACTACGGACATGTTGTGTTCTATGTATTCACGCTTGCATTACGATTTTTGGATAATACAATGATCACTAGACAATTATCATGAACAAGGAAATATAATAATAACCATTTTATTATTGCCTCTAGGGCATATTTCCAATAGTCTCCCACTTGCACTAGAGTCAATAATCTAGTTACATTGTGATGAATCGAACACCCATAGAGTTCTGGTGTTGATCCTGTTTTGCTCATGGAAGAGGTTTAGTCAACGGATCTGCGACATTCAGATCCGTATGCACTTTTCAAATATTTATGTCTCCATCTTGAATATAATTCCAGATGGAATTGAAATGGTGCTTGATGTGCTTGGTCTTCTTGTGAAACCTGGGCTCCTTGGCAATGGCAATGGCTCCAGTGTTGTCACAGAAGAGAGTCATCGGGCCCGACGCGCTTGGAATAACTCCTAGGTCGGTGATGAACTCCATCCAGACTCCTTCATGTGCTGCTTCGGAAACAGCTATGTACTCCACTTCACATGTAGATCCTGCCACGACGCTTTGCTTGCAACTGCACCAGCTGACTGCCTCACCATTCAAAATATACACGTATCCGGTTTGTGACTTAGAGTCATCCAGATCTGTGTTGAAGCTAGCATCGACGTAACCCTTTACGACGAGCTCTTTGTCACCTCCATAAACGAGAAACATATCCTTAGTCCTTTTCAGGTACTTCAGGATGTTCTTGACCGTTGTCCAGTGTTCCATACCGGGATCACTTTGGTACCTACCTACCAAACTTATGGCAAGGTTCACATCGGGTCTCGTACACAGCATGGCATACATAATAGAACCTATGGCTAAGGCATAGGGGATGACACTCATCTTTTCTCTATCTTCTGCCGAGGTCGGGCATTGAGCTGCGCTCAATTTCACACCTTGTAACATAGGCAAGAACCCTTTCTTGGACTGATCCATATTGAACTTCTTTAATATCTTGTCAAGGTATGTGCTTTGTGAAAGACCAATGAGGCGTCTCGATCTATCTCTATAGATCTTGATGCCTAATATGTAAGCAGCTTCTCCAAGGTCCTCCATTGAAAAACACTTATTCAAGTAGGCCTTTATGCTTTCCAAGAGTTCTACATCATTTCCCATCAGAAGTATGTCATCCACATATAATATGAGAAATGCTACAGAGCTCCCACTCACTTTCTTGTAAATACAGGCTTCTCCATAAGTCTGTATGAACCCAAATGCTTTGATCACCTCATCAAAGCGAATGTTCCAACTCCGAGATGCTTGCACCAGCCCATAGATGGAGCGCTGGAGCTTGCATACCTTGTTAGCATTCTCAGGATCGTCAAAATCTTCCAGCTGCATCAGATACAGTTCTTCCTTAAGGAAGCCGTTAAGGAATGTTGTTATCATGTCCATTTGCCATATCTCATAATCATAGAATGCGGCAATTGCTAACATGATTCAGACGGACTTCAGCATCCCTACGGGAGAGAAAGTCTCATCGTAGTCAATTCCTTGAACTTGTCGATAACCCTTAGCGACAAGCCGAGCCTTATAGATGGTCACATTTCCATCCGCGTCAATTTTCTTCTTAAAGATAGCTTATTTTCTATGGCTCGCCGATCATCCGACAAGTCAACCAAAGTCCATACTTTGTTATCATACATGGATCCTATCTCGGATTTCATGGCTTCAAGCCATTTGTTGGAATCCAAGTCCACCATCGCTTCTTCGTAGTTCGAAGGTTCAGCGTTGTCTAACAACATGATTTCCAGGATAGGGTTGCCGTACCACTCTGGTGCGGAACGTGTCCTCGTGGACCTACGAAGTTCAGCAGTAACTTGATCCGAAGGTTCATGATCATTATCATTAACTTCCTCTCTAGTCGGTGCAGGCACCACAGAACTATCTTCCTGCGCCGCGCTACTTTCCGGTTCGATAGGGGTGACAATCACCTCATAAGGTTCCATTTTCCTCCCACTTACCTCTATCGAGAGAAACTATTTCTCCAGAAAGGATCCATTCTTGGCAACAAAGACCTTGCCTTCGGACCTCAGGTAGAAGGTATACCCAATAGTTTCCTCAGGGTATCCTATGAAGACGCATTTTTCCAATTTGGGTTTGAGCTTTTCAGGTTGAAGTTTCTTGACATAAGCATCGCATCCCCAAACTTTTAGAAATGACAACTTAGGTTTCTTCCCAAACCATAGTTCATGCGGTTTCGTCTCAACGGATTTAAACGGTGCCCTGTTTAAAGTGAATGTGGCAGTCTCTAAAGTATAACCCCAAAATGATAGCGGTAAGTCGGTAGGAGACATCATAGATAGCACCATGTCCAACAGAGTATGATTATGATGTTCGGATACACCGTTACGCTGAGGTGTTCCAGGCGGCATCAATTGTGAAACAATTCCACATTTCCTTAGGTGCGTGCCAAATTCCTGACTTAAATATTCTCCTCCACGATCTGATCGTAAGAACTTTATTTTTCTATCACGTTGGTTCTCAACCTCATTATGAAATTCCTTGAACTTTTCAAAGGTCTCAGACTTGTGTTTCATCAAGTAGACATACCCATATCTACTTAAGTCATCTGTGAGGGTGAGAACATAACGATAGCCACCGCGAGCTTCAACACTCATTGGACCACACACATCAGTATGTATGATTTCCAACAAGTTGGTTGCTCACTCCATTGTTTCGGAGAACAGAGTCTTGGTCATCTTGCCCAAAAGGCATGGTTCACACATGTTAAATGATTCATAATCAAGAGACTCCAAAATTCCATCTGCATGGAGCTTCTTCATACGTTTGACACCAATATGACCAAGGCGGCAGTGCCACAAGTATGTGGGACTATCATTATCAACTTATATCTGTTGGCATTCACACTGTGAATATGTGTAACATCACGTTCGAGATTCAATAAGAATAAACCATTGACCAGCGGGGCATGACCATAAAACATTTCTCTCATATAAATAGAACAACCATTATTCTTAGATTTAAATGAGTAGCCATCTCGCATTAAAAAAGATCCAGATACAATTTTCATGCTCAAAGCTGGTACTAAATAACAATTATTGAGGTTTAAAACTAATCCCGAAGGTAGATGTAGAGGTAGCGCGCCGACGGCGATCACATCGACATTGGAACCATTCCCGACGCGCATCGTCACCACGTCCTTCGCCAGTCTCTGCTTATTCCACAGCTCCTGCTTTGAGTTACAAATGTGAGCAACTGCACCGGTATCAAATACCCAGGAGCTACTACGAGCATTGGTAAGGTACACATCAATAACATGTATATCACATATACCTTTGACATTGCCGGCCTTCTTATTCGCTAAGTATTTGGGGCAATTCTGCTTCTAGTGGCCCGTTCCCTTGCAATAAAAGCACCCAGTCTCAGGCTTGGGTCCATTCTTTGGCTTCTTCCCAGCAACTGGCTTACCAGGCGTGGCAACTCCTTTGCCGTCCTTCTTGCAGTTCTTCTTACACTTGCCTTTCTTGAACTTAGTAGTTTTATTCACCATCAACACTTGATGTTCCTTTTTGATCTCCACCTCTGCTGATTTCAGCATTCAATATACCTTGGGAATGGACTTCTCCATCCCTTGCATACTGAAATTAATCACAAAGCTCTTGTAGCTAGGTGGGAGCGACTCAAGGATTTTGTCAACGATCGCGTCATCTGGGAGATTAACTCCTAGCTGAGACAAGCGATTGTGCAACCCAGACATTTTGAGTATATGCTCGCTGACAGAACTATTCTCCTCCATCTTAAAACTGTAGAACTTTTTGGGGACTTCATATCTCTCTACTCAGGCATGAGCTTGGAAAACCATTTTCAGCTCTTGGAACATCTCATATGCTCCGTGCTGCTCAAAACGCTTTTGGAGCCCTGATTCTAAGTTGTAAAGCATGCCGCACTGAACTAGGGAGTAATCATCACTACGCGACTGCCAGGCGTTCATAACGTCTTGAGTTGCTGGGAAAATAGGTGCATCACCTAGAGGTGCTTCAAGGACATATGCTTTCTTGGCAGCTATGAGGATGATCCTCAAGTTACGGACCCAATCCGTATAGTTGCTACCATCGTCTTTCAGCTTGGTTTTCTCTAGGAATGCGTTGAAGTTGAGGACAACATTAGCGTGGGCCATTTGATCTACAAGACATATTGTAAAAAAATTAGACTATGTTCATGACAATTAAGTTCATCTAAACAAATTTAATGAACTCCCACTCAGATAGACATATCTCTAGTCATCTAAGTGATACATGATCTGAATTGACTAGGCTGTGTCCGATCATCACGTGAGACGGACTAGTCATCAACGGTGAACATCTTTTGTATCTTCTATACGACTCATGTTCGACCTTTCAGTCTTTCGTGTTCCGAGGCCATGTCTGTACATGCTAGGCTCGTAACGTCAACCCTAAATGAATTGCGTGTGTAAATCTGGCTTACACCCGTTGTATGCGAACGTTAGAGCCTATCACACCCGATCATCATGTGGTGCTTCAAAACAACGAACCATAGCAACGGTGCACAGTTAGGGGGAACACAATTCTTGAAATTTTAGTGAGAGATCATCTTATTTACTACCGTCGTTCTAAGCAAATAAGATGTAAAAACATGATAAACATCACATGCAATCAAATAGTGACATGATATGGCCAATATCATTTTGCTCCTTTCGATCTCCATCTTCGGGGCTCTATGATCATCATCATCACCGGCATGACACCATGATCTCCATCATCGTGTCTTCATGAAGTTGTCTCACCAACCATTACTTATACTACTATGGCTAACGGTTAGCAATAAAGTAAAGTAATTACATGGCGTTTTCAATGACACGCTGGTCATACAATAAAATAAGACAACTCCGATGGCTCCTGCTGGTTGTCATACTCATCGACATGCAAGTCGTGATTCCTATTACAAGAAAATGATCAATATCATACATCACATATATATCATTCATCACATCCTTTTGGCCATATCACATCACACGGCACATGCTGCAAGAACAAGTTAGACGTCCTCTAATTGTTGTTGCAAGTTTTTAACGTGGCTGCTATAGGTTTCTAGCAAGAACGTTTCTTACCTATGCCAAAACCACAACGTGATATGCCAATTACTATTTAACGTTCATAAGACCCTTTTCATCGAATCCGATCCGACTAAAGTGGGAGAGACAGACACCCGCTAGCCACCTTATGCAACTAGTGCATGTCAGTCGGTGGAACCTGTCTCACGTAATCGTACGTGTAAGGTCGGTCCAGGCCGCTTAATCCCACGATGCCGCCGAATCAAGATAAGACTAGTAGCGACAAGTAAATTGATAAAATCTACGCCCACAACAACTTGTGTTCTACTCGTGCAAAGTAACTACGCATAGACCTAGCTCATGATGCCACTGTTGGGGATCGTTGCAGAAAATCAAAAAAATTCCTAGGCATCACCAAGATCTATCTATGGAGTTTACTAGCAACGAGAGGGGAGTGCATCTTCATACCTTTGAAGATCACGATGCGGAAGCGTTGCAAGAATGCGGTCGGTGGAGTTGTACAGGAAGCCATTCAGATCGCGGCTGAATCTGATCTAAGCACCGAACAACGGTGCCTCCGCGTTCAACACACGTCCAGCCCGGTGACGTCTCCCGCGCCTTGATCCAGGAAGGGAAGGGGGAGAGGTTGGGGAAGGCTCCGTCCAGCAGCAGCACGACGGTGTGGTGGTGATGGAGGAGCACGGTGCTCCAACAGGGCTTCGCCAAGCACTGCGAGAGACGAGGATGGAGAGGGGTAGGGCTGCGCCAAGAGAGAGGGAGACTCGTATATGGCAGCCCCAAAACCCCCACTATATATAAGGGGAGGGGAGGGTCTGCGCCCCCATCTAGGGTTCCCCCTAGGGGCTGGCGGCCAGCCCTAGATGCATCTAGGGGGGGCGGCCAAAGGGGGAGAGGGGGGCGCACCCTATGTGGGCCTTAGGCCCATCTGAGCCTAGGGTTTCCCCCCTCTCCCTTTCCCTGCACCTTGGGCCTCTTGTAGGAGGCGCACCAGCCGACCTAGGGGCTGGTCCCTTCCCACACTTGGCCCATGCAGGCCTCCGGGGCAGGTGGCCACTCCCGGTGGACCCCCGGAACCCTTCCGGTGGTCCCGGTACGTTACCGATAACGGCCAGAACACTTCCGGTGTCCGAAACGGGACTTCCCATATATAAATCTTTACCTCCGGACCATTCCGAAACACCTCGTGACGTCCGGGATCTCAGCGGGGACTCCGAACAACATTTGGTAACCACGTACATCTATTCCCTATAACCCTAGCGTCATCAAACCTACGGGTTCGGGAACCATGCAGACATGACCGGGACATCTCTCCGGCCAATAACCACCAGCGGGATCTGGATACCCATGTTGGCTCCCACATGTTCCATGATGATCTCATCGGATGAACCACGATGTCAAGGATTCAATTAATCCCGTATACGATTCCCTTTGTCTACCGGTATAGCACTTGCCCGAGATTCGATCGTCGGTATACCGATACCATGTTCAATCTCGTTATCGGCAAGTCTCTTTACTCGTCCCGTAACACATCATCCCATGACCAACTCCTTAGTCACATAGAGCTCATTATGATGATGTCTTACCGAGTGGGCCCAGAGATACCTCTCCCACATACGGAGTGACAAATCCCAGTCTCGATTCGTGCCGACCCAATAGATGCTTTCGGGGATACCCGTAGTGTACCTTTAGAGCCACCCAGTTACGTTGTGACGTTTGGCACACCCAAAGTACTCCTACGACATCCGGGAGTTGCACACTCTCATGGTCTAAGGAACAGGTACTTGACATTGGAAAAGCTTTAGCATACGAACTACACGATCTTGTGTTAGGCTTAGGATTGGGTCTTGTCCATCACATCATTTTCTTAATGATGTGATCCCATTATCAATGACATCCAATGTCCATGGTCAGGAAACCGTAACCATCCATTGATCAACGAGCTAGTCAACTAGAGGCTCACTAGGGACATGTTGTGGTTTATGTATTCACACTTGCATTATGATTTCCGGATAATACAATGAACACTAGACAATTATCATGAACAAGGAAATATGATAATAACCATTTTATTATTGCCTCTAGGGCATATTTCCAACATGTAATCCGTGTAATCGCCTTAATAGCCTAGCATCAGTTTCGGGCTTATTTATTTCCTAGTCTTCTTTTTCCCTGGTCTGCTAGTGGCCGCAACTACCATGGGCCATATACGAACCGTGGTAACCTTGAGCCTACTATAGGACCTAGGATCCATGGGCCTCCTACGGGCCATTGGATAAATGGGCCTCGGGCCATAATGGGTCCACATGGGCCGTAAACAGGCATAATTGGAATCAGGCCAGCACCGTAACGGGCCGTTAACAGGCCG
Source organism: Secale cereale (assembly GCA_902687465.1). Lineage (NCBI taxonomy): Eukaryota > Viridiplantae > Streptophyta > Magnoliopsida > Poales > Poaceae > Secale > Secale cereale. Next base: position 336,314,487 of record LR738709.1, read on the forward strand.
GAAGACACCGAAGGCTTAATTCTGTCACAGGCATAACATGTCGTTAATGGGCCAGAATATAGGACGGGCTAGAAACGACGCAATGGGTTAACAGGCCGAAAACGGGCCAATTCTACCCATGGGCCAAATATGGCCCATTAGGGGAACATGCCAGTAACGGGCCGGAAGTAATCGAGGGCCAAAAGGAGCCCAATAACGTATGGGCCGTCAGTAGGCCGAAAGCTAAGACGAACTGGAAACGGCCCATGTGAATCATGGGCCGTTAATGGGTACAAAGGAATTTACTATTCATTATAGGCCAGAGTCACCGTGGGCCACTAAAGGGCCTAAAGATACGAAAGGCCTCGTATGGGCCGAAAATTGTCGTGGGCTATACATGCGCCGAAAGTGAACGGGCTGGTGTTATATTTGATAGCCTACATGACGCTGTTGGGCCGATTTCGAGAAGGCCCTAATGGGTCGTGAGTTACCGGGCCGTGAAATGGGCGATATGCGAACAGACAGTTAACAGACTTTTCATGGGCCGGCCCCCTAACTTTTGACCAAGTCAAACGGGCCGGCCTTTGTAAGCTAAATGGGCCAGTGTTGGGTCGTTACACGTGTCGGCATATCATATGCGCCGATCTGACCCAATAACGAGTTGACACGTATTTCCTTCGGCCAATGAGAATTTTACACGTGGAAAATCCCCATTGGTCTGGGCTGTTAACGGGTTATCAAATCAAAAACCAGCCCCGATAGCTTAACGATGACCTGTTATGGTGGATGCCACATATTGGTTACCCTTGACGAAAGCACTTCCATGACATGTCATTCATCATCATGGAAGTGAACACTTCCGTGGTGGTAATTTTGGTATTGTCATGGAACACTTCTACGACAACACATGTATGACTATCTTGATTATGTCATAAAATCGTCATGGATGTACATACATGACAGAAAACTTGACCTACTGTGACAAACACGTATTATCACGGAAGTGTTTTGTGTGTGTGCATGGAGCACTAAACTATCAAGAAGTCATTAGAACGTGTGTAACAGATGTTCACAACATCAACAGACTAAGGCCCTAGTCCGCATAATTGCTCACAATCTATTTCAACTTAGTCTTTCTCTAGGAACGTATTAAAATTCAGGGGAGCTACTACGCGAGCCATTGATCTACAACATAATTTGCAAAGGCAACTTAAACTACTGTTCATGACAATGAGTTCAATTAATCATATTACTTAAGAACTCCCACTCAAATCGACATCCCTCCGGTCGTCCGAGTGTAACATCATCTAAATTCACCAACCCAAGTCCGACCATCACGTGAGATGAGGTGGATTCAATGGTGAACATCTCCATGTTGATCATATCTACTATATGACTCATGTTCGACCTTTCGGTCTCTTGTGTTCTGAGGCCATGTCTGTACATGCTAGGCTCGTCAAGTTTGACCCGAGTGTTCCGCATGTGCAAAACTGGCTTGCACCCGTTGTATGTGAACGTAGAGTCTATCACACCCGATCATCACGTGGTGTCTCGAAATGACGAACTTTTGCAATGGTGCACACTTGGGGAGAACACAATTTTACCTTGAAATTTTAGTGAGGGATCACCTTATAATGTGTCACGCCCAAGATGCGATTCTATCCCGATCACGTGATAACCTCGTGACTGGGGCACAACCGCATTTAGGACGCTTAGCAAGATCGATATCATTACATCGTACCATTACATACATAGATGGGGATACATACAAGTCATACAATTGCCACATGAATACAACACATCATACACAAGACATTCGACTACGGATGAAAACATAAAAAACACAACGACATCCATCCTGCTATCCCAGGCTGCCGACCAGGAACTTATCCCAAGACTGAAGAAGAAGAAAAAAGAACTCCAACTCAAGTAAAACATTGCTCTCAAGCCAAGTCATTGGAAACTTGCACTTGCAAATGTTGTTGTAGTATATGTGAGCCACGAGGACTCAGCAATCTCATAACCATGGGTATCAAGACTAGGAAAGCTTACTGGGTATGGAAAGGATAAGTGGTGAGGTTGCAGCAGCGACTAAGCATTGCATGGTGGCTAACTTACGAGTACCAGAGTAAGATGAGCATCTACGCAAACGTTCGCAAACTAGTAACGATCTCTAAGTGATCCTGAACTACCTACGAGTCAAACTTAACCCCACCATGTTCTCTTCTCAAATTGAAAAGAGCTGGTGATTGTTACTCACGCGGTTGATGTATTTTATTTCGGATCCTCTATCAAGTTTTCTACAACCGGACATTAACAAATTCCAATCTGCCACATAATCGCGGGCACGACTTTCAGAAGATCATAACCCTACAGGGGTGTCCCAACTTAGCCCATCACAAGCTCTCACGATCAGAAAAGGTAAAACCCCCTTATCTTAGGGTCGACCCAATCATACTCGGAATCTCAGTGCACAAGACATTTCGACAATGGTAAAACAAGTCCAACAAGACCTCCCGGCGTGCCGACACCCTGATAGTAGCCGCGCGTTTCTCGTCTCAGGCCACGACCGGATGAGCTACGCGTACGGGAGCCAGACGCCCAAGTTGCCAAGGGGTGACCCGCAAAGTGCTCTAGTTTGGGGCCAACACCATGGGCACTGCCCCCCCTGTAATGTGGAATTAAGAACCCGGGGACGCAACCCCCTATGCAATTTAATTAATTAATTAATAGTTTTATTATGAGGCAAATTAAAACCAATGTTGGGCCTTGCTGGAGGAGTTTTATTCAAAGTGAACTGTCTAGGGGTCCCCATATACCCAACCTTGTTAGGAACGCAAAATCAAGGAACATAACACCGATTTATCGGTTCTTAAGGCGGCACGAGTGGAACAAAACAACGAGCAAAAGGCCAAGCCTTCCACTGATTGCCAAGTTTATAGGTGCATTAATTATAGTATTAGATATTGTGATAATCCAACAATCGAAGTGCCGACATGGAGCAATCTTCATCTTCACCTGCAACTAACAACGCTATAAGAGGGGCTGGGCAAGCGGTAACATAGCCAAACAACAGTTTGCTGGGATGGTGTCAAAGGTTAGAGGTTTCATGGCAACAATGAGAGGCTGACAAACAAATAGATAGGCAACCCGACATATAGCGATAGCATCGAGACAACTAGCATAGCAATGATAGTAATGAGATCCAAATTGACAGTCATCTTGCCTGAGATACTGCTAGGAAGAAGAACGAGTCCATGAAGAAGACGAAGCCACGAAGACGAACCAAGTGTAGCCGAACGAATCCTCACGATCGCAACGAAACAGGAACTAACGAGAAGAAACAAACAACATAGTAAACACACCACACATGAACAAGAAAAGATGCTCAACCAAGTATGATGCATGACAAGGCTACATGATGCAAAACATGGCAAGAGATGAAGCACACAAGATCAACACACAAAGTAAGTTTAAATGAGGCCGGAAACAACATATAACAATTCCGGTAAGTCCTCATATGCAAATTTCGAAATTGGTCCAGATCTAAACAAACATTATGTTAAAGTTGCTAAATAGAAAGTTAACATGCACCATGATGATCTACTCAAGATTCTAGTCGAGGTACATATAAAGTTCATTTAATTCGGAGCTACGGCCTAGAAGATATGAGCAATACAAGTCAAGCATGGCATTGATGCAAAATGCATTCAAACATCAAGCACAACACTCCAAAACATGGATACAACATGATATGATGCATCTATATGCAAAAACAAGCAAGTTTCATATAGAGCATGCCCAAAACAGAGCAACAGTTCAACACATACACACGAAACAAGATATAACAACAATCTATCCCAAAACAGTAACTAAGCACTTTGCAATTATCAAAACAACATGCTACAGGAACATTTCATGGCATGAAAGGGCATGGCAAGCATGTACAGGTCAAGCTCTACAAACATGATCACTGAGCTACTGCCAAACATGATCATGGCAAGATTGCAAATGATAACAGTTTCACAGACTTAGTGAAATAAACTGAACATGGCAGCAACAACGACAACTAAGCATGTTTGCAAGCTTGTGCAACTCATCTCAAAGCATATCATGGCATGTGAATATAACCAACAGCAAGAAGACATGTTTATGCAGCTACTCATGGCAAGAGCATGGTCATAGGATGCATAAAACACTAGTTATTCACATGGTAAAACTGAACTTACTGATAACAGGCTGACAGAAACATTATATAGCAATTTGAGAGCAAGAAAAAGATAAGCTATAGCAACCAATAATTGCAAACAAGGGCATGGATGGATAGAGCATAACATGGACTTCAAGACATGGTCACTGGACATCCCAAAACATGCATGGATATGACTGTAGCATCAAGCAAACATGGCATCGCAATATAACAATTTCAGACTTAGCAGATTTCAACAAGTCTCAAAAAATAACAAACAGCGAGTAGGACACTTTACAAGCTTGTTGCACTCACCACAAGGCATATAATGAAAAGTGGATTTCACCAAAAGAAAGATGACATGATTGTGATCCTAACACATGATGCTAAAAAATCACACACAAAGATATGAAAAAGACAAATGAACAAGTTATATCAAGTTTCAGTAGTTAACAACACTTAGCACTTTTGCAACAGGGATTTAAATGCCAAGACGCATCCTAAAATGCATGCAAACTACACCAACATGTAGAGCACATAGAGACGGACATTTCCATATATCATATGCGCGATTCGGAGCTACACGCATGGAGATATGACATGGTAAAGGAGACAACATAATAAGAGGGATCTGGGACTTAGTGGGATTATACCCCGAGGAAAGCTGGATGGAGCGAAGCGGGATGGAGGGATCTGGGGATGTGGGGCCGTTTTGCGGGTTTTGGAGCCCTCCGATCTCGATCGGACGGCACCGGTCGAGAGGGGGGGTAGGCTGGGCCTAGGTGGTGTTGGTGGGCTGAGAAGAGGAGGTGTGGGCTGAGAGGAGAGAAGGGAAGTGAGCCCCGGCGGTTGTTTTGGAGACCAAAACGACCGACGATTTAACCAGCAACGGTGCCGCTAAGTTTAATGGTTCGGCTATCAAGCGGACTCCGAATGCGATGAAATTTGACACGCGGTCTACCTACACTATAATAAGACCACACGCCAAGTTTCGACTCATTCCGAGAACATTTTCCGGCCACTTATAAAATAAAATATTCGGAGGTGCCGCGAGCGCGTGCGAGTGTGTCTGGGCTCAGAACGGACAACGGAATGGATGAGGGGGCTCGGCAACTACGAATGGAAGCAAGTTTTGAGAACTATGTAGATGCAATGCATATGATGACATGGAAAAATGCAACACGCAAGCAGTTGACATGGCAACGACAACGAATAACTGGAGGACACCTGGCGCATCAATCTTGGGGCATCACAACACTCTCCTACTAACAAGAGATCTCGTCCCGAGATCTTAGCTACGTGATGGGAGGAATAGGAAGAACAAAGTTCTTCTTGGACAAATGAGTGAAACAAAAGAATCATGAGAGGTTGAACAAATTGAAAGAAAGAATACAACAGAGATGAACGACATATGAGAAAATCAGTTACAAAAGACGAACGCGGAATAAGGAGAACCTTGATGGTTGAAAGACATGAGACAAGAGGTGAAGGAACAAGAATGAATTTGAAACCACTCCAGTTAATAAGGGATAGAAAGGAAATTGAACGAAGGAATTCGGGCAGCACTCCGGCTTAAAATGGAGGGGATAGAACATAACCTTGAGAAGATGGAATAATACTTGATGATATGAACAAAATGATGCCTCTGGAAGAATTAAAGAATGGAATGAGATGAAAGGTGGAGAAGATGACAACTTCTTTCACAAATGAATTTGGAAACGAATCTTTAAGAGAAAGGCTTGAACAGAGTTGTTGAGAAAATGAACAACAAAATAATAAGCTTGATGTGGGCTTATGGAAATCATTCTAAAACTTGAGGTGAAATTCTGCCTCAACGAAAAGATGGACTAGCTGAGAATGAAGAAATGCAAAACTGCACTTCAAAGAGTAGGGAGAATTATTTGCATCTCGAGGTGCAAGAAGAATAACGCTTGAGCTGCTCCACAAGAATTTGATGAACACTTGAAGAATGAATTAAATCATGAAGAACCACCATGTACAACTCCGGTAACAAAAGGATGATGAGATAGAATTTATGGATGAAAAGAATAGGATTAAAGTATTGCGATGATTTAGATGAGAGTCTGATGAGATGGTCGAGAACGCTTTGGACCCTGGAAAAGAAAAGATGAAAACACTTGGGACTAGAATTTATTCATCATGAATAAATGCCGAAGGAAGGAATTAATCAACTTGATGACAGAAGAATAAGAATTATGTTATGCTTATCCTCCACCAAATTAATTGATGAGAAGCAATGGATTTGCATACCACTTATTCGCATTGAAACTGATTAAAAAGGATATATCGTGAAACTTGAGAAAGTCTTCATAGACCACCGGTATGATTGGAAAGAACACATTAATTGATATGATAATATAGGAAAAGAACTCTTGAGCGAACCACCGTAAGAATTGAAGACGAATGATGAAAGAGAACAAGCCACCGAAAAGATTTGAAATTGAACGAAGAAAGAGAATGAATCACCGAGAAGAATAAATAACTTGAGGGAATTTTGATGCAAGAGAATGAAGAGATCGCAGACGGATTAAAGAATGCATGAACGAAGCACCGGAAGAATATGGTGACGAACGAAGAAGCATCAATTTAGAATACTTTGGAGGACGAAGTTGAAAACCGGGAAGGAAGAAATCTTCTGAAGTGATGGCCTTCGGAGGATCGCAATGGAAAGAATTCCTGAAATGCTCCAGATGGATAAGAAAATAATTCTTGAAGATTGGAACAATTAAGAGGATAGCAACAAAGTTGAACGAAGAATCTTCGAGAGAACGGACAAGAATTATAGTAAAACTCTTCTTCAGTCTTCAAATGACGACGAGGAACACCACCAAGAATTGTTGAGATACTCCGGACAGATGAAAAGAGGATATGTTGAACCAAACATGAAAATGATTGAAAGCGATCTTGGAGAAGGCATATGACTGATGGAATCCATACTTATGTCACATTTGAAAAGAATTTGGGAATCACTCCAAAAAATTAGAAGAGTCAGGTAAGATCCTGGGAAAAGACCTGTGGGTTATGAGCCCTCCGAAGAGAAAAAACCGTTGAAAAGGATGTTTGAAAGAGATAAGATGCACCAGAACGATTAAAAGACTCGAATGAGGTGACAGCCTCGAATAAATTTGAACACAAACGAATCTCCTGAGATGTGTTCAGAACTCCGGAACGCTTAAATGCGAGAGTCGAACGAGCAAGAGGAAACAATTGAGCCGAGGGAAAGAATAAGATTAACACCGAAAACATGAATTGAATCCACCGAAGAAGAAAAAGAGATGAAGAATGTCGAACGAGAAGAGAAATCACCGGTTGAAATAATTGATGAAAGGAATTCACAGACTTCGCATCACTAGGATGAATACTCGATTATGGACTCCGGCTCCGAGAAGAAAAAGAGTGGGCGGGTGGGAAAATAAAGACCACATCGGACGGGGAAAATGACGCCGGTTGGAAATTAATTTGGATTGACCTGCAAAAGACGAAGAGGATGAAATCAAATTGACGAGAATTGCACCGGATGAAAAGAGCAGACATCGCGACGAACGAAAACTAACTACGTGATCCTGAAAAATTATAAGGGGAAGAGGAGTAATTCAAAACACCTACGTCAAGATTCCTCATCAGAGCGACGAAGGGGCTGAGGAGTAAAAAGTATTCCTACTCTCCGATATAACTAGACTCCAAAAAAGTTTTCTGCTAGACTCAACAATGGCCAAACTACGGTCGAACAAACAAGGGGGCTTGGTTGAGGCTCTGATACCAACTTCTCACGCCCAAGATGCGATTCTATCCCGATCACGTGATAACCTCATGACTGGGGCACATCCACATTTCGGGCGCTTAGCAAGATGGATATCATTACATCGTACCATTACATACATAGATGGGGATACATACAAGTCATACAATTGCCACATGAATACAACACATCATACACAAGACATCTGACTATGGATGAAAACATGTAAAGCACAACGACATTCATCCTGCTATCCGAGGCTGCCGACCAGGAACCTATCCCAAGACTGAAGAAGAAGAAGAAAGAACTCCAACTCAAGTAAAACATCGCTCTCACGTCAAGTCATCGGAAACCTGCACCTGCAACTGTTGTTGTAATATCTGTGAGCTACGAGGACTCAGCAATCCCATAACCATGGGTATCAAGACTAGCAAAGCTTAATGGGTATGGAAAGGATAAGTGGTGAGGTTGCACCGACGACTAAGCATTGTATGGTGGCTAACTTACGAGTACCAGAGTAAGATGAGCATCTACTCAAACGGTCGCAAACTAGTAATGATCACTAAGTGATCCTGAACTACCTGCGAGCCAAACATAACCCCACCGTGTTCTCTTCTCAAACTGAAAAGAGACGGTCACGGTTACTCACGCGGTTGATGTATTTTATTTCGGATCCTCTATCAAGTTTTCTACAACCGGGCATTAACAAATTTGAATCTGCCTCATAACAGCCGGCACGGCTTTCGAAAGATCATAACCCTGCAGGGGTGTCCCAACTTAGCCCATCACAAGCTCTCACGATCAGCAGAGGTAAAACCCCCTTATCTCAGGGACGACCCGATCAGTCTCGGAATCCCGGTGCACAAGACATTTCGACAATGGTAAAATAAGTCCAACAAGACCTCCCGGCATGCCAACATCCTGATAGTAGCCGTGCATATCTCATCTCAGGCCACGATCGAATGAGCTACGCGTACGGGAGCCAGACGCCTAAGTTGCCAAGGGGTGGCCCCGCAAAGTGCTTTAGTTTGGGACCAACACCATCGGCACTGGCCCCCCTGTAATGTGGAATTAAGAACCCGGGATGCGATCCCCTATGCAATTTAATTAATTAATTAATAGTTTTATTATGAGGCAAATTAAAACCAATGTTGGGCCTTGCTGGAGGAGTTTTATTCAAAGCAAACTGTCAAGGGGTCCCCATATACCCAACCGTGTTAGGAACGCAAAATTAAGGAACATAACACCGGTTTATCGGTTCTTAAGGCGGCACGAGTGGACCAAAACACCGAGCAAAAGGCCAAGCCTTCCACCCATTGCCAAGTATATAGGTGCATTAATTAAAGTAATAGATATTATGATATTCCAACAATCCAAGTTCCGACATGGAGCAATCTCCATCTACACCTGCAACTAACAATGCTATAAGAGGGGCTGAGCAAGCGGTAACATAGCCAAACAACGGTTTGCTTGGATGGTGTCAAAGGTTAGAGGTTTCATGGCAACAATGAGAGGCTGACAAACAAATAGATAGGTAGCGCGACATATAGCGATAGCATCGAGACAACTAGCATATCAATGATAGTAATGAGATCCAAGGTGACGGTAATCTTGCCTGATATCCCACTAGGAAGAAGAACAAGTCCATGAAGAAGACGAAGCCACGAAGACGAACCAAGTGTAGTCGAACGAATCCTCACGATCGCAACGAAACAGGAACTAATGAGAAGAAGCAAACAACAAGTAAACACACCACACATGAACAAGACAAGATGCTCAACCAAGTATGATGCAGGACAAGGCTACCTAATGCAAAACATGGCAAAAGATTAAGCACACAAGATCAACACACAAAGCAAGTTTAAATGAGGCCGGAAACAACATATAACAATTCCGGTAAGTCCTCATATGCAAATTTCAAAATTGGTCCAGATCTGAACAAACCTTATGTTAAAGTTGTTAAACAGCAAGTTAACACGCACCATGGTGATCTACTCGAGATTCTAGTCAAGTTACATATAAAGTTCATTTAATTCGGAGTTACGGCCTAGAAGATATGGGCAAAATAAGTCAAGCATGTCATTGATGCAAAATGCATTCAAACATCAAGCACAACACTCCAAAACATGGATACAACATGATATGATGGGTCTATATGCAAAAACAAGCAAGTTCAAAATAGAGCATGCCTAAAACAGAGCAACAGTTAAACACATACACACGAAACAAGATATAAGAACAATCTGTCCCAACACAACAACTAAGCACTTTGCAATTATCAGAACAACATGCTACAAGAACATTGCATGGCATCAAAGGGCATGGCAAGCATGTACGTGTCAATCTCTACAAACATGATCACTAAGCTACTGCCCAACACCACTAGAAAATGCTCAAAACATCATTACAAGATTGCAAATGATAATAGTTTCACAGACTTAGTGAAATAAACTGAACATGGCAGCAACAACGACAAGTAGGCATGTTTGCAAGCTTATGCAACTCATCTAAAAGCATATCATGGCATGTGAATATAACCAACAGCAAGAAGATATGTTTATGCAGCTACTCATGGCAAGAACATGGTCATAGGATGTATAGAACACTAGTTATTCACATGACAAAACTGAGCTTACTGATAATAGGCTGACAGAAACATTATATAGCAATTTGAGAGCAAGAAAGAGACAAGCTATAGCAACCTATAATTGCAAAAAAAGGCATGGATGGATAGAGCATACTATGGACTTCAAGACATGGTCACTGGACATCCCAAAACATGCATGGATATGAGTGTAGCATCAAGCAAACATGGCATCACAATATACCAGTTTCAGACTTGGCAGATTTCAAAAACTCTCAGAAAATAACAAACAGTGAGTAGGCCACTTTACAAGCTTGTTGCACTCACCACAATGCATATAATGAAAAGTAAATTGCACCACAGCAAAGATGACATGATTGTGCTCCTAACACATGTTGACATAATGCTCAAACAAAAATCACACAAAAAATATGAAAAACACAAATCAGCAAGTTATATCAAGTTTCAGTAGTTAACAACACTTAACACTTTTGCAACAGGGATTTAGATGCCAAGATGCATCCTAACATGCATGCAAACTATGCCAACATGTAGAGCACACAAAGACGAACATTTCCATATATCATATGCGCGATTCGGAGCTACATGCATGGAGATATGACATGGTAAAGGAGGCAACATAATAAGAGGGATCTGGGACTTAGTGGAATTATACCCCGAGGAAAGCTGGACAGAGCGAAGCGGGATGGATGGATCTGGGGATGCGGGGTCGTTTTGCGGGTTTTGGAGCCCTCCAATCTCAATCGGATGGCACCGGTGGAGAGGGGGGGTAGGCTGGGCCTAGGTGGTGTTGGTGGGCTGAGAAGAGGAGGTGTGGGCTGAGAGGAGAGAAGGGCAGTGAGCCCCGGCCGATGTTTCTGAGACCGAAACGACCGACGATTTAACCGGCAACGGTGCCGCTCAGTTTAACGGTTGGGCTATCAAATGGACTCCCGATGAGATGAAATTTGACACGCGGTCAACCTACTCTATAATAAGACCACACGCCAAGTTTCGACTCATTCCAAGAACATTTTCCGGCCATTTATAAAATAAAATATTCGGAGGTGCCGCGGGTGCGTGCGAGTTTGTCTGGGCTCAGAACGGACAACGGAAAGGTCGAGGGGGCTCGGCAACTACGGACGGAAGCAAGTTTTGAAAACCATGCAGATGCAATGCACATGATGACATGGCAAAATGCAGCACGCAAGCAGATGACATGGCAACGGCAACGAATAACTGGAAGACACCTGGCGCATCGGTCTCTGGGCGTCACATAATGCTACCGTCGTCCTAAGCAAAATAAGATGCATAAAAAGGATTAATATCACATGCAAATCATAAGTGACATGATATGGCCATCGTCTTGTGCTTTTGATCTCCATCTCCAAAGCACCGGCATGATCTAAATCGTCACCAGCATGACACCATGATATCCATCATCATGATCTCCATCATCGTGTCGCCATCAGGGTTGTCACGCCAGCCATGCTTCTACTACTATTTCTACCGCTTAGCAATAAAGTAAAGCATTACATAGCGCATAATGATTGACACGCAGGTCATACAATAATTAATGACAACCCTATGGCTCCTGCCGGTTGCCGTATTCATCAACATGCAAGTCGTGATAATCTATAAAATATGATCATGTGATACATCAAATATATCTCATCATGTCTTTGGCCATATCATATCACATCATACCCTGCAAAAACAAGTTAGACGTCCTATAATTGTTGTTGCATGTTTTACGTGGCTGCTATAGGTATCTAGAAAGAACGACTCTTACCTACGCAAAGCCACAACGGTGATATGAAAATTGCTATTCAACCTTATACAAGGACCGCCTTCGTCGAATCCGATTCAACTAAGGTGCGAGAGATAGACACCCGCCAGCCATCTTTATGAAACAAGTTGCATGTTTGTCGATGGAACTGGTCTCATGTACGTGGATATGTAAAGTTGGTCCGAGCCACTTCATCCCACAATACCGCTGCATCAAAATAAGACTAGGGAAGGTAGCAATCTGAATATCAATGCCCACAAACTCCATTGTGTTCTGCTCATGATGTCATCTACGCATAGACCTAGCTCATGATGCCACTGTTGGGGAACGTTGCATGGGAAACAATTTTTTTCCTACAAACACCAAAGATCCAATCTAGGAGATGACCATCTATGAGAGGAGATATTGGATCTACATACCCTTGTAGATCGCTAAGCGGAAGCGTTAAGAAACGCGGTTGATGTAGTCGAACGTCTTCTCCATCCAGTCATGATCCGTCTCGCGAACTTCGGTCTAGTGCCGAACGGACGGCACCTCCGCGTTCAACACATGTATGGCTTGATGACACCTTCATCTCCTCGATCCAGCGAGCGGTGGTGAAGTAGTAACTCGAGTCCTTTGGCAGCACGATGGCATGGTGTCGGTGCTGGTGGAGAAATCTTAGCAGAGCTTTGCTAAGCGCTACAGAGAAGAAGGTGGCTATGAGGGAGAGGAGGAGCAGCCCGGCGGCACGGATAGATCTGTATAGGTGCGGGTTCCCTCAATCCATCTCTCTATATATAGGGGGAAGGGAGGAGGAGCGGCGCCCCTAGATCCAATCTAGGAGTGGTGGCCAAGAAAGGGGAAACCCTAGGTGGGTTTGGGCGCCTCCCCTTAGGTGCCTTGGCCCCCAAGGCAAGGGGACGAAACCCTAGGGAGCCACTCCTCCACCTCAAGCAACGTGGGAAGGGGACCTGGGGGTGCACAACCACTTAGTGGGCTGGTGTGGCCCCTCCCCGTGGCCCATGAGGCCCCCAACACTTGTCGGGGCCGCCCGAAACCCCTTTCGGTCATGCTGGTCATCACCCGGTACCCCCGGGACACTTTTGAACTCCAATACCCTTCGTTCAATACACCGATCTTCACGTCCGGACCATTCTGGAGTTCCTCGTCACGTCTGAGATCTCATCCGGGACTCCGAACAACCTTCGGTAAGCACCATAATGACTCAACTATACTTATATCGTCACCAAACGTTAAGTGTGTAGACCTTGCGGGTTCGAGAACTATGCACACATGACCGTGACACCTCTATGGTCAATAACCAATAGCGGGACATGGATGCCCATATTGGTTCCCACATATTCTATGAAGATCTTATCGGTCAAACCTCGATGTCAAGGATTCATTCAATCCCGTGTGTAGTTCCCTTTGTCTATCGGTATGTTACTTGCCTGAGATTCGATCGTCGGTATCTCCATGCCTAGTTCAATCTCATTACTGGCAAGTCTCTTTACTCATTCCGTAATACAAGATCTCCTGCCTAACTCATTAGTCACATTTCTTGCAAGCTTATTGTGATGATGTATTACCGAGTGGGCCCTGAGATGCCTTTCTGTCATACGGAGTAACAAATCCCAGTCTTGATCCATGCCAACTCAACAGACACCCTCGGAGATACCTGTGGAGCACCTTTATAGTCACCAGTTACGTTGCGACATTTGGTACACACAACGTCTTCCTCCGGTGTCAGTGAGTTGCATGATTTCATGGTCATAGGAACATATATACTTTGACATGCATAAAACGATAGCAATAAACTTGATAGGATCATATGCTACCCTTATAGTTTGGATCTCGTCCATCACCTCATTCTCCTAATGATGTGATCCCATTATCAAATGACAACTCATGTATATGGCTAGGAATCCATAGCCATCTTTCAACGAGCTAGTCTTGTAGAGGCTAACTAGGGACTTCTTATTGTCTATGTATCCACACATTTATTTGAGTTTCAGACCAATACAATTTTAGCATGGATAATAAACGATTATCATGAAAAAGGAAATATGATAATAACCAATTTATTATTGCCTCTAGGGCATATTCCCAACAGCTGCGGCGGCGACCCGATGATGAACCAACCTCGTGGTCATGTGTCGGTGCAACAAACCCTGGGTCTGTTGCCCAACTGTGCACATGCACAAGACCAAGGTTGAAGCACCAGCTCAAGCCCAAGACTGAAGAACCAAGAAATTTGAAGAACCAACACACAACCAGAGAGACCAAGGTCAAGCCAGAAGAACAAGATATCGACAAGAGAAGAGCCTCCCTTGCCGGGCAGGCGAGCCCGACAAGGGGGGAGGCCACCACTAGAAACAAGCTAGCAGAGACTACCCAGCAGAGCCCGTCGGGGGTCGCGGGGGGTAAACCACCCTACCAACCACTCAAGCACGACCCACGTCGTCAATCAGTGCGGTGTCAAGCCGCGAAGTGAATAAGTGGCAGCCATTCGCCACATGGCAGTCATTTCCTACGAAAGAAAACCCACAAAGGACACCCGTCCTGCGACGTGTCAAGGAAGCAGATGCAGAGCTGGCAAGACAGCCTGGCGTGCCTTGCCAGGCAACCAGTGATGTGACACTAAGCGGTGCATTTAATGCACCATGTCAGCCCGCAGAGTTAGGTATGATAGCACTATTTGCTATCTTATCAGTTCATAATGACCATTTTGCCACTATGGTGACCCCTTAATCTATAAAAGGAGGCCCATGGCACCCATATGAGGGGTTGGAAAGTTGATGAACCAAAGCCACCATACAAGCATAGTCGTTGCGGCCCTGAGGCACATCTTGCCTTGCAAGTGTACTACGCCCCACCACATTCATTCCACCATCAATCCACCAAAGTCGAAGTAGGGTTTTACGCCTCGCGGTAGCCCGAACCTGGGTAATTTTCTTGTGTGCTCTCTATCGTGCCGTCGTGCACCATTCTCCTCTTTGTGTAATGTGTCGTCCCCCGCCTAACCAGCAAGGGGCCTCAAGGTCCCATAGGTGTCCGAGGATATCCCGCGACATCTTTGGCGTGCCAGGTAGGGGTTGGCGCTTGCGCGAACCCAAAAGCATACACAACACGTCATCTTCATCGCCATCTTTGTCTTCGATGACGCCATCAACCATGGCGCCCAAGAAGAAGAAATCCGGCCCTTCGGCCTAGCCATCTACCTCGAAGGCCCCACCGCTCGTGGCCTCTAATGCTGCGGGGGATGCAGAGACAAGCGAGAACATGAGCGCCGTTGGGGGCGTTGTTGGAGCAGGTGGCGCCATTGCCACTCCCCCTACGACCGACACTGTGGCTGGAGGCGTCGGTGGAGAACAACACCATCAGCGTCTCATCGATCATGCTCAGCAAGGTGTGGTCGAGGGGGTCACTCCATCCGCACCCTTTCCTCTCGCTGATGAGCAAAACCATGGCAACGACGCCCGGTCCAGGGCAAACCACCATCCTCTAGTCGCCCCCACCCAGGGAGCGACTGTGGCGCATGCACCTCCTCCCGGATGAGCCAACCAAACCGCTGCGCTAAATGGAGCTGTTGATCTTCGAGCACCACCGTCGCGCAAACCCGCAGCCCAGGTGGTCCTCCCACAGCAGCGCGGGTGCGACGCTGCCGTCGCCACTGTTGGCACCATCACGAGCCATGCGACAGTGTGGTCGACATCCTCAACATCCATGCCAACCACAGCCATGGAAGCCATGGCGCGAGCTCAGCTGCTACTAAGGTTCCTGCCAGTGGCCGAGCAGATGGATGAATGGTGCGCCACCATCCAAAGCCTGCTCGGTTTTGCCGAAGCTGGGGGCTCGTGACGAGCCTGCCCGCCACAGCCTCCCAAAGTGACAGCAACCGCCCGCATGGCTGGCCGAACAGTGGGGGCCGTCCCCACCGTGTAGTCCCAACCATGGCAGCTAGCGCGGGCGCAACCGAATCAAGACCCCGACGACGTCTCGATGGCCTCTTCTGACCCTCGAGCACGTGTAGGCCAATGTCGGACCCGGAGGATAGGCGATGGGAAGACACGCGCGCAATCGTAGATCGACGCCGCAACAACCCCCGCCTGATGGCCTCAATGCTGACGAGCCTGCGCTCGGTGTTGGTGGGTTCCTACCCTTTGAGGTTGGCTGCCCTGCCTTTACACGAGAGCGACGGCAAGTCTGTTGGCAGTCCGTTCGCATGTTCAAGCCAGAGATACCTAAGAAGTACGACGGGAGGCTGAACAGAACTTCGAGGGCCATCGCTGTTCACGCTGTCGGGGGAAGAGACGAGAAGGTGTTCGCCAATTACTTCCCTATGGCCCTCAAGTCTAATGTGAGGTCTTGGCTGATGCACCTGCCGGAGAACTCCATTTCGTCATGGGCAGATATGTGCCATGAGTTCATCGATGCCTTCACCGGCAGGCACCAAGAACCCGGCAGGCCCAACGACCCGCAGCTCCTTCAGCAGAAGGAAGGAGAAACCCTCCGTAAGTATTTACAGAGATTCATTAAAGTTCATAGAAATATTCCGAATATCCATCTGGCAGCCGTTATAGCAGCTTTTTAGTCCAATGTCTGCAACCGCCACATTCGTTCCAAAATGAATGTGCGCTTGCCCAAGACCGTGAAGGAACTATACGCACTGGTGGATAAGTGTGCTCGGATGGAGGAAGGAAGGAAGTTTCCCAGAGAGGAAGATTGCATCAATGTTGATTCAGAGGATGAAGATGAGTCAACCAGTCAGAAGATGGGCAAGTAGCGCAACAAGAAACCAAGAGATAAGGTAGTGATGACTGTGGAAGGTTCAGGCACGCCTATTACCGGCAAGAAGGTCAAGGTTGAGGCCCCCGACAAGGAAGTTGCTGCTTGCACGGCTTTCCTGGAAGCCACTGCTGCTGAGAAAGCTGGGAAAGGTGATGGTCCGTACTGCAAGATCCACCAGACCAAGGGCCACGACCTTCAGGAGTGTTATCAGGTTGAGCAGCTTGCCAAGAGACATAGGGTAGAGTATGATAAGCAAGATAAGGAAAGAGGTCAGAACGCTGCGAGCGGTATGGGCTGAGGCGGTGAAGCAAATCGCCCCGGCAAACCCTTTCTAAACCAAGGAAGACCCGCCAGGGCCCAAGAGAAGGAAATCTGTGGCGATGTGAGTGATGGAGGGAATGAAGAGGTAACCAGTGAGCAGGAATTTCAGAGGGCCACTGACGCCCTATGCATTGACGGAGGTGCATCTTTGCACACATCCCATCACCAACTCAAGCGATGGGCAAGGGAGGTCAATGCTATGGAGCCAGCGGCAGAGGCCCGGAAGCCGCTCTGGTGGTCCCGCACGCCCATCATCTTTGATGAGGGGGACCACCCTGGCCACGTCACAGCGGTAGGGTGTTTGCCATTGTTGATCTCTCCAACAATTCGCAACCTCAAGGTCACAAAGATGCTAGTGGATGGCGGGGCTGGGTTGAATTTGATTTCCCCAGTAGTCATCAAGAAGCTTCGGATAGGAGAAGAAGAGCTAGAGGTTACCGGCACGTTTCAAGGAGTCCCGACGGGAGCCGTCCTAAGAGAAAGATTATGTTGCCGGTGACGTTTGGGGGAGAGCTGAACTATCGAACTGAGAAGATTGTGTTTGATGTGGTTGACCTCCCCCTGCCATACAATGGGATTCTGGGACGCCCAGCCTTGGATAAGTTCTTGGCAGCATCCCATTATGCTTATAACACTTTGAAGATGCCTGGGCCACTTGGAGTCATCACTCTCCCATCAGAGGAGAAGGACGCCATTATATGCGTGGACAAGATGTACCGGGATGCAGTCGCAGCAGGGGCTGCGGCAGCGGAAGCTCCCGCCACGGGAAACAAAAGAAAAGAATAGGGATTGTTGGTCCTCCGGCAAGGAGTCCGGGAAGCGTGTCCCCTCCAAGTGCGCGGCACCCGTTGACAACATGCCGGAGTGTTCCAACAGCAAGAGACCCATGGTTGCTGCACCGCAAGTGAAGAAGGTCCCGACAGGGCTGGCTGGCGTTGATGGTACTTCAACTATCAGCGTCACCCTTGATTACAAATAGGAAAGCGTGCTCGTTGCCTTCCCATGGGCGAATATCGATGTGTTTGCCTGGCAACCATCTGATATCCCTGGTGTTCCTAGGAAGGTAATCGAGCACCACCTTGCTGTCTGCCCACATGCCCGACTTGTCAAGTAGAGAGTCCGAAAGGAGGCCTTTGAGCGGCAGCAGTTCATTGCCGAGGAAATCAAGAAACTAGAGGCAGCTGGTTTGGTCGGAGGAGTACTGCACCCTACATGGTTAGCAAATCCAGTGGTAGTCCGGAAGGCTAATGGGGAATGGAGTCTTTGCATTGATTTCACAGATCTCAACAAGGCTTGCCCAGAGGACCCGTTCCCTTTGCCGCGTATTGACTAGATTGTGGATTCCACATCAGGTTGTGATCTGCTCTCCTTTTTGGATGCATACTCTGGGTACCACCAAATATTCATGTCCAAAGAAGATGAGGAAAAGACATTGTTCATCACACCGTGTGGCACGTATTGCTTTGTTTGTATGCCTTTTGGATTGAAGAGTGTCGGGTCCACTTTTGCAAGAGCAGTCCAGATTGGTTTTGAACCACCGCTACACAGGAATGTAGAAACTTATATGGATGACATCGTGGTCAAAACCAAAGATAAGGCCACCCGTATCCAGGATTTGGAGGAGACGTTTGCTAATCTGCACAAGATCAACTTGAAGCTTAATCTGGAGAAGTGTGTGTTTGGTGTTCCCTCCGGCAAGCTGCTTGGATTCTTCATATCCCATCGGGAAAATTCAAGCCAACCCCGATATGTTCAAAGCCATTGAACAGATCCAGGCGCCAAGGACAGTCAAGGATGTAAGGCGCTTGACGGGATGCATTGCCAGCTAAGCAGATTCATCTCCATGTCTTCCGAGCGCGCCTTGCCGTTCTTTAAAATTCTTAGGAAGTCAGAGCCAATGAAGTGGACCCCGGAAGCAGATGCAGCACTGCAGGAGTTGAAGGCCTACCTATCGTTTGTGCCTACCTTGGTTGCACCCAAACCCCAAGAGCCGTTGTTTCTTTACTTGGCGGCAACCAACCAAGTGGTCAGTGCGGCCTTGATAGCACAGCGAGAAGTAGATGAAGCAAAAAGTGGCCACATCACGACAGAATCAGGAATGGATCAGGACAGCAATAAGCACGGCAACGAGAGCGACTAGTGTATTTCGTCAGCTCCTTGTTACAAGGATCTCGATCGAGGTACTCTGGCGTGCAAAAGTTGATCTTTGGCCTTATCTTGGCCTCAAGGAAACTGCGCCACTACTTCCAAGCCCATGAGATCACGGTTCTCACTCATTTCCCGTTGCAAAGGATACTCCAAAACCCTAAGGCTACTGGCAGAATAGTGGAGTGGGCTTTGGATTTATCCAGCTTTGGTTTGAATTTGAGAGCACTTCAACCATTCAGAGCAGGGCACTGGCAGAGTTTATTGCAGAATGGACGCCAACCCCTGACGAGGAAGTAACAGAAACAACTCTCCCCGACAAGGAATCACCCTAAGAATGGATTATGTATTTTGATGGTACTTTTTCCCTACAAGGAGCAGGGGTTGGCGTGATTCTCATCGCACCCTCCAGGGAGAATTTGAAGTACGTCGTCCAAATGCACTTTGTCCGGGAAGAAGCCACCAACAATACAACTGAGTATGGAGGGCTTCTAGCCGGGCTCAGGATTGCAGCAGAATTGGGAATTAAGAAGCTGATCATATGAGGAGATTCACAGCTTGTGGTGAGACAAGTCAACAAAGATTATCAGAGCCCATTGATGGAAGCATACATTGAGGAAGTGAGGAGATTGGAGGAGCACTTTGATGGGTTGAAAACACAACACGTACCCCGTGCGGAAAATAGGATAGCTGATCACCTGTTTAAAGTGTGATGCGCAGAAGTTTCATGTGGAACCAGGAACTTTTGTTCTCTGTCCTTCTCAGCCCTCCGTATAACCAGCCACAATGGCCCCAAAAAAGGATAAAGTTGGTTTACGATAAGCTTCTCTCGGTAGAGCGAGCCGCTCCCGGTAGAGACCCTGCCGGAAACAACTCCTCACTACCTGCGGGGCCACCCCCTCCTGCCGGGCCCAAGGGCCCCGCATGCGAGGCTAGTGCTCCCACACCAGAGGAGGTGCCATTAGTCCTTGTTGCTGAGCCTCAGCTCCGACTTGGGCAAGGCACATTGTCCACTTCCTCCAAACCGGGAACTCCCTGGCAACCAAGATGGAGCTGATAAAGTAGCCCTGAGGATCAATATGTATCAGTTTGTCAATGACACTCTATACAGGAGGAGGCCCAACGGTGTGAAATTGAAGTGTGTTTGCGGGGAGGATGGAATGGAACTGTTGGCTGAGATTGACAGATGAATGTGCGGCTCACACCTTGGATCAAGGGCGTTAGTTGGGAAAGCATTCCGGCAAGGATTCTATTCGCCCACAGCCCTCCAAGATGTTGTCGAGCTCGTCACGACATGTGAAGCCTGTCAGTTCCATTCCAAGAGAACACTGATAACCCACAAGTATAGGGGGTCGCAAGTTCGCAACAGTGTTCGAGGGTAGAGTATTCAACCCAAATTTCTTGATTCGACACAAGAAGAGCCAAACAATATTCTCAAGTATTAGCAGTTAAGTTGTCAATTCAACCACACCTGGAAGACTTAATATTTGCAGCAAAGTATTTAGAAGCAAAGTAGTATGGAAGTAACGGTAACGATGACAAAAGTAACAGTAGCAGTTTTGTAGTGATTGTAATAGTGGCAACGGAAAAGTAACTAAGCAAGGATCAATATGTGAAAAGCTCGTAGGCATTGGATCAGTGATGGATAATTATGTCGGATGCGATTCCTCATGTAATAGTTATAACTTAGGGTGACATAGAACTAGCTCCAGTTCATCAATGTAATGTAGGCATGTATTCCGAATATAGTTCCATTCAAATCATGCACGTTAGAGTCCAAAATAAGGTCAAAAGTGTTTGGAAAAGTAGATACGTTGGAGACGTATCAACTCCCCCAAGCTTAGACCTTTGCGTGTCCTCAAGCAATTCAGTTGACAAACTGAAAGTGATAAAGAAAAACTTTTACAAACTCTATTTGCTCTTGTTGTTGCAAATATGTAAAGCCACCATTTAAGTTTTCAGCAAAGATTATGAACTAGCCACATTCACAATGACTTTCAGGTATCACGTTTACTCATATCAATGGCATAATCAACTAGCGAGCAATATAATAAACCTCGGATGACAACACTTTCTCAAAATAATCATAATATGATATAACAAGATGGTATCTCACTAGCCCTTTCTGAGACCACAAAACATAAGTGTAGAGCACCTCTAAAGATCAAGGACTGACTAGACATTGTAATTCATGGTAAAAGAGATCCAGTCATAGTCATACTCAATGTAAACTAATAGCAATGCATGCAAATGACAGCGGTGCTCTCCAACTGGTACTTTTTAATAAGAGGATGATGACTCAACATAAAAGTAAATAGATAGGCCCTTCGCAGAGGGAAGCAGGGATTTGTAGAGGTGCCAGAGCTCGAGTTTTGAAATAGAGATGAGTAATATTTTGAGCGGTATACTTTCATTGTCAACATAACAACCAAGAGATCTAGATATCTTCCATGCTACACACATTATAGGTGGTTCCCAAACAGAATGGTAAAGTTTATACCCCCCCACCACCAACAAGCACACTCCACGGTTGGCCCGAAACAACGGGTACCGTCCATACCAACAACAGCCTCGGGGGAGTTTTGTTTTATTATTTTGATTTGATTTGAGCATGGAACTGGGCATCTCGGTTACAGGTCATTTTCTCATGAATGATGAGCGGAGTCCATTCATCGTGAGAATAACCCACCTAGCATGGAAGATATAGACAACCCTAGTTGATACATGAGCTATTCGAGCATACAAAACATAATTTCATTTGAAGGTTTAGAGTTTGGCACATACAAATTTACTTGGAACGACAGGTAAGTACCGCATATAGGAAGTGTTGGGGAACGTAGTATTTTAAAATTTTCCTACGATCACGCAAGATCTATCTACTAGATGCATAGCAACGAGAGGGAAGAGTGTGTCTACGTACCCTCGTAGACCAGAAGCGGAAGCGTCAAGTGACGCGGTTGATGTAGTCGAACTTCTTCGCGATCCAACCGATCAAGCACCGAACGTACGACACCTCCGCGTTCAGCACACGTTCAGCTTGATGACGTCCCACGAGCTCTTGATCCAGTTGAGCTTCACGGGAGAGTTTCGTCAGCACGACGGAGTGGTGACGGATATGATGTATCTACTAGCGCAGGGCTTCGCCTAAGCACTGCGACAGTATGATCGAGGTGTGTTTCTGTGGAGGGGGCACCGCAGACGGCTAGAACAATTCAACTTGTGTGTCCTAGGGTGCCCCCCTGCCCCCGTATATAAAGGAGCAAGGGAGAGGCCGGCCCTAGAGGGGACGCGCCAAGTGTGGGGAGTCCTACGGGTTCGAGAACTATGTAGACATGACCGAGACTCATCTCCGATCAATAACCAATAGAGGAACCTGGATGCTCATATTGGCTCCTACATATTCTACGAAGATCTTTATCGGCCAAACCGCATAACAACATACGTTGTTCCTTTTGTCATCGGTATGTTACTTGCCCGAGATTCGATCGTCGGTATCTCTATACCTAGTTCAATCTCGTTACCGGCAAGTCTCTTTACTCATTCCGTAATACATCATCTCGTGACTAACTCATTAGTCATTTGCTTGCAAGGCCTATTATGATGTGCATTACCGAGAGGGCCCAGAGATACCTCTCCCACACTCGGAGTGACAAATCCTAGTCTTGATCTATGCCAACACCACGAACACTTTTGGAGACACCTGTAGAGCATCTTTATGATCACCCAGTTACGTTGTGATGTTTGATAGCACACAAGGTGTTCCTACGGTATTCGGGAGTTGCATAATCTCATAGTCATAGGAACATGTATAAGTCATGAAGAAAGCAATAGCAGTAAAACTAAACGATCATAGTGCTAAGCTAACAGATGGGTCTTGTCCATCACATCATTCTCCTAATGATGTGATCACGTTGATCAAATGACAACTCATGTCTATGGTTAGGAAACATAACCATCTTTGATCAATGAGCTAGTCTAGTAGAGGCATACTAGGGACACTCTGTTTTGTCTATGTATTCACACATGTACTAAGTTTCTGGTTAATACAATTCTAGCATGAATAATAAACATTTATCATGATATAAGGAAATATAAATAACAACTTTATTATTGCCTCTAGGGCATATTTCCTTCAGTCTCCCACTTGCACTAGAGTCAATAATCTAGCTCACATCGCCATGTGATTTAATACCGATAGTTCACATCATTATGTGAATAACACCCATAGTTCACATCGCCATGTGACCAACACCCAAAGGGTTTACTAGAGTCAATAATCTAGTTCACATCGCTATGTGATTAATACCCAAGAGTAATAAGGTGTGATCATGTTTTACTTGTGAGAGAAGTTTAGTCAACGGGTCTGTCACATTCAGATCCGTATGTATTTTGCAAATTTCTATGTCTACAATGCTCTGCATAGAGCTACTCTAGCTAATTGCTCCCACTTTCAATACGCATCCAGATTGATACTTAGAGTCATCTGGATTTAGTGTCAAAGCTTGCATCGGCGTAACCCTTTACGACGAACTCTTTATCACCTCCATAATCGAGAAACATTTCCTTAGTCATCCAGTTACTAAGGATAATTTTGACCGCTCTACAGTGATCTACTCCTGGATCACTATTGTACCCCCTTGACAAACTCATGGCAAGGTACACAACATGTTTGGTACACAGCATGGCTTACTTTATAGAACCTATGGCTGAGGCATAGGGAATGACTTTCATTCTCTCTATATTTTTCTGCCGTGGTCTGGCTTTGAGTCTTACTCAACTTCACACCTTATAAGTCAGGCAAGAACTCCTTCTTTGACTGATCCATTTTGAACTACTTCAAAATCTTATCAAGGTATGTACTTATCGAAAGTCTTATCAAGCGTCTTGATCTATCTCTATAGATCTTGATGCCCAATATGTAAGCAGCTTCACCAAGGTCTTTCTTTGAAAAACTCCTTTCAAACACTCCTTTATGCTTTCCAGAAAATTCTACATCATTTCCGATCGACAATATGTCATTCACATATACTTATCAGAAAGGTTGTAGTGGTCCCACTCACTTCTTGTAAATACAGGCTTCACCGTAAGTCTGTATAAATCTATATGCTTTGATCAACTTATCAAAGCGTATATTCCAACTCCGAGATGCTTGCACCAGTCCATAGATGGATCGCTGGAGCTTGCACATTTTGTTAGCACCTTTAGGATTGACAAAACCTTCGGGTTGCATCATATACAATTTTTCTTTAATAAATCCATTAAAGAATGCAGTTTTGTTATCCATTTGCCAGATTTCATAAAATGCGGCAATTGCTAACATGATTCGGATAGACTTAAGCATCGCTACGGGTGAGAAAGTCTCATCGTAGTCAACTCCTTGAACTTGTTGGAAAACCTTTCGCAACAAGTCAAGCTTTGTAAACAGTAACATTACTGTCAGCGTCGGTCTTCCTCTTGAAGATCCATTTATTTTCGATGGCTTGCCGATCATCGGGCAAGTCAACCAAAGTCCACACTTTGTTCTCATACATGGATCCCGTCTCAAATTTCATGGCCTCAAGCCATTTTGCGGAATCTGGGCTCAACATCGCTTCCTCATAGTTCGCAGGTTCATCATGGTCTAGTAACATGACTTCCAGAACTGGGTTGCCGTACCACTCTGGTGCGGAACATACTCTGGTTGATCTACGACGTTCAGTAGAAACTTGATCTGAAGTTTCATGATCATCATCATTAGCTTCCTCACTAATTGGTGTAGGAATCACTGGAACTAGTTTCTGTGATGTTCCACTTTCCAATTCGGGAGAAGGTACAAGTACCTCATCAAGTTCTACTTTCCTCCCACTCACTTCTTTCGAGAGAAACTCCTTCTCTAGAAAGGATCCACTCTTAGCAACAAAGACCTTGCCTTCGGATCTGTGATAGAAGGTGTACCCAACAATTTCTTTTGGGTATCCTATGAAGATTTACTTCTCCGATTTGGGTTTGAGCTTATCATGTTGAAACTTTTTCACATAAGCATCGCAGTCCCAAACTTAAAAAAATGACAGCTTAGGTTTCTCGTCAAACCACAGTTCATACGGTGTCATCTCCACGGATTTAGATGGTGCCCTATTTAACGTGAATGTAGCTGTCTCTAATGCATAACCCCAAAAGCAATAGTGGTAGATCGGTAAGAGACATCATCGATCGCACCATATCTAATAAAGTACGGTTATGACGTTCAGACACACCATTACACTATGGTGTTCCAGGTGGCGTGAGTAGTGAAACTATTTCACATTGTTTTTACTGAAGGCCAAACTCGCTAACTCAAATATTTTACCTCTACGATCATATCGTAGAAACTCTTATTTTCTTGTTACGATGATTCTCCACTTCACGCTGAAATTCTTTGAACTTTTCAAATGTTTCAGACTTGTGCTTCATTAAGTAGATATACCCATATCTGCTCAAATCATCAGTGAAGGTCAGAAAATAACGATACCCGCCGCGAGCTTCAACACTCATTGGTCCACATACATCTGTATGTATGATCTCCAACAAATCTGTTGCTCGCTCCATTGTTCTGGAGAACAGAGTTTTAGTCATCTTACCCATGAGGCATGGTTCGCAAGAACCAAGTGATTCATAATCAAGTGATTCCAAAAGTCCATCACTATGGAGTTTCTTCATGCGCTTTACACCATTATGACCTAAACGGCGGTGCCACAAATAAGTGCACTATCATTATTAACCTTGCATCTTTTGGCTTCAATATTATGAATATGTGTATAACCACGATCGAGATCCAACAAACTATTTTCATTGGGTGTATGACCATCGAAGGTTTTATTCATGTAAACAGAATAACAATTATTCTATGATTTTAAATGAATAATCGTATTGCTACAAATATGATCAAATCATATTCATGCTCAACGCAAATGCCAAATAACATTTATTTAGGTTTTACACTAATCCCAAAAGTATAGGGAGTGTGCGATGATGATCATATCAATCTTGGAACCACTTCCAACACACATCGTCACTTCACCTTTAACTAGTCTCTGTTCATTCTGCAATTCTCGTTTCGAGTTACTAATTTTAGCAACTGAACCGGTATCAAATACCCAGGGGTTGCTATGAACACTAGTAAATTACACATCAATAATCTGTATATCAAAATATACCTTTGTTCACTTTGCCATCCTTCTTATCCGCCAAGTATCTAGGGCAGTTCCACTTCCAATGACCATTTCCTTTGCAGTAGAAGCACTTAGTTTCAGGCTTGAGTTTTTAGCTTTGGGTTTCTTCACGGGAGTGACAACTTGCTTGTCATTCTTCTCGAAGTTCCCCTTCTATCCCTTTGCCCTTTACTTGAAACAAGTGGTCTTATTAACCATCAACACTTGATGTTCTTTCTTGATTTCTACCTTCGCCGATTTCAGCATTGCGAAGAGCTCGGGAATTACCTTCGTCATCCCTTGCATATTATAGTTCATCACGAAGTTCTACTAACTTGGTGATAGTGACTAGAGAACTTTGTCAATTACTATCTTATCTGGAAGATTAACTCCCACTTGATTCAAGTAATTGTAGTACCCAGACAATCTGAGCACATGCTCACTGGTTGAGCTATTCTCCTCCATCTTGTAGGCAAAGTACTGTCAGAAGTCTTATACCTCTCGACACGGGCATGAGTATGAAATACTAATTTCAACTCTTGGAACATCTCATATGCTCCGTGGCGTTCAAAACATTTTTGAAGTCCCGGTTATAAGCCGTAAAGCATGGTGCACTAAACTATCAAGTAGTCATCATACCGAGCTTTTCTCAAAACGTTCATAACGTCTACATCTGCTCCTGCAATAGGTCTGTCACCTAGCGGTGCATCAAGGACATATTTCTCTGTGCAGCAATGAGGATAATCCTCAGATCACGGAACAATTCCACATCATTGCTACTAACATCTTTCAACTTAGTTTTCTCTAGGAACATATAAAAATAAACAGGGAGCAACATCGTGAGCTATTGATCTACAACATAGATATGCTAATACTATGAGGACTAAGTTCATGATAAATTAAAGTTCAATTTAATCATATTACTTAAGAACTCCCACTTAGATAGACATCCCTCTAGTCATCTAAATGATCACGTGATCCAAATCAACTAAACCATGTCCGATCATCACGTGAGATGGAGTAGTTTCATTGGTGAACATCTTATGTTGATCATATCTACTATATGATTCACGTTCGACCTTTCGGTCTCCAGTGTTCCGAGGCCATATCTGCATATGCTAGGCTCGTCAAGTTTAACCCGAGTATTCCGCGTGTGTAAAACTGGCTTACACCCGTTGTATTTGAACGTAGAGCTTATCACACCCGATCATCACGTGGTGTTTCGGCACGACGAACTTTCGCAATGGTGCATACTCAGGGAGAACATTTATACCTTGAAATTTAGTGAGGGATCATCTTATAATGCTACCGTCGTTCTAAGCAAAATAAGAAGCATAATAAGATAAACATCACATGCAATCAAAATATGTGACATGATATGGCCATCATCATCTTGTGCTTTTGATCTCTATCTCCAAAGCACCGTCATGATCACCTTCGTCATCGGCGCGACACCTTGATCTCCATCGTAGCATCGTTGTCGTCTCGCCAAGTATTGCTTCTACGACTATCGCTACCGCTTAGTGATAAAGTAAAGCAATTACATGGCGATTGCATTTCATACAATAAAGCGACAACCATATGGCTCCTGCCAGTTGCCGATAACATTACAAAACATGATCATCTCATACAACACCGTATAACTCATCATGTCTTGGCCATATCACATCACAACATGCCCTGCAAAAACAAGTTAGACGTCCTCTACTTTGTTGTTGCAAGTTTTACGTGGCTGCTACGGGCTTAGCAAGAACCGTTCTTACCTACGCATACAAAACCACAACGATGTTTCGTCAAGTATGTGCTATTTTAACCTTCACAAGGACCGGGCGTAGCCACACTTGATTCAGCTAAAGTGAGAGAGACAGACACCCGCCAGTCACCTTTAAGCAACGAGTGCTCATAACGGTGAAACCAGTCTCGCGTAAGCGTCCGCGTAATGTCGGTCCGGGCCGCTTCATATCACAATACCGCCGAAGCAAAGTATGACATGCTGGTAAGCAGTATGACTAGTATCGCCCACAACTCATTGTGTTCTACTCGTGCATATCATCTACGCATAGACCTGGCTCATGATGCCACTGTTGGGGAATGTAGTATTTTAAAATTTTCCTACGATCACGCAAGATCTATCTACTAGATGCATAGCAACGAGAGGAAAGAGTGTGTCTACGTACCCTCGTAGACCGGAAGCGGAAGCGTCAAGTGACGCGGTTGATGTAGTCGAACTTCTTTGCAATCCAACCGATCAAGCACCGAACGTACGGCACCTCCACGTTCAGCACACGTTCAGCTTGATGACGTTCCACGAGCTCTTGATCCAGTTGAGCTTCACGGGAGAGTTTCGTCAGCACGACGGCGTGGTGACGGATATGATATATCTACTAGCGCAGGGCTTCGCCTAAGCACTGCGACAGTATGATCGAGGTGTGTTTCTATGGAGGGGGGCACCGCACAGGGCTAGAACAATTCAAGTTGTGTGTCCTAGGGTGCCCCCCTGCCCCCGTATATAAAGGAGCAAGGGAGAGGCCGGCCCTAGAGGGGGCGCGCCAAGTGTGGGGAGTCCTACGGGTTCGAGAACTATGTAGACATGACCGAGACTCATCTCCGATCAATAACCAATAGCGGAACCTGGATGCTCATATTGGCTCCTACATATTCTACGAAGATCTTTATCGGTCAAACCGCATAACAACATACGTTGTTCCTTTTGTCATCGGTATGTTACTTGCCCGAGATTCGATCGTCGGTATCTCTATACCTAGTTCAATCTCGTTACCGGCAAGTCTCTTTACTTGTTCTGTAATACATCATCTCGTGACTAACTCATTAGTCATTTGCTTGCAAGGCTTATTATGATGTGCATTACCGAGAGGGCCCAGAGATACCTCTCCCACACTCGGAGTGACAAATCCTAGTCTTGATCTATGCCAACACCACGAACACTTTTGGAGACACCTGTAGAGCATCTTTATGATCACCCAGTTACGTTGTGATGTTTGATAGCACACAAGGTGCTCCTACGGTATTCGGGAGTTGCATAATCTCATAGTCATAGGAACATGTATAAGTCATGAAGAAAGCAATAGCAGTAAAACTAAACGATCATAGTGCTAAACTAACGGATGGGTCTTGTCCATCACATCATTCTCCTAATGATGTGATCCCGTTGATCAAATGACAACTCATGTCTATGGTTAGGAAACATAACCATCTTTGATCAATGAGCTAGTCTAGTAGAGGCATACTATGGACACTCTGTTTTGTCTATGTATTCACACATGTACTAAGTTTCCGGTTAATACAATTCTAGCATGAATAATAAACATTTATCATGATATAAGGAAATATAAATAACAACTTTATTATTGCCTCTAGGGCATATTTCCTTCAGGAAGGTATGGTGGACTCATATGGAATAACTCTAGGGTTTATGGAAGTGGATGCACAAGCAGTATTCCCGCTTAGTACAAGTGAAGGCTAGAAAGAGACTGGGAAGCAACCAGCTAGAGAGCGACAACAGTCATGAACATGCATAAAAATTAATCAACAATGAATGCAAGCATGAGTAGGATATAAATCACCATGAACATAAATATCGTGGATGCTATGTTTATTTTGTTTCAACTACATGCATGAACATGTGCCAAGTCAAACCACTTGAATCGTTCAAAGGAGGATACCACCCTATCATGCCACATCACAACCATTTTAATAGCATGTTGGCACGAAAAGTAAACCATTATAAACCCCTAGCTAATTAAGCATGGCATGAGCAACTATGATCTCTAATTATCATTGGAGGCATGTTTCATTCATAATAGGCTGAATGAGGAACGATGAACTATTCACATTTACAAAAACAAGATAGGTCGAGTTCATACCAGCTTCTCTCATCTCAATCAGTTCATCATGTATCGTCATTATTGCCTTTCACTCGCACGACCAAACGGCGTGGATAATAATAATAGTGCATGTGCATTGGACTAAGCTGGAATCTGCAAGCATTTAATACAAGGCAGAAGACAAGGTAATATGGCTCTTGGTTAAATCAACAGTAATGCATATTAGAGCCACTAAACATTTTCATCATGGTCTTCTCCTCTTGACCCCCAAAGAAAAGAAAAGAAACTATTTACACGGGAAAGCTCCCAACAAGCAAAAGAAGAACGAGAAATCTTTTTGGGTTTTCTTTTTAATTACTACAACTACAGGCATGGAAAGTAAGCTAGCTAAAAGCTACAACTATTTTTTTGTTTTCCGGTTTTCTGACACACTAGACAAAGACTAAGAAAAGAAAGAATACTAGCATGGATAGTATAATGAAAATGTATGAGCACCGACTACTGGAATGAGTGTGTGAACATGAATGTAATGCTGGTGAGAAATACGTACTCCCCCAAGCTTAGGCTTTTGGCCTAAGTTGGTCTATGGCCATGGATCAAAGCTACTATCTCTGGTGTACTGAGGAGTGTCCTCTGGGTGCCACTGGTTGGCAATCTCCTCAGGATCCCACTGATAAACCGACTGTCAATAAGGGTCAAGTGGTGGCTCTGGCTCAGGCTCTGAAACTTGTGTCAGGCTCCCGTATGCATAAACGGTGTTCACGCTGGTCGTGGAGGAAGTCGGTGAGGCCTGCATTCTCAGCCAAGTAATAAAAGACTTTATAAATCCCGACGACTCTCAAGAACTCATCATAAGGCCATTCACACGGCCGAACTTCCGCAGTGCGAGGAAGATTGTATTTGGGCTTTTTATTCTCCTCCTTCTTCTTATCCTCTGAGCTTTGGCTAGAAGAGCCTCACAACAATCTCCTCATCATCTTCTTTCTCTGCAAAAAGTTCTGAAATATAGTGACTCAAAATAAAATTGAACCAAACTCAACAAGATTGATAGCAACTACCCCCGGAAGTGCCTAGAGACTATATCATTCATTAGAACTACATGGAACCACATAAATTTGACATGCAAGCTCAAGAATAGGGTTACCTAAGCAACAAAAAATTGCAATAAGTAAAGCACTAGAACAAAAACTAATTGGACCATTGGAGGAGTCACATACCGAAGAACATTCTCCCCAAACAGTTTTGTGAATGGAGCTTTGAGCAAGGAGATCGAAAATGGCAGCAAGATGAGCTAGAACACGAGTTTGAGCTATGGGAGGATTTTTTTCTGGAGGAAGATGAAGTGTGTGGGTACTGGAATAAGTGGAGGGGGCCATGTGGGGCCCACGATGCACGGGGCGCGCCCTGTACCCTCGTGGTCAGGTGGTGTGGCCCCCTGATGTGTTCTCAGTGCCAAATATTCTTAAATATTCTACAAACAATCATATTTCATTTTCGGGGCATTTGGAGAACTTTTATTTTTGGGGTTTTTTATTGCAAGGATAACTCAGATACAAACATAAAATCCTATTTTTGCTTTATTTAATCTAAATAACAGAAAGTAAAAAGAGGGTGCAGAGGGTTGTGTCTTCTAACTTCATCCATCTCATGCTCATCAAAAGGAATCCATTAACAAGGTTGATCAAGTTTTGTTAACAAACTCTTTCCGAATAACATGAAACCGGAGAATTTTTTAATAACACTAGGTTACCTCAATGGGGATAAGTATGTCCGCAACAATAAGAATATCATAATTCTTCTTGACAGTAGGAAGAGGAAATTCAAAACATCCAATAGTAATCGTTAAAAGTTTTCCAATAGAATTGATACTGTGGACTTGAGGTTGTTTCTTCGGAAAGTGTACCGTATGCTCATTACCATTAACATGAAAAGTGACATTTCCTTTGTTGCAATCAATAACAGCCCCTGCAGTATTTAAAAAGGGTCTACCAAGGATAATAGACATACTATCGTCCTCGGGAATATTAAGAATAACAAAGTCCGTTAAAATAGTAACGTTTGCAACTACAACAGGCACATCCTCACAAATACCGACAGGTATAGCAGTTGATTTATTAGCCATTTGCAAAGATATTTCAGTAGGTGTCAACTTATTCAAATCAAGTCTACGATGTAAAGAGAGAGGCGTAACACTAACACCGGCTCCCAGATCACATAAAGCAATTTTAACATAGTTTCTTTTAATGGAGCATGGTATAGTTGGTACTCCTGGATCTCCTAGTTTCTTTGGTATTCCACCTTTAAAAGTATAATTGGCAAGCATGGTGGAAATTTCAACTTCCGGTATCTTTCTTTTATTTGTAATAATATCTTTCATATACTTAACATAAGGATTTGTTTTAAGCATATCAGTCAAACGCATACGTAAAAAGATAGGTCAAATCATTTCAGCAAAGCGCTCAAAATCCTCATCATCCTTTTTCTTGGATGGTTTAGGAGGAAAAGGCATGGGTCTCTAAACCAACGGTTCCCTTTCTTTACCGTGCTTCCTAGCAACGAAGTCTCTCTTATCATAACATTGATTCTTTGATTGTGGGTTATCAAGATCAACAACAGGTTCAATCTCTACATCACCGTTATTGCTAGGTTGAGCATCATCATGAACATCATCATTAACATTATCATTGGGTTCATGTTCATTACCAGATTGTGTTTCAGCACAGAGATAGAAATCATTGGGATTATCAGGTGTGTCAACAACAGGTTCACTAGAAGCATGCAAAGTCCTATCATTTTTCTTCTTCTTCTTCTTCTTAGAAGGACTAGGTGCATCAACAGTAGTTCTCTGAGAAATCTTGCTCAATTCTCTTAGGGTGGCTCTCAGGATACAGAGGTTCCTGAGTCATTCTACCACCTCTAGTTATAACTCTAACAACATTATCATTTTTCTTAGTATTTAATTCATTGAGCAAATTATTTTGTGCTTTAAGTACTTGTTCTACTTGAGTGGTAACCATAGAAGCATGTTTACTAATGAGTTTAAGTTCACCTTTAACTCTATACATATAATCACTCGAGTGTTCAATCATATAAGCATTACGTTTCAATTGTCTACCAACATAAGCATTGAAGTTTTCTTGTTTAACAATAAAATTGTCAAACTCATCTAAGCATTGGCTAGCAAACATAGAACGAGGAATATCACCTTCATCAAATCTATAGAGAGAATTTACCTTTACTACCTGTGTTGCATTATCAAGACCATGTATTTCTTAACATCTTCAGCTTAATACCTTTTTCTTTCATAGATTTATTTGCCTCTTCATATTTTCAGGACTGATAAATAGAATACCCCTTTTCTTCGGAGTTGGCTTAGGAGCTGGTTCAGGAAGTGTCCAATTGGTTTCATTACTCAACATATTATCTAATAGCAATTCAGCTAGATCAATAGTTCTTTCCCTGAAAACACAACCAGCACAACTATCCAGGTGGTCTCTCGAAGCATCGGTTAGTACATTATAAAAGATATCCTGGGGATGATCAGGCAAAGCATTAAGTAATTGGAGAAGCCTCCCCCAAGCTTGTGGGAGACTCTCTTCTTCAATTTTCACAAAATTATATATTTCCCTTAAGGCAGCTTGTTTCCTATGAGCGGGAAAATATTTAGCAGAGAAGTAATAAATCATATCCTGGGGACTACACACACAACCAGGATCAACAGAATTAAACCATGTTTTCACCATTTAAGGAGAACGGAAATAACTTAAGGATATGGTAGTAACGAATTTTTTCCTCACTGGTGAATAGGGTGGCTATATCATTCAGTTTAGTAAGATGTGCCACAACAGTTTCAGATTCGTAGCCATGGAAAGGATCAGATTCAACCAAAGTAATTAACTCAGGATTGATATAGAAATCATAATCCTTATCACAAATGCAGATAGGTGAAGTAGCAAAAGCAGGGTCATCTTTCATTCTAGCATTCAAAGACTTTTCTTTCAGCTTAGCTAACAGTTTCTTAAGATCATACCTATCATTGCAAGCTAAAAGATCTCTAGCAGTTTCTTCATCCAGAACATAACCCTCAGGCACAACATGCAATTCGTATCTAGGGGGAGAATCTTCATCATCACTTTCATTAATACCATCAGTTTCAATAATTTCATTCTCTCTAGCCCTAGCAATTTGTTCATCAAGAAATTCACCTAGTGGCACAATATTATCAAGCATAGAAGTAGTTTCATCATAACTATCATGCATAGCAGAAGTGGCATCATCAAGAACATGCGACATATCAGATTCAATAGCAGGTGTAGCTGTCGTAAATTTACTCATAACAGAGGGTGAATCAAGTGCAGAGCTAGATGCCAGTTCCTTACCTCCCCTTGTAGTTGAGGGATAAATCTTGGTCTTTTCGTCTTTCAAGTTCTTCATGGTGATCAACAGATATAAATCCCAAGTGACTCAAAGAATATAGCTATGCTCCCCGGCAACGGCGCCAGAAAATAGTCATCATAACCCACAAGTATAGGGGATCGCAACAGTGCTCGAGGGTAGAGTATTCAACCTAAATTTATTGATTCGACACAAGGGGAGCCAAAGAATATTATTAAGCATTAGCAGTTAAGTTGTCAATTCAACCACACCTAGAAGACTTAATATATACAACAACGTATTTAGTAGCAAAGTAGTATGGAAGTAACGGTAACGGTGACAAAAGTAACAGTAGCAGTTTTGTAGTGATTCTAACATTGGCAGCGGAAAAGTAACTAAGCAAGGAACGATAAGTGAAAAGCTTGTAGGCATTGGATCAGTGATGGATAATTATGTCGGATGTGATTCCTCATGTAATAGTTATAACATAGGGTGACATAGAACTAGCTCCAGTTCATTTATGTAATGTAGGCATGTATTCGGAGTATAGTCACGTGCTTATGGGAAAGAACTTGCATGACATCTTTTGTCCTACCCTCCCGTGGCAGCGGGGTCCTATTGGAAACTAAGGGATATTAAGGCCTCCTTTTAATAGAGTACCAGACCAAAGCATTAACACTTAGTGAATACATGAACTCCTCGGACTACGGTCATCACTAAGAGTGGTCCCGATTATTGTCACTTCCGGGTTGCGGGATCATAACACATAGTAGGTGACTATTGACTTGCAAGATAGGATCAAGAACTCACATATATTCATGAAAACATAATAGGTTCATATCTGAAATCATGGCACTCAGGCCCTAGTGACAAGCATTAAGCATGGCAAAGTCATAGCAACATCAATCTTAGAACATAATGGATACTAGGGATCAAACCCTAACAAAACTAACTTGATTACATGGTAAATCTCATCCAACCCATCACCGTCCAGCAAGCCTACGATGGGATTACTCACGCATGGCGGTGAGCGTCATGGAATTGTTGATGGAGGAAGGTTGATGATGACGACGGCGACGATCTCCACTCTCCGGAGCCCCGAACGGACTCCAGATCTGCCCTCCCG
This sequence comes from Secale cereale, assembly GCA_902687465.1. Lineage (NCBI taxonomy): Eukaryota > Viridiplantae > Streptophyta > Magnoliopsida > Poales > Poaceae > Secale > Secale cereale. Next base: position 336,350,538 of record LR738709.1, read on the forward strand.
AGAGAGAATAGGGCTTAGCGGCGGCTCCGTATCGTAAAACGCGATGAATCCTTCTCTCTGATTTTTTTTCTCCCTAAAAGTGAATATATGGAGTTGGGGATGAGGTCGAGCCTCAGGGGGCCCACGAGACAGGGGGCGCACCCAGGGGGTGGGCGCGCCCCCCACCCTCGTGGACAGGGTGTGCCCCCTGGTCTTGATTCTTTCGCCAGTATTTTTTATATATTCCAAAAATATTATCCATGGATTTTCAGGTCATTCCGAGAACTTTTATTTCTGCACAAAATAACACCATGGCAATTCTGCTGAAAACAGCGTCAGTCCTGGTTAGTTCCATTCAAATCATGCAAGTTAGAGTCCAAAACAAGGGCAAAAGTGTTTGGAAAAATAGATACGTTGGAGACGTATCAAACTCACATGCATGCCCAAGCCCTTCAAACAATCCCTCTCTCATGGCCATTTTCGATCTGGGTCTCGATATTCTCGGCCCGTTCCCCCGAGTAATCAGGGCCGGAAGTGACTGCCGTGAGAAAGGTGACTGCCCAGTCAGCTATCAAGTTCATGAAGGAATTGGTGTGTCGTTTCCGAGTTCTGCAAGGATCATCACTGACAATGGCACTCAGTTCACGAGCCACGCCTTCTTGCAATATGTTCATGCCCTCAGATGCAACATCTCATTCGCTTCCCTGGCACACCCCCGGAGCAATGGACAAGCTGAGAGGGCGAACACTGAAGTTCTTCGTGGACTCAAGACAAAAACTTTTGATACGCTACGGAAGCACGACAGGTGGTGGATCAAGGAGCTACCGGTAGTTCTCTGGTCCCTCGGAACGACACCTAACTAAGCTACCGGGCAGACTCCCTTCTCCATGGTCTTCCGAGCAGAAGCAGTTATCCCCATAGAACTTATTTTCGGGTCTCCTAGAGTGCTTGCCTATGATGAAGTAACGCAAGATCAGCATCGGCGTGATGACACTATGCTAATCGAAGAGAACCGTCTCCGGGCTGCTACGCGTGTTGCACGCTATCAGCAAGCCCTGCGTCGCTATCACAACCGTAGGGTTCATGCCCGATGTTTTGAGGAAGGTGACCTTGTCCTTAGGCGCGTTCAGTCCGCCAAGGATACAAACAAGTTGTCACCGAAGTGGGAAGGCCCTTATCGGGTGGTACGAGTCACCAAACTCGGCGGAGTCCGTCTGGAGACCGGAGATGGCACTCAGTTGCAAAACTCATGGAATATTGAGCATCTCCGTAAGTACTACCCGTAAGGTGCGAGGCTGCCGGGCACCGCCCGGCAGCCACCCATTTGTACAGGCCTTGCCTCGGCTACATGTGACCCCTCGTACAAAGGCGGGGCGATGACCCCGTGCAAGAGAAATTAAAGAAGCGCTGTAGGGGGCCCCAACTAAGATTGCATGCATGAATAAGCACACCAAGATAACTGCATTAGCATATAGATAGGATTGCACCCTGCATTCATTCTCATCTAGTTGGAGTTGCAGGTTCCTGCCGCGAACTTAGCTTCGACAAAGGACAAGAAGATTGCTCGGCACAGCGATCCCCGACAAGCTAGACAGATAAGTTTACCTCATATCCATTAGTGTTCTGTAAAGCTATAACTTTGCATGGGAAAACCTCGTCTTTTTCTTTTGAAACTTATGTGCTCCCATCCATCACTCGAACGCTGCTTCGGTCAGGATGGTCCCGACAAGTTTCCGACAAGTTTCTGGGCGGCTGGCCCCTCTGTCTGTTCCCCGACAAGTTTCATCCTTTTCATTCACATGCTGACACAAGTACAAGCATTACAGAACACACATATGGACTCGACAAGTTACATTATTTGAATTAAAATTGGGCATTCGCCTACAAGTTTAAGATTGAAAAAAGATAGGTACCCCGTAAATTCCTCTCCCTGCCCCTCTTATCTCAAGTAATGCGGTGGGGTGAGAAGGAGACGGGCGGCGTTCCAGCACAACGCCACCCCGATCCTTGTCGGGAGCTGGCAAACCCAGCCTGACAAGATCGGGGGTGGCGAGGCTGGAATGGAGGAGGACGCATGGAGCACCACAACGGCCCCCAAGTCACCACCTCCAGGATCGGAAGAGGAGCTCCAGCACAGGCACTGGCAGAAAAGGACATCAAAGCCTAGTCAGAAGACCCCTCAGGAGAGGCGGAAGTACCAGAAGAACGAGCCTTTCCCCGGCAACCGAGGAAACGGTGATGACGGTGTCGGGGAAAGAGGGGGGGAGCCAGGCGGGCGGGCAGCAAGTCGCCAGTACAAGACAAACACGTCGATGCGGTCATGCTCCTAATGGGCGACCTGCCTCCCGTCTTCTCCTTCTACCCTGGCTTCATCTTTGTCAACACCGTTCCAGAGGGAGGCCGTAACCCCTGTCCGGCGCTCCCCTCGGAAAGACGGCAAGCGACCAAGACGGCCAGGGGGCTCGGGGCACGCCGCTCCCCTCCTTGTGGGGCAGGAAGGCGCACCCCTCATCGACATCAGCCCCAAGACCTCCGGGAGAGGCAATGTTGGGATTACCAATAATCTCCAGCCCCGCCTCCCGGCCGAGCCTCGAAGAGACCAAGAGATCCATTACGCCAAGGACCAAGCTCACTCCCCGGGCACCAGCATCAACACAGGGCAACAATAACCTCATGTAGAAGCCCGAGGGCTGGCCCCGAGATCCTCTCTTCAACATCGCCAAAGGAAGTAGAGAACAAGGGAAGAAGAAGAACAAGAAGGCAAATATGATGACTCCGCTCCATTCCGACCCTCCTTTTACAGGCAGGGCAAGGAGGGGAGTCGCTCCATCAATGGGCGACCGCCATCCTCCTCCACCAATTCAAGGCGGGCGGACCCACTCCAAGGAACTCTCCCGGGCCACGCGCCTCCGTTACCTACCCCGCGCGATGCATGCAACATACATTGCTAAGGATAAGGATGCACAATAGGAGGAGTAAATTGGCGGTTTCCATCGCGTGCGTTAAAGTCATTCTCGGACCATCACTGCAGCAGCCCCACCACTATTGGAGTTACACCACGCGCGGGGAAATCGAAAACCATCCCAAAATCAAGACAAATGAAGCAGCGATGGAAATATCAAGGGGCCAACCCCTTCAGCAATCCTGCATCTGCATTTATTAGGCCCTACCCCTATGACCGTCAGCAGCGCGTTCGGGGCAGGCCTGGTGGCTTCTGTCGATGCAACAAACCCTGGGTCTGTTCCCCAACTGTGCACATGCACAAGACCAAGGTTGAAGCACCAACTGAAGCCCAAGATTAAAAAACCAAGAAATTGGAAGAACCAACACGCAGCCAGAGAGACAAAGATCAAGCCAGAAGAACAAGATATCGACAAGAGAAGAGCCTTCCTTGCCGGGCAGGCGAGCCCGACAAGGGGCGAGGCCACCACCAGAAACAAGCTATCAGAGACTCCCCGGCAGAGCCCGCCGGAGGTCGCGGGGGGTAAACCACCCCGCCAACCACTCAAGCACGACCCAAGCCATCAATCAGTGCGGTGTCAAGCCGCGAAGTGATTAAGCGGCAGCCATACGCCACATGGCAGTCATTTCCTACTGAAGAAACCCACAAAGGACACCCGTCCTGTGACGTGTCAAGGAAGCAGATGCAGAGCTAGCAAGACGACCCGGCGTGCCTTGCCGGGCGACCAGTGATGTGACAGTAAGCGGTGCATTTAATGCACCCTGTCAGCCCGCAGAGTTAGGTATGATAGCACTGTTCACTATCACATCAGTTCATAATGACCATTTTGCCACTGTGGTGACCCCTTAATCTATAAAAGGAGGCCCATGGCACCCGTAGGAGGGGTTCGAAAGTTGATGAACCCAAGCCACCATACGCGCGTAGTCGCTGCGGCCCTGGGGCACATCTTGCCGGGCAAGTGTACTACGCACCACCACATTCATTCCATCATCAATCCACCAAAGCCGGAGTAGGGTCTTATGCCTCGCGGCGGCCCAAACCTAGGTAAATTGCTTGTGTGCTCTCTGTCGTGTGTTGTTCTGCTCTTTGTGCAACGCGTCGTCCCCCCGCCGAACCAGCAAGGGGCCACCCGGTCCCATAGGAGGCCGCGGATATCCCGCGACACGTGCGACCCCTTGCAGCCACTGCTCCATCACCCCATGGCTGTCAGCGGCCGGCGAGCTCGAGGAAGGCAAATAACTAGGGTTTGGGTGTTGGGTTTCGAGGAGGCAAGACGGACTGGAGTGGGAAGCATGGATTGCGACCGGTCCACGGCTTCCCATTTAAGAAGGACGCCTACTGCAAGCGCTGGGAGGATGACAGAAGGGGCTGACCGCGCGTGCGCTTTGAAGTTGAGCGGTGGGAGGTAGGTGGCCGCCTGCCACGCAGCCCCGATGTGGACGAGCGGCGCGTCCGTTTGCTCTCCGTCTGGACCCAAACCGGGCGCATGTTTGCGCTCGAAATGGGTCGGGCCGGACACAAAACAGACAAGATGGGTTCAGTCCGTCGCGCTGGGTCGTCTGGTTTGTCCGTTTTACCCCGAACGGACGGGGCCGGATGGTATGGGGTCGCGTGTTGGAGTTGGCCTAAGATAGTATACCAGTGTTCTTCTCCTCCATGACCCATCTCCAGCGCCTTCCTTCTTCTCTTTGCACGCACAAGCACAACGCATGTACACCCATGACCCAGCTTCAGCCTGCTTACAATATGTGTGGAATTTCCTTCTTACAATATGTAGTATTGTATATCGTTGTAAGTGTATTGGTTTGTGTACATCTAGTGAGTGTTTATACGGAGTACATTCTACTGCATGTTTGTCTAAGCCCGTTAGATTAATTAAAAAGACAAATCAAACTGGTCTGTCAAGTGCCATCCTGGTGACCTGGTCAGTACTCGGCAGGCACCGCCGACATGCATGCGCCAGAGGCAGGGGATAATTTATTTATTTAATAGAGGAAGGAGAGAGATATTGAGATTGAAGCAAAACAGAGCGATGCATACTCCCTGTGTCAATTGCTCATCTCTTCCTACCCATTTCACCTTTTCCCTTAATAGTTTTTTTTAAAAGAGTTTCTTTTAAAAGAGGATGAACTCAGGCCTTTGTATCTGGACGATACATGCAATCATTTTATTAATTATTCACAAAGACCTTACAAATTAATACGTCGTCTTGGCAACACCTGTCACTACTTCTATCCACTTGATGAAGGGGTGCTAATTGTCCAAGCCGAATAACAAACAAACATCGCACCAAATCCTAACATCTAAACCCTGAAGCCCCAACCAAGCCGCATTGCTGGGAAAGGGGCGCACACCGGTCCGGCGCACTCTCAGAGGCCGCGCTGCCGTCTTCCAGCGACCCATCTCCAGAGTAAGTACTAACGCATCAACCTTGCCAGGTCTACCGTCGATGCCACCACGACGCCAGACAATGCCACTATCCTGCACGTATCCATTCACACACGCCCGTCGCCGAAACTCCTCAGTGCCATGCCGTCGAGACGTTGGTATTGCGGTTGATCTAGCACCGCTCCTCCTCTTTTCCCCTCCAGCCAACACTTTCAATGCCCCAAGGAGGGAGAACGATACCGAAGGCATCGTCATCGTCCGATCCGATAGACCCAGATCTAGGGTTTCCCTCGGAGCATCCCGATCAAGTTGACATGAACTACAACGACGATGCCTTGAGAAGGAACCGACGTCAGAGACGCCACCATTGTTCGATGTGACCGCAGTCTGGCGCGATTTTCAGAGGAATCCGTGTCGTCCCTATCTCGTGGCTGGCTGAAACCGCACCAAACCTTGCTATGAAGACGTATGCCGTCGCCAGTACTCCGGAGGAGATCCTTCCTCCCCTCACCAGAGCTCTCATCCCGCCGCCGGCCATCCACGTGAAGGATCGACGATGGATCTGAGCGCGATCTATATCCGCAGCCGCCGCCATGGCCACCATCGCCAGAGAACCCGCTCGTTCTTGGCGACCATGGAGCTAGCACCGCCATCGCGCCGCCCTAGCCGCTGCGGACGTGCTCCTCATTGGACTCGCCCCAGCCGATCCATGAGGGTAATCGCCGTATCCACCCCCCGGGCCCCTTCGGCTTCGGGGCCGCCGCCAACACGACCTATGCCGACAGTAGTGGTGGAAGGGAGGCCGCATCTTGGTTGGCTGTTGGCGGCGCGGAGATCACCCCCTAGCAGCGCTCTGGTGAGGTGTCGCAAGGGGGTCGCAAGGCAGGTACCCTCTCGCTTTGTAGGAATCCCTGAGTAGTTTTCTTGCATTGCTTCTACTTTACTCCTCCAAGTGCAAGGGCCGACAGGGGGTAACTCGATCTCCCAGTGGCACTACCTTGTAGTCCAAACCTCAAAGGGCATCTCCTACCCTGGAACCCAAAATGAAGATAGTTTTTTGTCCGTGGACACTAATATGGAGCCGGCCATCCGATGCTTGCCACATCCCGTAATACAAATAATTTTTAATACCGATGAACAAATATCATGCAAACGGGATGGGATTCATGTAAACATACATAAGTTTGATATAATTTACATAAACCGGACAATTATTTTGCATGTTCAACTAAAATTTTAAAAATCCTAAACTAAATTGTAGAAGATGGTGACGTCGTATGCATAGCAGACTAGCCGGCGCCACCTCCGTCGTCGTCCGTGTCTGCGTCCTCAGAGTTGTCGACTATAACGCCCGGATAATTAAGCTACAATAATCCGCTGCTGATGATGCCATGTCATCGCTTTTACCGTTGCTAAATCCAGCTTAGATTCAAACCAAGTTCAAATTTAAAATAAAGTCAACCAATTAAAGTTTTCAAATATCAAAACTAAAAAGTATGAACCATGGCGAATAATTCATAGGTAATATTGGTGAAGAAATCATCTTTTTATAAAATATGTATATGTACAAAAATAACTAAAATAGTGTCTTAAGCAATTAATTAAATGCCTTTTATAAATTATAAAAAATATAAAAAAATTAATTAGGACTAGAAGATAATGTGGAAGTAGTATATTTACTAATACTAATATAGGGACTAATTTTGTATTTAATAAAACAAAAAAAAAAGAAACTAAAAATAAAACAGTAAAAGAACATAAATAAAAATAAAACTTAAAAAAACAAAAATAAAAAAGGCCCCCAATCCCAACTGGACCAACCGGCCGAGTCGGCCAGCCCAGCCAACACCGACCTACTTTACCCCCTCAGCCAGCCGAAACCTAGCATAACCCCCACTTCCTCCCGATCCCCTCGCTCTAGACTGGGACGTCACCGATGCCGTCGGCACTGCCCCGCCTCGACGTTGCCTTGCCTCCCTGCCTCTCCCTCGTCGGATCCATCGAGCCTTGACGTAACCTCGCCCCGCCAACGTCGGTGAAGGCCTCGCCCTCCCCCGTCGCTCATTCCTCTACCCGCGCATGGCCGCACCCCGCCGTCACCTCTGCCCCGTCGTGGCCTACGACCACTACCGCCGCCCCGCCCCACTCTGCTCCCCAGTTACCATGCGCTCCCGCCCCTTTGCGTCGTGGATGCACGCCCCAACGCGCCTCGCTCGCCTCGCCTGCGCTCCCCGCCATCACCGACGCGCCTGGTCGCGCCCCGCATCCGCCTCGCGCAGCCCCGGGGCTGCCCGCTGACAACCGCCTTCTGTTACCGTCGGCGCCCTCCCGGCCGCGTCCTACCCCGCCACTTTGTCGCCTCGTTGCGCTGCTCACAGCCCAGCGAGCCTCGCCGCGGCCGCAACCCTGCTGGCCGCCCCCTACCTGTCGCCCCCGGCCGCCCGCCCCGGCGTGCGCCGCCCAGGTCCGCTCCGTCCCGCCTCGCCACCTTAAACCCCTAACACACTCAGTGGCCTCCTGGGCCACTGCCATATGGGGCCCAGCCCTGTAAAAGAAAAAGATAATAAGAAACAGAAATGAGAATGGGAAAATAAAAACAAATATTAAAATAATAAATAAATAAATCAGTAATATAATTAATTAACTTAATTAATCTTGCTTAATTAGCCTAATTAACTAGATTAGTTAAAATTTAATCTCTATAATTAACTAGGTCAATGACAGTGGGGACCCACATGTCAGGTTGACCAGTCAACTCACTGTGTTGACCGCTGTCATCATGCTGATGCAGTAAAACCATTTTCTATTTAACTTAAATCTGTTAAATTTCAGAAATTGTGTGAAACTTTGGAAATTAATATAAAATAATCCGTAACTCGAATGAAAATAATTTTTAAATGAAAGTTGCTTAGAAAAACATGATGATTGCGAATTGCATTCCGTTCGTCTCTCACATGCCCCTAGCATAGCGGACATGATTTGTTCCCTCCGGTTTCATCTGACCGAAAATGCCAAGCTTCGGGAAAATGTTCTGCGATAGGTCAGCAACGTGTAGTACTGCGATAGGTCAGCCCCTAGCACTGCATGTTGTCATGTCGTGCATATGTATTACATCTGTGTGCTTTATATTTATTGTTTCTTCCCCCTTTTCTCTCCGGTAGACGCCGAGACTGACGCTGCCATCGATTATGACTACGCATGTGATGTCCAGCCACTTGCCGCAGAGCTTCCAGGCAAGCAAATCCCCTTTATCTTTCCGATATCGCCCATTCCTTTCTTGCATTAGATTTTAATGTTGTTTGATTGCTCCTATTCCGATGCATAGCCTGCTTTTGTAACCTGCTATTATTACCTACCTGCTTATCCTATATGCTTAGTATAGGTTGGATGGTGATCCATTAGTGATCCCTCTGTTGGGGAACATTGCATGGGAAATGAAAAAATCCTACACTCACCAAGAACAATCTAGGAGATGGCCATCTACGAGAGGAGAGAATGGATCTACATACCCTTGTAGATCACTAAGAGGAAGCGTTAAGAAACACAATTGATGTAGTCGAACGTCTTCGAGATCCAATGATCCGTCACGCCAACTCCCGATCCAAGTGCCGATCAGACGACACCTCCGTGTTCAACACATGTACGAGTTGATGACGCCTTCACCTCCTCGATCCAGCGAGCGATGGTGAAGTAGTATCTCGAGTCCTCCAGCAGCACGACGACGTGATGGCGGTGGTGGTGGAGAAATCTCAGCAGGGCTTCGCCATGCCTCATGGAGAAGAAGGACTATGAGGGAGAGGGAGGGCAGCGTCGTGGCATAGATGGGTGTGGCTGCCCTTCCTCTATCCCTCTATATGTAGGGGGGAGGAGGGGCGCCCTACGGTTTCCCCTAGGGGGCACCACAGATGGGGGCACCCCTAGGGAACCCCTAGGGTGGCTTGCCCCCCAAGCCAGGTGGGGCGCCTGCCCTAGGTGGGCTTCCCCACCCTTGGCCACATGGGATGGGGTTAAGGGGGTGCAGCCAGACCCTTGTGGGCTGGTGTGACCCTCTCCCTTGGCCCACAAGGTCCCCCAACACTTGTTGGGGGGCCCCGAAACCCCTTTCGATTCTCCTGGCCATAACCTAGTATCTTCGGAACAATTCCGGACTCCGATACCCTTTGTCCTATATGTCAATCTTTATCTCCAAACCATTCAGGAGTTCCTCGTCACATCCGAGATCTCATCCGGGACTCTGAACAACCTTCAGTTACCACCATAACAACTCAACTATACTTATATCGTCACCAAACGTTAAGTGTGTAGACCATGCGGGTTCGGGAACTATGTAGACATGACCGAGACACCTCTATGGTCAATAACCAATAGCGGGACCTGGATATCCATATTGATTCCTACATATTCTACGAAGATCTTTATCGTTCGAACCTCGATGTCAAGGATTCAGCTAATCCCATATGTAGTTCCCTTTGTCTATTGGTATGTTACTTGCCCGAGATTCGATCATCGGTATCTCCATACCTAGTTCAATATCGTTACCGGCACGTCTCTTTACTCATTCTGTAATACAAGTCCCGTAGCTAACTCATTAGTCACATTGCTTCCAAACTTATTGTGATGCTATATTACCGAGTGGGCCCTGAGATACCTCTCCCTCATATCGAGTGACGAGAGCGGGAGGGAAGCCTCGTGGAGCCCAATCTACTGTGTTGATGTGAGTGACAAGGGCACGAACGTGGCACACGGGTAGTCCGAGTGAACAATGTCTGTTGTATGCCCAATCGCACACGGTTGTTGCATCCAACTCGTCGGTTGTTTATAAATTTGGCAACAATAATAACGCGGGAAAGGTTCAGAACACGAACACACTTGCATGTGGACCAAATATATGTATGAAAAGGGTGGTTTTATGTTCAAATAACCAATGCCCAAGTTTGATGTGGCACCTGTCACATAAAGCGCACGGTATTGCTACTCAGCCACCCCCTACGAACCCCACTTCATGTCGGCGGTAAGGGAATCCTAGCTACAAACACATGCCCCCAAATTGCTAGGTCTGAAATCTCACCCTACCGTAACACAAAACCTATAGGAGTCCATATGGTCAAACCCCCTTTTGCTTCCAAACAAAGGTGGACCATGTGCCGCCCACAAATGTGTGCTTGTGGCGCGAGATGGGTGAGACCACATACCTGCGGGTGGCCCTACTATATATATGTATGAAAAGAGTGTGGTGTGATATTTAACTACCATTCACAACTTTGATGTTGCACATGTGCCTCGCAAATTAACCGAACTTCCCCGACCCCATACAGGTTGCACGTAGTGCGAAGTAGCCCCCAGCCCCTCCCCGCCCACACACATTGGGGGGGAGAGGGCATCTTACCAAGACGTGTCGTGTCACGGACAAGCAGAATCCAACTTGGTCATATAACAACTTTTGCTCGTTGTTGGTCAAAGTGATGGATGTAGCCCCGCAAAATGGGCTAGCTTGTCGCCGATAACCTCATGAGGGAGTGCCTGAAGAGAAAACCGACTCTGTGCATGTGGCCCAAACATATGTATATGGAAGTGGTGTGTGGTGTTTGAATACCCAATGCGCAAATTTCATGTGGTACCATGATTTGGAACCGTAAAATCCCCACACTGAGCGAGGGTTCATGACATGTAGAATGCGCTCAAACTTAATTAGGCCTGGAATGATCGATCTACTATATGGTAACAAGAACCAAAGAAGAACAAATCCACCCTAGCAACCTTTCTCATCGTTGGTCGAAATGATGGACATCCACACAAGCCCACGAATATATAGGCTTGCTGCCAATAACCAAGCAAGTGAGAGTGTCCAAAGACAACCATTGCATGCATGTGCCACAATTTTTTTATGGAAGTGCGTGATGCATGCATATGTGTTGAATACCCAATGCACAACATTGATGTGGTGCATGTGTTGAAAATCGCATAGTCCTCACACAGAGCAAGAGGTTCATGACGTGTCATGTGCTCGCCCCCACACCTCGATCCAGCGGGATGGATTCATGTACACGTCCACTATTATGTACTCTCACATCATGACCTATACCGTGAGACAAAAAAATCCCCTCCTAATTAAGTCAGATAGTTAACTTCTCTCACTGTCGGTGAAAGTGATGGACCAAGTGGGCCCACAGATGGAAGCATCACCGATAACCGCGTGAGTGAGTGCCAGAGGACAACCACCATCACTTGCATGTGTGCCAAACATATAAATGGAGTGGTGTGTGGTTGTGATGTTTTGAATACCTAATGCACAACTTTGGTGTGGCATCTGCCTCGAAATCCGTAAAGTCCCCACATGGAGTGAGGTTCGTGTGACACCTAGTATATGTTGGTCTCATCCCACTTCTACACGCTATATACTCGTACCATAACACAGCCCTAAAAGAACTAATCCTCCTTGTTCGTCAAACTATATACCTCTCTCTCGTTGGCTCAAAGTGATGGATGACGAACTCATGGGCCCACAAGAGCGAAGCGTATGTCACACACGAGTGAGAGTCCTATATAGGACAACCACCGTCTGCATGTGGCCCAAAGAAGTATTTCTGTGATGTTTGAATACGCAATGCACAACTTTCATGTGGCACCTATATATACCTCAGAAACCGAAAAGTCCACACGGAGAGCAAGGTTCATGATGCGTGGTATGTACACACACACACACACACACACACACACACACACACACACACACACACACACACACACACATATATATATATATATATATATATATATATATATATATTACTGTAGCACAAACCAAAAAGAATCATTCCTTGATGGTCAAATTAACCTCTCTTTCGTTAGGTCAAAGTGATGGAGGACAACCTCGCGGGCCCACAGATGGAAGCACCGCACGCGACTGAGTTCCTATAGGGCAACCACCTCCTCCATAGTATTGCATAATGTTTGAAGTACCAATGCAAAAATTTAATGTGGCACCTGCCTCGGGAACCGAAAGTCCCCACATGGAGCGAGGTTATGATGCATATACATATAGTATACATGTTTCCCCCTCTTTGACATGTACTACATACTACCGTGCATATACGTAACACAAACAAAAAAAGAACCATCCTTGTTGGGGATATAACTACTGGGTATGACCCGCTCAGGAGGGGCCGGGTCATGCCACTGGCGGCTTAAGATGAAGAGGCCTGCTAAGGCCTGAGAAGATACGAAGATGGTGGTTCATAGATCAAGCCAATTGAAAGCCCAAGACCCGGAGATGACTTGAAGCCCGTGGGTGTGAACCGCCGTATGATGAAATTTTTCTGTAAGGCAAGGTTTGTAAGAAACCGAGCCAGTCATGTTTGTGTGAGCCGGCTGGGACTTTGTAAGCCGCCGGGCACCATCTTGTATATAAAGGGGTGATCCGGCGGCGGGTTAACTCAAGAAACAACCGCTTGAGAACTAGGTCAAGCATATTCGCTTCCTGGTTATTAAGACTCGAGCAATACAACCCAAGCTGGATTAGGCTTTTACCTCATCGAGAGGGGCCGAACCAAGATAAAAATTCTCCGTGCCCATTGTCTCATTCAACCCCTTTAAGCTAACCTAGTTGCGATGGCTCCACACCTAAGTCCTTTTGCTAAGGCATCTGCCGTGACAAAACCATGACAGTTGGCGCCCACCATGGGGCCAGAGCATGGTGATTTCGAGTTATTGAAGGGAAACTTCTCAGGGATCAAGGGATATGTCGTGAGTCGGATGACCAAGAGTCACCGCAGCAAGATCTACATCGACGACGCAGGCTGGGGCCCCAAGGCCGATTCAATCGAATATGGGTACCGGGTCCCCTTTGGCGGAATCCACGTCTTCATTGGCAAGATCGGTGAATCAGAGCTTGAGCCGGATACCTACACTGAGATCATTGAAACGGCTCGGCGTGCACGACCCGCTAAGGTTTAAACCGCTGTGAAGCATCCTTTTGTCAGTTTTATTCATGGAGCGGATCTTGAGGGAGGATCTGTGTCCGCTGGAGAGACAACCATCTACTCTAATGATTAGTCCTCAACCGAAGAGACTAGTTCAATGTATGAACTACAAGATGGTGGGCTTGGGGGCTATTCCGACGGCGATAGTATTCCGGACCCCTGCGAGCCGCCTAACAGAGTTGCGACTGATACATCTCCAACGTATCTATTTTTTTTTATTGTTCCATGCTATTATATTATCTATTTTGTATGCTTTACATGCATTAATATGCTATTTTATATGATTTTTTGGGACTAACCTATTAACCTTGTGCCAATTTCGGTTTTTTCCCTTGTTTTTGAGTTTCGTAGAAAAGGAATATAAAACGGAGTCCAAACGGAACGAAACTTTACGAGGATTTTTCTTGGATCACATGACTTAGAGTACACGCCATGGGAGCCTCGAGGCAGCCACAAGGGTGGAGGGTGTGCCCCCTACCTTGTGGCCCCCCCGAGACCCCCCTGGCCTACTTCTTTTGCCAATAAATTCCCTAATAATCCGGAAACAATAGAACATCCATCGAAACAACTTTTCCGTCACCGTAATCTTCTGTTTTTGCCAGATCCCATCTGGAGGCCTTTTTCGGTACTCTGCCGGAGGGGGGATCAACTACAGAGGGCATCTACATCGACACCATTGCCCTTCCGATGAAGTGTGAGTACTTTACCATAGACCTACGGATCCATAACTAGTAGTTAGATGGCTTCTTCTCTCTGTTTGATCCTCAATACCATGTTCTCCTCAATATTCTTGGAGATCTATCCGATGTAATCTTCTTTTGTGGTGTGTTTGTCAAGATCCGATGAATTATGGGTTTATGATCAGATTATCTATGAATATTATTTGAGTCTCTTCTGAATTCTTATATGTATGATTTAATATCTTAGTAATTCTCTTCGAACTATTGGTTTGGTTTGGCCAACAAGATTGGTTTTTCTTACAATGGGAGAAGTTCTTTGCTTTGGGTTCAATCTTGCGGTGCTCAATCCGAGTGACAGTAGGGGGCATGACATGTATTGTATTGTTGCCATCGAGGATAACAAGATGGGTCATATTGCTTGAGTTAATTCCGCTACATCATATCATTTTGCTTAATGCGTTACTCTGTTCTTATGAACTTTAATACTCTAGATGCATAATCGTTTCGGTCGATGTGTGGAGTAATAGTAGTAGATGCAGGCAGGAGTCGATCTACTTGTTACGAACGTGATGCCTATATTCATGGTCATTGTCTTAGATATCGCCATAATTATTCGCTTTTCAATCAACTGCTTGACAGTAATTTGTTCACCACCATAATATTTGCTATCATGAGAGAAGCCGCTAGTGAAAACTATGGTCCCTCGGGTATATTTTATATCTTATAAGTTTCAGGTCTACTATTTTGCAATCTTTTACTTTTCAATCTATAAACCAAAAACCCAAAAATATTTACTTTACTAGTTCATCTATCTCTATCGGATCTCACTTTTGCAAATAACCGTGAAGGGATTGACAACCCCTTTATAGCGTTGGGTGCAAGTTGTTCGATTGTTTGTGCAGGTATTTGGCGATTTGTGCGTAATCTCCTACTAGAATGATACCTTGGCTCTCAAACTGAGGGAAATACTTACTCTACTTTGCTTCATCAACCTTTCTTCTTCAAGGGAAAAACCAACGCATGCTCAAGAGGTAGCAGGAAGAATTTCTGGTGCCGTTGCCGGGGAGGTTTACGCCAAGTCAAGTCAAGATTTGTCTCCCGTCAACTTGCCAATTTCTGGCATCGTTGTCGGGGATATCTACGCCAAGTCAAGACCTACGAAGTACCCTTTATTAAACTCTCATCTCTCGTATTTACATTATTTGCCATTCGCCTCTCATTTTCCTCTACCCCACTTGTAAAATGATTTTCGAAAAGTTTTGCCTTTTCTTCGCCTTTCTTTCATTTGTCTTGTTCGATTGCTTTTTGTGTGTTTGTGTGTTGGATTGCATGCTTTGTCACGATGGCTCAAGAAAATAACAAATTATGTGACTTTTCCAACACCAATAATAATGATTTTATTAGAACTCCGATTGCTTCCGCTACTAATGCGGAATCTTGTGAAATCAATGATGCTTTATTGAATCTAGTCATGAAAGATCAATTTTCTGGCCTTCCTAGTGAAGATGCCGCTTCCCATCTGAATAATTTTGTTGATTTGTGTGATATGCAAAAGAAAAGAGATGTGGATAATGATCTTGTTAAATTACAGCTATTCCCGTTCTCACTACGAGGTCAGGCTAAAATTCTGTTTTCATCTTTGCCTAAAATAGTATTGATTCATGGAATAAGTGCAAATATCCTTTTGTTTCCAAGTATTTTCCTCCCGCTAAGATCATCTCCATTAGGAACGATATTATGAATTTTAAACAACTTGATCATGAGCATGTTGCACAATCTTGGGAGTGGATGAAAATGATAAGAAATTGTCCTATGCATGGCTTGAATTTGTGGATGATTATACAAAAAATTATGCCAGATTAAACTTTGCTTCTAGAAATCTTTTAGATTCGGCCGCGGAAGGTACTTTTATGGAAATCACTTTAGAAGAATCTACTAAACTCCTAGATAATATAATGGTTAATTATTCTCAATGGCATACCGAAAGATCTTGCACTAGTAAAAAAGTGCATGCAATTGAAGAGATTAATGTTTTGACTCAAAAGATGGATGAACTTATGACATTATTTGCTAGCAAGGGTGCTAATATTGAACCTAGTTGTCACAGCCCTATAGCTTTAGCCTTTGCTTGATTTCGCATGTTCCTCATGTCATCATGTTTAAATTTTTCAAACCTGAAATGGGGATTGATCCAACCCCACCCCTCCGAAATACCAAGTTCAACTGGAAATTATTTCAATGAACCTAAAATGCCCTTGACAAAAGTTCATCATTTTTGGATTGGTCTAGAACCTCTTTCAAAAATGGTGCACATTTTCTAGGTCACTTTGGATTTTTGAATTAAATCTTAAGGTATTTGCATTTGGATATTTAAATGCTATAAATATTTTTAAATGCCAAAATAATCTTGAAAGCATTTGAGGGCTGTTGGAAATAATTTCAGAAGTTCCCACAATTATTTTCATGATTTTATAATGTGGTTTAGCATTTTTTACTAAACTAGAAACAAACAACATAAAAAGAAAAAGAAAAGTAAAACGGAGAGAGAGAGAGATATTTTACCTGTTGCGGCCCGGCACTCTAGCTAGCCGGCCGAGCCCACCACCGAGACGCCAGTCGTTCCCTACCTCTTGCCAGAGGACCGGGAGCGCGTGGCCGCGGCACGCCGACACGCGTCAGCCACCTCCAGCCTCTCTGCCTGTCCCCCCACTGCCCTGAGGATGCCACACAGCCTCCCAACCTCTCTCTCACTCTCCCCGTGCTCATCCCCTCCCTTATGCTCTCTCTCTCTCTCTCTCTCTCTCTCTCTCTCTCTCTCTCTCTCTCTCTCTCTCTCTCTCACGGCCGCCCGAACGGGCCAGAGTGCGCTGCCACAAACACCGCGCCCACCGTCGTCCCCTTGCCCCGTGGCCACGACCCGAGCTCTGCCCAAACCCCCAGAACCTCTCCCCCGAACCACTCAAGCCTGGACGACCCCAAGACGACGCGGCGACCTTTCTTCCCCGTCCAGGGCCACCGGATGCCGTCACCCGATTCGCCCTCTCTGACGCGTCCCCGAGCCCATTGAGCTACCCTGCTGCCTCCCTGCGAGCTCCTTCCCCTAACCCCGTCCACCCCGCGTCGATTTCGCCGTGTAGCTACCGTTTCCACCGGAGCCGAGAGCACCTCACCACCGGCCATGTCGCCGCTGTGGCTACGGTCGTGCAAGCACACGCCCGAGCTCACCACTGTAGTGCACTCCCAGGAGCCTAACGCACCCACCAGCTCCTCCACCCATGCTCCCTAGTACCGCGCCCGCACCTGCCCGAACTCCAGTGCCGCTCCGCTCTTCGGTGTCATCGATTTCGGCCACCCCAGCTCCCCCCTCTTGCACTGCTGGATGCGCAAGAGCATGGGCTTCGCATTGGTGGTCTTCGCGCGTCCAGCCGTCGCCTGTAGCTCAAGTCCGGCGAGTTGCCGCGGCGGATTTGGTCGCCGCCGGCCGAACTCCGGCGACAACTAATGTGGCACTGTAATTAGGACTAACCCCCCTATTTAGCCACCTCACTGCCACTGACAGTGGGCCGTAGCCCTGGTCAAACACCAGTCAGCGCGGGATTTGACCGAGATTAGTACCCGTGTCACTAACGTGTGGACCCCACACGTCATGTTTGACCTGGACCGTGCCCTGTTGACTCGCTCACATCATGATGACGTAGTGCTGACGTAGTAAAGCCTTTCTGGAATTAAAATAAATCAGAAAAGGTTTAGAAATTCTAGAAAATGCTTTAAACTTCTAAAAATCATATAAATGCAACCGTAACTCAGAATGAAAAGATTTATATATGAAAAATGATCAAAAAAATCCAATCTATCCATCTGTACCAGTTTCATGCATGTTTAAACAACTAAACATTGTTGTTAGATCAAAACATGATAATGCACTTTATAAATCCATAGTTTGACTTTGAACTTGAACCTTGGGTTCAAAATAGCTCAAACCCTTCTGGTTTTAGTTGCATTTGCTCAGTCACAGCATAATGCCATGTCATGGTCATGCATCATATTGTGCATTCCATTGATTGTGTTCTTCCTTATTTGCCGGTATTTGTCCCCTCTGAGTAGACGACGTTCTGACGATGTTATCGATGACACCGATGAAGAATTAAACTATCTTCAAAAGTGCCAGGCAAGCAAAACCCCCTTGTTCATTTCGATAAAATCCTACTCTCTCACTCCTGCTCTCTTTTATTGCATTAGGACAACAACGATACATCTGTTACATGATGCGGTAGTTGAACCCCTTTTCCTCTGCATGACCTGTCATTGCCACAGTAAATAGTTGAAACACACTAGCATGAGTAGGAGTTGTTTGAGCCATGATGTGCCTACTCATTCTTGCTTGCTTGTTATGCCTGCTATTGCTTAGAGTTGCGTCAGGTCTGATTCATCGGGGATGAATTGGAATGTGGTCATCATGTCCTACTGTTGAGAGCTAAGTGTGTGAACACGATTAGGTAAAGGTAGCGATGAGAGGCCATGTAGGAGTACATGGTGGATTGTCTTATTGAAACCGTCCTCAGGAACTGAGTTCTGTGTTTGTGATCCATGAATAGCTACTACCACGCGTTGGGCCCGAAACCAATGGACCCTCTCGACTTATTAACTGCCCTTGTCCTCTATCCGGGAGTTGCAAGTAGTTTCTGGTGTTTGTAGTATGCGGGAGGCCGTGCGCAGCGCTGACCCTAAGGGTGGGTTGTGATGCAGTAGGCACGTGGCCCGGTGTACCGAGTCGCCTGTTTGGTGACCCGGGAACCCTGTACACATCGTTCGGGGCCGTATGTGGAAACCTCGGCCGGACACCCTGTGGATGGAACCTGAATAGGTGATAAACCTGGACTAGGGACTTGTGTGGTTAGTTAGGTTGTGGCCGACACCCTCGTTGGGCTTCCCCTTGAAGGTTGCCGAGTACATGTCGTGTAAACAGCGATAAGTGGTGAGAGCGTGTGTGAAGAAGTACACCCCTGCAGGGTTAACATCATCTATTCGAATAGCCGCGTCCGCGGTAAAGGACTTCTGGGTTGCCTGTACAGTTCGTAGACAAGTGAAAGTGGATACTCTAAAATGTGCAAGATAAGCGTGAGTGCTATGGATGGCTTTCTCGTAGGGAGACGGGAGTAGATCCATAGTGGTGTATTGATTTAGTAAATATGTGGACTCGTGTGCACCACCTCAAAAGAGTTACCAGCAGTCGTAGTACAGTATAGCCACTGAGTCAAAGCTGGCTTGCTGTAGTTAAACCCCACAAGCCCCTTTGTTGATAATGATGCATACGTAGCTAGTTCTGATGTAAGTCTTGTTGAGTACAATTGTACTCACGTTTGCTTAATTTTTGTTTTTGCAGAGAGACTTCAGTCTCACTAGTAGCTCCGTGTGGACTTCGACATTTAGCTTGTAACCTCAGCTACGAGCTTGTAACTTGGGAGGGTTTTGTAGATAGTCAGGCTTCTTAGCCTTTTTCATTCGTAGTTGTCTGTACTCAGACATGTTGTGCTTATGTTGCTTGTATGCTCTGTATGTTGGGTCATGAGACCCATGTTTGTAATATCTGGCTCCTCGGAGCCTAATGAATAAATACTTTGATTCATAGAGTTTTGTTGTGATGCCATGTTGTATTTGCACATATCGAGCATATTGTGTGTATGTTATTGAAATGCTTGGTATGTGTGGGATCCAACACCTAGTTGTTTACCCTTGGTAACCTATCTTATGGGGAAATGCCTCCTAGTGCTTCCACTAAGCCTTGGTAGCTTGCTACTGCTCCGGAACACATGGATTGACCGGCATGTGTCCTTCCTTGCTCCTGTGTCTGTCCCCTCTGGGGAAATGTCACGCGGTGTATACCGGAGTCCTGTTAGCTTGCTACAGTCCGATAACATTCGCTGCTGACCGACACGTGCAATGTTGGGTCATGTATGCATGTCCCTGTAATTTAGCGCCACTTTTGGTTTATAACTAGTCATGTCGGCTCGGGTTCTCTGTCATATGGATGCTAGCGACATTATCATATACATGAGCCAAAATGCGGGACTGTCCCGGGCCAGGTAAGGTGGTACTCATCGGGATACCGTGCGTGAGGCCGCAAAGTGATATGATGTGTGACATGCTAGACCGGTGTGACTTAGGATCGTGGTCCTGACACTAATGATATGCCCTTGTCCACTTTGATCGAGAATAATAATGAATCTATGGATGTGAATTTTGTTGGTAGGAACAATTTTGGTAACAATGTGTATAGAGGAAATTTTAATCCTAGGCCTTTCCCTAGTAATTCCTCTAATAATTATGGTAATTCCTACAACAATTCTTATGGAAATTATAATAATATGCCCTCTTATTTTGAGAATATTGTTAAAGAATTTATGAGTGCTCAAAAGAATTTTAATGCTATGACTGAAAAAATACTTAAGGTTGATGATTTGGCTAGGAGCACGGATAGAATTTCTCTTGATGTTGATTCTTTGAAGCTTAGACCTATTCCAGGCAAGCATGATATCAATGAGTGTCTCAAAGCTATGGGAATTTCCATTGATGAGCGCAAAGAAATAACCGCTAAGATGCGTGCTAAAAAAGATTGGTTCATAAAAACATGTTCTTCTAGTTCCCGTGAAAATAATGATGAAGATCTTAAAGTGATTGATGTGACTCCTATTGAATATTTGTTTTCTAAAATAAGTCTTGATAAATATGGGACGGGAGATGAACCAACTTTAGTTAAAAGGCATCCCAATAATTCATATTTTTAGATCTTGATGCAAAAATTGTTAAAAGTGGGATTGATGAACTCAAAACTTTAAGTAGCAATGAACCCACTAGATTGGATCTCAAGGAATTTAACTATGATAATTGTTCTTTAACAGATTGTATTTCCTTGTCGCAATCGATGTTGAATTCTCCTCATGCTTATAATCAAAATACAGTTTTACTAAACATATCGTTGATGCTATGATGCAATCTTTTGAAGAAAAGCTTGGATTAGAAGTTTCTATCCCTAGAAAACTTTATGATGAGTGGGAACCTACTATTAAGATCAAGATCAAAGATTAAGAGTGCCATGCTTTGTGTGATTTGGGTGCTAGCGTTTCTACGATCCCAAAAACTTTATGTGATGTGCTATGTTTCCGTGAATTTGATGAGTGCTCTTTAAATTTGCATCTTGCGGATTCCACTATTAAGAAACCTATGGGAAGGATTAATGATGTTATTATTGTTGCAAATAGGAATTATGTTCCCGTATATTTCATTGTTCTTGATATAGATTGCAATCATACATGTCCTATTATTCTTGGTAGACCTTTCCTTAGAACAATTGGTGCAATTATTGATATGAAAGAAGGAAACATTAGATTTCAATTTCCATTATTGAAACGCATGGAACACTTTCCAAGAAAGAAAATTAAATTGCCATATGAATCTATTATGAGATCTACCTATGGATTACATAACTAAGATGATAATACCTAGATCTATTTGCGTTTTATGCCTACCTAACGGCATTAAACAATAGCGCTTGTTGGGAGGCAACCCAATTTTATTTTTGCTTTTCACTTTTTGCTTCTGTTTTTCAATAAATACAAATTATTACTTGTGTAGTAATTGTGTTTTGGTGTTTTAAATAGTGTTTGAGCCAAGTAAGACCTTTGGGATGGCTTACAATGATCGTTGACTTGATTTTGCTAAAAACACAAACTTTTGCGCCCAGTGCAGAACCTTCAATAATTCACTGGAACGTCGAAACCTTCCTAAATATTTACAAAAAATTTATATACAAATTCCCCACGTCGTCCTACTTTTTCAGAATTTTTAGAGTTACAGAAGTATGTGAAGTTTTTAGATTGCTACAGACTATTCTGTTTTTTGACAGATTCTGTTTCTATGTGTTGTTTGCTTATTTTGATTCATCTATGGCTAGTATCGGGGGGTATGAACCATAGAAAACATGGAATACATTATATATTACACCAATATAAAATTAGAATAAGATCACAGCAGTACCTTGAGTGGTTATTTGCTTTATTTTACTAACGGAGCCCACGAGATTTCTGTTGAGTTTTGTGTTGTGAAGTTTTCAAGTTTTGGGTGAGGATTTGATGGACTATGGAATAAAGAGTGGCAAGAGCCTAAGCTGGGGGATGCCCAAGGCACCCCAAGGTAATATCCGAGGACGTCCAAGAGCCTATGATTGGGGATGCCCCGGGAAGGTTTCCCCTCTTTCGTCTTCATCTATCGGTAACTTTACTTGAGGCTATATTTTTATTCACCACATGATATGTGTTTTGCTTGGAGCATCATGTATGATATGAGCCTTTGCTTTTTAGTTTGTCACACTCATCCTTTCCGTACACACGTTTTGAGAGGGACACGCTTCAGTCGTGATTTATTAGAATACTCTATGTGCTTCACTTATATCTTTTGAGCTAGGCAATTTTGCTCTACTACTTCACTTATATCATTTTAGAGCATGGTGGTGGTTTTATTTTATATTAATTGTTGAACTCTCTTGCTTCACTTATATTATTTTGAGAGTTCTTAAGAACAACATGGTAATATGATTGGGTTCTGAATTTAGTCCTAATATGATAGGCATCCAAAAGAGATATAATAAAAACTTCCATATATAGAGCATTGAATACTATGTGAAGTTTGACTCCTTGTAATTGTTTTCAGATGTTAAGATGGTAATATTAGAGTCATGCTAGTTGTAGTTTCTGAGGTTAAAGAAATAATTGTGTTAAGGTTTGTGATTCCCATAGCATGCACGTATGGTCTCCTAACTTTGTAACCGAATTGGAGCACTTTATATTTTGAAGTGTTTGTCTTTGCGTGAAGGTCGGGGGCGCGCGATGGTTAACTCCTACAAACCTCCCCCCTAGGGGCATGCGTTGTAGTACTTTGCTTCGGGAGTTAATAGACTTTTTGCAATAAGTATGTGAGTTCTTTATGACTAATGTTGAGTCCATGGATTATACGCACTCTCACCCTTCCACCTTGTTAGCCACTCTAGTGCCGCACAACTTTCGCCGGTGCATAAAACCCTCCGTATACCTTCCTCAAAACAGCCACCATACCTACATATTATGGCATTTCCGTAGCCATTCTGAGATATATTGCCATGTAACTCCACCGTTCCATTTATTATGACACGCATCTTCATTGTCATATTGCTTTGCATGATCATGTAGTTGACATAGTATTTGTGGCAAGACCACCTTTCATATTTTTTTATACATGTCACTCTTGGTCATTGCACATCCTAGTACACCGCCGGAGGCATTCATATAGAGTCATATCTTTGTTCTAGTATCAAGTTGTAACATCGAGTTGTAAGTAAATAAAAGTGTGATGATCATTGTCGGTGTACTAAAGTAGGGGTACCCTTAGTACCCCGAACTTGTGCACGGGCAGTCGCAGCGTCCCGCGGCAGGTCTTGTCGAGTGATCGCCAAGGCCCTCCGTGGTTCCTTTGGAGCCATTCAAGAACAAAGTATCCAAGCCAAGGAGACAAGGCCCCGGCAAGAGGAGCTTGCCGGGAAGGCCACTCAAGGCACAAAACCACTCAAGGCGCAAGACCCTGGCAAGAGGAGCTTGCCGGGAAGGCCAACCAAGGCATCTCAAGAAACTTGCCGCGGCGCGCCACGCGTCCCGGCAAGGCACGGTGAGCAACAAGCTCCCGGAAGCGACAAGATAGCGACCGCGGCAAGGCGCTTGCCGCAGCAAGCTTCCACTCAGTACCCGCGCTCCAGCACATCCACCCACGTGTCGCTCCGGGACCCTTTCAGGCGTACGTGGCGGGAGGCTGTGCAGCCAGGGGTACGCGGTGGCAAGCGGCGCTGACAAGGTTGCCATCGTGGCGAACGGTGCTGACGGCCCCTTTTTGCACTGTTTGGGCGACGGCGACGGGCATTTAATGCCCTTGTCCCCTGCCGTCAGGGTTAGGTATAAAACACTGTACCAACCACCACCCTTTTTCCATTTTTACCCTCAACTGCGTTGCCACCTGTCGGTGACCCCTTGAGCCTATAAAAGGAGGCCCATGCGCAACGTAGAAAGGGGTTCGAACACTCTCACGCTCGGTCTTGCTAGCTGCTGGAGTGTACTGTAGCTTCCAGCGCTCCCGAGCCAAGAGCTCAATACAAACCAAAGCAGGAGTAGGGTTTTACGCATCCGTGCGGCCCGAACCTGGGTAAACTGCTCGTGTGCTTCGCCTCGATCTGCTCTTCGTGCAATCTCCGCCCCCTGCCGTACCGAAAAGGGGCTCCGTCCCCATAGGTGTTCGTGCGTAGATCAGTTTCCCCGACATCTTTGGCGCGCCAGGTAGGGGGACGTCGAGGTTGTGTGAACCTGATCCGGCGTTCACACGGGCTAGATCTTCATCATCTTCATCAACATGCCGCCGAAGAAGAAGGCTTCGGAAGTAGCTGGTCCGTCCGCGTCGATCCCACCACCGCCGAGCCAACGGCTGGTGGGGTAGACGCCGGCGGAAGAACGGACGTCGACGAGGGAGACCACGGTGCCGCCAAGTCCAAGGACAAAGCTGCGCTGCTTATCGGCGGCGTAGCCGGCTCCCACGACGACCGGGTGCACTCCAAGACCTCGGCGTCCGTGCATGCACCGCGCCCCTCTCAGGAGGTGCGGGACCGGCAGCGTCGTGGTACTCACGGTACCATACGCTTGCTGAACCAAGATCGAGCTGGCGGATCTTGGGATGCTCAAGACCAGCATGCACGCCAGCATGCCAGCACGAGCAAGGCACGGTCGCCGGGATGGGATGTTGCTCCTTCTAACGTAGTTAGAAGTCCGAGCATATCCCGCTCCTTGCACCGTTCGCCACCGTTACCCGCCACTCCAGCAGAAGCTCTAGCACGAGCTAAACTACTCCTAGACTTCCCTCCAGCGGCAGACAAGGCCGATGACTGGAGGGCCACCATTCAGAGTCTCATCGCTTTCGCCAACGGCGACACTCCGCAACAGCCGAGCACATCGCGGCCGCGACAAGTCAGCCAGGCGCGGGCCGATGGCGACAAGATCGGTGGGGGTGCAACCACCGTGCACTCTCCGCCCCGAAGGCCAAGATCGTCGACTCGTCGGGTCAACCTCGACAGCGACTCCACCGCGTTGTCAGATCCACGAGCCCGTTGCGATCAGCGCCAAGTTCTTCAAGATCGCCGACAAGAAGACGCTCGTACTCGCATCCAGCGCCGAAGAGAAGCGCGGCGTCAATCCGACCAGCGCGCTGGGCCCGCTGTCGACATGCTTGCGCCAGGGGGACCAGGCGACTTGCCGTACGCGGTAGGTTGTCTTGCGTTCACTCGTGAGCTGCGGCAAGTCCAGTGGCCCAGCATGAAAAACTTCAAGCCAGACGTACCAGAGAAGTACGACGGCAAGACGCATCCGTCGGAGTTCCTCAGCATCTACACCATCGCGATGCAGGCTGCTGGGGGGCGCGACGACAAGATCCTTGCCAACTACTTCCCTCTGGTACTCAAACCCAACGTCAGGTCCTGGCTCATGCACTTGCCGGACAACTCCATATCTTCTTGGGCGGACCTGTGCCATCAGTTTGTCGGCGCCTTTACAGGCGGCCACAAACCCCATGGCCAGGAAAGTGACCTTCACCTGCTCACCCGGAAGGAAGGAGAGCCCCTGCGCAAGTATATCCAAAGGTTCAGCCGTGTACAGCACAACATCCCAGACGTCCACCCTGCCGCGGTTATCAGCGCGTTCCATCAGAACGTGCGTAACCGCAGGATGAGGGAGGAGATGGCGATGTGCAAGATCAGGGACGTCAGCGAGCTGTACGCCCTGGCTGACAAGTGTGCACGTGCTGAGGAGGGGAGGAAACTCCCCGGAGAGGATACCGGAGCAGGAGGATCTGACAGTGAGGATGCCGCCCCGACAAAGAAGAACCGGTGGCGGAACAACAGGAAGAAGAAAAACAAAGAAGTGCTAGCCGTTGAGAAGTCCGGCAACGGAGGTGGCGCCGAGAAAGCCAAAGTTGGTAGCTCCGGCAAGGGGACTGCCGCATGCACCAACTGTCAGGCTGTGGCGGCCGCCGACAAGCAGGACGGCACCGACAGGCAGTATTGCAAGATCCACCGCACCAAGGGCCACGACCTCCAGAACTGCAAGAGGGTTGAGTAGCTTGTTGAGCAGCAAAAGGCTGAATACGAGCGGCGCGACAAGGTGAAGGCCCAAGGAGGTAATGGAGGATCCGGCAAGAAGCGGCTATTCAACGGCCGGGGAGGACGCCGCGGCAAGGCCAAGCAGCGGCAAGGAGACAGACCTCCCCGCGGCCGCGACAAGGATGAAGACGACGACGACGAAGACATGGATGATGCGAAGACCAGTGAGCAGGAGTTCCAGAAAGCCACAGAGGTTTTGTGCATTGACGGCGGTGCTTCTCTGCATACTTCACACTGCCAACTCAAGCAGTGGGTGCGAGAAGTTAATGCAGCAGAACCACCTGTCGAATCGCGCAAGCTTCTGAAATGGTCCAGCACGCTTATCATCTTTGATATTGAGGACCACCTTGATCTCACAACTGCGGTCGGGTGCTTGCCGATGTTGGTTTCACCAACTATCCGCAACCTCAAGGTCACTAAGATGTTAGTTGACGGCGGGGCCGGCTTGAACTTGATCTCCTCCACTGTAATCCAGAAACTCCAGATCCCTGACAACGAGCTCGAAGAGACCGGCACATTCCAAGGAATCAACCCGGGAAGGAGCAAGCCGAAGGGGAAGATCACGCTACCGGTGACATTTGGCAGCGAGCTGAACTTCAGGACTGAGAGGGTCACTTTTGACGTTGCCGATTTTCCATTGCCTTACAATGGGATACTCGGCCGTCCAGCGCTCGCCAAGTTCATGGCAGCCTCTCACTACGCCTACAACATGTTGAAGATGCCCTTCCCGATAAGCGTCATCTCTGTCCCTGGCGACAAGAAAGATGCCCTTATCTGCGCCGACAAGATCTACCGGGAAGCAGCAGCCGCAACAGATAGCAAGACACTTGCCGCTGAAGCTCCCGGGGGGAAGAAGAAGACCAAGTCCGGCAAGAGCTCTAGGGCCCACTCCGGCAAGCGCACCTCTTCGGAGTGCTGCGCTACCGTCGAGGACGCACCATCGAGCTCCACCGGCAAGTGTAAGAAGACGATGGCAGCTCCACCGGAAACCAAGAAAGTGTCCGCCAAGGAGGACGGCACTGGTGGAACCTTCACCATCAGTGCCACGCTTGACCCTAAATAGGAAAGCGCGCTCGTTTCTTTCCTGCGAGCGAACGTCGACGTGTTTGCATGGCAACCGTCTGACATCCCCGGTATTCCCAGGAAAGTAATTGAGCACAAGCTTGCTGTTTGTCCTCGTGCGCGGCCCGTCAAGCAGAAAGTCAGAAAACAAGCAGTGGAGCGCCAAGAATTCATCGCAGAAGAAATCAAGAAGTTGGAAGCAGCAGGCCTTGTCAGAGGAGTGCTCCATCCTACGTGGTTGGCCAATCCTGTAGTCGTGCGCAAGGCAAAACGGGAAATGGAGGCTTTGTATCGATTTCACCGATGTGAATAAAGCTTGTCCCAAAGACCCATTTCCCTTGCCGCGCATTGACCAGATTGTTGACTCCACGGCGGGATGTGACTTGCTTTCATTTCTTGACGCATACTCAGGATATCATCAGATCTTCATGGCTGAAGAGGTTGTGGAGAAGACCGCATTCATCACTCCATGTGGCACGTACTGTTTCATACGGATGCCCTTCGGTTTGAAGAATGCTGGTTCAACATTCGCAAGAGTAGTCCATACCGCTTTTGAGCCACAAATACACAGAAACGTGGAAGCTTATATGGATGACATAGTGGTCAAGAGTAAGGATAGGGCAACTCTGATTCAAGACTTAGACAAGACCTTTGCGAACCTGCGCAAGATTCAGCTCAAGCTCAACCCCGAGAAGTGTGTGTTTGGAGCCCCTTCCGGCAAGCTTCTCGGGTTCTTCGTGTCTCAGAGGGGAATTGAAGCCAATCCCGAGAAGATCAAGGCCATTGAGCAAATTGAAGCACAGAAGCGCGTCAAGGATGTATGAAGACTTGCCGGTTGTGTGGCTGCTCTCAGCAGGTTTACCTCTAAGTCTGCTGAGCGCGCCCTACCGTTTTTCAAAATTTTGAAAAAGGCAGGTCCAATGAAATGGACTCCGGAAGCGGAGGCTGCGCTGCAAGACTTGAAGAGGTACCTGTCCTCCACTCCAATACTTGTCGCACCTAAGCCACAAGAGAAGTTGCTGCTGTATCTAACGGCAACCAATCAAGTGGTTAGTGTTGCGTTAGTAGCGGAGAGGGATGCAGATGATGAACCAGCGACCGCGGCAAGCGCATCCAGCAACAAGCAGGGGGCTTCCCCGACAAGCTCTGGTCCCGATAAAGATGGATCTGCGCAGACGCAAAAGGAGATACGGAAGAGGATGGTGCAGCGCCCAGTTTACTTTGTCAGTTCCCTTCTGCAGGGGGCTAGGTCAAGGTACTCTGGCGTGCAGAAATTGCTTTTCGGCCTCCTCATGGCCTCGAGAAAGCTGCGCCATTACTTCCAAGCACATGAGATAACAGTTGTCACTCGCTTTCCGCTGAAGAGGATACTGCAAAATCCAGAAGCAACAGGCAAGATTGTCGAGTGGGCACTGGAACTGTCAAGCTTTGGCCTCAAGTTTGAAAGCACTTCAACTATCCAAAGCAGAGCATTGGCAGAATTTATAGCAGAGTGGACGCCAACACCAGATGAAGAAATTCCAGAGACAAGCATCCCCGTCAAGGAGGCGAGCAAAGAGTGGCTGATGTACTTTGACGGTGCCTTCTCGCTGCAAGGCACCGGTGCTGGCGTGCTGCTTGTCGCACCCACCGGAGAGCACCTCAAGTACGTAGTCCAGATGCACTTTTCCAAGGAGCAAGCAACAAACAATACTGCAGAGTATGAAGGTTTGCTTGCCGGTCTTAGGATCGCGGCAGACCTTGGGATCAAGAAGCTCATTGTCAGGGGTGACTCGCAGCTTGTCGTCCGCCAAGTAAACAAGAATTACCAGAGTCCGTTGATGGAAGCTTATGTTGATGAAGTGAGAAAGCTTGAAGAACACTTTGACGGCCTACAGATGGAGCATGTTCCAAGAGCTCAGAACGACATCGTAGATGGCCTGTCAAAGTGCGCCGCACTTAAGTTACCTGTGGAACCAGAAATTTTTGTGCTCAAGCTGACTCAACCATCCGTAACACCATCAACTGGACAGAGCAAAAAGAGGAAGTTGATTTCTGGTGACTATTTTCCGGCAGAGCTTCCCGAAGCCGCCGCCAAGAAGGTCCCCAAGATCAACACCAAGAGTGCTGAGGAGCAGTCTACTCCGGCAAGCCCTAGGGTTTCTTCCGTTGAAGCAAACACTCACGAGAAGTTTTGCTCCGGCAAGCTTGCCGGGGAACATCAAGCTCCGGCCGAGACGCAGGTTCTAGCCATAGAAGCGGATGTTCCCGCAGCAGCAGATGTGCCTTTAGTCCTTGTTGTAGAGCCACAAGCTCCAGCATGGGCACAACAGATTGTCCGTTTCCTCCAAACAGGAGAACTTCCCGAAGAGCAAGAAGAAGCGGAAAAAGTAGCCCGACAGTCAAGTATGTACCAGTTTGTTGACAACATACTGCACAGAAGAAGACTCAACGGTGTGAAATTGAAGTGTATTCCACGGGAAGACGGACAAAGGCTGTTGGCAGAGATACATGGAGGCATATGTGGTCACCACATTGGCGCAAGAGCCCTTGTCGGAAAAGCATTCCGGCAAGGTTTCTTTTGGCCAGAAGCCCTCCAGGATGCAACTGCACAAGTAACCAAGTGTGAAGCGTGCCAGTTCCATTCCAAGCAGATACACCAGCCAGCTCAAGCTCTCCAGACAATCCCTTTATCCTGGCCATTTTTGGTCTAGGGGCTCGACATCCTCGGCCCCTTTCCCCGCGCAGCCGGGGGCTTTGAGTACTTGTACGTTGCAATCGACAAGTTCACAAAGTGGCCGGAAGTGGAACCAGTGAGGAAGGTGACAGCACAGTCAGCGATCAAGTTCTTCAGGTCGATTGTTTGCCGTTTCGGGATCCCTAACAGGATCATCACCGACAACGGCACGCAATTCACGAGTCGCACCTTCATGCAATACGTCCAAGATCTTGGCGCCAAGGTCTGCTTCGCTTCCGTCGCTCACCCGAGAAGCAACGGTCAAGCGGAGAGGGCGAATGCTGAAGTGCTGCGCGGACTCAAGACCAGAACCTTCGACAGGCTACACAAGTGCGGAAGAAACTGGATCGAGGAGCTGCCGGTGGTTCTTTGGTCGATCAGGACGACGCCAAATCGAGCCACTGGACAGACACCTTTCGCTCTAGTCTATGGAGCATAGGCAGTTCTCCCCACGGAACTCGTATATGGGTCACGTCGAGTGCTCGCTTATGATGAGCTCGAGCAAGAGCAACTACGACAAGATGACGTGCTGCTCCTTGAGGAAGACTGTCTTCAGGCTGCTGTACGAGCTGCTCGATACCAGCAAGCTTTGCGCCGCTACCATAGCTGCAAAGTCAATGCCAGAAGTCTCGAGGAAGGCGACCTTGTTCTTCGGTGCGTTCAGTCCGCCAAGAATTCCAACAAGTTGACGCCGAAGTGGGAAGGCCCTTATCAGGTGAAACGAGTCACTAGGCCTGGCGCTGTCCGCCTTGAGACCGAAGATGGCTTTCCGGTGAGCAACTCCTGGAACATCGAGCATCTTCGTAAGTTTTACCCGTAAGGCGCGGTTGCCGTGATCCGCTCCGGCAACCACCTTTTGTACAAGTCTTGCCGCTGTTGCATGTAATCCTTTGTACAAAGCCGGGCGCAGACCCCGTGCATCAGTAAAGCTCATGTGCTCCGCACATCTTGTCGATTTCATGCTTTTTCTTTTTTCTTGCATATGTTATCTGACACTTTGTGCAGCACCTACCCCCGGTAAGCAATAACGAGCCCAAAGGCTCCATATCTGTATTTTCTCTTCTCTCCTTTTTCTCAAGGAAAGGAAGGTTCCCTCGCGCACAAGTTTGCCGGGGGGGGGGGGAGGAGAAGATAGCGGTATGGACCAAGCACCGTTCAAGAAAGTTTCGCCTTGCCGGAAAGCAAACAACACAAAAGCTAAGTTGCCAAAGTTTGAGCAATCAGATTTTTAAATTTTTGAGTTATCTTCCTTGAACGACCGTGCTTTGTATGTTAAACCTGTGCGCGGAGGAACCTACTCGTAGCTAGTTGCACCCTTACCTTGTTTCGAGTTCGCTCAACGACTTAAGTGTGCTGCGACTAGTGTCGCGCCCTTACTTTGTTTCCGAGCCCGCTCAACAACTTAAGTGTGCTGCAACTAGCTGCGACAAGGTTTCTTGTCGGCAAACGGCACCGCCAGCAGGCTGCAGACGTTCCGCACTCAGCGCTCGCGGCTAAGGTGCCTGCGCCGACAAGTTCCCTAAAAGCGTAGGGCTGAAACATACAAAGGAAGGGAGTCAAGTAGAGGAAATAACGTTGCAATCATTATCCAAAACAGAGTTATATTACAAGATAGCTTGTCGCAACTCTAATAGATTGTTTTCAAAATATGATCAGCAGCGACAAGGAAAGAAGAAAATGGACGGGCCTAATCAGCGCGATCGCCCTCGACCCTCTTGATTCCGCCCACCTTGTCCACAATGGGTGCGACAAGGGCCTTGAGCGCCTCCTGATCAGCGTCCGGCGGTAGGGACCTGAGGACGTTGGTGAGATTGAGGCCTGGATTGCGGAAGGCCACCTTCACCAACACCTTTTGTAGGGCGTCCGCGCAGAGCTTGCGCGACTCGTCGGCCAGCTGCTTTGGGATTCTCTCCCGGAGCTGCTGGAGGGCCGTCGCCACGCCTTTGAAGAATAGAGTGAGCTTGGCGCTGGGGTGGAGATTCTCGTCGGAGGAGTACCCGAGATACTCCGCCCCTAGCTGCGCCAGCTCCCTGTCGATGTCTGCGGCAGCATTGACAAGACCCTCCGTCTAGTGCTCGACGGTCTCCCTGAAGATGTTCTGGGTGACGGCAGCACTCTCTAGCAACGCCTTCTCGGCCCTGATCTCCTCCTTCAAGCTCGCCTCCCGCTCCTTGGCGCCGTCCAGCGTCTTGGTCAAGGTGGCCAGCTTCAGCTCAAGATCAGCATTGGAGTCCTTGACGACGGCAAGATCCTTGCCCTTCTCGGCGAGGCGGACCTGCAGCTCAGAGTGGCTGTGGGCGTCTTTCTCCCGCTCTAGCTTGAGCGCGGCAACCTCCTCGCCGCTCGCCTTGAGATCGGCCTCGAGCTGCGCCACTCTCGTCTCCAACTCCTTCTTGGCGGTCTCAGCAGCTGTGGCGGCGTCCTTTGCTTCCTGGAGGGCCCCGCCAAGTGATTGCTCGCGCGCGGCAAGCTCTTCCTCCTGGCTGTCGAGGTTGGCCTTCCGCTGCACCAGCTCGCCTTCTCGCATGGACAGCCTCTCAGCGGCAAGCCGCTGCTGCTCTTCGACTTCGGCCTTCTCGAGAAAGAAGGCCGTCTGCTCTTCGGCAAGTTGCTCCCGCTCCTCTGCCAAGGACCGG
The DNA here is from genome assembly GCA_902687465.1 of Secale cereale. Lineage (NCBI taxonomy): Eukaryota > Viridiplantae > Streptophyta > Magnoliopsida > Poales > Poaceae > Secale > Secale cereale. Next base: position 336,383,160 of record LR738709.1, read on the forward strand.
AGAGCTGCCTGGTTGAGGGCCCGGAGCTCCTCCGCGCGCTTCTCAATATCGGCTCCTGCCTTGGCGGCCAGCGCTTCGCGGGACTCCAGCTTGGCCTGCCGAGTGCGGTAGAGCGACAACAGCTTCCGCAGCAGCCGCTCCTCCTCTGTTTCGCTGCTGCTGCTGCTCGGCGCGTCCACGAGCGTCAGCCCGGCGGAGGCAAGCACTTCTCCATCGAAGACTTCACCCTCGACCGGCGCCCTGGAGCTCGACACCCAGGGGAGCTTGATGAAGACGCCGTCGCCGGTCTTTAAGTAGGCGCCGGGCTCGGGCTCTTCGGAGTCTGGGGTTGCGGCAGCGGCGGAGGGCTCAGCGGTCGGTGTAGCGCCTGGCGCTCCTGCGGCCTCAGGGCCGTCAGTGCGATCGCCAGACCCCTCGCCGGCTGCCGCAGCGGCAGCCTTGGCGGCCTCTGCGCCGGCAGGATCATCTCCGCCGGCTGCCTCTTCAGTAGCGGCGACGTCGTCAGCAGCGACCTTCGTCTCCATCGGCTCCGCAGCGGATGAATCTGACGGCAGGAAAGGGGAGAAAAATAGTTAAGCAAATATCCAAAAAAGAGAATCAAAAGAAGAAAAGCCCAAGGGAAGTTTGAAGCAAAGGGGTTACCTGCGCGGGCCGGCTCCTCGGAAATGTTCCTTGCCGGGGAGCTCTCCCTTGGCGGCGTAGTCGTAGTCCCCGCCGGCGGAGGGCCGCTGGTGCTGTCCCTCGCCGGAGAACTCGCCCTTGGCGGAGAACGCGCCCTTGGCGGGGAACTCTCCCTCGCCGGGGAAACCCTCGTCGGAGAACTCCCCCTTGGCGGCGTAGCTGAAGTGGGTGGCACAACGGGGGCGGTCTTCGGGCGCTCCTGGGATGGCTGCTCTGCTCCTACACAAGTCAACAAACAAGATGTCAACAAAGATAGAGCACCCACACGCGCTTAACAGCGAAAAGTGAACTATACACTTACGCTGGGGGCTGCACCGAGGGCTGCTTTGAAGACCAGTTGTCGGGTCCGGCAAGTTTGTCTTAGGCGCACCCCCTGCTGGCACGGTGGGCTCGTCCTCGATGACAATCACCGGGGCCTTGGCTCTCTTTGCCGCCCTCTGGGCTAGAGTTCTGAAAAAGGAACAGGTTCAGAGTGAGGCAAAAGAGATACTAGACAAGACAGCAGAAAATCAAAGAAATTAAAGAACAACAAAATCTTACTCTTCTTCTTCCTCATCGGAGCTGAGCGCGGAGAAGTCGAAGTCTGGCTCATGCGTCCCGACGCGAGGAGGCGGAGGAGTAGGCTCCCTTGGCCGCTTGGCGGGAGCAGTGGCGGTGGTCTGAGACGACCCCGCTCCGACTGCCGCCATGGCGTGGGGAGCGGCAGGGGCAGAAGCGCCGGTCCGGGAAGACCCCGCTCCAGTTGCCACGGAAGCGCGAGGTGCTCCCTCGGCAACCTTGCTAGCCTCGATGGAGCGTGTCACGCGGCACGGCGGCTGTTGACCCGTCTGCCGCTCCGTTACGTCCCCGGCCTTGCGGAGACGCCTTCTTGGCGGAGCTGGAGGCTCTGCTGGTGGCGGGCTGCTCGAAGACGAGGAAGAAGAGGAGTCGATCTCCAGCGAGCTGCTCGTATCCTCGGCGGGCTTGCCCGACTCATCGCCCTGCTCGGCGGGCTCGCTCGACTCGGCGTCTTGCCCGGCAGGCTCTCCTTCGCCGAAAAACTCCCCTCGCTCGGCAAGGCTTGCCACCTTTGCTGCCTCTTCCTCCTCCACGGAGTGTCCGAACTCGCCCGCGGTCGCGGCTGCCGCCGCCTCTTCTAGCCTAGTGGCGATGTACGCCATCTCTTTGTCAGTGGTGTCGTGGGTGAGGCCTTTCTTCTCGTCGGAGCAAATCGGCGTTTCCTCCAAGTTGTCGAAGAACTCCTGCACGGCTTCTTCGGCAGGCTCTTGCCAAGTCGGGTCGATCCCGTGTGAGTCGCACAGCGGCATCATCGCGCGGATGCGGCTGAGAGCGGAGTTGTTGCACAGTGGGACTACCCCCCTCGGCAACCTGAACACTTCGGGGTGGTCGGGGTCGTGTTTGAACAGCTCCTGGAGCATCGCGTTGAGCTCCAGGACAGTGAAATTGAAGTTGAGGCCCGGGCGCAGCCTCATGATATCCGCCGCGTTCTCAAACTCCCAGGCAGGCCTCTTCCTCTCCTGCAAGGGGGCGATGCGGCGGCGAAGGAAATCCGCGCCTACTGCGCCTACGGTGAGCCCGGCAAGCCTGAGGCGAAGGATCCGGGCGATGGCAATCTTCAGTCTACCGTCCTCCGGGGCCAAGTCGCTCCAATCCTTGCCGCGTACTACTGGGGCTTGGCGCCGGGCGGTAAATGGCTGCGGGTTCTCCTCTACGATCCAACACCAATTGGCTCTCCATTCATCCCATTTGCTGCGGAGCTCTCCCACTAGATAAGCTTCCTTCTTGTGGGTCCTCGAGATCCAGGAGATTCCGCCGGACAAAGGCTCTCCTCTCTCGACTCGGGGCATGAAGAAGTGGCGGAAAAGGGCAAAATTGGGAAAGACTCTGACAAAGTTTTTGCAGAGGTGTGCGAAAACTGCCATGGTTAGAACGGCGTTGGGGGTGAAGTCAAGGAGGTGGAACCCGTAGGTGTTCATGATGTCGCAGAAGAATTCAGAGAAAGGCGGGCAGAGCCCGTAGTAGAAGAACAGGGCGAAGAACGCATATCCTTCCGGAGCCATTCAACAGGCGACGGCTGGGAGTACCTTGGTGCGCGGATGCGCCCGCGTCTCCCCCGAGCAGAAGAGGTAGAAGTTCTCCCTCAGCTTCCTCGCGCCAAGCTTGGGGGGGAAGACAGCCCGCTCCTTTCGCAGCGCCGCGAGCTGCAGCGCCTCGGCCGACTTCGCAGCTTTTCCCTTCTCGCCTTTCGGAGCCATGGCGGAAGCGGTGAGGGAGGTCGATGGCGCTGGTGGTGCCGGTGGCGACGGGGGGTGGAGCGCTGCTCTGTTTCAAGCTTTAGGAAGAAGGGGAGCGGTGGAGGTTCTCGAGGAGTAGCAACGGGCAGATGGACGAACTGCCCATGTTCCCCCTGCTTATAAGGAGGGAGGGAGCGGACGTTCCGCATTTCCGATTAAAGAAACCACCCACGATCTCTCCCACGACGCCGCATTCAACGTGTGTCGTTAAGGGAGGGCGCGATGGATACGGAGTAGGATACAGCGTGAACCAGGCCGCGCGTGCCCGTGCCCTGTTTTGGGCCTGGCCCAACAGCGCTCGGCATCATGTATGGCCCAGGCCTGGGGGCTCCTGTCGGTGTACTAAAGTAGGGGTACCCTTAGTACCCCGAACTTGTGCACGGGCAGTCGCAGCGTCCCGCGGCAAGGCTTGTCAGGTGATCGCGAAGGCCCTCCGTGGTTCCTTTGGAGCCATTCAAGAACAAAGTATCCAAGCCAAGGAGACAAGGCCCCGGCAAGAGGAGCTTGCCGGGAAGGCCACTCAAGGCACAAAACCACTCAAGGCGCAAGACCCTGGCAAGAGGAGCTTGCCGGGAAGGCCAACCAAGGCATCTCAAGAAACTTGCCGAGGTGCGCCACGCGTCCCGGCAAGGCCCGGTGAGCGACAAGCTCCTGGAAGCGACAAGATAGCGACCGCGGCAAGGCGCTTGCCGCGGCAAGCTTCCACTCAGTCCCCGCGCTCCAGCACATCCACCCATGTGTCGCTCCGAGACCCTTCCAGGCGTACGTGGCGGGAGGCTGTGCAGCCAGGGGTACGCGGTGGCAAGCGGCGCTGACAAGGTTGCCATCGTGGCGAACGGTGGCGCCCCTGACGGCCCCTTTTTGCACTGTTTGGGCAACGGCGACGGGTATTTAATGCCCTTGTCCCCTGCCGTCAGGGTTAGGTATAAAAAACTGTACCAACCACCACCCTTTTTGCATTTTTACCCTCAACTGCGTTGCCACCTGTCGGTGACCCCTTGAGCCTATAAAAGGAGGCCCATGCGCAACGTAGAAAGGGGTTCGAACACTCTCGCGCTCGGTCTTGCTAGCTGCTGGAGTGTACTGTAGCTTCCAGCGCTCCCGAGCCAAGAACTCAATACAAACCAAAGCAGGAGTAGGGTTTTACGCAACCGTGCGGCCCGAACCTGGGTAAACTGCTCGTGTGCTTCGCCTCGATCTGCTCTTCGTGCAATCTCCGCCCCCTGCCGTACCGAAAAGGGGCTCCGTCCCCATAGGTGTTCGTGGGTAGATCAGTTTCCCCGACAATCATCATTATTAGAACATTGTCCCATGTGAGGTTATCAAAAATAAAAGGGCCGAATGAAGCCCAAATAAATAAAAGAGGCCAAAGAAGCCCACGAAAAAAAGAGGCCAAAGATCCCAAAAAAATTAAAAATGAGAGAAAAGAGAGAAGGGACAATGTTACTATCCTTTTCCACAGTTGTGCTTCAAAATAGCACCATGTTCTTCATGATAGAGAGTCTCCTATGTTGTCACTTTCATCTTTTACTAGTGGGAATTTTCCGTTATAGAACTTGGCTTGTATATTCCAATGATGGGCTTCCTCAAATGCCCTATGTCTTCATGAGCAAGCAAGTTGATGCACACCCACTAGTTTTCCTTTTGAGCTTTCATTCACTTATAGCTCTAGTGCATCCATTACATGGCAATCCCTACTCACTCACATTGATATCAATTGATGGACATCTTCATAGTCCATTGATTTGCCGAGTTGATGTGAGAATTTTTCCCCACTTTTGTGTATTACCACCTTCTATTGCACCTATAGTGTTATGTCCATGGCTCACGCTCATGTATTGTGTGAAGATTTGAAAAGGTTTAAAAAGTAGAGTATGAAAGCAATTGCTTGATTGACACCGGGATAGGCATGATTTATAGTTTGAGTTCAGAAGAGGGAGCATAAATAACTATATGATTTTGTAGGGATAACTTTCTTTAGCCATGTTATTTTTGAAGCTTCGTAGATTGCTTTTAGTATGCTTGAAGTATTATTGTTTTGATATTGATAACTTTTTATTTTGAGTCTTAAAATACGTTGGGTAGCATTCCACATCAAAAATTATGTTTTTATCATTTACCTAGTCGAGGACGAGCAGGAATTAAGCTTGGGGATGCTTGATACGTCTCCACCATATCTATAATTTTTTATTGTTCCATGCTATTATATTATCTGTCATGGCTGCTTTATATGCATTAATATGCTATTTTATATGATTTTTGGGACTAACCTATTAACCTAGAGCCGAGCGCCAGTTTCTATTTTTTCCTTGCTTTTGAGTTTCGCAGAAAAGGAATATCAAACGGAGTCCAAACGGAATGAAATTTTACGAGGAATTTTCTTCGGCCGGAAAAGATCCACATGACTAAGAGTACACGCGAGGGGATCCTCGAGGAGGCCACAAGGGTGGAAGGCGCGCCCTGGGGGTAGGGCGCCCCCTACCTTGTGCGCCCCCCGAGACCCCTCCTACTTCGTTCGCCTATAAATTCCCAAACATTCTAGAAACAACAGAACATCCATCAAAACCACTTTTCTGCCGCTGTAACCTTCTGTTCTCGCGAGATTCCATCTGGAGGCCTTTTCTGGTACTCTGCCGGAGGGGGAATCAACCATGGAGGGCATCTACATCAACACCATTGCCCTTCCGATGAAGAGTGAGTAGTTTAGCACAGACCTACGGGTCCATAGCTAGTAGCTAGATGACTTCTTCTCTCTCTTTGATCCTCAATACCATGTTCTCCTCGATGTTGTTGGAGATCTAGCTGATGTAATCTTCTTTTACGGTGTGTTTGTCAAGATCCGATGAATTGTGGGTTTATGATCAGATTATCTATGAATATTATTTAACTCTCTTCTGAATTCTTATATGCATGATTTAATATCTTAGTAATTCTCTTTGAACTATCGGTTTGGTTTGGCCAACAAGATTGGTTTTTCTTGCAATGGGAGAAGTGCTTTGCTTTGGGTTCAATCTTGCGGTGCTCAATCCCTGTGACTGTAGGGGACATGACACGGATTGTAATGTTGCCATTGAGGATAACAATATGGGGTTTCCATCTTATTGCTTGAGTTAATTCCGCTCCATCATGTCATCTTGCTTAATGCGTTACTCTATTCTTATGAACTTAATACTCCAGATGCAGAATCATTTCGGTCGATGTGTGGAGTAATAGTGGTAGATGCAGGCAGGAGTCGGTCTACTTATTACGGACATGATGCCTATATTCATGATCATTCCCTTAGATATCGTCATAATTATTCGCTTTTCTATCATTTGCTTGACAGTAATTTGTTCACCCACCATAATATTTGCTATCATGAGAGAATCCTCTAGTGAAAACTACGGCCCTCGGGTCTTTTTTATATCTTATAAGTTTCAGATCTAGTACTTTGCAATCATTTACTTTTCCATCTATAAACCAAAAACCCAAAAATATTTACTTTACTAGTTCATCTATGTCTGTCGGATCTCACTTTTGCAAATAACCGTGAATGGATTGACAACCCCTTTATAGTGTTGGGTGCAAGTTGTTTGATTGTTTGTGCACGTATTTGGCGATTTGTGCGTAATCTCCTACTAGATTGATACCTTGGTTCTGAAACTGAGGGAAATACTTACACTACTTTGCTACATCACCCTTTCCTCTTCAAGGGAAAAACCAATGCATGCTCAAGAGGTAGCAACGATCTTCATGGTCGGCATGCAATCAGCGCTAATTTCATCAACTGTGGCAGCTATGACTTTCGGTTCAACGGCTGCGGCGACAGCCGAGGCAAGCGGCCCTATGCGCCCGCTGGCTCAGGTAATGTCCGAGCTCCTGGATGAGCTGAAAACATTGTTGGCTGCAGAAGTGACCCCGGTGACCCAAGCGCACCATAATTTGGACGTCGCGAAACTTCGAGATGAGATAACTCAAGCCAAGGAGGAGCTTAATGCCGAGAACGTTCGGATGGCAATGGAACGAGCCGCCTTGGATGTAGAATCACAACGGATTCAAGCATAGGCTTTCCGTTTAAGCATGGATCAGAATGCATCAAATGTTGTTCTTCTCAGGAGGCACCAGAGTCATCTACCTTTGGGGTATGATGCAAGAAATCTTTTCAACACCCCCAGGGCACGAACGAGTAACACACCCGAGGTCACCCGGGCCGATGATGCATGCGCGGCCGGGGCGACGGTTCAACCACATGTTACAAATCCGTCTCGTCTGAACTTAACTCCGCCTCAGCAGGGTCATTTTTCTAACCCTTTGTATACCATGATTGCTGCGGCATCGCGGCTGGTGGCTCTTCCGATGCAGGGCGAGTCACCTGCGGCTATTGAAGTCCAGAAGGCTGTGGAACTTCTTCAGACAACAGTAGCTGAGCAAGCGGCCTATTCGTACAACCGTCAGTGGATTCATTCAACTCCACTCCCCAGTCGGAGTTACAGCCGGCACATTGAGTTACCGGTGGTTTCGAGCAGTGAGAAGCACTGTAACCAGCCCCATGGGCATAACTCGCCACACGATGATAACCATACTCAGGCTATAGTGGATCAAGCCAGGGCACGTCGGGAGGCGGAATTAGCGGCTCAACTGGCGGCTCAGCAACCTCAACATAAACCATTGATGTTTGTAGGAGCTGGGATAACTTCTCGGACTTTGGGGGTACCATGCCTGGTGCCGAGTCTGTGTAATGAGCCCATGCATAAGGATTTTAAAAGCCCTCACAAAGTGCTCAATTATACAGCTGATCAACCTCCGGAGGCTTGGATTGAGAGCTACGAGCTGGCTATGGAGATGTTAGACATTAATGATGTTGTGTGTGCTAAGTACTTCACCATGATGCTAGATGGACCGGCTCGTACCTAGTTGAAGGGACTGTCACCTAATTCAGTCAGGTCATGGGCTGAATTGAGGATGTGTTTTATTCACTGTTCAAGAAATCTTCCGATTCAGTGATTTATCGTCCGATTTATCGCTACTCTTGGGGTGACCGATAAGATTATGCCTTATCTTCATCATTTATCGTTTGGGCCGATTTATCGCTATGACAAGTGATTTATTGGTAATCCATCGATAAATCTCACCTATTCGTAGCACTATATTTGCAAGAACTATGTTTATTTGTGTTTTGTGGACCTTGTTATGCAATATGTAATGTTTTTCTATTTTGTTTGTCATTATATCAGGATTCAAAGGCTAGGATTCAAGGTAACACTTTTGTCCAATATTGTTTTGGTGTTAAATATAGCATATTTTAGTGTTGGGAACCTGGGATTTGATATAAATGTCAGATTAATAGTCGACCGATAAAATCGATTAATCGGCCGATTTCCTATTAATCTCTAATCCCCAGCTAACCGAGACGATAACGATAAGCGATATCCTCAACATTGGTTTTATTCAGAATTTCAAAGACACATGCAAGCAACCTCTGTCAATTCTTGATCTGGAAAGTTGTGTTCAGCGGGAGGATGAGTCAACCGCCCATTGGGTGCGCCGGATCTCAGGCATTATACACTCATCGGATAATATCAACGCTGGATCAGCTGTCCTGATTTTGGAGAAAAATTGTTGGTTTATCCTTCTTAAGCAGAAATTAGGGTGGCTCAAGTGCCACTGTGATAACATGGGAGAGCTCATGGCGGCTCTCGTTAAATATGCCTATTTTGATAGCACTCAGGACCCTAAATCTGATGAGGAAAATGCCAGCAAGGGGAAGAAAAATGGTAATGGGAAAGGTCAGTAGCACAATGCGACATGTCAGAGCCAAGGAAATAATGGTAAACGCAAGCAAGCCAATGACGGTTCGAATTTTGATACTATTGCTGGCCATTTCAAAGGTTATCAAGTGGAGCATGTGGATCATAGAAAGAATGAGGCGGCTGATGCCTTAAGCCGGCTGGGCTCTCAGCGTAAACCGGTGCCACCCAATGTCTTCCTTTGATGTACTAAATAACCCTTCAGTTAAACTGCCGCCAGAAGAGATTCTTGCTATCCCTGACCCGGATGCACAATTGGTAACGGCTCTTCATGCGATTCCTGACTGGACAGTTCCATATTTGGCTTATTTGACCCGGGGTGAGTTGCCTGAGGATGAAACTTTGGCCAGGCAAATAACCCGGTGGTCCAAGTCAATGACCATTGTCAATGATGAGTTACACCGATGTAGTGTTATAGGGGTGTTCCAGCACTGTATTTCTCCTAAGGAGGGCTGTGAGATCCTCAGGGAGAATCATGAAGGAGATTGCGGTCATCATGCTGGCTCTAAATCTCTTGTGGCCAAGGCTTTTCCTCATGGGTTTTATTGGTTGACGGCTCATGCTGATGCAGAAGATCCGGTTAGCAAGTGTGGCGGCTATCAGAAGTTTTCCAGACGAGTTCATGTGCTGGCTCAAGAGTTGAGGATCATTCCAATTACTTGGCCATTTGTGGTCTGGGGGCTGGACATGGTTGGGCCTTTCAAGATATCCAAGGATAAAAATACCCACCTCTTGGTGGCGGTTGATAAATTTACAAAGTGGATTGAGGCTGAGACAGTCAACAAGTGTGATGCGGCCACTGCAGTTCAATTCATTAAAAAGGTGATTTTCTGTTTTGGCTACCCTCATAGCATCATCAATGATAATGGTACTAATTTGTCCAAGGGTGCTATGAAAGAATTTTGTGAATGGGAGCATATTCGTCTTGGCGTTTCATCGGTGGCTCACCCCAGTCCAATTGTCAAGCTGAAAGGGCCAATCAAGAAATCTTGAGAGGCATAAAACCCTGGCTTATGGTGCCTTTGCAGAGGACGCCGGATTGTTGGGTTCAGGAGTTACCTTTAGTGATCTGGAGTATCAATATGACCCCCAACAGATCCACGGGTTATATCCTTTCTTCATGGTTTATGAAGCAGAGGCAGTTCTACCCAGTGACATCCGTCATGATTCACCCCGTGCGGTGGCTTATGTTGAAGCTGATAATGAGACGGAACATCAGAATGATCTTGACCTCTTGGATGAGGAGCGTGACCATGCGGCGGCTCGATCAGCAATTTATCAGCAAGATCTACGGCGTTATCATAGCCGCCGGGTTAAAGCCCGGACCTTTCAAGAAGGTGACCTGGTGCTCCGGCTCATTCAGGATCAAACAAATATGCACAAACTATCCCCACCTTGGGAAGGACCTTTTGTGGTCAGCAAAAACCTGAACAACGGGTCATATTACCTCATTGATGTTCGAGACCACAAGGACTCACGTACGTCGGAGGAGGAGACCCGCTGGCCCTGGAACATTGTTCATCTTCAGCCCTATTACACTTGAGCCACTAGCTCTGGAGTTGTATATATTTTTGTCAATGTCAATATTATGATCAGTATAATAAAGCCGACATCCCAGATAATTCAGGGCCTCTATCATTTCATTTTTGAGAATCTGAGTCTTTATTGCCAATTCATAAAAGATCACTTGGGGGCTTCCTGCTCACCGAGCATAGCTGTGACTACCCTCTTGATCCGGCTTGCATGCCTTGTTGAAAATTACTTGGGGGCTTCCTGCTCATTGAGCATGGCTATGACTACCCACCTTGATCCGGCTTATATGCCTTATTGCAGAGTACTTGGGGGCTTCTTGTCTAAGTTGAAGGTTACCAAAGAGAGCTTGCGACAATGCGCGGTTCAAACATAGGTATCCTGCCTTGAGGGCTTGTTATAGGTCACTTGGGGCTTCTTGTTCAATGAATAGAGCTATGTTTGCCCTTTTGGTCATGCTTGGAAGGCCAGGTGTATTCACCAATATTCCGGGTTATCCTGCCTATATGTCCTTGTTACTCCGCCCATGTAATCCTGGAATGACCCGCCGCACTCTCAATAGTAAATCTTGAAAAGACCCTAAAACTGTTGAGGTTAAAACGGTGGTTGGTCATGTGAGGGCCGGCTTATAGGTTTGAATGAAGGATTAACTCAGTGGTTGTGCGACCCTTGAAAGCACTTGAAATTTTGGCTTGGCAGCCTATGAAAAGCGTTGCTTTTCTGATTTGTTATTTTATCTATACATTTGTTGGATTCATAAGCCTTGTTCCATATTTACATATGGATTGCAACAATGCAGGCCATGTAGTCTTGATCTTCATGACTCATATTTGAGCATATGCGAGGTTTGATAGACCGCTCTGGCTTTGGACGTTAAGTCACCAGTACACTTGGAATTGTGCCATTGGAATTATGCGGTTGAGCATATTTGAGTTGTTATTTTTCTCTCCATATGGCGTTGTAAGCCGAGAGTCTGAATTAATGTTATATGTATGGCTATACTTGTTTTATGAATATGTGAGGTTTTGATAACCAGCCTTGGTTATAGACATTGAGTATACGGAATAGGTTATATGGGGCACTGTAACCCGCCCTGGTGTAAACCGCCAGGGCACATACCTTTTGTTTGTGTGCAAGGAATATGATAACATGACCCGCATAATTGATGCTATTATGACTACGACCAGCGGATCTTTAAACATCAGACAGACGGCTTAAAGGTATTCAACCAATGAGCATGCACGATGACATGTGAGATCATTGTTTTTACTACACCTATTACATGGCTATCCAAGCCCGAATGATTAAGAGTTTTTAAACAAGAAGAACCACGGTGCTACAGTTGGAGAGACGCCCTACAGATCAGTTGTTCTGCTCATGTTGAGTTGAAGCTTCCGGTTCTCCTTCATCCATTGTCTGGAAGTTAGGTGATGACCAGTTGATGCCAGTCAAAGCATGCAATTCAGCTTCATCTATAAGTTCTGATGGATCAACTTCAGGAGCAAAAGTATGCTTACGTACTGGAGGGATAAAATCAACAACATCATAAACCGGCGCCTTCACTTTTGAATTTTCCTTAATATAAGCCGCCTGATACCTAGAAAGGTCGGTCTCTTCAGCGAGTTGGCTTGCATATGGACGCATTTCCTTCACACAAGCGGCAAAGTCATCCTGATCAAATGGAGACCCGTCTTCCTTCTGACTTGGGCAACCCATGGCTAGCTCCTCCGAGTCTAACTCTGCGTGCCACGCCTTCGCCCGGCTCAAGGAAGTGATTGCGTTGGCTCTAGAAGATGGCAGCTTTATCTCTTCAATCCTTCATGGCAAGACAGAGAGCTTGTCCAAGACCTCCCAGATAAGTGAAGGTGGTTGTTTAGTGTGTCAGATGGCAGCTATGGTACGTTGAGTGCCTGTGTATAATTTCTCTACCAAAGTGTAGACAGCCTTTAGGTTCACCAGTGTGTCCCGACTAAGATTGGCACTCCTGGGGCCTGTGAGTAAAATGAGTAGCTAAGCCAGTCAGCCGGGTTACAAAGGAATATTGTGACAAAGTTCAAGGCATCTTGCATTACTTACCAAATACAAAAGCAGTCATCCAAGAAATTTGGCGCTTTAAGCCGGTTAATTCGGCAGTTATCTCTGTCAAAGATGACTCGGCCTTTTCTGCTTTCTGTGTTAAAGCGGCTTTTTCTTCAGTCCAAGTGGATCTTTCTGAAGCAAAATCCGTCTTGAGTTTTTCATATTCGTCCAAGCTAAAGGTGAACTTGGATTCAGCCTTCGGAGTCTCAGCTTCTTGATGTTCAAGCCTGGTTCTTAAGCCATTCAGCTCAGATTGCAAGATAACATTCTATAATCATTATTAAAAAAATCATAACGGAATGTACATATAAGTCCCAAGCCCTTTGCAAGCAAAGTACTCGGCACTTGGGGGCTGATGTATGCAGAAGTTTTTTATTACATGATAAGTCGGCCCATGAGGGCTACGGTGGGTTTTTTCTTCAGTATGTTGAACCGGCTGATCTTCGACAAGATAAGCAGGCCCATGAGGGCTACGGTGTGGAGTTGTTTTCTTCAGTATGTTGAATCGGCTCATCTTTGTAAACATAAGCCGACCCATGAGGGCTATGGCTTCAAATTTGCAAATGATGTTTAGGTGCAAGTCTTAACCATACTCAAAGGTGTGTGTTCCTATGATTAAGACTTGGGGACTGGATGACTAAATAGGCACAGGAAGAAAATGTTTATACCTCGTACTTTTGCCGGATTGTCTTGATTATGTTAGCTTCCTGATCACGACCAGTGTGAAGGCGATTCAGATAGTCGGAGTATAGCTCATTGACATCCAAATTTTGATAGCCAGCAATATCAAACCGAGATTTGATCTTTTCAACAAGTTCTTCCTTGACTGTGTGTTTAGCCAGAACTGCAGGATTCCCAGGAGCGGAATAGCCAGTGCATGTAATAAGGACATCTTCCATGTTCTCACAAGAGGGCTTGGAAGAGCTGGGCGTTTTAGTGCTTAATGGGTCGATGTGCACTGGACACATAGGAGTATCAACGGTTTCTAGTGGCGGCTTATCAATAATATCCTCAGGGCTCTGGGCTGAGGTTTGTGATACTGGTGCTTGCTCCTCTGGCTCATGGACTTTGGGATCTTTGACCGGTTTATTCACCTTCAATTTCTTGCCTGGTTTGGCAATGCCACTTGAAAATAAAAATAAAGGCAATGATGACATAAGTGAGTTAGCCTATAATGATTAACATGGCAAAGCTAAAAATATCATTACCCAGGAGCAATTTTGAAGGCATGCAGCTGGGTCTGTGATGAGTCGCCAGAAGAATAATGAGGAGTTCCCTGATAATTAGAGTCGGAAGAATTAAGTGGTTGGTGAATAAGACCCGCCTTTGGATAAAAAGAGATTGAATTCTGTAGCACCTCTTTCCGGCGTTTCCGAACCGGCGTGTTGGGTAAACCGGAGGAAAGGTTTCCGCAACTGTTATTCCGGGTTGATCGCCGGGGTTCATGCTCTTGTTTCTTCAAAAGAAAGTTGGGATCCAAGTAAGCTAAAGGGTGAGAAAACCTTACTTTCCGGCTCACTTGTCAAACTTTCTATCTTGGCAAAGGTTGTAAGTCGAAGGAAAGGACAATTACCTCTTCACCATCTGCATGACTGGCCTCAGCATCGTCCTGATAACAACCCATGTCAATAAGATGAATAAAAAAGGAGCCAAGGGAGTCAAGGTCTACCTCCGACTCGTCATCATCCAGATTAAATAATTCTGAGAGCTTGGTTTTCTTCTTAGCAGGTGGCTTGACTGCTTTGTTTTTTCCCCTGGCCTTTTTGGCCGACTTGTCCTGGAGTTTCTTGTTCCAAAAGGAGGAGGTAGCCTGCAAGAGTCAAGTTATAATGAGAAGACAGTTTACGAAATTAATGATTAAACTATAAATTTATCAAAATGCTTACGTCTGGCGGCTTGTTAAGGGTGTAAAATGGAGCCAACCCTGTTCGACTGCAAGCTTCTACACTCTCATTGAACATAGTTTTTGTCATCGTGTTAACATCATCATCAGTCAGCTCTATTTGGTAGTGGCATTGGGTGTCTTTGACCTTGCCAGTATACTCACACATTAAGCCAGGCCGGCGGCTTAAGGGTAGAATCCTCCACGCGACCCAGCAGCGAACTAGGTCGACTCCAGTCAATCTGTTGGCCATCAAGGTTCGTATGTTTGAAAAAATGGGCATATATTTGGCCCATTCTTCCGTGCTAATCCGATCTGGGAGAGGATGCCTGATGCTAAGCCAGTTTTCATGATAATCAGGTAGAGGATTTTCGCCTTCTACAGATGTATCTTTACAATAAAACCAAGTTTGCTTCCAGTCCTTGGGATGACTAGGAAGGGCGGCTGCAGGAAAAGAAGCTTCTTTCCGTCTCTGAATTGAAACGCCGCCAAGTTCTAGGCTGGGCCCATCGGTGAACTCGGTCTGGCGATTTAAGTAGTAAAATTCCGTGAATAGTTGCACAGTGGGCTCTTGTTGAAGGTACACTTCGCAAAATACTTGGAAATTACAAATGTTTGAAATATAATTGGGCCCGATATCTTGCAGATGGAGTTGTAAGAAATGCAGCACATCACGAAAGAATTTCGAACCGGGCGGAGTGAACCCCCGAAGCATATGATCAGTGAATACTGCAACTTCACCCTCTTTCGGATCAGGGGTGGTCTCGGGTCCTGGGACTCTCCAGTGAATGACGTTCTTTGCGGCTAAAATGCCCACCAGAACATGCTCCTTCAATATCTCCTTAGTAACCCGGGAGGCAACCTAGTTGCAAGAAGTAACAGCCTTGGTCATTTTTGTTGATGAAAGCCTAAAAAGGAAAGTATGGTTGGATTGAGGTTCTGCTATTAAGCCGGTCAGTGATTAAAAGATAAGGGTATTATGCAAGGCTGATTTATATACAGAAGAGTAAATACTATCAAGATCGGCATGGTTAAACCCGAAAAATGATGCCGGTTTACACAGATCATGAGCATGTACTGGCGGCTTAAAGAATGGGACTAATGATATATGGCGGGTTATGATTTATCGTATAAGCCGCCCGCACGATTATAGTGTGATAGATCTATGAGTTTTTGCTAAGTGATGAACAAACAAGTTTTGCACATCAATTCTATGATGTTGGATCTACATTAGTTCTGAAAAGAAAATAAATTTCACATAGAAGGTCGCGGCAGTGGAAGATCTCATGTGCTTGGATGGGATCTTATACGGAAAAAATATCCTCAGTGATTAGTGAGAGATGCTAAACTACTTCCGCTCAACTTCTGTATCATATTCAGATCAAGCTACACGATCTAAGAGAGGAAAGTGAATGTAACATCCCAATTTTCAATTTGGATGTTATCATAGATCGTTCATATGCATTCATCAGTTAAGCATTTTCAATTTGGTTTTATTTGGAAATTGATCCAAAAAGACTTTAAGCAACTCAAGGACCCAAGTAAGAGAGTTGGAAGTTTTCCAAAGAGGACCCACAATTTTTATTATTTTCCAAGTGGGATTGGATCAAATATTATTTTACCAATTTTCATTTTTAATATTTTTTTAAATAATGGGAGAAGATAATATGACCTCTTCAATACAGAATAAAAATGTTGAAATTTGGATTTTGAGTAAAAATATATTTGTTGGATTTTTATTTGCCAAAGTATTTTATTTTTAGTATTTTATTAGTACTAAAAGATTATTTTTATTTTAGGCATTTAGGCCCAGAAAAATGTTCACCAGGTTAATAATAAGGCCCTAAGTACATGTGATTTTTTTTTGAAATTTTTAAAAAAATATTAAGTCTATTTTTCAATGTTTCTGTATTTTTAGAAAAATGTATTAAAAAAAACTTTTGGGCCGAGCCAGCTGAGCCGAAGCCCAGCCAGCCCAGCCGGCCCGCCAGGCCGACTCCTCCCGCGCGCCGACTCCTGTTGGAGTCCGGCCGCTCTACGCCGCCGAGCCATGGCCGCCTCGGACTCTGCTCGCCCCCTCGCCCAAGTCGCCGCCACCGCATCCCCCTTTAAATAGCGCTGCCCCGGACCCCTCGACCCACCGCCATCGCTCACCTCACCCCATCGAGCTTCGCCACCGCCCGTGCCGCCGCTCGCAGCCGTGCCGCATCGTCGCTCCTTTCTGTGTCACGTTGCCGTCGCCGCGTCGCCCCGAGCCGCCGCCGCCAACCACCCCACACCACCCACCGCCGCGCCACCGCCCGCCGGAGTATGCCGCCGCTGCCCGAACCCGATCCGCCGCCCGACGCCCGACCCGCCGGCCGGATCCGCCCAATCCGGTCTTTCCTTGGTCTTTTCTTTTGGGTTTTTTAACCCTAGATCGTTTTTCTTAAACCCTAGATCTGTTTTTTAGGTTTTATTATACAATGAACGTCCGCTGTTTAGTTCAGATAAATGAACCTTCGCTATATAGTCTTTTCCTTTTCTGTTTATTTTTTGTCAGGGACCTATCCACGATTGAAGTTTTACAAATTAGTCCATAATCTTAAAACGATCACTACTTTTTACTCGTTAGTCGGAATTAGATGGAACCAACGCCAAACTCTTTGTTTTGATCTCTTCTATCCGGTAATCCAACTCATTTTTTTCAAAGTTTTAAATTTTGAATTCAAATAGATTTGTATTTGAACTTTTTTTGATCGTAACTTGAGTTTCGTAACTCTATTTGAGTTGATTCCTTTTGCAAATCGAAGCTCTTGACATAAACTTTCTGATAAGGCCTAATTCACTTAATTTTGGTACTGTTATAAATTGTTTTATGTTTCAAGAGTTATTAGTTTGTTTTCAAAACTTTTCGAAATTTGTTCTTCGATTCTGTTGCATGATTGCTTATGTATGCTATTGTTTGATTGCGACAGAATTTCCGGAGTGCGAAGCTTGCTACTACGAGTCTGTAGGTTCCAACGATCGTCAGCAAGGCAAGTTCATACTTTGATCATACTTTTCAATACCTAGTTTTTATTGCATTAGTTCTACCCTCAAAGATTGCATGAGTAGGACTTGGTTACATGTGGTATTGCTTTGTAGTTTATGAGGTAGGAACCCAATGACTTGAGATCAACCACGGGAATATATGATTTGTTACTTATTGCTTAGCCATGCTCGTAGACGTGGATTGGTATGTGAGATTCATGAAAGTTGTGAGTATAATAACAACTAAGGGAAAGTTTTAAGATGGCAACTTTAATACACATCTGGGTGGATTGGTTGTAGGGCACCTGGAGAATCCAATGTTGTCCTAGGATTTCTTGGAGGAACAGTGTGATCAGCTGATGGAATGCCACCCAGGCTCAATGGGATCATATATCATTCATGCCTAGAAACTTCCGTGTGCAGCCACAAGCCATTATGAGCTCTGGCATAGTTGAGCATGTTGTGTGAGATCTTTCAGTGTGGACTAGCATATGTAGGGGAAAGTAGGTGTACCAGTCTATCCAGGGTAAAGAGTGAATGCTTCTAAAAGACTATGTCTCGATCTTCCGATCATGGATGTGGTCGAGTCTTGTGGGGAAAAGTGCGCAAACCTCTGCAGAGTGTACAATCTATTCATGAGTAGCAGTGTCCCCGGTTATGGACATCTTGAGTATCCTGGTATTTTAATTATGGACTGATCTCATCACTTTATTAATTAACTTGTTGGGTTATTAATGACATTGTGGATTTTGGGATTGAGATGGAGGAACCACTCTCAATATTGCTTAATTTAACTTAGTAGTAAATAAAATTATTCCTTTGTTGTAGGGAAAAACTAGCTTTATGCTAAAATAAACCTTACAGCCTCCACCAGCCAAATATGCATATAGCTGTAGATACTTGTTTATCATCATTGCTACATTGTGTTCTTGCGAGCATGTTCAATGTGCTGACCTACACGGCTGCAACATCTCATGTTGTAGAGTTTTCCAACGAAGATTAATGTGCGATAATTCGTTGTCATGCACTCAATGTTTGTCGTGGAGTTGGATGGACTCAACTTATCTTCGATGCTTCCGCAGTTTAGTTTAGTTTATTATTGTTAGATGGCCTTCAGCCATATTTTTGTAATAAGACTCTTTATGAGGATTCTTCGATGTAACGAATGTGTGATTGAAACTCTGTTATAAATCCTCAAGTACTGTGTGTGTCAGCATACCGATCCAGGGATGACACTTGAGCACTGAGACTCCCATCCATTGGGATCGAGGTCGCTACAAAGATGGTATCAGAGCACACGTTGACTGTAGGATGCGACCACTAGGATAAGCCACAGGATGCTCTTCTCTACTCATTTCTAATCCTTCTCTATTTCTATTATCTAGATGTGAGACCCCGGGAACAAGTTCACTCAGCCAAATGACGACACCCCTTTCGGAAGACACTTGAAGGAAGTCACGAGGTACCTGCACATCGGAAGACCAAGTTTCACTGGAACCTTCTATGCAACATTGCGAGAAGAGGAGTGCTGGAAGATCAAAGTTAGTGTTCCTGGGAGGACTATTGCACCAGTCACGGAACCTCTCGAGCTTGCCTTCGATGCACCAACTTGGAGCTTGGGAAAGAGTATGGCAGCACACATCACCTTTGGACGCATTTGGGAAGTCTACAACAAGGACCTTGAAGACACCATCTACCAGATTTGTGGACGCCGGGACGAGCAATGGGAGATGATTCGCACCAGGAACGATAAGTACATTGCAGCATTCATACAAGAGATGGACCAACACATTCGTCGCTATGAGAATCAAATGTGCACGCTCATGCTGAAGACCAAGATGGTGATGACACGGAACATCGAGCTAGAAGAGGAACTCAAGACAACACGTGATGGATATGAAGAGGAAATTGTTGTACTACTGGAGCAGAATGAAAAACTTAAGAAGAAGGTTGGAGCACCCATGGTGAAGCCTGAACCAGAGATGGGCATTCATTCGGAAAACTACATTCTAATAGACGACACCGACAGTGATGAAAGCGACTATGAAGACAAAGTTGTAATAGATATTATGGAGTCTTCTTCCGATGAAAGTTATTAGATGACCACCATGTAATCATTAGTATTCTTCCAAGTAGTTAGAATCGTTCGCAAGCTTTGTATTAGTATCTTTTGTGTGACCTTGTTTGAATTGAGTGATATGATATGCATATGATTGTCTCATGTGCATATGGGTAGTGAATTCCCCCTAGACCTCATTCTATTATATTTCTCATCCCTCTAACCCATCAGATGCCTCTGAGACGTGAGCCCGGATTCCAGTTCCCACCTGAGCTAACTCAGTTGATCCAGCAGCAGAAAACTTTGATGCAACTACTTGTTCAGAACCAAGGCAAGAACAACAACAACAACCCACCTCCTCCTCCTCACGACAACCTGACCCATTTCCTAAGGTTGAATCCACCAGTGTTCTCTAGTAGCACCGAGCCGATTGTGGTAGATGACAGGCTCCGCAAGATGGGAAGAGAGCTAGCAACAACAGGATGCACAGATGCAGAGAGAGTGCGCTTTGCCGCACATCAGCTTGAGGGACCAGCAGCCGCTTGGTGGGAGAACTACACCGCAACTTATCCCCTCGCTACAGTTACTTGGGATCACTTTTAGCAAGCCTTCCGCACTGCACATGTCTCAGCTGGAGCCATGAACCTGAAGCAGCGTGACTTTTGCAAATTGCTCCAAGGGAACCGTACTGTGGGGCAGTACGTGGATGATTTCAGGCAGTTAGCTCGCTATGCGCCAGATGATGTGGCCACTAACGCCACGAAGCAGGAGAAGTATCTCGAAGGACTCAATGATGAGATAAGTATGCTCCTGATGGTAGCAACCTACAGCAACTACCAGGAGCTGGTAGACAAAGCCATCATGATTGAAGGAAAACAACAGAAGATTGAGAGCCGCAAGAGGAAGTATCAATCGGGAAAGTATAACTCTGGAGCTCAGCAGAAGCCCCGCTATTCCCCATACTCAGGAGGACATAACCATCCCACCCATGGAGGCCATTCTCACAATGGTGGAAATTCACACAACCATAGTGGCCCCAGGAATGGCAATAGGAATGGAGGAAACAACAATCAGAACCGTTCCACACCATCAACGCCCACCAAGAAGGATCCGAGTCACATTACTTGTTTCAAGTGCGGGAAGACCGGACACTATGCCACAAAGTGTCCTGAAGCCAAGAATGGAAATGGCAATGGAAGCTCAGGAAAGAAGCCCAATCCATTCACCAGAGGACAGGTGAATCACGTTAATGTGGAGGAGATTGACGAGCAGCTCGACACAGTGGTTGGTAAGTTTTTGGTTAATGCATTTACCGCACTTGTTCTTTTTGACACTGGTGCATCTCATTCATACATATCAAGGGGTTTTATGGAAAAGTATCATTTGCCAACCGTAGCCCTTAATTTTCTTATGTTAGTAAGTTCCTCTCGAGCAGAGTACATGGTTAGTCGAGGATGCTATTATCTGCCATTGACCATTGGGAGACATGTTTTTCCCACCGACCTCATCGTTTTGGAATCCCAAGGATTGGATGTAATCATAGGTATGGATTGGCTATCCATGTTTGAAGGAAACATTGATTGCGCCAGTAGATCTATTCTCCTCACCACCCCGGAAGGAAAGAGGATCAAGTATGTGTCGAGGTACACACCCCGGAAGACGCAAGTGAATGCACTATTGGGAGTTGTTCAGGAGGAAGTACCAGTTGTGAAGGATTACCCCGACATATTTCTGGAGGAGTTACCAGGCATGCCACCGGATCGAGACATCAAGTTCTTGATTGAGTTATTACCAGGATCCGGACCAATATACAAGAGACCATACCGGATGCCCGCAAATGATTTGGAGGAGATCAAGAAGCAGATCAATGAGTTAATGGAGAGAGGTTATATCCGAGCAAGTTCTTCACCTTGGGGAGCCCAGTGCTCTTAGTCGAGAAGAAGGATGGTTCACTAAGAATGGTTGTGGATTATCGTGCACTGAATGAGGTGAGGATCAAGAATAAGTATCCTCTACCGATGATCAATGATTTGTTTGACCAGTTGCAAGGAGCCAAAGTTTTCTCTAAGATCGATTTATGATCTGGATATCATCAGTTGAAGATCCAAGAGCAGGACATACCTAAGACAGCTTTTACCACAAGGTACGGGCTTTATGAGTATATGGTTATGTCGTTTGGTTTGACTAATGCCCCTGCCTATTTTATGATCATGATGAACAAGGTGTTCATGCAGTTCTTGGATAAGTTTGTGGTAGTATTCATTGATGACATATTGGTTTACTCCAAGAATGAAGAGGAGCACAAGGGACATTTGCGTTTAGTTCTCGAGAAGCTCAGGGAACATCAGTTATATGCCAAGTTCAGCAAATGTGAGTTTTGGTTGAAGGAAGTCGGATTCCTCGGACATGTTATATCAAGAGATGGTATAGCAGTAGACCCCTCCAAAGTAGAGGCCGTCATGGAATGGAAAGCACCCACCTCAGTAGGTGAGATTCACAGTTTTCTTGGACTCGTAGGATATTATCGAAGGTTCATTGAGAATTTCTCCAAGATTGCGAAGCCTATGACAGAGTTGTTGAAGAAGGAAAGTAAGTACAATTGGACCGAAGAATGTGAGGCCAGTTTTCAGGAGTTGAAGAAACGTTTGGTTACAACCCCAGTGCTGATTCTCCCAAATATTTGCAAGGATTTTCAAGTGTATTGTGACCCTTCATGTTAGGGACTTGGAGGTGTTCTCATGCAAGATGGAAGTGTTGTTTCATATGCCTCACGTCAGCTTTGACCCCATGAGTTGAATTATGCCACACATGATTTGGAGTTAGCAGTCATAGTGCACGCACTCAAGACCTGGAGGCACTTTCTTATTGGAAACCGTTGTGATGTATACAAGGATCATAAGAGTTTGAAGTACATTTTCACGCAGAAGGAGTTAAATCTCAGGCAAAGGAGATGGCTGGAGCTCATAAAGGATTACGACATGAAATTGCATTATCACCCAGGAAACGCCAATGTGATGGCAAATGCGCTAAGTCGCAAGAGTTATGTTAACACTATCATAACCGGAGGGTTACCCCATGAGTTGGCAAATGACCTCAGAGATTTACAATTGGAAATAGTCCCTAGAGGCTATGTTGGCACATTGGAGATTCAGTCGACCTTGCTGGGCGAAATTCGAGAAGAAACAGAAGACGGCCGAAGAAATTGCAGAAATAAAGGGCAGAATGACCAAAGGAAAGGTAGAAGGATTTCATGAGTATGAACACAGAACACTGTGGTTTGAAGAACGTATTTATGTGCCCAATCCAGAGATCAGGAGGTTGATTTTTCAGGAGGCTCATGATCCGCCTTACTCGATAGATCCAGGTAACACTAAGATCTATTTCGATTTGAAGCAGAATTTCCGGTGGACCGGAATGAAGAAGGACATTGCCGAGTATGTAGCGGTATGTGATGTCTGTCAGAGTGTAAAAGCAGAACATCATAAACCATCAGGGTGGCTACACCCGTTACCCATACCAGATTGGACGTGGGATAAGCTTGGAATGGATTTTATCACATGACTACCCAGGACACGTTCAGGGTATGATTCTATCTGGGTTATAGTTGATCTCTTGACTAAGGTAGCTCACTATATCCATGTGAAGACCACTTACATGAGTGCTAAGTTGGCCAAGATATACATGACCAGGATCGTATGTCTGCATGGAGTACCGAGGACCATTGTATCAGATAGAGGAACACAGTTTACTTCAAAGTTTTGGAAGCAGTTGCAAGAGACTTTGGGTACGAGGCTTGAGTTTAGTACAACCTATCATCCAGAAACAGATGGACATACAAAGAGAGTCAATCAGATTCTAGAGGACATGTTGAGAGGTTGAGCGCTAGATTACGGATCTAGTTGGGATGATAATTTGCCTTGCGCAGAGTTCTCATACAACAACAGTTATCAGACTAGTCTGCATATGGCCCCTTTCGAGGCTTTGTACGGAAGGAGGTGCAGGACACCATTGATGTGGGATGATGTCGGAGACCGTAAGTTATTTGGACCCGATTTAATCAGAGATTCAGAGGGAAGGTCAAGTTGATCCGTGACAGATTGAATATAGCCCAGTCCCGACAGAAGAGCTATGCTGATACAAAACACAAGGGGGTAACCTACGAAGTCAGAGATAGAGCATATCTTCGTGTGTCCCCACTTCGAGGACTTAAGCATTTTGGAGTTAAGGGTAAACTGGCACCAAGATTTGTGGGACCGTATAGAGTTTTGGAGCGCACAGGAGAAGTAGCTTATCAGCTAGACTTGCCCGAAACTTTGTCTAGAGTTCATGATGTGTTTCACGTTTTCCAGTTGAAGAAGTGTCACGCAGAGATGGTCGATATTCTGCTACGAAATACAGTGCCCCTGGAAGCAATTCAGCTAGAGAGTGATATGACTTATGAGGAGAAGTCGGTCAAGATTCTTGAGTTTGTCGACAGAGTTACCCATACTCATCAAGTTTTGCAAAGTTCAATGGAGTCACCATACAGAGGATGAAGCCACCTGGGAACGAGAGGAAGACATTCGACAAGACCACCCACACCTATTTTCTAGTCAACCCGAATCTCGAGGGCGTGATGCATCTTAAGGGGGGGGGGGGGTAGGTTCGTAACATCCCAATTTTCAATTTGGATGTTATCGTAGATCATTCATATGCATTCATCATTTGAGCATTTGGAATTTGCTTTTATTTGGAAATTGATCCAAAAAGACTATAAGCAAATCAAGGACCCAAGTGAGAGAGTTGGAAGTTCTCCAAAGAGGACCCACAATTTTTATTGTTTTCCAAGTGGGATTGGATCAAATATTATTTTATGAATTTTCATTTTCAATATTTTTTAAAATAATGAGAGAGGATAATATGACCTCTTCAAAACAGAATAAAAATGTTGAAATTTGGAATTTGAGTAAAAATATATTTATTGGATTTTTATTTGCCAAAGTATTTTTCTTTTTAGTATTTTATTAGTACTAAAAAATTTATTTTTAGTTTAGGCATTTAGGCCGAAAAAATTGTTCACCGGGTCAATAATAAGGCCCTAAGTACGTGTGAATTATTCTGAAATTTAAAAAAAATTAAGTGTATTTTTGCTTTTTCTGTATTTTCAAAAAAAATATTTTAAAAAAAATCTTTTGGGCCGAGCCAGCTGGGCCGAAGCCCGGCCCGCCAGGCCGCCTCCTCCCACACGCCGACTCCCGTCGGAGTGCGGCCGCTATACGCTGCCGAGCCGTGGCCGCCTTGGACTCTACTTGCCCCCTCGCCCAATTCACTGCCACCGCCTCTCCCCCCCTTTAAAATAGCGTTGCCCCGGATCCCCTCGACCCACTGCCGCCGCTCGCCGCCGCCACGAGCCGCTACCGCCAACCACCCCGCACCACCCATCGCCGCGCCGCCGCCGCCATCACCCGATCCCGATCTGTCGCCCGACGCCCGACCCGCCGGCTGGATCCGCCCGAACCGGTAAGACCGATCCCTTCTTTTCTCGGTTTTTCTTTCATTTTTTAAACACTAGATCCTTTTTTTAACCCTAAACCTATTTTTCTAGGGTTTATTATACAGCGAACATCCGCTATTTAGTTCAGAAAAATGAACGTTCATTATTTAGTATTTTCCTTTTCTATTTATTTTTCATCCGGGACATATCCACCATTAAAATTTTACAGATTAGTCCCTAATCTTAAAAATATCACTACTTTTTACTTGTTAGTCAGAATTAGATGAAACCAATGCCAAACTCTTTGTTTTAATCTCTTCTATACAGTAATCCAACTCAAAATTGTTTTTCAAATTTTTAAATTTGAATTCAAACAGATTTGTATTTGAACTTTTTTTGATCGTAACTTGAGTTTGGTAATTCTGTTTGAGTCGATTCTTTTTGCAAATCGAAGCGCTTGACCTAAAATTTATGATAAGGCCAAATTCACTTAATTTTGGTACTGTTTGAATTTGTTTTCTATTGCGAGAGTTATTCGTTTGTTTTCAAAACTTTTTGAGATCTGTTCTTTGATTCTGTAGCATGATTGCTTATGTATGCTATTGTTTGATTGCGATAGAATTTTGGGAGTGTGAAGCTTGCTACTATGAGTCTCTAGGTTCAACGATAATTAGCAAGGCAAGTTCATACTTTGATCATACTTTTCAATACCCAGTTTTTATTTATTAGTTCTACCCTCAAAGATTGCATGAGTAGGACTTGGTTACATGTGGTATTTCTTTGTAGTTTATGAGGTAGGAATCCAATGAACTGAGATCAAACCCGGGAATATACGCTTTGTTACTTATTGCTTAGCCATGCTCGTAGACGTGAATTGGTATGTGAGATTCATGAAAGTTGTGAGTGTAATAACAACTAAGGGAAAGTTTTAAGGTGGCAACTTTAATACACATCTGGGTGGATTGGTTGTAGGGCACCTGGAGAATCCACTGTTGTCCTAGGATATCACGGAGGAACCGTGTGATAATCCTATGGAATGCCACCTAGGATCAAAGGGATCATATACCATTCATTCCTAGAAACTTCTGTGTGCAGCCACAAGCCATTATGGGCTCTGGCATAGTTGAGTATGTTGTGTGAGCTCTTTCAGTGGTGGACTAGTAGATGTAGGGGAAAGTAGGTGTACTGGTCTATCCAGGTTAAAGAGTGAATGCTTGTGAAAGACTATGTCTCAATTTTCCGATCATGGATGTGGTCGAGTCTTGTGGGGAAAAGTGCGCAAACCTCTGCAGAGTGTACAGTCTATTCATGAGTAGCCGTGTCCCCAGTTATGGACATCCTGAGTATCCTGGTATTTTAATTATGGACTGATCACATCAATTTATTAATTAATGTGTCGGGTTATTACTGCCATTGTGGATTTGGGGATTGAGATGGAGGAACCACTCTTAATTCAACTGAGTATTAAATAAAATTATTCCTTTGTTGTAGGTAAAAACTAGCTTTATGCAAAAATAAACCTTACAGCCTCCACCAGCCAAATATGCACATAGTTGTAGATACTGGTTTATCATCATTGCTACAGTGTGTTCTTGCGAGCATATTCAATGTGCTGACCTACATGACTGCAACGTCTCATGTTGCATAGTTTTTCGATGAAGATTAAGGTGCGATAGGTCATTGTCATGCACTCAATGTTTGCCGTGGAGTTGGATGGACTCAACTTATTTTCGATGCTTCCGCGGTTCAGTTTAGTTTATTATTGTTAGATGGCCTTCAGCCATATTTTTTGTAATAAGACTCTTTATGAGGATTCTTCGATGTAACAAATGTGTGATTGAAACTCTGTTATAAATGCTCAAGTACTGTGTGTGTCAGCATACCGATCCAGGGATGACACTTAAGCACAGAGACTCTGATCAATTGGGATCGAGGTCGTTACTGTGAAGAATGGTGAAGAACATCGACGAACGGTGGAAACCCTGATGCAGATCTATTACACGGGAAGAAAAGTACTCACGAACGCTGTTGAGCAGTGGAGGTGCGCCGCAGTTGTATGGTCCGTTTAGGTTGATGCAGCGGCCGGAGTTGGTGCAGTTAATGAAGGTCGACGGTGGTGGCGCTCGGGTCTGCAGAGGCGTCGCGAGGAGGAAGATGAAGACAAGGGGGCAGGGTAAAGAAGTGAATGAAAGACCCCATGTACCTATTTATAAGAAAGTGGATAGATGGCATGCGCGGGAATTGAGGAGGCCAAAAAATGATTATGTGGCTATGCGGATGCCTTGATTTTGTGGAGGCCCATTAAGATAAAGATCTGTTGAGATATCTCTGGCTTCGTGTGAAGTTAATGCGCAAAGATGTCATGGGGGGTTAACATGATCTGAGATGTGACGTCATGGCGGGTTATAAGGAATTGGTAAGGAATTGATAAATGAAGGTTATGTTAAGTCAAGTGATGAAGATTGATGTGAACTAGTCCAAATCAACATGGGGCCTAATGTTGGGGATATAACTACTGCGTATGACCCGCCCAGGAGGGGCCGGTTCATGCCACTGGCGGCTTAAGATGAAGAGGCCTGCTAAGTCCCAAGAAGATACGAAGATGGCGGTTCATAGATCAAGCCAATTGAAGGCCCAAGACCTGGAAGCGACTTGAAGCCCGCGAGTGTGAACCACCGTATGATGAACTTGTTCTGTAAGGCAAGGTTCGTAAGAAACCGAGCCGGTCACGTTTGTGTGAGTCGGCCTGGTCTTTGTAAACCGCCGGGCACCATCCTATATATAAAGGGGTGATCTGGCGGCAGGTTAACTCAAGAAACATTTGCTCAAGAACTAGGTCAAGCATATTCACTTCCTGCTTATTGAGACTCGAGCAATACAACCCAAGCTGGATTTGGCCTTTACCTCATTGACAGGGGCCGACCAGGATAAAAACTCTCTGTGTCCATTGTCCCGTTCAACCCCTTTAAGCTAAACTAGTTGCGATGGCTCCACGCCTATGTCCTTTTGCTAGGGCATATGCCGTGACAAAACAACGACAATCCTTGTTGGTTAAATTAACCTCTCTCTCATTGTAGGTTCAACTGATCGACAACGACCTCGCGGGCCCATAGAGAGAGTCCCACGCGAGTGAGTGTCATAGGAAAACCACTGCGTGCATAGAGGTGTGTTGTGTGATGTTTGAATACCCAATGCACAACTTTGTTGTGGCACATGGTTCGCAAACCGGAAACGCGCTACATAGAGGTTCACGACGCATAGCCCCTCACTTCGAGCCAGTGGGAGGGACTCATATGCACATGCCTTAACTTTGATATGGAATCTTGCCATGATCTACACCGTAACACACATGCCAACATGAATCCACCTTTGGTCAAATGCTTCTCGTTATCGGTGGAAACTGAATACCTTTGTGGGCTACCGAATGGGAACATCGCTGATAACTGCACGAGGGAGTGTCTGAGAGGACCACCAATGCATGCATGTGGACCGAACATGTATGTATGAAAGGGTCATGTAATGTTTTAAATAACCAATTCACGACTTTGATGTGGCATATATGACTCACAAAATGACCATTCCCACGCGGAGGCTCATGACTCGTAGTGTACTGCTGGACCCCCCCCCCCCACATACACGAACACACACACCCCGAACCACTGATGACCCAGAAGTATAGCGGATCAATCGTTGTCCTTTCGATAAGTAAGACTGTCAAACCCAATGAGAAGCAGCAGGAAATGACAAGCGGTTTCCAGCAAGGTAATTTCTACATGCACTGAAATTGTGGTAACAAGTTATTTGATAGCAACATAATTTGTAACAAGTGAAAAGTAGCAATAGTAACAATAAATGCAGCAAGATAGTCGAATCCGTTTGTGGCAAAGGACACGCCGGAACGGTTTCTTATAATAGGCAAATTGTTCTTGAGGAGTCACATGAATTTCGTCTAGTCACTTTCATCATGTTGGTTTGATTCGCGTTCGCTAGTTTGATAATTCGATATGTGGGAGGACCAGTGCTTGGGTTATGTTCTTACTTGAACAAGCCTCCCACTTATGATTAGCCCCATTCGCAAGCATCCGCAACTATGAAATAAGAATTAAGATAGTATCTAATCATAGCATTAAACATATGGATCCAAATCATCCCCTTACAGAATAGCGCATAAACTAGTGTTTAAGTTTTTGTCACTCTCACAACCCATCATCTAATAACTACTCCACAATGCATTCTCTTAGGCCCAAGAATGGTTAAGTGGCATGTAGTCGATTTTCACATAACATCACCAAGGGAATCACAACATACACATCGTCAAAATATCAAATGAATATCAGATTCACATGACTACTTGCAACATGACTTCTCCTTTGGCCTCAACATCGGAAGTAACTACTCACAAAGCATATGCATGTTCAACATCAGAGGGGTAATAAATATCATAATGGATCAGAACATATTATCTTCCACCAAATAAACCAACTAGCATCAACTACAAGATGTAATCAACACTACTAGCAACCCACAGGTACCAATCTGAGGTTTTGATGCAAAGATTGAACACAAGAGATGAACTAGGGTTTGAGATGAGATGGTGCTGGTGAATATGTTGATGGAGATTGATCCTTCCATGATAAGAGGGCTGTTGGTGATGACGATGGCTTTGATTTCCCCCTCCCGGAGGGAAGTATCCCCGACGGAACCGCTCCACTCGAGATCAAAATTGCTCCTTCCCAAGTTCCGCCTCGAGACGACGGTGCTCCATCCCGAAAGTACTCCCCTTATTTTTTCTAGGTAAAATGTGATTATAGACCAGAAGATGGTCGCCAGATGTGGGCATGGGCCACCACTAGAAACCAGGGCGCGACTGGAGGGGGTGGCGCACCTTCGTGCCTCGTGGGCGCGTGGGTGTCCCCCTCCGGTGGTTCTTCTCTCCAATATTTATTATATTTTCCAACATAATTCTCCGTAAATTTTTAGCCCACTTGGAGATGTGCAGAATAGGTATCTCCGATGTAGCCTTTTGAGGTCTAGAATTCCAGCTGCCAATACTCTCCCTCTTTGTGTAAACCTTGCAAATTATGAGAGAGAAGGCATTATAATTACTCGGCCAAGTGTTATAATGAATAAAATCACTAAAAATAACAGTAAGAAAACATGATGCAAAATGGACGTATCAACTCCCCCAAGCTTAGACCTCGCTAGTCCTCAAGCGGAAATCTATATCGACAATTACGTCCACATGTTTGGAGAGAGAGGTGTTGATAAAAACAAAACACTGACATAGTAGCATCATGATCACTATTATAACAACAATAAATAAATAAATAATAATATCATAAGACTTCTCATGAACAAGTAAAAATTCATTATAATAGCAAAGCATAAAGCATAAACTTCCTTGAAAACTAACAAACTATGTTCTTAGTGAACAATGCAATTGCAATTCATCATATTTTCAAGAAGGGTCACATGTCGGAGCTCTTTAGCAAGTCCACATACTCCACTATCATTTAGTCTTCTATGATTGCTAACAATCACAACATATATATGGAGCAAAAAAAATCAGCCAGACACATAGAAAGATAGGGGCTTATAGTTTTGCCTCCCAACTTATTCACCTCAAGGGTGATGCCAACAATAATAACTCATGATCACTCACATTCAACTCGGTATATGTGCCTAGATATTTCCCCACCACTTGATGCTTGCAAAAGAGAAAATAATAAAAAGAAATAAAGGAGAACACTACTGACTCAAACATAAAAAGTAAATGCATACAAGTAAAAGATAGGCCCTTCGCAGAAGGAATCAGAGGTTGCCATGCACTTTTATTTCTGGATGCACAATCCCTTAATGTAGAAGAACGTCATGTTATATTTCCCACTATGATAGCAACCTTTATTATGCAGTCCATCGCTTTTATTACTTCGTCATCATAGGTTTGTACAACGCTTATTTTCCCTTACAATAAAAGATCAAACATATTTAGAAGAAACTTGTATTGCCTTATGCACCGATGACAACTTACTTGAAGGATCTTATTCAATCCATGGGTAGGTATGGTGGACTCTCATGACATGAAATTGGTTTAAGGGTTTTGGATGCACAAGTAGTATTTCTACTTAGTGCGGATTTTCGGCTAGCAAAGATATTTGAGCAAGCACCACATGTTAGAGGATCTATGACAATATAACTTCTATGTGAATATGAACAACCATAAATCATTACGTTGTCTTCCTTGTCCAACATCGACAATTTGGCATGAAATATTTAATGGGGCTCACAATCATAAAAGATGTCCAAGATAGTATATTTGCATGTGAATCTTCTCTTCCCTTATTAATTCTTTCATGAATTGCACTATTGACCACTGCTATGTTTGTCAATCTTTAATAAACTTTTACCAGTTATACCCATTTGTATGTAATGTCATCAGTTTCCATAAGATTAGCATATGACCTCTTTCATTATTTCCTTTATTTGATTGAGAAATAAAAAGTAAAGAAGCAAAAACTCAAACTAATCTTTATTATATAGCTTTCACTCGATTACATAGTAGATAGATCATGAACTAGCGCACGGAAAATAGATCACACTGAACTTTTATTTAACTAGATCACGAATATACTAAGGATCGAGCTAAAACTTGTGAAGGAAGTAAAATTGGCGATGATAATATACGAGGGCACCTCCCCCAAGCCTGGAAAATGCCAAGGGGGGTGCCCATCCGTGTACTCAACTCTCCTTAGGTGATGGTGGTGATGAGGAAGAAGGTGGGATGGTCCTCCAGCTTCCATGGCATAGGTCCCCCATCAAGAGAAGGTGCACAAGTCTCTGGACCCCTGAAACTTGTAGCTAAACTCATACCTTTGAATCTTGCCTCATACTCAAAATTTTGGTTTTGAATATCATAGATTTGGCCTTGGAGGAACTTGCAGAAGCCATAGTGATCTAGATATGTCAGGAAAAACGGCACGAAACAAGAGCTGAGGATGTTTCCACAATGCGGTGGCCAAATCGTCCAGGAGTATATATAGAGAATTTTTATATAAGGAAATACGTGTACTACAAGAAAACAAAGTCGGGAAGGTGCCCAGGGGGCCCACTACCCACTAGGGTGCGCCTAGGGTCGGAGGTGCACCCTGGTGCCTCGTGGGAACATGGGTTGCGTTCTCGCGTGTTTCTTATTTTTACATTTTTCTAAATATTCCAAAATCGACAGAAAATATTTTTGCGAATTTTTCCGAGTCGGTTTACTTACTGTATCATGTAACTCTTTCTATTCAGGGTTCTGGAGTGTTCTGGAAGGTATCTTTTATGTATTCCTTTGATGTCATGGTTTGAATAATATTAGTTTCAACATTAATAGGTGTACCTGAAATTATTGCTTAATTCTTTGTCCATTGACCACCTTCGGATTTGTGCCTTCCGGATTATTAATCTTAATAGCTCTAGACCGATAAACTTCTTCGATAATATATGGTCCTTCCAATTTGGAGAGAACTTTTCCTGCAAAAAAACTAAAATGAGAATTGTATAATAGAACATACTCACAAACTTTGATTTCCCGCTTTTGACTTCTTTTGCCATGCCATCTTTTAACCGTTTCTTTAAATAATTTGGCATTTTCATAAGCTTGGGTTCTCTATTCATATAGTGACCTAATATCAAATAACCTCTTTTCACTAGCAAGTTTGAAATCATAGTTGAGTTCTTTAATTGCCCAATATGCCTTATGTTCTAACTCAAGAGGTAAATGACAGGATTTTCCATAAACCATTTTAAATGAAGACATACCCATTGAATTTTTATAAGTTTTTCAGTAGGCCCAAAATGCATCATATAATTTCTTGGACCAATTCTTTCGGGACCTATTGACAGTCTTTTGCAAAATTAATTTTATTTCCCTATTGCTAAATTCAACTTGACCATTGGACTGGGGGTGATAAGGAGATGCTATTCTATGGTTAACATCATACTTAGCAAGCAATTTACGGAAAGCACCATGAATAAAGTGTGAACCACCACTAGTCATTAAATATCTAGGGACTCCAAACCTCGGGAAGATAACTTCTTTAAGCTTTTTAATGGAAGTGTTCTGATCATACTGGTTGGAATAGCTTCTACCCACTTAGTGACATAATCAACAACAACCAATATATGTGTGTACCCATTAGAGGAAGGAAAAGGTCCCATATAATCAAAGCCCCAAACATAAAATGGTTCAATAACAAGTGAGTAATTCATAGCCATTTCTTGACATCTACTGATATTACCAATTCTTTGACATTCATCACAAGAAAGGAACTTACGAGCATCTTTGAAAAGAGTAGGCCAATAAAATCCAGACTGCAGTACCTTGTGTGCAGTTCTATCTCCCGCATGGTGTCCTCCGTATGCTTTGAAGTGACACTTTTGTAGGATTTTTTAATGTTCTTGCTTAGGTATACAATGTCTAATAATACCATCTACTCCTTTATAAAGATGTGGGTCATCCAAAAAGTAATGTCTAAATCAAAGAAGAACTTTTTCTATTGTTGGTAGGTGAAACAAGGTGGTATATATTTAGCAACAATGTAATTGGCATAGTCAGCAAACCAAGGAGTGTTATGAGAAGCATTAATGACAGTAAGTTGTTCATTAGGGAAACTATCATCAATAGGTAGTGGGTCATCAAGAATATTTTCTAACCTAGACAAGTTATCAACTACGGGATTCTCAGCTCCTTTACTATCAGTGATATGCAAGTCAAATTCTTGCAACAAAAGAACCCACCTAATAAATCTAGGTTTAGCATCTTTCTTTTCCATAAAATATTTAATAGCAGCATGATCGGTGTGAACAATTACTTTGGAATCAACAATGTAAGATCTGAATTTATCACAAGCAAACACAATTGCTAAAAATTATATCTCAGTAGTAGCATAGTTTGTTTGGGCACTTTCTAGAGTTTTACTAGCATAATGGATAACATTTAATTTCTTATCAAATCTTTGTCCTAAAACAGTCATAACAGCATAGTCACTAGCATCACACATAATTTCAAAAGGCAAGTTCTAATCAGGTGGTTGAACAATAGGTGCGGTGGTTAAGGCGTTCTTAAGTGTTTCCAAGGCTTCTACACAATCATCATCAGAAACAAAAGAAACATCCTTCTGTAATAATTTGGTAAGAGGCCTAGAAATTTAAGAGAAGTTTAATAAACCTCCTATAGAAACTATCATGACCAAGGAAGCTACGAATACCTTTGATATCTTTAGGACATGGCATTTTCTCAATCACATCAACTTTAGCTTTATCCACCTCAATATCTCGTTCGGAAATTTTATGCCCCAAGACAATACCTTCATTAACCATAAAGTTGCACTTCTCCCAATTCAAGACAAGGTTAGTTTGCTCACATCTCTGCAAAACTCGATCAAGGTTGCTTAAGCAATCATCAAAAGAAGTTTCAAAAACAGAAAAATCATCCATGAAAACCTCAACAATCTTTTCACAAAAGTCAGAGAATATAGCAGTCATACATCTTTGAAAGGTAGCAGGTGCATTGCATAAACCAAAAGGCATACATCTGCAAGAATAAGTTCCAAAAGGACAAGTAAAGGTGGTTTTCTCTTGATCAGGTTGTGAAACAGGTATTTGAGAGAAACCAGAATATCCATCTAGAAAACAGAAGTGTGTGTGTGATACGTCCACTTCGCATCATGTTTTCTTACTATTATTTATAATGTTTTTATCCATAATAATGCTTTTTGGAGTAATTCTAATGCATTTTCTCTCATAAATTGCAAGGAACACACCAAGAGGGAGAATTCCGGCCGCTGGAAATCGGGACCTGGAAAAGCTATGTTAGGCCACCTATTCTGCACAACTCCAAACAAGCTGAAACTTCACGGAGAATTTATATGGATTATTTAAGAAATACTGGAGCCAATAAACACTAGATGAAATTCCCGTGTACTCTCAAGAACGCTTTGCTTATCATAAGAGACCGTTTTGGCCTGTCCTTTTCCTCAAATGGATTGGGCTACCTTGCTGCATACTTGTTACTAATATCTTTACTTGCTCGTTACAAATTATCTTGCTATCAAACGACTCGCTACATACAGATTCAGCACTTGCAGAGTTACCTTACTGAAAACTACTTGGCATTTCCTTCTGCTCCTCGTTGGTTCGACACTCTTACCTACCGAAAAGAGCTACAATTGATCCCCTATACTTGTGGGTCATCAACGCTATTTTCTGGTGCCGTTGCCGGGGAGTGAAGCGCCTTTGGTAAGTGGAATTCGGTAAGGAAGCATTTATATAGTGTGCTGAAATTTATTGCCACTTATTACTATGGGAAACAAACCTTTGAGGGGTTTGTTCGGGGTATCTTCACCCCGTACGGAACCCCAATTAGTTACCCCTCAACCGACTGCACCTACTGTAAATATTGAATATGAAATCCCTTCGGGTATGATAGAACAACTGCTAGCTAATCCTTATGCAGGAGATGGAACTGAACATCCTGATATGCACTTGATATATGTGGAACAATTTTGTGTATTGTTTAAGCTTGCAGGTTTATCCAGGGATCAAGTTATGACAAAGTTTTTCCCGTTATCTTTGAAGGGAAAAGCATTGGCATGGTATAGGCTATGTGATGATATTGGATCATGGAATTGGAATCATTTGAAATTGGAGTTCCACCAAAAAAAATATCCTATGCATCTAGTTCATCGTGATCGGAATTATATATATAATTGTTGGCCTCGTGAAGGAGAAAGTATAGCTCTAGCTAGGGGGAGGCTTAAGTCAATGTTGTAGTCATGCCCCAATCACAAGCTCTCAAGAGAAATTATTATCCAGAATTTTTATGCTCGGGTTTCTCGTAATGATCAAACCATGCTTGATACTTCTTGTGTTGGTTCTTTTATGAAGAAGACGATTGAATTCTGGTGGGATCTTTTGGAAAGAATTAAACGCAACCCTGAAGATTGGGAACTCGGCGAAGTTAAAGAGTTAGGTATTAAACTTAAGTATGATTTTGTTAAATCTTTTATGGATACCGATGCTTTTCAAAAGTTTAGCACTAAATATGGACTTGACTCGGAGATAGTAGCCTCCTTTTGTGAATCATTTGCTACTCATGTTGAACTCCCTAAAGAGAAGTGGTTTAAATATCACCCACCTATTAAAGAAGAAATTAAAGAACCGGTACCAGTTAAAGAAGAAACTATACTTTATAATGTTGACCCAGTTTTTCCTTCTGCTTATATTGAAAAACCACCTTTCCCTGTTAGGATAAAGGAACATACTAAAGTTTCAACTATGGTTAACAAAAGTTATATTAGAACACCTAAACCAGATGAGCAAATTAAAGTAGAACCTAATATTGATATGGTAAAAGATCTCTTGGAAGAAAATGTAGATGGGCATTTTATTTGCTTTAATGAAGAGGCTGCTAGAATTTCCAAACCTGATGAAAGGGGTAAACATAGACCTGTTGCTGGCATGCCCGTTGTCTCGGTCAAAATAGGACATCATTGCTATCTTGGTTTATGTGACATAGGTGCTAGTGTGAGTGCTATTCCCTACTCTTTATACCAAGAAATTATGAATGTCATAGCACCTGCAGAAATAGAAGACATTGATGCCACTATTAAACTTGCTAACAAAGACACTATATCACCAATTGGGATTATTAGAGATGTTGAAGTCTTGTGTGGGAAAATAAAATACCCTACTGATTTTCTTGTTCTTGGTTCCCCACAAGATGACTTTTGTCCCTTTATCTTTGGTACACCTTTCTTGAATACAGTTAATGCTAAGATAGATTGCAAGAAGGAAATTGTTGGTGGTCTAGTTTTGGTGATGAGTCTCATGAGTTTAATTTTTCCAAGTTTAGTAGGAATATTCATGAAAAAGAATTGCCTAGTAAGGATGAATTAATTGGTCTTGCTTCTATTGTTATGCCACCCACTGATCCTTTAGAGCAATATTTACTAGACCATGAAAATGATTTACATATGCGTGAAAGAAATGAAATAGATAACAAATCTTTGAACAACGTCATCTACTTAAACACAATTTTCCTATTGAAACTCTTGGAGGTCCTCCTCCACCCAAAGGTGATCCTGTGTTTGAATTAAAACAATTGCCAGACATTTTGAAATATTCTTATCTTGATGAAAAGAAAATATATCATGTTATTATTAGTGCTAACCTTTCAGAACATGAAGAAGAAATATTATTGAAGTTTCTAAGGAAGCACCGAGCTGCTATTGGATATACTCTTGATGATTTAAAGGGCATTCATCCCACTCTATGTCAGCACAAAATTAATATGGAACCTGATGCTAAACCAGTTGTTGATCACCAAGTTCTGATAAATGCGAAGATGAAAGAAGTGGTAAGAACGGAAATATTAAAACTTCTGGAAGCAGGTATAATCTATCATATAGCTGATAGTAGATGGATAAGTCATGTTCATTGTGTCCCTAAGAAAGGAGGTATAACTGTTGTTCCTAGTGATAAGAATGAACTTATTCCACAAAGAATTTTGACACGCTATAGAGTGGTAATTGATTTTAGAAAATTAAACAAACCAACTAGAAAAGATCATTACCCTTTGCCTTTTATTGATCAAATGCTTCAAAGACTATCTAAGCACACACATTTTTGCTTCCTTTATGGATATGCTGGCTTTTCACAAATACATGTTTCTCAACCTGATTAAGAAAAGACCACTTTTACTTGTCCTTTTAGAAACTATGCTTATAGACGTAAGCCTTTTGGTTTATGTAATGCACCTGCTACCTTTCAAAGATGCATGATGGCCATATTCTCTGACTTGTGAAAAGATTGGTGAGGTTTTCATGGATGACTTTTTCTATTTATGGGAAGTCTTTTGATGATTGTTTAAGCAATCTTGAGCGAGTTTTGCAGAGATGTGAACAAACAAATGTGGTCTTGAATTGGGAGAAGTGCCACTTTATGGTTAATGAAGGCATTGTCTTGGGTCATAAAATTTCTGAAAGAGGTATTGAAGTGGACCAAGCTAAGGTTGATGCAATTGAGAAAATACCATGTCCTAAGGACATCAAAGGTATTCGTAGTTTCCTAGGTCATGCTGGTTTCTATAGGAGATTTATCAAAAACTTCTCTAAAATCTCTAGGCCTCTTACTAGTCTCGTGCAAAAGGATATTCCTTTTGTTTTTGATGATGATTGTCTTGAAGCCTTTGAAACACTTTAGAAAGCCTTAATATATGCACGTATTGTTCAACCACCAGATTGGAACCTACCTTCTGAAATTATGTGTGATTCTAGTGATTATGTTGTTGGTGCTGTTCTAGGATAAAGAGTTGATAAGAAATTGAATGTTATTCATTATGCTAGTAAAACTCTAGACAGTGCTCAAAGAAATTATGCTACTAGTGAAAAAGAATTCTTAGTAGTGGTGTTTTCTTGTGATAAATTTAGACCTTATATTGTTGATTATAAAGTAACTATTCACATAGACCATGCTGCTATCAAATATCTTATGGAAAAGAAAATGCTAAGCCTAGACTTATTCGTTGGGTTCTCTTGTTGCAAGAATTTGATCTACATATCATTGGTAGAAAAGGAGCTGAGAACCCCGTAGCTGATAACTTGTCTAGGCATGAAAATGTGCTTGATGACCCACTACCTAATGATGATAGTTTTCCTGATGAGGGTTAGCTGGAATAAATGTTTGTCATGGTACTCCTTGGTTTGCTGATTATGCTAATTACATTGTTGCTAAATATTTTCCACCTAGCTTTACATACCGACAAAAGAAAAAAATCTTCGATGATTTGAGACATTACTTTTGGGATGACCCACATCTTTATAAAGAAGGAGTAGATGGTATTATTAGGCATTGTGTACCCGAGCATGAACAAGGACAAATCCTACGGAAATGTCAATCCGAGGCTTATGGAGGGCATCATGCTGGAGATAGAACTGCTCACAAGGTATTGCAATCTGGATTTTATTGGCCAACTCTCTTCAAGGATGCCCGTAAGTTTGTCTCATCTTGTGATGAATGCCAAAGAATAGGTAATATCCGTAAGTGTCAAAATGCATATGAATTATTCATTTGCTGTTGAACCATTTGATGTTTGGGGATTTGACTACATGGGACATGTTCCTTCCTCTAATGGGTATACACATATTTTGGTTGTTGTTGTTTATGTTACTAAATGGGTAGAAGCCTTCCAACTAGTAGTGCTGATCACAACACCTCTATTAAAATGCTTAAGGAAGTTATTTTCCCAAGGTTTGGAGTCCCTAGATATTTAATGACTGATGGTGGTTCACACTTTATTCATGGTGCTTTCCGTAAAATGCTTGCTAAGCATGATGGTAACCATAGAATTGCATCACCCTATCATCCTCAGTCTAGTGGTCGGGTTGACCTTAGCAATAGAGAAATAGAATTAATTTTGCAAAAGACTGTCAATAGGTATAGGAAGAATTGGTCTAAGAAATTAGATGATGCACTTTGGGCTTATAGCACAACATATAAAAATCCTATGGGTATGTCTCCCTATTAAATGGTTTATGGAAAAGCTTGTCATTTGCCTCTTGAGTTAGAACATAAAGCATACTGGGAAGTTAAAGAACTCAACTATGATTTCAAACTTGCTGGTGAAAAGAGGTTATTTGATATTAGCTCATTAGATGAATGGAGAACCCAAGCTTATGAAAATGCAAAGTTATTCAAAGAAAACGTTAAAAGATGGCATGACAAAAGAATCCAAAAGCGTGAGTTTAAAGTCAGAGAATATGTCCTTTTGTACAACTCTCGTTTTAGATTTTTTGCAGGGAAGCTCCTCTCAAAATGGGAAGGCCCATATGTCATCGAGGAGGTTTACCGGTCTGGTGCCATCAAAATAAATAATTCCGAAGGTACTAACCCGAAGATTGTCAATGGGCGACGAATAAAGCATTATATCTCAGGTACATCTATTAATGTTGAAAGTAATATTATCCAAACTTTAACACCGGAAGAGCACATAAAAGAGTCCTTCCGGAACACTCCGGGATCATGAAAATAAGGAGGTACGTGATACGGTAATTAAATGGACTCCGAAAAATCTGCAAAAATATTTTTTGTTAGTTTTGGAATATTTTAGAATTTTGGAATTTTGGAAGCGTCCCCTGGTGGGCACAAGACACCAGGGCGCGCCATGCACCAGGTTTGCCTGGCGCGCCCAGGTGGGTTGTGCCCACCTGGGACACCTCCCGGACTTCGTTTTTCTTCCTTGTACTTGTCCTCCAAGATAAAAAAATATATATATACTTCCCGAACCTGTTAACCAC
This sequence comes from Secale cereale, assembly GCA_902687465.1. Classification (NCBI taxonomy): domain Eukaryota; kingdom Viridiplantae; phylum Streptophyta; class Magnoliopsida; order Poales; family Poaceae; genus Secale; species Secale cereale. Next base: position 336,423,291 of record LR738709.1, read on the forward strand.
CGTATCACGGAGAAATCTTCTGTTCTCTTTTTCCTTGCTGTTTTCTTTTAGATCCCGTCTACCATGGCCTCTTCAAGCTCCTCCAAGGACAAGTTCTTCAAGAACGTCATCAACCCGTATCCGCGGGAAGTGGTGCAGCACCCTTAGGTCATCCAGATGCATGAGGGGGTGCTTCACCTCCGTGATGTGCCCTGTCCCAAGGGGACAGGAACCGTGGAGGCTAGACTTGAAGCTGTGGAGCAAGACGTCTTCCGGTGCAAGGGGATGTGCAGCGTGGGCTCAATGCCAATCACGTCATGATCACAGACCTTTCCCGTGATCACAAGGTTGATGGCAAGCCCATGAAGGACATCATCTTCACCTTCAACGAGCAAACCAACTTCCTCCAAAGCCTGATCTATGACCTTGAAAACCAAGTCTTTGAGTATGAGGCGAGGTTTAAAGGTATGAGTTTGGCTGCTAGTTGCAGGACTCGTGAGACTCACTCTTCCTCTCACGATGGTGGACCACTGCTATGGAAATCCGAGGACAAGATCTCTTTTTCTCCATCACCATCATCTTCTTCACCACCAAAAGAGAACTGAGTATCGGGTATGGTCACTCCCCTTGGCTTCCGCCAAGCTTGGGGGAGGTGCCCCAATATCGTATCATCCCACTATCTTTTTTCTTTTACTTATTTTAGTTCAATCTTTTTGCTTTAGATGCAATAAAGTTTAGTTTGATCCTTTCTTTTCGAGAGTTTGCTTAGTGATCTATGCTTGTAATCGTGTGCAAGTTATATAATAAAGTTTAGTTTAAGTTTTGCTTTCTATACTTTCATGCTGCAAATAAAGAAAAGAAATAAAGAAATAAAAAGAGAAAGGAAATAAATAAAAGGAAGGAAATAAATCAAGAAGATCATATACTAATCCTATGGTAGGTGATAGCACCACATAAGGAAAAGTATATGTAGCAAATGTTATTAGAGATGGACAAACATAACATTAGGCAATGATGCAACTCATGAAAGAATTAATAAGGGAAGAGAAGATTCACATATAAATATACTATCCTAGAAATCTTTTGTGATTGTGAGCCCTCATCAAAATATTATATGCCAAAATTGTTGGCGTTGGACAAGGAAGACAACTTAATGATCCATGTATGTTTATATTCACATAGAAGTCATATTGTCATAGATCATTTAACATGTGATGCATGCCCTCTATCTTTGCTAGCCAAGACTTCCGCACTAAGTAGAGATACTACTTGTGCATCCAAAAACCCTTAAACCCAAATCTTTTTCAAGTGTCCACCATACCTACCTAGGGATTGAGCAAGATCCCTCAAGTAAGTTGTCATCTGTGCAAAAAGGCAATCAAAATTGCTTCTAATTTTGTGATATCATTTAGTGTAAGAGAAAATTGAGCGTTGTACGAACTTGGATGACAAAGAATAAAAGCGACAGACTGCATAATAAAGGTTGTCATCTTAAGGGGCAATACAACGTGACATTCTCTTGCACTAAGGGATTGAGCATGCAAACAAATAAGCGCATGGCAACCTGTGCTTCCCTCTGCGAAGGGCCTATATTTTACTTTTATGTATTTACTTTTATGCAAAGAGTACAAGGTTTCCTTCTATTCATTTTTATTTTTATCCTTTGGAAAACATCATGTGGTGAGGAAAGATCTAGGCACATATGTCCAGTAGAATATAGATAGCATGAGTTATTATTAGTGACATCACCCTTGAGGTGAGTATGTTGGGCGGCGAAACTATAAGCCCCTATCTTTATATGTGTCTGGTTGAAATGTTTTGATCATGAGTACAAGGTGAGTGTTAGCAATCATAGAAGACTATGTGATGGTTGAGTATGTGGATTTGCCTAAAAGGCTCCGATACGTGACCCTTCCTAAAAAGATGATGAATTGTAGTTGCAAAGTTGACTGAGAACATAGTTTGTTGGTTTCTAATAGAGTTTCTGCTTCAGACTTCGATTATGTGATGAATTGTTACTTATTCATGGGAAGTATATGATGCAAGTTCAATGATAAAAGTCCTATGTTTAATTTTATTGCTGTCATAATAATCAACATGATGCTTCTATGTCCGTATTTTGTTTTTGTCGACACCACTCTCTCAAAGCATGTGGACATGTTTTTCGATTTCGGTTTTCACTTGAGGACAAGCAAGCTTGGGGGAGTTGATACGTTCATTTCACATCATGTTTTCTTACAGTTATTTATAATGTTTTTATCCATAATAATGCGTTTTGAGTAATTATAGTGCCATTTCTCCCATAAATTGCAAGGAACACACCAAGAGGGAGAATTCTGGTAGCTGGAAATCTGGACCTCGAAAAGATACGTCAGGCCACCTATTCTGCATAACTCCTAACAAGCTGAAACTTCACGGAGAATTTTTATGGATTATTTAAGAAATACTGGAGCCAATAAACACCAGGTGGGCACAACCCACCTGGGTGCGCCAGGCCCCTCTGGCACGCCATGGTGGGTTGTGGCCTCCTCGGCCAACCTCCGGTGCCCATCTTCTGGTATATAAGTGACTTTGACCTAGAAAAAAAATAAGGAGACGGCTTTAGGGACGGAAGGCCGCCATCTACAGGACGAATTTGGGAAGGAGCACTTTTGCCCTCTATACGTCTCCGTCGTATCTATAATTTTTGATTGTTCCATGCCAATATTCTACAACTTTCATATACTTTTGGCAACTTTTTATACTATTTTTGGGACTAACATATTGATCCAGTGCCCGGTGCCAGTTCCTGTTTGTTGCATGTTTTTTGTTTTGCAGAATATCCATATCAAACAGAGTCAAAACGGAATAAAAACGGACGGATATTTTTTTGGAATATATGTGAATTTTGCGAAGCGGAATCAACATGAGACGATGCCTGAGTGGGCCACGAGGCAGGGGGCACGCCCACCAGGGGCAGGCGCGCCCTGGGCCCTCATGGCCACACCGTAAGGCGGTTGATGTCCTTCTTTTTCCGCAAGAAAGCTAATATCTGGATAAAATCGTGTCAAAAAATCAGCCCAATCGGAGTTACGGATCTCCAGGAATATAAGAAACGGTGAAGGACCAGAATCTGGGAACGCAGAAATAGAGAGAGAGATAGAGAGACAGATCCAATCTCCGAGGGACTCTCGCCCCTGCGCCACCATGGAGGCCATGGACCAGAGGGGAAACCCTTCTCCCACCTAGGGAGAAGGTCAAGGAAGAAGAAGAAGAAGGGGGGCTCTCTCCCCCTCGCTTCCGGTGGCACCGGAGTGCCACCGGGGCCATCATCGTGTGACGGCGATCTACACCAACACCTCCGTCATCTTCACCAACATCTCCATCACCTTCCCCCATCTATCTACAGCGGTTCAATCTCCCGCAACCCGTGGTACCCTCTACTTGAACATGATGCTTTATGCTTCATATTATTATCCAATGATGTGTTGCTATCCTATGATGTCTGAGTAGATTATCGTTGTCCTATCGGTGATTGGTGAATTGCTATGATTGATTTAAATTGCTTGTGGTTATGTTGCTGTCCTTTGGTGCCCATCATATGAGCGCGCGCGTGGATTACACCATAGGGTTAGTTGTATGTTGATAGGACTACGTATTGGAGGGCAAGAGCGATAGAAGCTTCAACCTAGCGTAGAAATTGATGCATACGGGATTGAAGGGGGGCCAATATATCTTAATGCTATGGTTGCGTTTTACCTTAATGAACATTAGTAGTTGCGGATGCTTGCTAATAGTTCCAATCATAAGTGCATAGAATTCCAAGTAAGAGATGACATGCTAGCAGTGGCCTCTCCCACATAAAACTTGTTATCGGTCTAGTAACATAGTCAATTGCTTAGGGGCAATTTCGCAACTCCTACCAACACTTTTCCACACTCCCTATCATTAACTTTATTGTTTCGTTATCTTAACAGCCCCTAGTTTTTTTACATGTTCTTTATATTCTTGCAAACCTATCCCACAAAAACTACAAAATACTTCTAGTTTCATACTTGTTCTAGGTAAAGTAAATGTCAAGCGTGCGTAGAGTTGTATCGGTGGTCGATAGAACTTGAGGGAATATTTTTTCAACCTTTAGCTCCTCATTGGTTTCGACACTCTTACTTATCGAAAGAGGCTACAACTGATCCCCTACACTTGTGGGTTATCAATACCTTTTTCTGGCGCCGTTGCCGGGGAGCAATAGCGTGGGGTGAATATTCTCGTGTGTGCTTGTTTGATTTATCATTAAGTAGATTTTATTTGCTGTCCTAAGTTGTTTTCTATCTTTAGTTATGGGTAGGAAACATGAAATACCAAAAACATTAGTGGTACCTATTGTACCAATGGTTGAAGAACCACTCAAAATCTATCACACTACTGAGGCTTATTACTTGGATCATCTTCGATCCCTTTGTGCTCGGGCTGAAACCCCAACTAGCTTAGTTGAGGGAAAATCTTTAGATGAGCATGCTTGTTATGTGCGACACCGCATATCTGAAAAAGGGAAACTTTTACGGGATCAAATTCATCGTTTGCAATGCTATGCTTGGAATTTATGTGAAATTTATGATTTTACTTGTTGTTCTGAAGACCCTACGAAACACATTCCCTACAAATGTGAGTTTCGTGATAATGTAATCGTATCTTCGTATGCTAAGGGTGTTTGTAATTACTATGATGTTCAACAAATTGAAGAATTTGTTGCTTTTAAGGGTGCTTATGAAATTGCTTCTTTGATTGAAAAGTATGATGCTACTCTTTACAAATCTGAATTTTTTGCCATATTTAAATAGTGCTATGATAATTATGCTTCTAATGCCTATGTTAAACCATATATTGAGTACTCCTCTGCTGTCCAAGAAGAGACTAATATTTTGCAGGAGTCTATGGAAGAAGAAATTAATGACATTGTGAGCTCATTGGATGAAAAAGATGAGGAGGATCGCGAAGAACAGAAGGAGGAAGAGCAGATTAGCTACCCGTGCCCACCTTCTAATTAGAGTAACTCTTCAACTCATACATTGTTTAATTTCCCTTCGTGCTTACCGAAGGATGAATGCTATGATGATTGTTATGATCTCGTTGATTTTTTTGAAATATCCCTTTTTGATTATGCTTGCTATGCTTGTCGCCAAGATGCCAATATGAATTATGCTTATGGAGATGAACTTGTTATAGTTCCTTATGTTAAACATGAGATTGTTGCTATTGCACCCACGCATGATAGTCGTATTATCTTTTTGAGTTCTCCAAACTACACTATATCGGAGAAGTTTGCACTTATTAAGGATTATATTGATGGTTGCCTCTTTCCATTACACATGATGATTTTGATGAGTATAATATGCATGTGCTTCCTGCTCCTACTTGCAATTATTATGAGAGAGGAACTACATCTCCGTCTCTCTATGTTTCCAACACGATAAAATTGCAAGAAACTTCTTATACTATGCATTGGCCTTTACTTTATGTGCATGAATTGTTCTTGTATGACATGCCTATGCATAGGAAGAGAGTTAGACTTCATTGTTTCATGACACACATCACTCTGTGCTCACTACTAAATGCCAAATCATTGTTAATTAAAATTGGCTTTCATATACCATGGGATCCGGGTGGATCCATTATTTGAGCACTATATGCCTAGCTTAATGGCTTTAAAGAAAGCGCTACCCGGTAGACAACCCGGAAGTTTTAGAGAGTCATTTATTTATGTTGTGTGATTTTATAAAGTTTAAAAACAAAAAAATAAAGAGGGGAACCTAAAACTTTTTCAAAAAGAAAAGTGAAAGTAAGAAGGACGAGCACCGTTGAAATGGTCGAGCTCCTTGAACTTTGTTCATGCCCATGGAAACTTTGCAAATCTTGAATTGCAGAAACTTTTCATCAAAAATAATTATCCCCTTGTACAATTCCATTGTATTATAAAAATAATGTGCCAATAGTTTCCTTAAGGATGATTAAACTGCTTGTTGGTTTGTGCGGTGCAAAAACAGAAACTTTGGCTGTAGTGCGTGATTTTACATTTTTACTGGAATGTCGAAAGGATCTGAAACTTTCTGCAAAGTCTTGCTATACAAATTGTTGATTTTTCCTTAATTTTTAGGGTTACAGAAGTATGGTTAATGTTCAGATTACTACATACTGTCCTGTTTTCACAGATTGCTTTTATAACTTCATTATTTGCATATGTTTGAATCCTTGTTGATGCTTCCTTGACTTGGGGCCATAGAATTATGATAGCATATAGTGGGTAATGTTTGTTTGTAATGATACAATAATGTTAGAGCAGTACATGATGGGATTTTATTGATCATATGCACTAACCCCGCCACTAAAAGTTCGGTTAAGTTTTGTGTGGATGAAGTGTTCGAAGACCGAGGATGTCTCGATGTGAGAAGAAGGAGGAGAGGCAAGAGCTCAAGCTTGGGGATGCCCAAGGCACCCTAAGTAAATTTTCAAGGAGACTCAAGCGTCTAAGCTTGGGGATGCCCCGGAAGGCATCCCATCTTTCTTCAACAAGTATCGGTATGTTTTCGGATTCGTTTCGTTCAGATGATATGCGTAAACTCTTGGAGCGTCGTGTGATTTTTATTTTTCTTTTAATAAATGGACCATGCTTGTATGAGATAGTCCTTGGTTTATTAGAATGCTCTTTGCACTTCACTTACATCTTTTGAGTATGGCTTTATAGAATGCTTCATGTGCTTCACTTATATCATTTGAAGTTTGGATTGCCGGTTTCGCTTCACATAGAAAACCGCCATTTGTAGAATGCTCTTTTGCTTCACTTATAATTGTTAGAGCGTCGGAATAACTTTTGTAGAAAGAATTAAAACTCTCTTGCTTCACTTATATCTATTTAGAGACTTGACAGGAATTGGTCATTCACATGGTTAGTCATAAAATCCTACATAAACTTGTAGATCGCTGAATATGATATGTTTGATTCCTTTCAATAGTTTTGCGATATAGAGATGAAAATATTTGGGAGGTACTAGTGAATGATTGTGGTCTAGTAAAAATATTGGTGTTAAGGTTTGTGATTCCCGAAGCATGCACGTATGGTCTCCTAACTATGTAACCAAATTGGGGCGCATTGTATTTTGATTGTTTATCTTTGCGTGAAGGTCGGGGGCGCGCGATGGTTAACTCCTACCAACCTCCCCCCTAGGAGCATGCGTCGTAGTATTTTTGCTTCGAGGGCTAATAGATTTTTCACAATAAGTATGTGAGTTCTTTATGACTAATGTTGAGTCCAGGGATTATACGCACTCTCACCCTTCCATCATTGCTAGCCTCTCTTGTACCGCACAACTTTCGCCGGTACCATACACCCACCATATACCTTCCTCAAAATAGCCACCATACCTACCTATTGGCATTTCCATAGCCATTCCGAGATATATTGCCATGTAACCACTGTTCCGTTTATTATGACATGCAGCATCATTGTCATATTGCCTTGCATGATCGTAAGATAGCTAGCATGATGTTTCCATGGCTTGTCCGTTTTTTTGATGTCATTGCTATGCTAGATCATTGCACATCCCGGTACACCGCCGGAGTCATTCATATAGAGTCATGTTTTTGTTCTAGTATCGAGTTGTAATATCGAGTTGTAAGTAAATAGAAGTGTGATGATCATCATTATTAGAGCATTGTCCCTTGAGAAAAAAAGAAAAAAAGAAAGGCCAAAAAAAGGAAGGCCCGAAAAAAAGAAAAAAAGAAAAAAAAGAAAAAGGGCCAATGCTACTATCTTTTTTCCACACTTGTGCTTCAAAGTAGCACCATGATCTTCATGATAGAGAGTCTCCTATGTTGTCACTTCCATATACTAGTGGGAATTTTCATTATAGAACTTGGCATGTATATTCCAACGATGGGCTTCCTCAAATGCCCTTGGTCTTCAAGAGCAAGCAAGTTGATGCACACCCACTAGTTTTCTTTTGAGCTTTCATACACTTATAGCTCTAGTGCATCCGTTACATGGCAATCCCTACTCACTCACATTGATATCTATTGATGGGCATCTCCATAGCCCATTGATACGCCTAGTCGATGTGAGATTTTCTCCCTACTTTTGTCTACTACCACCTTCTATTCCACCCATAGTGTTATATCCATGGCTCACGCTCATGTATTGCGTGAAGAGTTGAAAAGGTTCGAAAAAGTAAAGTATGAAAACAATTGCTTGGCTCACACCGGGATGGGCATGAGTGGTACCTTGTGTTAAGAGAAGGGAAGCATAAAAGACTATTTGATTTTGTAGGGATAACGTTCTTGAGCATTGATAGTTTGAAAGACTTGATTGTTTGTTGGGATGCCCGAGTATTAAATTCTTCTATGTTCAATGATAGACTATTCCTTGGAATCACTCGTGTCTTAATATTCATGCCATGATTAGATTACATGATCAAGATTAAGCTAGGTAGCATTCCACATCAAAAATTATCTTTTTTATCATTTACCTACTCAAGGACGAGCAGGAATTAAGCTTGGGGATGCTGATACGTCTTCGTCGTATCTATAATTTTTGATTCTTCCATGTCAATATTCTACAACTATCATATACTTTTGGCAACTTTTTATACTATTTTTGGGACTAACATATTGATCCAGTGCCTAGTGCCAGTTCCTGTTGGTTGCATGTTTTTTGTTTCGCAGAATATCCATATCAAACGGAGTCCAGACGGAATAAAAACGAACGGAGATTTTTTTTCAAATATATGTGAATTTTGGGAAGCGGAACCAACATGAGACGATGCCCGAGTGGGCCACGAGACAGGGGGCGCGCCCACCAGGGGCAGACGCGCCCTGGGCCCTCGTGGCCACACGGTAAGGCGGTTGATGCCCTTCTTCCGCCGCAAGAAAGCTAATATCCGGATAAAAATCGTGTCAAAAAATCATCCCAATCGGAGTACAGATCTCCGGGAATATAAGAAACGGTGAAGGGCCAGAATCTGGGAACGCAGAAACAGAGAGAGACAGCGAGACAGATCCAATCTCGGAGGGGCTCTCGCCCCTCCACCGCCATGGAGGCCATGGACCAGAGGGGAAACCCTTCTCCCACCTAGGGAGAAGGTCAAGGAAGAAGAAGAAGGAGGGGGCTCTCTCCCCCTCGCTTCCGGTGGCACTCGGGGCCATCATCGTGTGATGGCGATCTACACCAACACCTCCGTCATCTTCACCAACATCTCCATCACTGTCGGTGTACTAAGATAGGGGTACCTTAGTACCCCAACTTGTGCACGGGCAGTAGCAGCTTCCCGTGGCTGGGCTTACCATGTGCTCGCCAAGAACCTTTCCTGTCCCTATGAAGCCATTCAAAAACAAAGTATACAAGACAGAAGATCAAGGCCCCGGCAAGAGGAGCTTGCCGGGAAGGCCGCACCAGGCTCAAGGTTATCACTTTAGCACAAGAACCTGGCAAGAGGGGCTTGCCAGGAAGGCCAAGGAACACATACCTCAAGAGATACCTCGGTGCATCTTGCGCCCCGGCAGGACCCGGAGAGCGACAAGCTTCTGGGCCCGGCAAGATCACTACCCCGGCAAGGTGCTTGCCGAGGAGACCTACGTTGTGTGTCCGCGCTCCAGCTCATCGGCCCACGCGTCGCCCTGGGGCCCTTCCAGGGGCACGTGGCAGATGGCTGTGCAGCTTGGGGCACACGGTGGCAAGCCGCGGTGACGAGGCTACCGCCGTGGCGAACGGAGAAGCATGGGCGGACACTTTTGGGGTCGACGGCGATGGGCATTTAAGGCCCTTGTCCCCCACTGTCAAAGTTGGGTGAAGACCACTGTTCATATACTGTTCACGCACTGTTACAACTACCACCAAAATTACGCTTTTACCCTCCTCTACGTTGACACCTGTCGGTGACCCCTTTGAGCTATAAAAGGAGGCCCATGCACAACGTAGAAAGGGTTCGAAACCTAGACAACTCTCTCGCTCGGTGTAGCTAATACTGTAGCTCTTCAAGCTCCCGAGCTCAAGAACTCAATACAACCTAAGGCAGGAGTAGGGTTTTACGCGTCCTCGCGGCCCGAACCTGGGTAAAACTGCCCGCGTGTGCTCCTCGATCTGCTCTCCGTGCTCCCTCCGCTCCCTTACCGCAACATAGAAGGGGCTCCGGTCCCATAGGTGCTCGTGGGAGGACAGTTTCCCCCGACATCTTTGGCGCGCCAGGTAGGGGGCGTCGAGGTTGTGCGAACCTGATCCGGTGCTCACGCGGGCGCATTCTTCATCAACCTCTCCAACTTCATCAGCTACATTAGCATGCCTCCGAAGAAGAAGACTTCGGAGGTCGGAGGCCCGTCTGCGTCGATTCCACCGCCACCAGAACCAACGGTTGGTGGAGGAGACGCCGGCGGAAGGGTGGTCGCCGGCGAGGAAACTCACGGCGCCACCAAGTCCAAGGACAAGACCGACGACCGGGCTAACTCCAAAGCCTCGGTGTCAGTAGACGCCCCACGTCCCTCTCAGGAGGTACAAGACCCACAGCGGCGTGGTACTGGAGGTACCATACGCTTGCTGGGGCGTGGCCAAGCCGGAGGATCGCGGGATGCTCAAGGCCAGCGTGCTGGCACGAGCAAGGCGCGATCGCCGGGGCGGGAACATGCTCCTTCTAACGCTGTTAGAAGTCCGAGCGTGTCCCGCTCCTCGCACCGCTCGCCGCCATTCCCCTCTTCTCCAGCAGAAGTTCTAGCAAGAGCACAGCTGCTCCTCGACTACCCTCCAGCGGCAGACAAGGCCGAAGATTGGAGGGCGACGATTCAGAGCCTCAACGCCTTCGCCAACAACGACGCGCCTCAGCAGCCAGCAACTTCGCGGCCGCGGCAAGTCGACCCAGCGAAGGCAGATGGCGACAAGACCGCCGGGGGTGCAACTACCGTGCACTCCTCGCCGCGGAAGCAGAAATCGCCACCCCGCCGGATCAACGTCGACGATGACTCCACGGCGTCGTCGGATCCGCGGGCTCGCCGCGATTAGCGCCAAGTCTTAGACGACAGGCGGCAAGAAGACGCTCGGACTCGCATCGAGCGCCGACGAGAAGCCCGAAGACAGTCAGATCAGCGCGCTGGGACCGCTGTCGACGCGCACGCGCCCGGTGAACCAGGCGACTTGCCGTACGCGGCAGGTTGCCCTGCGTTCACCCGTGAGCTGCGGCAAGTCCAGTGGCCCAGCATGAAGAATTTCAAGCCCGACGTACCCGAGAAGTACGACGGCAAGACACACCCCTCGGAGTTCCTCAGCATCTACACCATCGCGGTGCAGGCTGCCGGGGGACGCGACGAGAAGATCCTAGCCAACTACTTCCCGCTCGTGCTTAAGCCAAACGTCAGGTCTTGGCTTATGCACTTGCCGGAGAACTCCATTTCTTCGTGGGCGGATCTGTGCCACCAGTTTGTTGGCGCCTTTACGGGCGGCCACAAACCCCACGGCCAGGAGAGCGATCTCCACATCTTAGCCCAGAAGGAGGGAGAATCCCTGCGCAAGTACATCCAGAGATTCAGCCGCGTGCAACACAACATTCCCGATGTCCACCCTGCCGCGGTCATCAGCGCGTTCCACCAGAACGTGCGTAACCGCCGGATGAGGGAGGAGATGGCCATGACCAAGATCCGGGATGTCAGCGAGCTCTACGCTCTGGCTCACAAGTGCGCGTGCGCCGAAGAGGGGAGGAGACTCCCCGAAGAGGATACTGGCGCGGGAGGAAGCGACAGCGAGGATGCCGCCCCGGCAAGGAAAAACCGGCGGCGGAATAACAGAAAGAAGAAGAACAAGGAGGTGCGGGTTGTCGAGCAGTCCGGCAAGGAGGCTCCCGCCAAGAAGGCACAGGCTGGCGGTTCCGGCAAGGAGCCCGCCCCTGTAGCGGCAACCGACAAGCAGGACGGCTCCGACAAGCAGTACTGCAAGATCCACCGCACCAAGGGCCACGATCTTCAGAACTGCAAAAGAGTCGAGTACCTCGTAGAACAGCAGAAGGTTGAATACGAGCGTCGCGGCAAGGAGAAGGCCCAAGGAGGCGGAGGAGAGCCCAGCAAGAAGCGGCCGTTCAATGGCCGGGGAGGACGCCGCAGCAAGGCCAAGCAGCGGCAAGGTGACAGACCTCCCCGGGGCCGCGACAAGGATGAGGATGAAGACGACGATGATGACATGGAAGAAGGAGACAACAGCGAGCAGGAGTTCCAGAAGGCCACAGAGGTTCTGTGTGTCGACGGGGGTGCCTCTCTGCACACTTCCCACCGCCAGCTCAAGCAGTGGGTGCGAGAAGTGAATGCAGCTGAGCCGCCCGTCGAGTCACGCAGGCTGCTGAAGTGGTCCGGCACGCCCATCATCTTTGACCTTGAGGACCACCCTGACCGCACCACTGCGGTCGGGTGCTTGCCGATGTTGGTCTCACCAACTATCCGCAACCTCAAGGTCACCAAGATGTTGGTTGACGGCGGGGCCGGCCTGAACTTGATCTCCTCAGCTGTGATCAAGAAGCTACAGATCCCGGACGGCGAGCTCGAAGAAACCAGGTCGTTCCAAGGGATCAACCCGGGAAGGAGAAAGCCGAAGGGGAAGATTATGTTGCCAGTGACCTTTGGCGGGGAGCTCAACTTCAGGACAGAGAGAATCACGTTTGATGTTGCCGATATCCCATTACCATATAATGGGATACTTGGCCGTCCTGCCCTCGCCAAGTTCATGGCAGCTTCCCACTATGCATACAACGTACTCAAGATGCCGGGGCCGATAAGCGTCATCTTTGTCCCCGGCGACAAGAAGGACGCACTTATCTGCGCCGACAAGATCTACCGGGATGCAGCAGCCGCAGCAGAAAGCAACACACTTGCCGCTGAAGCTCCCGGTGGGAAGAACAAGACCAAGTCCGGCAAGAGATCTGGAGCCCACTCCGGCAAACGCACCTCTTCGGAGTGCTGCGCTGCCGTCGAGGACGCACCATCGAGCTCCACCGGCAAGTGCAAGAAAGGGATGGCAGCTCCACCGGCAACCAAGAAGGTGTCCGCCAAGGAGGACGGCACTGGTGGTACCTTCACCATCAGTGCTACGCTCGACAACAAATAGGAAAGCGCGCTCGTTGCCTTCCTGCGGGCGAATGTCGATGTGTTTGCATGGCAACCATCTGACATCCCCGGCGTTCCCTGGAAGGTAATTGAGCACAAGCTTGCTGTTTGTCCTCATGCGCGGCCCGTCAAGCAGAAGGTCAGAAAGCAAGCCGTGGAGCGCCAAGAATTCATCGCCGAAGAAATAAAGAAGTTGGAAGCAGCAGGCCTGGTTAGAGGCGTAATCCATCCTACGTGGTTAGCCAATCCAGTTGTCGTGCGCAAGGCCAATGGGAAGTGGAGACTTTGTATAGACTTCACTAATGTGAATAAAGCGTGTCCCAAGGATCCATTTCCCTTGCCGCGTATTGACCAGATTGTTGATTCCACCGCCGGATGTGAGCTGCTTTCCTTCCTTGATGCATACTCAGGTTACCATCAGATATTCATGGCCAAGGAAGATGAAGAGAAGACTGCATTCATTACTCCATATGGCACATATTGCTTCATACGCATGCCCTTTGGATTGAAGAATGCAGGCTCGACATTTGCAAGGGTGGTGCACACTGCTTTTGAGCCATAGATACACAGAAATGTAGAAGCATACATGTATGATATAGTGGTCAAGAGTAAGAGCAAAGATACCCTGATACAGGACTTAGAAGAAACCTTTGAGAATCTGCGCAAGGTCCAACTCAAGCTGAACCCCGAGAAGTGCGTCTTCGGAGTTCCCTCCGGCAAGCTTCTCGGGTTCTTTGTGTCCCAGAGGGGGATTGAAGCCAATCCCGACAAGATAAAAGCCATCGAGCAGATTGAAGCCCCGAAGCGCGTCAAGGACGTAAGAAGACTTGCTGGTTGTGTGGCTTCCCTCAGCAGGTTCATTTCAAAGTCTGCAGAATGCGCCCTGCCTTTCTTCAAAATCTTGAAAAAGGCAGGTCCTATGAAATGGACTCCGGAAGCGGAGGCAGCGCTGCAAGACTTGAAAGGATACCTGTCCTCCACTCCAATACTTGTCGCACCTAGGCCACAAGAGAAGTTGTTGTTGTACCTAGCGGCAACCAATCAAGTGGTTAGTGCTGCGTTAGTAGCGGAGAGGGAAGCAGATGAGGAACCCACATCCCCGGCAAGCGAATCCAGCGACAAGCAGGGAGCTTCCCCGACAAGCTCTGGCCCCGACAAGGACAAGTCTGCACAGGAACAAGGAGAAGTGCGAAAGAAGATGGTGCAGCGCCCAGTGTATTTTGTAAGTTCCCTCTTGCAGGGGGCTAGATCAAGATACTCTGGGGTGCAGAAGTTGCTGTTCGGCCTCCTCATGGCCTCAAGGAAGCTGCGCCATTACTTCCAAGCACACGAGATAACAGTGATCACTCGCTTTCCGTTGAAGAGGATATTGCAAAATCCAGAGGCAACAGGCAGGATCGTCGAGTGGGCACTGGAGCTGTCAAGCTTTGGTCTCAAGTTTGAGAGTACTTCAACCATACAGAGCAGAGCTTTGGCAGAATTCATAGCAGAATGGACCCCAACGCCAGATGAAGAAGTTCCAGAGACAAGCATCCCCGTCCAAGAAGCGAGCAACGAATGGATGATGTACTTTGATTGTGCTTCTCGCTGCAAGGCGCCGGTGCCGGCGTGGTACTCATAGCGCCCACCGGAGAGAACCTCAAGTATGTTGTTCAGATGCACTTTCCCAAGGAACAAGCGACAAACAATACTGCTGAGTATGAAGGTTTGCTTGCCGGCCTCAGAATTACGGCCGCGCTTGGGATCAAGAAGTTGATTGTGCGGGGAGATTCACAGTTGGTGGTCTGACAAGTGAATAAGAGTTACCAGAGCCCTTTGATGGAAGCTTATGTTGATGAAGTGAGGAAGCTTGAAGAGCATTTTGAAGGTCTGCAAATGGAGCACGTCCCAAGAGCTCAGAATGATATTGCAGATGGCCTCTCAAAGTGTGCTGCAATGAAGTTACCTGTGGAACCAGGGACCTTCTTGCTCAAGTTAACTCAGCCATCCGTTACACCGTCAGTTGGGCAAAACAAGAAGAGAAAGTTGGTCTCCGGCGACTACTTGCCGGCGGATCTTCCAGAAGCCGCCGCCAAGGTCCCCAAGATCAACAGCCAAGATGCTGAGGAACAGTTTGCTCCTGCAGATCCAAGGGTCTGTACAGTTGAAGCAGGCGTTCCCGACAAGCCTTACCCTGACAAGCTTGCCGGGGGACCATCAGCTCCGGCAGAGCCGCAGGTTCTTGCCGTAGAAGCTGAGGTTCCCGCAGCAGCCCTCATGCCTTTAGTCCTTGTTGTTGAGCCTCAAGCTCCAGCATGGGCACAGCAGATCGTTCGCTTTCTACAAACTGGAGAACTTCCCGATGACCCAGAAGAGATAGAGAAAATAACCAGGCAGTCAAGTATGTACCGGTTCGTTGACAATGAACTGTACAGAAGAAGACTCAATGGTGTCAGGTTGAAGTGCATTTCCAGAGAAGATGGACAGAAGCTATTGGCAGAGATACATGGAGGCATATGTGGCCACCACATTGGCGCAAGGGCACTTGCCGGGAAGGCGTTCCGGCAAGGGTTCTTCTGGCCAGAAGCCCTCCAAGATGCAACTGCACAAGTAACCAAGTGTGAAGCGTGCCAGTTCCATGCCAAGCAAATTCACCAGCCAGCTCAAGCTCTCCAGACGATTCCTTTGTCCTGGCCCTTCTCGGTCTGGGGGCTCGACATCCTCGGCCCCTTTCCCCGCGCTGTCGGGGGCTTTGAGTACTTGTACGTAGAAATCGACAAGTTCACAAAGTGGCCAGAAGTGGAACCAGTGAGAAAGGTGACAGCACAGTCAGCAGTCAGGTTCTTCAGATCAATTGTTTGCCGTTTCGGAATCCCTAACAGGATCATCACCGACAACGGCACACAGTTTACAAGTCGCACCTTCATGCAGTACGTCCAAGACCTTGGCGCCAAGGTCTGCTTCGCTTCTGTTGCTCACCCGAGGAGCAATGGTCAAGCAGAGAGGGCCAATGCTGAAGTGCTGCGCGGACTCAAGACAAGAACCTTTGACAGGCTGCGCAAGTGCGGAAGAAACTGGATAGAGGAGTTGCCGGCGGCTCTTTGGTCAATCAGGACGACACCAAATCGAGCCACCGGACAGACACCCTTTGCTCTTGTCTACGGAGCAGAGGCAGTTCTCCCCACGGAACTCGTATACGGATCTTCTCGAGTGCTCGCTTATGATGAGCTCGAGCAAGAGCAACTGCGACAAGATGACGCATTCTCCTCGAGGAGGAACATCTCCAGGCTGCTGTACGAGTTGCTCGATACCAGCAAGCCCTGCGCCGCTATCATAGCCGCAGGGTCAAGGCCAGGAGTCTCGAGGAAGGCGACCTTGTTCTTCGGCGTGTTCAGTCCGCCAAGAATTCCAACAAGTTGACGCCGAAGTGGGAAGGACCTTATCGGGTGAGACAAGTCACAAGGCCCGGCGCTGTCCGCCTTGAGACCGAAGAAGGCTTACCTGTGAGCAATTCCTGGAACATAGAGCATCTTCGCAAGTTTCACCCATAAGGCGCGGTTGCCGTGATCCGCTCCGGCAACCACCTTTTGTACAAGTATTGCCGCTGTTGCATGTAAACCTATGTACAAAGCCGGGCGCAGATCCTGTGCATCAGTAAAGCTTTTATGCTTAGCACTATTTGTCATTTCCATGCTTTTCTTTGTTATTTGCATGCATCGTTTGACACCTTGTGCAACGCACCTCCCCGGTAAGCACTAGCAGGCCGTGAGGCCCTATACTTGTTTTTCCTCCTCTTTTTCTTTCCCTCTTAAGCAGAAGGAATTTTCCTCGCGCACAAGTTTGCCGGGGGGAAGGAGATGGAGGCATGAACCAAGTATTGTTCAAGAAAGAGAAGCCTTGTCGGGGAGCGAACAATCTATGAAAGCTAAGTTACCAAAGTTTGAGTAATTCAATTTTTTTTAAAAAATTAGTTGTCTTCCTTGAACAACCACACTTTGTATGGAAAACCTGTGCGCGGAGGAACCTACCCGTGGCTAGCCGCGCCCTTATTTTGTTTCGAGCACGCTCAACGACTTAAGTGAGCTGCGACAAGTGTCGCGCCCTTACTTCGTTTTCGAGTTCGCTCAGCAACCTAAGTGTGCTGCGACTAGCTGCGGCAAGGTTTCTTGCCGGCAAGGCTATTGCCAGCAGGCTGCTAATAGTCCAGCACTCAGCGCTCGCGCCAAGGGCCCCTTGCCAGCATGTTAAGCATACAAAGTGAAGGATCAAAAGCAAGGGAGATAACACTGCATTGATAGCTCGAAATAAGATTGTATATTACAAAGATAGCTTGCCTATGACTTAATTGGCAGCGGCTAAGGAAGCAGAAAGAAAGGGATCTAATCTACGCGGTCGCCTTCACGCCTCGTGATCTTGCCCACCTTGGCGACGATGTGGGCAACCTGCGCCTTCAACGCCTCCTGGTCAGCTTCGGGCGGCAAGGTGCGGAGGACGTTGACGAGGTTGATGCCGGGGTTGCGGTAGACGATCTTCGACAAGACCCGCTCCAAGGTGCCCATGCAGAGCCGACGCGCCTCGTCGGCCAACTGCACGGGGATCTTCTCCCGCAGCCGCGCAAGCGCCGGCGCGATTCCCCTGAAGAATAGACTCAACTTGGCGCTGTGGGGGAGGCTCTCGTCCGGGGAGTACACGAGATGCTCCGCCTTCAGCGCCATCATCTCCGCGTCTATATTGGCAGCGGAGGTGACCAGCTCATCAGTCCACTGCTCCACCGCCTGGTTGAAGTTGTTCGCCGAGACGGCGGCGCTCTCCACTAAGGCCCTTTCCTTGCGGAGTTCGTCCTTCAGTTTCGTCTCGCGGTCCCGGGCGGCGTCGAGCGAATCAGTCAAGGTGGAAACCTTCAACTCTAAGTCAGCGATGGAGTTCTTGGCGTCAGAGAGCTCTGTGCCCTTCTCGGAGAGACGTACCTGCAGCTCAGAGTTGGTGTGGGCGTCTTTCTCCCGCTCCACGTTGAGCGCAGTGACTCTGTCCTCGCTCGCCTTCAGGAACAACTCCAGCTGCTTCACCTTGGCCTCCAGGTCTTTCTTGGCGGTCTCTGCGGCGGCTGCGGCGCTCCTCGCCTCCTTCAGAGCCCCGCCAATGGCCTGCTCCCGGGCGGCGAGGTCGTCCTCGTGGGCATCGAGGTCGACCTTCCGCTGGTTGAGTACTCCTTCTCGCCGGGACAGCTCCTCGGCGGCCAGCCGCTGCAGCTCCTCGGCCTCAGCTTTTTCAAGGAGGAAGGCCTGCTGCGCCCCGGCAAGCTCTTCACGCTCCTCCGCCAAGTTGCGGAGGGCTGCCTGGTTGTCGGCGCGGAGCTCCGCGGCGCGCTTCTCCAGATCAGCTCCAGCCTTGGCAGCCAGAGCCTCCCGAGACTCCAACTTCGCCTGCCTGGCCTGATACAAGGCCAGGAGCCGACGAAGGAGTCTCTCCTCTTCGGGCTCATCGCTGCTGCCGGGCGCTTCAACGACCTTCAATCCAGCGGAGGCGAGGACCTCTCCGTCAAAGGTCTCTCCCTCCGCGGGTGCTCGAGACGAGGACGCCCACGGGATTTGTATGAAAACCCCGTTGGCGGCCTCCAAGTAGACGCCCGACCGGTCCGCGGAGGCGGAAGGGTCGGCGGCCGGTGCAGCGTCCGGCGCTCCCGCAGCCTCCGGGCCAGCGGTATGGTCGCCGGTCCCTTCCCCTGCAGCGGCATCAGCGGTTGGGGCGGTCTCTTCAACGGCCGGCTCGTCGGCTCCAGCCATTCCCTCGGTGGCAGTGGTGTTGCCGCCGGCGCCGTGCACTTCATCCTCAGCGGTGGCCCCCGTCTCCATCCGCTCCAGTGCAGGAGGATCTAGCAGAAGAAAAAGAAAAGAAAGAATCAAGCAAATATCCAAAAAAGACGAATCCGGGAAGAAGAAATTACAAGCTTTACCTTCGCGGACTTCATCAACGACAGGGTCCCTCGCCGGGGAATTCTCCCTTGGCGGCGGAGTAGTGGCCCCTGCTGGCGGAGGGCCGCCTGCGCCCTCCCTTGGCGGGGTGCTCACCCTTGTCGGGCTGCTCACCCTTGGCGGGGTACTCGCCCTTGGCGGAGTGCCCGTCCTTGGCGGAGCGTTCTCCCTTGCCGGGGAGTTCACCCTTGGCGGGGAGGGTGGAGCAAGTGGCTCATCGGGGGCGACCTCCTGGTGCTCCTGCGGCTGCGGCTCCACTTCTACACAAGACAACAAGACATCAACTAAGGTGATAACCTCAAGCGCACCCGTCAAACGGAAAGATAAAAACTAGACTTACGCTGGGGGCTGCGCTGGGGGCTGCTCCTCGGAGCAGCAGGCTGGTCCGGCAAGTCTGCCGTTGGCGCATCCTCCGTCGATGCGGCAGGCTCGTCGTCTTCGATAGTGACCACGGGGATCTTGGCCCTCTTCGCCATCCGCTGGGTCAAGGTCCTGGAAACAAAAGCAAGATCAGAACCAAGCAAGGAAAACAAGACAAAATCGAAGAAACTAAAAGAATTGCAAGTACTTACTCCTCTTCCTCTTCGTCGGAGCTGAGGGCGGAGAAGTCAAACTCCGCCTGGGGTGCTCCCGCGTGAGGAGCTGGAGGAGAAGGCTCCCTCGGGCGCTTGGCGGTCTCCGGGGCTGTGGGCTGCGAAGACCCGGCCCCCGTCGTCGCCGAGGACCGAGGGGCAGAAGGAGCACCCATTCCGCTCCGGGAAGATCCCCCTCCGCTTGGCGCTCTGGCACGGGGCGCCTCCTTGACGACCTCGCTCGTCTTGGTGGCGTGCGTCGCACGGCGCGCCGGCTGCTGTCGAGACGCCTGTGGCCTCGCCGCCTCAGCTGCCTTGCGGAGGCGCTTCTTCGGTTGCTGCGTTGGGCTTGGCGGTGGCGGAGAGTTCTCCGAGGACGAGGAGGCATCGTCGTCAAGATTCAGAGATCCACTAGAGTCTTCATCGGCCTCGGCGTCCTCCTCCTCCTCGGCAGGCCCGCTGGACTCAGTGCCATGCCCGGCGGCCTCGCTCCCCCCGGCAACCTCGCACGTCCCGGCAAACTTCACAGAAGGCTCCCCGGCAAACTCCTCGGGCGCAAGCTTCAGCAGCTTGAGGATTTCCGCCTCCTCTGCTTGACTCACTGCGTCCGCAGCCTGTGCCTCTTCCACAGTGTATCCAAAGTCACCCGCAGCCGCAGCTGCGGCGGCCTCCTCCATCCTGGAGGCGATGTAAGCTATATCCCGCTCTGTAGTAGCCCGGGTAAGGCCCTTGTTCTCCTCGGCGTTGCGGGGCTTCTCGACCAAGTTGTCAAAGAAGGTCAGCACGGTATCCGGCGGAGGCTCCAGCCAAGTGGGGACGACGCCGTGGGAGTCGCATTCGGGCATCATCGCGCGTAGGGAATCGCGGGCAGTGATGTTGCACAGCGGCACCACTCCCCGGGAAGGTCTGAACCACTCCGGGTGGGCCGGGTCATGCTTGAAGAGCTCCCGGACCATCCCCTTCAACTCCAAGGCGGTGAAGTTGTAGTTCAATCCAGGGCGCAGCCTCATGATGTCCGCCGCATTGCCGAATTCCCAGGCGGGCCTTTTCCTTTCTTGTAAAGGGGCAATGCGGCGGCGGAGGAAATCTGCTCCAACTTCTCCGATAGTCAGATTGGCGACCCGGAGACGAATGATCCTAATCAGGGTGATATTAAGATTGCTGTCCTCCGGGGCCAATTCACTCCAATCCCTGCCGCGCACTATGGCAGTCTGGCGCGGCGAGGTAAAGGGCTCAGGGTTATCTTCCAGCACCCAGCACCAATCGGCTCTCCACTCCTCCCACTTGCCGCGAAGCTCTCCCTTCAGGTACGAGTCCTTCTTGTTCAGCCTAAAGATCCAGGAGATGCCGCCAGAGAGGGGGGCACCTGACTCTACTCTAGGCATGAAGAAGTGGCGGAAAAGAGCTACTTTTGGATGAACCCGAACATAGTTTTCGCACAGATGTACGAAAACGGCCATCGTAAGGATGGCGTTGGGGGTGAAATCTAGAAGGTGGAGGCCGTATGTATTCATTACATCGCAAAAGAACTCCGAGAACGGAGGGCACAGACCACAATGGAAGAACGCGGCAAAGAAAAAGTACCCACCGGGGAACATGTCAGCGGCGATGGCGGGGAAGACTCTGGTGCGGGGATGAGCTTTGGTCTCCCTCGCCCAGAACAAATAGTATTTGTTCCGCAGCTCCCTCGCGCCAAGCCTAGGCGCGAAGACCACGCACTTCTTCCGCAGGGCTGCCAGCTTCGCCGCCTGCTCGGACTTCTCCTTCTTGGCCTTGTCGCTCTTCGCCTTGTCGCTCTTCGGAGCCATGGCGGGGGCGGTGAGGAAAGAGGCGAGGAGGTCGACGGTGCCGCGGATGCGGGAGACGGCGGAGGAAGGGAGGGGCTTGGCTCTCTGTCGACCTTTGGGAGGCGGAGGGCGACGGGGGTTTCTGGAGAATCAAGGCGCAATGAAGACGATGGAGGGGAACTACAGGCCACGATCTCTCCCACGACGCCGCAATCGACGCGTGCCGTTAGGGAGGGATGCGGCGGATACGGAAGGGGATACGGCTTGCCGTGGGCCGCGCGTGCCCGTGCACTGTCTTGGGCCTGGCCCAACAGCGCTCGGCACCGTGTGTGGCCCAGGCCCGGGGGCTCCTGTCGGTGTACTAAGATAGGGGTACCTTAGTACCCCAACTTGTGCACGGGCAGTAGCAGCTTCCCGTGGCTGGGCTTACCACGTGCTCGCCAAGAACCTTTCCTGTCCCTATGAAGCCATTCAAAAACAAAGTATACAAGATAGAAGATCAAGGCCCCGGCAAGAGGAGCTTGTCGGGAAGGCCGCACCAGGCTCAAGGTTATCACTTTAGCACAAGACCCTGGCAAGAGGGGCTTGCCAGGAAGGCCAAGGAACACATACCTCAAGAGATACCTCGGCGCATCTTGCGCCCCGGCAGGACCCGGAGAGCGACAAGCTTCTGGGCCCGGCAAGATCACTACCCCGGCAAGGTGCTTGCCGGGGAGACCTACGCTGTGTGCCCGCGCTCCAGCTCATCGGCCCACGCGTCGCCCTGGGGCCCTTCTAGGGGCACGTGGCAGATGGCTGTGCATCTTGGGGCACACGGTGGCAAGCCGCGGTGACGAGGCTACCGCCGTGGCGAACGGAGAAGCATGGGCGGACACTTTTGGGGTCGACGGCGACGGGCATTTAAGGCCCTTGTCCCCCACTGTCAAAGTTGGGTGAAGACCACTGTTCATATACTGTTCATGCACTGTTACAACTACCACCAAAATTACGCTTTTACCCTCCTCTACGTTGACACCTGTCGGTGACCCCTTTGAGCTATAAAAGGAGGCCCATGCACAACATAGAAAGGGTTCGAAACCTAGACAACTCTCTCGCTCGGTGTAGCTAATACTGTAGCTCTTCAAGCTCCCGAGCTCAAGAACTCAATACAACCTAAGGCAGGAGTAGGGTTTTACGCGTCCTCGCGGCCCGAACCTGGGTAAAACTGCCCGCGTGTGCTCCTCGATCTGCTCTCCGTGCTCCCTCCGCTCCCTTACCGCAACATAGAAGGGGCTCCGGTCCCATTGGTGCTCGTGGGAGGACAGTTTCCCCCGACAATCACCTTCCCCCAAATATCTACAGCGGTCCACTCTCCCGCAACCCGCTGTACCCTCTACTTGAACATGTTGCTTTATGCTTCATATTATTATCCAATGATGTGTTGTCATCCTATGATGTCTGAGTAGATTATCATTCTCCTATCGGTGATTGGTGAATTGCTATGATTGATTTAAATTTCTTGTGGTTATGTTGATGTCCTTTGGTGCCCATCATATGGGTGCGCGCGTGGATCACACCATAGGGTTAGTTGTATGTTGATAAGACTACATATTGGAGGGCAAGAGTGACAGAAGCTTCAACCTAGCGTAGAAATTGTTGCATACGGGATTGAAGGGGGGACCAATATATCTTAATGCTATGGTTGGGTTTGACCTAAATGAACGTTAGTAGTTGCGGATGCTTTCTAATAGTTCCAATCATAAGTGCATAGAGTTCCAAGTAAGGGATGACATGCTAGCAGTGGCCTCTCCCACATAAAACTTGCTATCGGTCTAGTAACGTAGTGAATTGCTTAGGGGCAATTTCGCAACTCCTACCACCACTTTTCCACACTTGCTATCATTAACTTTATTGTTTCTTTATCTTAACAGCCCCTAGTTTTTTTACGTGTTCTTTATATTCTTGCAAACCTATCCCACAAAAACTTAAAAATACTTCTAGTTTCATACTTGTTCTAGGTAAAGTAAACATCAAGCGTGCGTAGAGTTGTATCGGTGGTCGATAGAACTTGAGGGAATATTTGTTCTACCTTTAGCTCATCGTTGGGTTCGACACTCTTACTTATCGAAAGAGGCTACAACTGATCCCCTACACTTGTGGGTTATCACCCTCCGGCGGAGCGATTCCGCCAGGGGGACTTCCCTCCCGGAGGGGGAAATCATCGTCATCATCATCACCAACCACTCTCCCATCTTGGGGAGGGCAATATCCATCAACATCTTCAATAGCACCATCTCATCTCAAACCCTAGTTCATCTCTTGTATCCAATCTTGTTACCGGAACTATAGATTGGTTCTTGTGGGTGACTAGTAGTGTTGATTACATCTTGTAGTTGATTACTATATGGTTTATTTGGTGGAAGATTATATGTTCAGATCCATTATGATATTTAATACCCCTCTTATCATGAGCATGTTTATCATTTGTGAGCAGTTACCTTTATTCTTGAGGTCACGGGAGAAATCATGTTGCAAGTGACCATGTGAACTTTATATGTGTTCGATATTTTGATAGTATGTATGTTGTGATTCCCTTAGTGGTGTCATGTGAACGTCGACTACATGACACTTCACCATATTTGGGCCTAAGGGAATGCATTGTGGAGTAGCAATTCGATGGTGGGTTGGGAGAGTGACAGAAACTTAAACCCTAGTTTATGCACTATTTTGTAAGGGAACGATTGGACCAAAAGTTTAATGCTATGGTTAGAATTTATTCTTAATACTTTTCTCATAGTTGCGGATGCTTGTGGGAGGGTTAATCATAAGTATGAGGTTTGTTCAAGTAATAACATCACCTAAGCACCGGTCCACCCACATATCAAATTATCAAAATAGCGAACACAAATCAAACCAACATGATGAAAGTGACTAGATGAAATTCCCGTGTACCCTCAAGAACGCTTTGCTTATCATAAGAGACCGTTTTGGCATGTCCTTTGCCTCCATAGGATTGGGCTACCTTGCTGCATACTTGTTACTATTATCATTACTTACTCGATACAAATTATCTTGCTATCAAACAACTCACTACTTACAGTTTTAGCACTTGCAGACATTACCTTACTAAAAACGACTTGTCATTTCCTTCTGCTCCTTGTTGGTTTCGACACTGCTACTTATCGAAAAGAGCTATAATTGATCCCCTATACTTGTGGGTCATCAGCGTGCTTTGATAATCTTTCTAGCGTTTGATCAATGGAAGGCAAAGGATAGTGAACTTTCCTAGTTGCTTTATTTAATTTTCTAAAATCGATTACCATCCTATAGCCAGTCACAATTCTTTGTGGAATAAGTTCATTTTTATCATTTGGAACAATAGTATTACCTCCTTTCTTAGGAACACAATGAACAGAACTTACCCATCTACTATCAGCTATAGGATAAATTATACATGCTTCCAGAAGCTTTAATATTTCATTTCTTACCACTTCTTTCATTTTGGGATTTAATCATCGCTGATGATCAACAACAGGCAAGGGTGTCCTGGATTAAGGGATCCTCAAGCCGCCAACCTATTGCTTATGGGCCGGATTGGTGGGCTACTGTGAAGCCAAGCTAGAGCACGGACCCGTGACCGAATAGATGATTTTTGGAGATTTGGTGTGCCCTCCAAGTCAAGATTAGGCATGATCTTTCCTTCATTATAACTAATCGCCTATAGCCCTAGCCCTATCGGTGTCTGTGTAAACCGAAGGGTTTTAATATTTAGGGCTAGAGCAACATCCAACACCCCATCAACCAAGGGTTTAGCTCGCCAGATTTCAAGGTACATCAACTCTGTAACCATATCATACACATCGAATACAACCAAGCATGACATAGGGCTTTACCTCTTAGAGAGGGCCCGAACCTGGGTGAATCCCTTGTTCCCTATTGATCCTAGATCCATAGCTTGGGACACCCTACCCGAGATCCACCAGTTTTGACACTGACATTGGTGCTTTCATTGAGAGTTCCGTTGTTGGGTCACCAAGGGATCGATGGCTCGCCTCATCATCGGAGATGGCGTCAGCTCCGGGGACCTCTTCGTCCATGGCCAACTCTTTGCGTTCAATAGCATCATGCTGCACGCCAACTCAACGAGTCATCTAGACAAAATCAAGAATTTCGCTCCTGAACACCGAATTAGATTCGACAACTTGGAGTATGTGGTGGATGCTCGAGGCGATCTGGTCTTTGCTGGATTCGTGGCCTCACCTGATACCCCTATAGGCCCTCCAGGGCCTGCTCCGGAACTTTATCCCGGTCCGATCTACGGATCGGCGTCAACCCCATGCCGGCGTCGAGCTCGGACAACTCCACCCTGTCCAAGGACCAGGAATCCCCTTCAGCCACACCAACGGTGCCCGCTGAAGGTACAACTTCAGGCCTCAACCCTGAAGTGGTATTCGGGCGCCAAGAGTCACTCTCGCCCGAACCCTCTCCTCATAACACACCTCCGGCCTATAACCTGAGTGACGGGTCGACGTTCAGAAATCAGGAATCATCCCCGATCAAGCTCCCCCTCACCAATTTGGCATCAAGCCCCAATGCGGAAGTAACATCCGAAGACTAGGTTTTGTCCTCAGTCCCTCCTACTTATCCGGCCATAGAGATGACCCCACGCCTTGAGTTTGATTCGTCCCTAGAAGACCGGGATCTAGCTCGGACCCAGATCATCCCTTGTCCCGCCACGACGGAGACTGGTCCCGACCGGCCACTACTTGCCGGCTCGGCAAGCCTCGCCTTATTAAATGAGGAATTGGACCAAATCAAGAGGATGGCTATTTGGGACGATCCGCCCTCCGCTTGCAGTTAGCAGCCCCTTGAGGTGAGTTATAGGAAATTTTATGGCCCGCCCACCACCTGCATGATAACCTACAAGTATAGGGGGTCGCAACAGTTTTCGAGGGTAGAGTATTCAACCCAAATTTATAGATTCGACACAAGGGGAGCCAAAGAATATTTGAAGGTATTAGCAGGTGAGTTGTCAGTTCAACCACACCTGGAGATTAATTATCTGCGGCAAAGTGATCAGTAGCAAAGTAGTTTGACAGTTTTAATAGTAGTGACAACAGCAATAGTAACAATAATAGTGATGGCAGTAATTTAATTTGTAGCAAGTGTAACAGTAGCAGCAGCAGTAGTAACTTAGCAAGATCAATATGGGACAAGTTCGTAGGCATTGGATCGGTGATTTTTTGGAGGATATTCATCATGAGACAGTTACAACCTAGGGCGATTCGGCACTAGCTCCAGTTCATCGATATAATGTAGGCATGTATTCCATAAATAGCCATACGTGCTTTATTAAAAGAACTTGTATGACATCTTTTGTCCTACCCTCCTGTGGTAGCAGGGTCCATATTACAAACTAAGGGATATTAAGGACTCCTTTTCATAGAGAACCGGAACAAAGCATTAACACATAGTGAATACATGAACTCCTCAAACTATGGTCATCTTCGGGAGTGGTTCTTGTCGGATCTTGGGTTCTGGCAAAACCCTTGAGGTTCGAACTCTGGAGTGCGCACAAAGATCTCTCCTTCCACCCTAGCTCGTCTACTCGCCGATCCCTAGGCCTAGCTCGTCAGATCTGAAGAACAAGGGACACAAGGTTTATACTGGTTCGGGCCACCGTTGTGGTGTAATACCCTAATCCAGTGTGGTGTGGTGGATTGCCTTGTAGGCTAAGCAAGAACTAGTACATGGATGAACTGCCTCCTGAGGAGAGGGGTTCTTATGCTCGAGTGAGCTTGTGGTGTGTGGCCTTCTATCTGATCAACTCTCGGTCAGATGAGATGAGATCAATGGTGGTGGCTAGTCCTATTTATAGTGGCCCGGGTCCTCTTCCCAAATATTGAGCGGGAAGGGATCCCACAACGGCCAAATTTGAAGGGGGACAGCTGGTACAAGCTATCCTGACAAAAGGTGGTCTTCGCCTGCCAAAGGCTCTGGTGGTGACGCCGCCATGGGCTCCGCGATGACCTCCGCCCTGCCACCCTGCCGGTCTTGGTCTCATTGCACCGATATGGAAACCTTTGCCTAATGCCTCGGGAATCCTCGTGTGCACCTGCTCCTTTAGCACCAAAGAGGAAACTGGCAATCTGCGCCCGCTGGCGCCCGCCTGGCCTTGGTCGTCACTGCTCACGTCACGGGGTCCTCGCGAGGTACCCCTTGCCTTGATATCTCCGATCCTCATGAGCTGGCCTAGTGAGGACGCCGTGGGGGATGTCTTGCATCGTCCGCCTCGCGAGGCTCGGCCCCTCGCGAGGGTCTTGAGTGGTCGCTGAAGAGGTTGGGCCGTACAGGGACGGACCTATGCGGCCTGGGGATGATGCAGCCCGAGGGGCGCCCCCGACAAGGTGAGCTAAGATGGAAAAGGATACATGCCGTAGGGACAGGCCCGTGCGACCTGGGGATGATGCAGCCCGAGGGGCGCTCCCGGTTGAACAAAAAACAGAAAATGTCACCTAGCGCAGTTGCTGAAGTAGTGTTGGTGTAGCTGAAGACACTCGATGTAGATGCTGCTCCTTACATCCCGTTTGGCTCTGGCACCTCGTGAGGCTCTGGGGTTCCCCAAATCTCATGGAGGGCCGAGTCCAACTCTGCCTGATCTCCTTATGCCTGGCCTCGCGAGTCGCCAGGACCTCCCGTGTAATGCCCAGGATGGAGTTATACCTCCTACGTGTCGAGGCACGACTTAAAGGCATAAATCCATCCTAGAATGATCTCAAGTTTGGTAATCTTTGCACAACTCATGTAAAAGAGGGGAATTGTAAACAGAAAATAGTTGGCTTACACTCGCCACGTCACAGAATTACAATTCAAGTCTCAAACATCATACATTAAGAACATCACAACCCTCTAAGGGCAAAATCCAAATGCAAGATACCAAACTTATATAACATCCACAGGCGGATCGAATCCTAGTAAGAGTCTCCACTACTGATCATCCGGGTATCGCACATAGTACCGACTACGCTCCTCGTCGTACTCCCAATCCAGCTCGGTGCCATCACCTGGATAGCTCACAGCTGGACCTGCATCTGGTGTGTGAAGTAACTGTGAGCCACAGAGGACTCAGCAATCCTGTTACCGGGTAACAAGACTATTTAAGCCTTTGGGAGAGGATAAAGGCTGAAGAAAAGAATAAGCGTCTGCAGCAGCAACTAGCATCTAGCTTACGTGAGTGAGAGCGAGAAGAGAAAGCCTCGGCGAGAAGTGATCACGAAGTGATCCTGGATATAAGCTCCACAAACATAACCCCTCCGTGTTCAACTCCCGAATCCCTATTCGGAAATTGACAGTCACGGAACACACACTGGTAGTGTATTAGAAACATTGTGTCAAGTTATCTACAACCGGATATTAACAAGCTCCCATCTACCACATAACCGCGGGCACGGCTTTCGAAAGTTCAAACCCTGCAGGGGTGTTCCAACTTGACCCATTACAAGCCCACGATCCGCGGAGTCGCAACTCCAAAGTGGGAAGACCCGAGTATCCTCGGAATCCCGTGCTCAAGATATACCGAACTAAGGTAAGGCTAATCCAGCAAATCCTACCGGCGTGTCGACACCCTGATAGTAGCCGCGCGTATCTAAGTCTCAGGACACGACCGGATGAGACGTCCTACAGGTGTATGCCAGATACCTCAGGTTGCCCCAAGGCGGCCCCGCAGTCCGCTCGTTTCGGACCAACACTCATGTGGAGCACTGGCCCTGGGTTGTAGGATTAAGAAAGAGGGTTAATTACTCCCTATGCAAGTTTAGTTTGTTATTAGGCAAATAGTACCAATGTTGGGACTTGCTGGAAAAGACTTAGCACTTAGCGGTTTATCGAGGGGGTCCCATACACCCCAACCGTGTTAGGAACGCATAATCAAGGAACATAACACCGGTTTATACGGTTCCTAACGGCATCAGTGGAACAAATCACCAAGAAAAAGGCTTAGCCTTCCACCCTTGCCAATATATAGATGAGTTCATTTTAAGCATTTATATAGTGTGATATAACCCAACCAAACTTCATCATGAAGCAAGCATCTTCGATCTTCACCTGCAACTAGCAATGCTATAAGAAGGGCTGAGCGAAGCGTACTTAGCCAAACAACAGTTTGCATAGGTAGGTTGGTTAAACATGCAAGGGTTACAAGTAGGAGGCTGACAAGAAGATCATGGGCATCGAGGCAAAACTATAGAGCGGAACTACTAGCAATAGGCAAAGATAGTAATGTTATCGGGGTTCGGTCATCTTGCCTGAAGAGAAGTCGTTCGGATCGTAAGAAGGGTCCTCGTGCTCAACCTCGTTGGAAACCTCGTGCTCGTACTCAAACTCAGACTCTGCTTCCGGCTCTAAACAAAAAAATCACACCAAGCACCAATCAACAAGATGCAATGCGCACTCGAAAAAGATGAATGCATGATGGATGCACTAAGGATGCACACGGAGCACGGAAAATATCACTCAAGCAAATCACCTCAAAACATGATAACAATCTGATAATATTAATCTACACATAAAATCAATCAAGTTTGATATAAGATTCGCTGAAATCGGAGTTACGGGCTAAAAGTTATGCCCGAAACAAGAAATGAGCGAAAGCTGAAATTTACAGCAACATAGCAACTTCGGAGCTCAAAATAATTAAGCTACAGCACTCAAATGTCATGGCAAAGGACATGAACACAAACTAGACATATACTACAGCAACTAAGTCCAAAGGTGCACCCCAACGGAGCCACGGATCAATAGCAATGATCTTGGACATATTGAACTTGACAATAAAATTCTGGCAGCAGAATTTTATTGAAACTTTGGAGCAAAAGATAAACATGCTACAGCCACTCAAATAGACATGTGAGGACATGAATGGAAAGACAACAATATATACTACAAGGAACAATCAAGATCCACTCCAAAACTATCATGCTTTGTCCTAGAACATCACACGAACATGGCATCGGAACGTTACAGATTTCAGACTTAGTGAAAATCCACTAAGTCCTAAAACAGCAATATCATCATGGCATCTAAAAGAGCAAGTTTAAGTCATCTCGAAACTAAACATGGCAAGAGGTAAGTACCTCATCAAAGTACACATGATGGTGATCCCGAAACACACAAGCATGCTTCATGGAGATAAACACAACGATTGCAACGAGCTCAACAAGATGGCATTTCATAACAAGTGAAACAACATCACAGCCACATGGCACTTTGCAACGATGATACACATGGCAAGAATAAATCTAACATGCTACCTAGCACATACAACATATAGAGCATGGCAAGACGAACACGTGGACATGTCATTTGCATCATTCGGACAAACGAGCTAAAAGATATCACATGGCAAAGATGACATAAAAACATCATATAGCAGCAGTTTATATCACGATGCACTCTTGCAACAGCAAAACAAGCACCTAGATGATCTCTAACATGCATGACAACAACAGATAAAACGTAGAGCAAGTCTCCACGAACGTCTGGACATATTATACGCGCGAATCGGAGCAACACACAAAAAGTTAGAGCAGATCTAGTAATGCATCAGCACACAAAAAGTCAGGGACTTAGAGGAAAGAGGGGGGAGTTCAACCTGATCTGTGAAAAAAAAAACGGGCCGGATCTGGCCCGATCCGACTGGGAAGCGGCGGCGGCCCGCGGGAGGAGGCGAGGAGGTGGCCGCGGCCTGGCGCGTTGGGCCCCTTGCGGCGGCGGCCCGCGGGAGCGGCCTGGAGCGGAGCGCCCGGCGTGGAGGCGCCTGGCCCGACTGGGTCGAAGAGAGGG
This sequence comes from Secale cereale, assembly GCA_902687465.1. NCBI lineage: Eukaryota > Viridiplantae > Streptophyta > Magnoliopsida > Poales > Poaceae > Secale > Secale cereale. The sequence continues at coordinate 336,454,497 of LR738709.1, forward strand.
CTGGCCCACGCGGCTGTGGCTCGGGCCGGTGGCTGGCCTGGCGACGGGAGGTGGAGTGCGGCGCGGGAGGGGGCGAGCTGGGCCGCGGGCGAAGGGGAGGGCCCGCCACGGTGAAGTGGTCCTGCGGCCTGGAGGGAGGCGGTGGCGATCGGGCTGGAGGGAAGGGGCTGGCGCGATGCGGCGTCGAAGCGGTCCAGCTCGATCGATCCAGGGAGGAAGCGATGAGTTGACTTGGGCGCCTGGCGTGCTGCGGGATCGATGGATCCGGTCGGCGATGCTGCTAGCTGCGGCTGGCGGCGGCTGTCCTTCGTGGATCTGGCCAAGTGGCAGAGAGGGGCTGGCCAGATCCGAAAATGGAGGGGGAGAGGGTGGAGAAGAAGCTAGATGACCAAAAAAAATAGACTAGGGTCTATATATATAGCAGGTAGCTAGGGTTAGGGGATTTGGGGGTGTTTAGGAGCCCTCCGATCGCGATCCGACGGATCCGATCGCGGGGGTGGTCTAGAAGGGCCTAGGAGAAGATAAAAGACTGCAGTAGGGGTGTTTCTGGGACACAAAGTGAAGGCACTTTGGACCCACACGAATAACTGATGGGAAAACCAACGGAGTCCAAACGAGACGAGATTTGAGAGGCGGGTTGCACACAACAAAACAACAACACACACAACAACCTCGCGGCACACCGGTAACGTTACACGCCCAAACAACAAAGTAGGCCTACGGGACGTCACGGACACGTGAGGGAGCTCCGGAACGCGAAACGGACAACGGGGAGAAACGCGTGGAACCGGATGCAACCAATAACACAATGCAATGCGATGCACATGTCTACATGATATGAATGAATGCCACACATTCACACAACAAAACGACGAAAACCCGAAAGACAAGGAACCCGGAATGGAAATAGATGAAGCCGGAGATATATTATATGCCCAAAAGGGAAAGTATTACATCCGGGGCATTACAAACTCTCCTCTACTACAAAAAGATCTCGTCCCGAGATCTAGGACTGGAAAAAGGAAGGGTACTCGGAACGAAGATGATCTTCTCGTTCCCAGGTAGCTTCTCGGTCGGTGTGATGTGACCACTTGACTTTCAGAAATTTGATGGACTTGTTGCGGGTCTTGCGTTCGGTTTCTTCGAGAATGGCAACTGGGTGCTCTCGGTAGGACAGGTCTTGTTGAAGATCAATCTCTTCAAACGGAATCATGCGCTCAGGTGCCTTGAAGCATTTGCGAAGTTGAGACACATGGAAGACATCATGAACATTTGCGAAGTTGGGAGGGAGCTCAAGTTGATAGGCTAGATCGCCTCTTTTGCCAAGAATCTTGAAAGGCCCGACGTATCTAGGAGCAAGCTTTCCTTTGATACCGAATCTTTGGGTGCCTTTCATCGGAGAAACTCAGAGATAGACATGATCATCGATGTTGAAGGCCAAATCCCGATGCTTGCCATCATAGTAGCTCTTCTAACGCGACTGAGCGGCCTTGAGATTCTCACGTATGACTTTGCACATTTCTTCGGCTTCTGAGATCAAGTCATTGCCAAGAAGTTGGCGTTCGCGTGTTTCAGACCAATTGAGAGGGGTACGGCACTTTCTGCCATAGAGAATTTCAAACGGTGCTTTGCCTGCACTTGCTTGAAAGCTGTTGTTGTAAGAGAACTCGGCAAATGGAAGGCAGTCTTCCCATTTCATGCCGAAGGAGATGACACAGGCTCTGAGCATGTCTTCTAGAATCTGATTCACGCGCTCGACTTGACCACTAGTCTGAGGGTGAAAAGCAGTGCTGAACCTGATCTTAGTGCCCATGGCGGACTGAAAGGAGTCCCAGAACCTTGAAGTGAACAAACTTCCACGGTCTGAGGATATCACTTGAGGAATGCCATGTAGGGACACAATTTTGGAAGTGTACAGCTCTGCAAGTTGAGCTGCATTGATGGATTCTTTGACTAGAAGAAAGTGAGCGACTTTGGTAAGCTTGTCAATCACCACAAAGATAGCATCATTTCCTCGCTTGGATTTAGGAAAACTAGTGACGAAGTCCATTTCAATGTGGTCGAACTTCCACTCGGGAATAGGAAGAGGTTGGAGAAGACCGGCTGGACGTTGATGTTCTGCTTTCACTCTTCTGCATACATCACATTCGTTCACGAATTGGGCAATCTCCCTTTTCATGCGTGTCCACCAGTAAGACTGCTTGAGATCTTGGTACATCTTGGAACTGCCAGGATGAATGGAAAGGAGAGAATCATGAGCTTCTTCCATTATGAGCTTCCTGAGATCACCTTTGGGAACAACGAGTCTGTCCTCGAAGAACAAGGTATCTCTCTCATCAACACGAAAGCACTTGTATTTTGGAGTGCCCTTTGCAATCCCATGTTTCACTTTCTTCACCATCGTATCACTGAGCTAGGCCTCACGGACTTGATCTTCCAAGGTAGGAGCAATTTGGAGATTTGCAAGAAAACCCTGCGGAACAACTTGGAGGTTGAGTTTCCTGAATGCTTCACAAAGCTCAGGCTGGTACGGCTTGATAAGAAGGCTGTTGCAATATGCATTTCTTCTCAAAGCATCTGCAATCACATTCGCCTTGCCAGGAGTGTATTCGATGCTGGGATTATACTCTTGGATCATTTCAACCCAACGAGTCTGACGGAGGTTCAGATGCGGCTGTGTGAAGATGTACTTCAAGCTCTTGTGATCAGTGAAGATGTCGACCTTTCTGCCCAACAACAGATGTCTCCACGTAATCAGAGCATGTACCACAGCTGCTAGCTCGAGATCATGTGTGGGATAGTTCTTCTCACTTGGCTTGAGCTGACGAGAAGTGTATGCCACAATTCTTTTATCTTGCATAAGCACACCACCAAGACCTTGAAGAGAAGCATCACAGAATACTTCATAGGGCTTGGTTTCATCCGGAGGAGTCAGAACTGGAGCAGAGACAAGCTTATCTTTGAGAGTTTTGAATGCCACTTCACACTCTGGAGACCAAAAGTATTTGACATTCTTCTGAAGCAAGTTGGAAAGAGGCTTGGCAATCTTGGAGAAGTTCTCAACAAACCTTCTGCAATAGCTGGCAAGACCCAGAAAACTGCGGAGCTGCTTGACGTTTTGAGGAGCTTCCCAGTTGACAATTGCTTCAACTTTCTCGGGATTAACCGCAATGCCGTCAGCTGAGATGATGTGGCCCAGGTACAAAACCTTATCGAGCCAAAACTCGCACTTGGAGAACTTGGCATAGAATTTATGCTCTCGGAGTCGATCAAGAACCAGACGTAAGTGCTTTTCGTGATCTTCTTCATTCTTGGAAAACACCAGAATATCATCCAGATACACAAGCACAAACTCGCCAGTATAGGGGTTGAAGATGTAATGCATCATCCTTGAAAAGGTAGGAGGAGCATTGGCGAGACCGAAGGACATGACGGTATACTCGTATGAACCGTAGCTCGTTCTGAAAGCCGTCTTGGGAATGTCTTCCTCGCGAATGCGAATTTGATGATAGCCCATTTGGAGGTCAAGCTTAGAGAACACTTTAGCTCCTTTGAGCTGCTCAAAGAGTTCGTTGATGTTGGGGAGCGGATACTTGTTCTTAATCGTCTTCTTGTTCAATGGCCGGTAATCAACACAGAGTCGCTCCGTGCCATCTTTCTTCTTGACAAATAAGACACCACAGCCCCACGGAGATGTACTAGGCCTGATGAGACCCATACTCTCCTGCTTATCAAGCTGCTTCTTCAATTCCTTCAATTCATCCGGAGAGAGCTTGTACGAACACCGGCATGCTGGCTCAGTACCCGGCTCGAGTTCAATGACAAACTCCACCTGACGGTGTGGAGGCATGCCTGGAAGTTCTTCAGGAAAGACGTCTTGATATTCGTTCACCACCGGAATTTGAGATATGGCATTAATTTCGCCCTTATCATTAAGAGAGAAAAGCCTGATAGTGTTATCCCTGGAGGCGAAGATAATCACATCTTCATCAGAATGAGTCATCTTGACTTCCTTTTGAGCACAATCAATGTGAGCATCGTGCTGAGAAAGCCAATCCATTCTGAGGATGAGGTCGATGTTAGAATTACCAAGAACCACCGGAGAAACCAAAAATCAGTAATCACCCATGCGAATAGAAACATCCAGAGCATATAATCTAGAAATCATGCATCTGCCCGGAGAAATCACTTGCAACTCCTTTGGCAAGGCCATGGTGCCCACATTATACTTGGATGCAAATGGGAATGACATGAAAGAATGTGAAGCACCCGAATCAAATAACACTTTAGCAGGAAAAGAGTTCACTGGAAGGTTACCCAAAATGACATCAGAAGAATTCTCCGCTTGCGCTGCATTCATCAGATTGACCCTTGCTGCCTTTGGATCATGCCTGACAATAGCTGAACTCACAGGTGGAGGAGGAGGAAGACGCTTCGGATTCGGACAACGGTTGGCATAATGACCCTTCTCGCCACACTTGTTGCACACCACTTCTGAGAGAGGACGGAAATGAGAGCCACTGAACTTGGAGCCTTGAGACTGAAACTGCTTCTTCGACTGGTTGCTCGGGTGGGGTGTGTGGAAGAAACCACGACCACTAGAGTTCTTGTTGTTGGAGTTGTTGGAGTTGTTGTATGGAGCTCGAATCACTGGAGGAGGAGGAAGCCAGAATTTCTGATGCTTCGAGACCAACTGAGACGATGAGGAAGAGTGAACGGCATCTCGAATTCTCTTCTTAGAAGCCTCCATCTTAAGCTGAGCTGCTTCTTGTTTCAAAGCCATGTTATAGAACTTGTCGAATTCATCGGGCTCGAACAAGGTGAGAGCAAGCTGAAGTTCATCTTTGAGACCTCCACAGAACTGATAGATTTTACTCTTGGCATCAGGAATGTCTTGCTTAGCATAGCGAGCGAGGTTTTGGAACTTGACATTATACTGATAGACTGTCATGGAGCCCTGCTTCAGGTTGCGGAATTGCTCACGCATACCCTCGATGACACTTGTAGGAATGTGGTGCGAGCGAAAGTCCTTGCAGAAATTCTCCCAAGAGATCACTTGACCCGGCCTAGAGTCTTTGTACTGCTGCCACCAGTCAGCTGCTTGATCTTTGAGTTGGAAGGCTGCAAACTTCACATAATCATCTTCCTTCACGTTACTGCACTCAAAATGCTTCTTTATGTCAGTTAACCAATCTTCAGCATCAAGAGGGTCGACACAGTAACTGAAAGCTTTAGGATTGTTGGCCAAGAACTGGTTAAGAGTAGCATGGTGCTGCTGGTTGAAGAAGTTGCCTTGGTTCCCTGGAATACCGTGATTAGCATGAATAGCTTGCATCTGCTGCATCATCTGCATCATCAACTGGGTGTTCTGAGCTGTAGTCTGCATAATTGCTCTCCAAGCTTCAGGCGGAGGAGGAGGGGAAGGAGGATGCTCTGGGACCTCTTCCACCTCTGGGTTAGCGTTGGGAACCTTTTTCGGAGCCATCCTGAAAGAGATGACCACGAATCAGCAATTGATTGACAAAAGGAATAAGCTGAATCAATGGCATGAATTGCATCAAGTCTTCACAATAATCATTCGAACAATAAGAACGAATGAAATCATCCGAACAAGAGGAACGAATGATATTCTTAGATAAATGATAACATCATTCTTCACGAGAAGCCACATAGGGGACAAAAGGATAAAATAAGAAAACAACAAGGTACAGACGGGAACAAACACAAGAGAGGAGTTTCGTTCTAACATCTTTGTGCTGAAAGCATATGAACGCGTTATGAAAAGGTTTTGCAATCCCCGGATCAGCATAGCCAAGGACCCTTTAAGATGCAACTCCTGATAGTAACATCGGTCATATAACCACTTCACTCAATGTAGAACCCCGAACTCACTAACCTGCATTCTTTGGAAGAATGCCTACGATCTACTGGATAACCCACCTATAGATTTCCGAAAGATTCCAGTTATGCAATCAGGTGTTGGGGATACACGGGAAGCACCGCGCAATCAACTCTAAACCTACATCCAGGTGTATCCATCCTTCAACACATAACCAGTCTTTCCCGGAAACTGTGTACCTCAGACCTTCGAAAAGCATCCACTATAACAAGCTATGACAATACTCCCGAACTACCTCCCCTGTACTGGGTGATGTCGGGGTTATCTTGCCACTGGCCGTATAGGGGAGATTTTCGATGTCGGCCTTCTTAAGTATTTAGTACTGCCGCGATATGCTTGTGACAACAATACCCCGAAGCTCAACTCCCCGGGAACAGGAGGCATCGAGAACAATATCCTTGTCACAAGAACATCGAAACAATCCCAGAATACTCGCGGGATTCCTAAAAAAAATTTGGTGCAATTTTTGAAGATAGGAGAGACAAGAGTAGTCGTCAGGAGTCCTCACCAGAGAGAAAGGGGATGAGAAGCAAAGAAATCCTACTCTCCGATATAATATAGGACTCAAAAAGTTTTCAGTGTGTGCCTAGACTCGACCGTCAACGATTCGATCAAACAGTGGGGGCTCCTAGGTCGGAGGAGGCTTTGAATACCAACTTGTAATGCCCAGGATGGAGTTATACCTCCTACGTGTCGAGGCACGACCTAAAGGCATAAATCCATCCTAGAATGATCTCAAGTTTGGTAATCTTTGCACAACTAATGTAAAAGAGGGGAATTGTAAACAGAAAATAGTTGGCTTACACTCGCCATGTCACAGAATTACAATTCAAGTCTCAAACATCATACATTAAGAACATCACAACCCTCTAAGGGCAAAATCCAAATGCAAGATACCAAACTTAAATAACATCCACAGGCGGATCGAATCCTAGTAAGAGTCTCCACTACTGATCATCCGGGTATCGCACATAGTACCGACTACGCTCCTCGTCGTACTCCCAATCCAGCTCGGTGCCATCTCCTGGATAGCTCACAGCTGGACCTGCATCTGGTGTGTGAAGTAACTGTGAGCCACAGAGGACTCAGCAATCCTGTTACCGGGTAACAGGACTATTTAAGCCTTTGGGAGAGGATAAAGGCTGAAGAAAAGAATAAGCGTCTGCAGCAGCAACTAGCATCTAGCTTACGTGAGTGAGAGCGAGAAGAGAAAGCCTCGGCGAGAAGTGATCACGAAGTGATCCTGGCTATAAGCTCCACAAACATAACCCCTCCGTGTTCAACTCCCGAATCCCTATTCGGAAATTGACAGTCACGGAACACACACTGGTAGTGTATTAGAAACATTGTGTCAAGTTATCTACAACCGGATATTAACAAGCTCCCATCTGCCACATAACCGCGGGCACGGCTTTCGAAAGTTCAAACCCTGCAGGGGTGTTCCAACTTGACCCATTACAAGCCCACGATCCGCGGAGTCGCAACTCCAAAGTGGGAAGACCCGAGTATCCTCGGAATCCCGTGCTCAAGATATACCGAACTAAGGTAAGGCTAATCCAGCAAATCCTCCCGGCGTGTCGACACCCTGATAGTAGCCGCGCGTATCTAAGTCTCCGGACACGACCGGATGAGACGTCCTACAGGTGTATGCCAGATACCTCAGGTTGCCCCAAGGCGGCCCCACAGTCCGCTCGTTTCGGACCAACACTCATGTGGAGCACTGGCCCGGGGTTGTAGAATTAAGAAAGAGGGTTAATTACTCCCTATGCAAGTTTAGTTTGTTATTAGGCAAATAGTACCAATGTTGGGACTTGCTGGAAAAGACTTAGCACTTAGCGGTTTATCGAGGGGGTCCCATACACCCCAACCGTGTTAGGAACGCATAATCAAGGAACATAACACCGGTTTATACGGTTCCTAACGGCATGAGTGGAACAAATCACCAAGCAAAAGGCTTAGCCTTCCACCCTTGCCAATATATAGATGATTTCATTTTAAGCATTTATATAGTGTGATATAACCCAAACTTCATCATGAAGCAAGCATCTTCGATCTTCACCTGCAACTAGCAATGCTATAAGAAGGGCTGAGCGAAGCGTACTTAGCCAAACAACGGTTTGCATAGGTAGGTTGGTTAAACATGCAAGGGTTACAAGTAGGAGGCTGACAAGAAGATCATGGGCATCGAGGCAAAACTATAGAGCGGAACTACTAGCAATAGGCAAAGATAGTAATGTTATCGGGGTTCGGTCATCTTGCCTGAAGAGAAGTCGTTCGGATCGTAAGAAGGGTCCTCGTGCTCAACCTCGTTGGAAACCTCATGCTCGTACTCGAACTTAGACTCTTCTTCCGGCTCTAAACAAAACAATCACACCAAGCACCAATCAACAAGATGCAATGCGCACTCGAAAAAGATGAATGCATGATGAATGCACTAAGGATGCACACGGAGCACGGAAAATATCACTCAAGCAAATCACCTCAAAACATGATAACAATCTGATATTATTAATCTACACAGAAAATCAATCAAGTTTGATATAAGATTCGCTCAAATTGGAGTTACGGGCTAAAAGTTATGCCCGAAACAAGAAATGAGCGAAAGCTGAAATTTACAGCAACATAGCAACTTCGGAGCTCAAAATAATTAAGCTACAGCACTCAAATGTCATGGCAAAGGACATGAACACAAACTAGATATATACTACAGCAACTAAGTCCAAGGTGCACCCCAACGGAGCCACGGATCAATAGCAATGATCTTGGACATATTGAACTTGACAATAAAATTTTGGCAGCAGAATTTTATTGAAACTTTGGAGCAAAAGATAAACATGCTACAACCACTCAAATAGACATGTGAGGACATGAATGTAAAGACAACAATATATACTACAAGGAACAATCAAGATCCACTCCAAAACTATCATGCTTTGTCCTAGAACATCACACGAACATGGCATCGGAACGTTACAGATTTCAGACTTAGTGAAAATCCACTAAGTCCTAAAACAGCAATATCATCATGGCATCTAAAAGAGCAAGTTTAAGTCATCTCGAAACTAAACATGGCAAGAGGTAAGCACCTCATCAAAGTACACATGATGGTGATCCCGAAACACACAAGCATGCTTCATGGAGATAAACACAACGATTGCAACGAGCTCAACAAGATGGCATTTCATAACAAGTGAAACAACATCACAGCCACATGGCACTTTGCAACGATTATACACATGGCAAGAATAAATCTAACATGCTACCTGGCACATACAACATGTAGAGCATGGCAAGACGAACACGTGGACATGTCATTTGCATCATTCGGACAAACGAGCTAAAAGATATCACATGGCAAAGATGACATAAAAACATCACATGGCAGCAGTTTATATCATGATGCACTCTTGCAACAGCAAAACAAGCACCTAGATGATCTCTAACATGCATGACAACAACAGATAAAACGTAGAGCAAGTCTCCACGAACGTCTGGACATATTATACGCGCGAATCGGAGCAACACACAAAAAGTTAGAGCAGATCTAGTAATGCATCAGCACACAAAAAGTCAGGGACTTAGAGGAAAGAGGGGGGAGTTCAACCTGATCTGTGAAAAAAAAAACGGGCCGGATCTGGCCCGATCCGGCTGGGAAGCGGCGCCGGCCCGCCGGAGGAGGCGAGGAGGTGGCCGCGGCCTGGCGCGCTGGGCCCCTTGCGGCGGCGGCCCGCGGGAGCGGCCTGGAGCGGAGCGCCCGGCGTGGAGGCGCCTGGCCCGGCTGGGTCGAAGAGAGGGCCGGCCCACGCGGCTGCGGCTCGGGCCGGTGGCTGGCCTGGCGACGGGAGGTGGAGTGCGGCGCGGGAGGGGGCGAGCTGGGCCGCGGGCGAAGGGGAGGGCCCGCCACGGCGAAGTGGTCCTGCGGCCTGGAGGGAGGCGGTGGCGATCGGGCTGGAGGGAAGGGGCTAGCGCGATGCGGCGTCGAAGCGGTCCAGCTCGATCGATCCAGGGAGGAAGCGATGCGTTGACTTGGGCGCCTGGCGTGCTGCGGGATCGATGGATCCGGTCGGCGATGCTGCTAGCTGCGGCTGGCGGCGGCTTTCCTTCGTGGATCTGACCAAGTGGCAGAGAGGGGCTGGCCAGATCCGAAAATGGAGGGGGAGAGGGTGGAGAAGAAGCTAGATGCCCAAAAAAATAGACTAGGGTCTATATATATAGCAGGTAGCTAGGGTTAGGGGATTTGGGGGTGTTTAGGAGCCCTCCGATCGCGATCCGACGGATCCGATCACGGGGGTGGTCTAGAAGGGCCTAGGAGAAGATAAAAGACTGCAGTAGGGGTGTTTCTGGGACACAAAGTGAAGGCACTTTGGACCCACACGAATAACTGATGGGAAAACCAACGGAGTCCAAACGAGACGAGATTTGAGAGGCGGGTTGCACACAACAAAACAACAACACACACAACAACCTCGCGGCACACCGGTAACGTTACACGCCCAAACAACAAAGTAGGCCTACGGGACGTCACGGACACGTGAGGGAGCTCCGGAACGCGAAACGGACAACGGGAAGAAACGCGTGGAACCGGATGCAACCGACAACACAATGCAATGCGATGCACATGTCTACATGATATGAATGAATGCCACACACTCACACAACAAAACGACGAAAACCCGAAAGACAAGGAACCCGGAATGGAAATAGATGAAGCCAGAGATATATTATATGCCCAAAAGGGAAAGTATTACATCCGGGGCATTACAAACTCTCCTCTACTACAAAAAGATCTCGTCCCGAGATCTAGGACTGGAAAAAGGAAGGGTACTCGGAACGAAGATGATCTTCTCGTTCCCAGGTAGCTTCTCGGTCGGTGTGATGTGACCACTTGACTTTCAGAAATTTGATGGACTTGTTGTGGGTCTTGCGTTCGGTTTCTTCGAGAATGGCAACTGGGTGCTCTCGGTAGGACAGGTCTTGTTGAAGATCAATCTCTTCAAACGGAATCATGCGCTCAGGTGCCTTGAAGCATTTGCGAAGTTGAGACACATGGAAGACATCATGAACATTTGCGAAGTTGGGAGGGAGCTCAAGTTGATAGGCTAGATCGCCTCTTTTGCCAAGAATCTTGAAAGGCCCGACGTATCTAGGAGCAAGCTTTCCTTTGATACCGAATCTTTGGGTGCCTTTCATCGGAGAAACTCGGAGATAGACATGATCATCGATGTTGAATGCCAAATCCCGATGCTTGCCGTCATAGTAGCTCTTCTAACACGACTGAGCGGCCTTGGATCCTCGACTGCTGTCGCCTGGTAAGCGCGCTCGAGTGAGCACACTACATCCTTCTCATCACAGGCGATGGTGATGACGCCGCCACTTCTCGGCATCTTGAGGATGTTGTAGCCGTGGTCACTCACTGCCAAGAACTTGGCCAGGGTTGGGTACCCAAGGATGGCGTTGTCAGGGAGCTGGATGTGGGCGACATCGAAGTCTATGAGCTCAGTGTGGTAGTTGTCGCGCTTGCCAAAGGTGTCAGGCAAGTGGACCTGCCCTACGGGGGTGGTGGAGCCGTCAATCACTCCGGAGAAGGGCTTGGTCGGCAGTAGCTGATCGTAGGGTACTTGAAGGTTGTCGAACGTCTTGATGGACAGGACATTGAGCCCTGTGCCACCATCGATGAGGGTCTTGGTAACTTGGACGTTGCTGATGACGGGCGAACAAAGCATCGGAAGGGTGCCGGCCGTAGCCGCGCACTTGAGCTGGTCTGCTGAACTGAAGGTGATGGGGCACCTAGACCACCTGAGTGGGCGGGTAGCCTCGAGATTGGGGAGAGCCGTGTTTACTTCCCGGGCGAACTGCTTGAAGAGGGGCTGAGAAGCTGGACCTGTGCTCCGCCCAAGATGCAGGCAATGGCACGTGGCTCATGGAAGCCCCCAGCCCCATCGTCCTGGTCATCGTTTCTCCTTGGCGGCGGTAGAGGTGGAAGGCCAGCCTTGCCCTGAGGGCGGTCCTCATGAGGCTGGTCCCCCCAGGCGCCCTCACGGGGCTGATCGCGCCAACTATCCTCCCGAGGTTGATCACGCCACTCCTGGCGGGGGCTGCGATCGTCCCTGCGTCCCCCGGTCCATCTTCCTCCATGGCCGTAGCCACGGTTGCTGCGCTCGGGGCGTTGAATGATGCATCCTTCGTGGAGGGCCCTGAGCTCTTGATAGTTATGGGTGTTATGGCTGTGCACGTTGTAGAAAGCGCAAAATGCCCGTTTGTTCTTGAATGATTCTGGGTAGTCGCGGCCGAGCTTCATCTCTGGTTCAGCTGCGAGTACTGCCACTCCCTTGCGCTTTACGTCCTTGCTCTTGGCCTTCTTGTCTTTAGGTTCAACAATAGGGAGCTCGACGAGGGAGAGGTGCCCCTCTTCAGCATTGGCGCACTTGGTTGCAAGGTTGAACAGCTCCAGGGACGTGCACCAATCTTCGTGGATGGCGAGCTCCTCCTTCATTTTAACGTCGCAGACACCATCTGAGAACGCCAAAATGATGGCCTCGTCTGTGACCTTGGGGATCTTGACGCGAACACTGTTGAAGCGTTGGATGAACTTCTGTAGGGTTTCTCCTGGTTGTTGCTTGATACGCCACAGGTCACCCGCGGCCGGGGGGCGGTCTCGGGTGCCCTGTAAGTTGGCGATGAACTGTTCACGCATCTCGCTCCAGGTGGAGATTGATCCCGCGGGCAGGTTTTGGAGCCACGGGCGCGCGCCATCTTTGAGGGCCATGGGGAACTAGTTCGCCATGATCTTCTCATTGCCGCCGGACGCTTTGATGCTCAGCTCGTAGAGCTGCAGGAACTCCGCAGGGTCGAGGGTGCCGTCGTAGCGTGGAGGCAGATCGGGCTTGAACTTCCCAGGCCAGTTGACGTTGCGCAGCTCGGGGGCAAGGGCCTTGCAGCCTGTCGTCGACGTCGGAGCTTGTTGGGGAGGTGGAACTTGATCTTGGTCTTCGCGTGCCACCACGGCGAGGGGCACGCGGTCTCGACATAGTGGTGCAGGGAGAGCTGGCGCTCCCCTACGGGGATGCTGGATCTCTTGGCAGCTTCCTTCTTCGTGCACTGGCGCCGCGCGTGGGTGGTCACGCCGTGGGGCCACGTGCCTTGGGTCTTGGACTACATGTTGACGCGGAGGTAGCAGTGGAGCTTCATGGGCCACGTCGTCCACATGGGGAGGCGGATGAGGCAGGGAGTGGGACGGCGCTTGAGAGCCCCCATCGGCGCTAACGAGCTCGGCGATGCGGTCGAGCCATTCCTCGTAGAAGTCGTCGACTAGGCGGTAGCGCAGGAGCTCACGTGCCATGAGCAACGCAGCCTGCGCGTCCGCGGGTCCGCGACAAGCATGGGATGACGAGACTGCTAGGGTTAGCGACGGGGTCGCGGTGCGTCCGTCTCGCCGCACGGAGGGGTGCAGGGACGAGGCCTGTTGTTCATGCCGCGCCGGGCTGGTGGCGGTGTTGGCGGCAAGCAATGGAGAATGGCGGGGTGGTCCGCCGACAGGAGCAGTCTGAGCGACGCGGGCGGCAAGGGCAGCCCACCGCTCATCACGGGCTCTGCGAGCGTCGGCCATGGAACCGATTGGACGACGGAGCGCAGATCGACGGAAGGGAAGTTTTGGCACACCCCTACCTGGCGCGCCAAATGTCGGATCTTGGGTTTCGGCAAAACCCTTGAGGTTCGAACTCTGGGGTGCGCACGAAGATCTCTCCTTCCGCCCTAGCTCATTTACTCGCCGATCCCTAGGCCTAGCTCGTCAGATCCGAAGAACAAGGGACATAATGTTTATACTGGTTCGGGCCACTGTTGTGGTGTAATACCCTAATCCAGTGTGGTGTCGTGGATTGCCTTGTAGGCTGAGGAAGAACTAGTACATGGATGAACTGCCTCCTGAGGAGAGGGGTTCTTGTGCTCGAGTGAGCTTGTGGTGTGTGGCCTTCTATCTGATCAACTCCCGGTCAGATGAGATGAGATCAATGGTGGTGTCTAGTCCTATTTATAGTGGCCCGGGTCCTCTTCCCAAATATTGAGCGGGAAGGGATCCCACAACGGCCAAATTTTAAGGGGGGCAGCTGGTACAAGCTATCCTGACAAAAGGTGGTCTTCGCCTACCAAAGGCTCTAGTGGTGACGTCGTCGTGGGCTCCGCGATGACCTCTGCTCTGCCGTCCTGCTGGTCTTGGTCTCATTGCATCGGTATGGAAACCTTTGCCTCATGCCTCGGGACTCCTCTCCTGCACCTACTCCTTTAGCACCAAATAGGAAACTGGCACTCTGCGCCCGCTGGCGCCCGCCTAGCCTTGGTCGTCACCGCTCACGTCACGGGGACCTCGCGAAGTACCCCTTGCCTTGATATCTCCGATCCTAATGAGCCGGCCTAGTGAGGCCACCGCAGGGAATGTCTTGCGTCATTCGCCTCGCGACGCTCAGCCCCTCGCGAGGGTCTTGAGTGGTCGCTGAAGAGGGTGGGCCGTACTAGGCCGCCTGATAAGGCACGCCCCGGGCCACAGGCAGGCAAGTCTGGGTAACCCCGTTCCCAGAACGCCGACAGTTCTGCTTGTTGTCACTCCGGGGTTGCCGGGTCATAACACGTAGTAGGTGACTATAAATTGCAAGATCGTATCTAGAACATGGATATAATGATGATAACATAAACAGTTTAGATATCAGTTCATGGCACCTGGGCCCAAAGTGACAAGCATTAAGCATGGCAAAGTTATAGCAACATCAATCTAAGAACATAGTGGATACTAGGGATTAAGCCCTAACAAAACTAACTCCATTACATGATGAATCTCACCCAACTCCTCGCTGAACAGCGAGCCTACGAAGGAATTACTCACTCTCGGCGGGGAGCATCATGGAATTGACGATGGAGAAGGGTTGGTGATGACAAAGAACGAAGATCCCCAAAAGCGTTAGGAAAAGTAGATACGTTGGAGACGTGTCACTACCTAGTAGTCACAGTTGAGGATTTAACCGACATGTTGGACTACACTTCCAAAAACGTCGAATACATGAGCGAGGATAATGGAGCCACATGTAACACCGATGCTGCTCCCCCCGTCACCGGCCAATGGACGACCACGTCCACTTACGACGTCTACATGGTGGACACCCCAAAAGACAATGATGACTCTCCCGGGAAGGATAACGGCAAGTCCGACGACAAGCTGCAGAAACGTCGTAGGCAGCGCCGCCGCTCCAAGGTATGTGAAGCCATGCGAGCAACACGGACACCGGAGAAAATGTCACTCCGGACAATGTGGACAACCTCGATGACCACGGCCCCAACGAACAACCACAAGACAATCACGAGGAGCATGAGGACCCGCTCAATCTTGAAAAGCTCAACCACTCCAAAGATAGTAATTACCTCCCCCTTTACGAAGAGGAGGCCAGTTTGGGTGACAAAGATTTGATTGTCCGCGAAGCCCCGTTGGAGCAAGAGCAGTTCAAACAGAAGTTAATTGCCACCGCGCGAAGCTTGAAGAAATATCGGCAAAAAATAAAATCTGAATAGGATACCCTTAATGAGAGATGGACTAAAGTCCTAGCTGACGAAGAGGGGTATGGTTATGGGCAACAGACTAAAAGCTACCCAAAGTGAAGACTGCTGCCACAATTCGACGACAAGACCCCAAAACCGGTGAATCTGGTTCTGGCCTTGGTGTTGCGCATCATGGAGTACAGGTGGGATCTCCTCACTACAGGCAGTTGTTAGCATCTGGTTCCACATTAATCTTGTGCTAACAGAGAGTGGGACTAATGCCCTTAAGGTCATCAAGAGTATATCCAATAGGAGCACGGTGCTTCCTCAGAGTTTTCAACAATCTCTTTTCTTCATGCTCTGTATGGTTAGCACTGATTATAACGGGATATATCTTCTTTTCATCAAGATATTCATATTTCAAAGTGTTAGGTAATTGCTTTAATTCAAACACATGATCACCTTTAGGTGGAAGAGGACCTCCTAGAGTTTCAACCGGCAAGTTGTGCATGAGAATATGTTGTTGTTCAAAGAACATCTTATCTATTTCATTTCTTTCATGCATATGCATACCCTTTTCATGGTCTAGCAAGTATTGTTCTAATTGATAAGTAGGTGGAATAGCAATAGAAGCAAGACCAATTATTTCATCTTTTCTAGGAAATTCCTTATTGAGAGGTTGCCAACAAAACTTAGAGAAATTAAAATCATGGGACACATAACCAAAACTAATAGTGACAATTTCTTTCTCTCAATCTATTTTAGCATTGACAGTGTTTCAGAAAGGTCTACCAAATATTATGGGACATGAGTCATCTTGTGGAGAACCAAGAACTAGGAAATTAGTAGGGTATTTTATTTTCCCAAACAAGACTTCAACATCTCTAACAATCCCAAGTGGTGTGATAGTGTCTATGTTTACAAGTTTAATAATGACATCAATATCTTCTATTTCAGCGGGTGCAATCGCATGCGTAATTTCTTGATATAAGGTAAAAGGGGTAGTACTCACGCTAGCACCCACATCACATAAACAATGATATAAATGATCTCCTATTTTGAGTGAGACGACACGCATGCCAACAACTGGTCTATTTTTATCTTTAGTATCGGGTTTGGCAATTCTAGTAGCTTCATCACAGAAATCAATAACATGAACATCAATATTATCGACCAAGAGATCTTTAACCATAGCAATACGGAGTTCTACTTTAATTTTTTTAGAAGGTCTAGGTGCTCTAATATTACTTTTGTTAACCACGGTTGAGACTTTAGCATGTTCCTTTATCCTAAAAGGAAAAGGTGGTTTTTCAATGTAAGTAGTAGGCACAACTGGTTCAACATTGTAAACGATGGTTTCTTCTTTAACTCTAACTGGTTCCTCAACTTTTTCTTTAATAGGTGGATGATATTTGAACCCCTTCTCCTTGGGGGATCAACATGAGTAGCAAATGATTCGCAAAATGAGGCTACTATCACAGATTCAAGTCCATATTTAGTGCTAAAATCATTGAAAGCAGCGGTATCCATAAAAGATTTAACACAATCAAACTCAAGTTTTATACATGACTCTTTACCTTCGTCGAGCTCCCAATCTTCAGAGTTGCATATATTCTTTCAAGAAGATCCCACCTGAATTCAATAGTCTTTTTCATAAAGTATCCAGTACAAGAAGTATCGAGCATTGGTTGATCATTACAAGAAAGCCGAGCATAAAAATTATGTATAATAATTTATCTCGAGGGCTCATGATTGGGGCATGAATATAACATTGACTTAAGCCTCCCCCAAGCTTGAGAGATACTTTCTCCTTCACGAGGCCACAAATTATAGATATAATTCCGATCACGATGAACTACACGCATAGGATAAAACTTTTGGTGAAATTCCAATTTTTCGATTCCAGCTCCAAGATCCAATATCATCGCATAGCCTATACCATATCAATGCTTCCCCCCCCCCCAAAGATAAAGGGAAATCCTTCTTCTCAACTACATCTCTGGGTAAACCTGCAAGCTTAAATAATCCACAAACTTCATCCACATAGATTAGATGCATATGAGAATGTAATGTTCCATCTCCCGCATAAGCATTAGCTAGCAGTTTCTCAATCATACCCGAAGCAATTTCATAACCAATATTTTCAGTAGGTGCAGAAGGTTGAGGGACAACTCTTTGTGCTTCTGGTCGAGGTGAAGATACCCCAAACAAACCCCTCAAAGGATTGTTTTCCATAGTGACAAGTGATAATAAATTTCAGCACGTAATATAAATTTTTCCTTACCAAAGGCGCTTCACTTCCCGGCAACGGCGCAAGAAAAAACTCTTGATGACCCACAAGTATAGGGGGTTGGTACCTCTTGAGCATGCGTTGGTTTTCTCCTTGAAGAGGAAAGGGTGATGCAGCAAAGTAGAGTAAGTATTTCCCTCAGTTTGAGAACCAAGGTATCAATCCAGTAGGAGATTACACACAAATCGCCATACCTGCACAAACGAACAAACAACTTGCACCCAACGCTATAAAGGGGTTGTCAATCCCTTCACGGTTATTTGCAAAAGTGAGATCTGATAGAGATAGTTGAACTAGTAAAGTAAATATTTTTGGTGTTTTTTGGTTTATAGATTGAAACGTAAAAGATTGCAAAAAAGTAGATCTAAAACTTATCACATGTAAAGTAGACCCGGGGGCCATAGTTTTCACTAGAGGCTTCTCTCATGATAGCAAGTATTATGATGGGTGAACAAAATACTGTCAAGCAATTTATAGAAGAGCGAATAATTATAACGATATCTATGGCAATGATCATGAATATAGGCATCACGTCCGTGATAAGTAAACCGACTCTTGCCTGTATCTACTACTATTACTCCACACATCGACCAAAATGATTCTGCATCTAGAGTATTAAGTTCATAAGAACAGAGTAACGCCTTAAGCAAGATGACATGATGTAGCGGAATTAACTCAAGCAATATGATGAAAACCCCATCTTGTTATCCTCGATGGCAACAATACAATACGTGTCATGTCCTTTTCTGTCACTGGTATTGAGCACGGCAAGACTGAACCCAAACAAAAGCACTTCTCCGATTGCAAGAAAAACCAATCTAGTTGGCCAAACCAAACCGATAGTTCGAAGAGAATTACTAAGATATTAAATCATGCATAAAAGAATTCAGAAGAAACTCAAATATTATTCATACATAATCTAATCATAAACCCACAATTCATCGGATCTTGACAAACACACCGCAAAAGAAGATTACATTGAATAGATCTCCAAGAACAACGATGAGAACATGGTATTGAAGATCAAAGAGAGAGAGAGAAGAAGCCATCTACCAACTAGCTATGGACCCGTAGGTCTATGGTAAACTACTCACACTTCATCAGAAGGGAAATAGGATTGATGTAGATGCCCTCCGTGGTTGATTCCCCCTCCGGTAGAGTACTGAAAAATACCTCCAGATGGGATCTCATGAGAACTGAAGGTTATGGCGGCGGAAAAGTGGTTTCGATGGATGTTTTGGGGTTTCTGGAATATATGAGAATATATAGGCAGCAGAAATAGGTCGGTGGACGCTCAAGGGGCCCACAAGGGTGGGGGCGCGCCCTACCCCCTAGGGTGCGCCCTCCATCCTAGTGGCTGCCAAACAGCTCCTTGACATGTACTCCAAGTCCATCTGGTGTCTTCAGGTCCAAGAAAAATCTTCGTGAAGTTTCGTTCCATTTGGACTACGTTTGATATTCCTTTAATGCGAAACTCAAAAACAAGGGAAAACATAAACTGGCACTGGGCTCTGGATTAATAGGCTAGTCCCAAAAATCATATAAAATGGCATATAAATGCATATAAAAAATCCAAGATAGATAATATAATAGCATGGAACAATAAAAATTATAGATACGTTGGAGACGTATCAAGCATCCCCAAGCTTAATTTGTGCTCGTCCTTGAATAGGTAAATGATAAAACAGAATTTTTAATGCGGAATGCTACCCAACATATTTATCAATATAATTCTTCTTTATTGTGGCATGAATGTTCAGATCCATAAGACTCAAAATAAAAAGTTATCAATATCAAAACAATAATACTTCAAGCATACTAGAAAGTAATCCACGAAGCTTCAAAAATAACATGACTAAAGAAAGTTATTCCTACAAATCATATAATCATTTATGCACCCTCTTCTTAACACAAAGTAAAAAATCATGCCTATCCCGGTGTCAATCAAGCAATTGTTTTCATACTTTAACATTCTTATATTTTTTCAACTCTTCACGCAATACATGAGCGTGAGCCATGGATATAGCACTATGGCTGGAATAGAAGGTGGTAATAGACAAAAGGAGGGAGAAAGTCTCACATCGACTAGGCAAATCAATGAACTATGGAGATGTCCATCAATCGATATCAATGTAAGTGAGTAGGGATTTCCATGTAACGGATGCACTATAGCTATAAGTGTATGAAAGCTCAAAAAGACAACTAGTGGGTGTGTGCTACCTCTTGAGCTTGCGTTGTTTTTCCCTTGAAGAGGAAAGGGTGATGCAGCACATTACCGTAAGTATTTCCCTCAGTTTTTGAGAACCAAGGTATCAATCCAGTAGGAGACCACGCACGAGTCCCTCGTACCTACACAAACAAATAAGAACCTTGCAACCAACGCGATAAAGGGGTTGTCAATCCCTTCTCGGCCACTTGCAAAAGTGAGATATGATAAAGATAATAAGATAATATTTTTGGTATTTGGTTTTATAGATTGAAAGTAAAGATTGCAATGTAATAGTAAAGTAAAAAAAATAGTTGATGGAAGATTGATATGATGGAAGATAGACCCGGGGGGCATAGGTTTCACTAGCGGCTTCTCTCATGATAGCAGATTTCTATGGTGGGTGAACAAATTACTGTCGAACAACTGATAGAAGAGTGCATAGTTATGAGAATATCTAGGCATGATCATTGTCTATAGGCATCACGTCCATGACAAGTAGACCGAAACGATTCTGCATCTACTACTATTACTCCACACATCGACCGCTATCCTGCATGCATCTAGAGTATTAAGTTCATAAGAAGAGAGTAAGGCCTTAAGCAAGATGACATGATGTAGAGGGATAAACTCGTGTAATATGATGTAAACCCCATCTTTTTATCCTCACAATACAATACGCGCCTTGCGTCCCCTGCTGTCACTGGGAAAGGACACTGCAAGATTGAACCCAAAGCTAAGCACTTCTCCCATTGCAAGAACTACCAATCTAGTAGGCCAAACCAAACTGATAATTTGAAGAGACTTGCAAAGATATTTAAATCATGCATAAAAGTTTTCAGAGAAGAATCAAATATTGTTCATACATAATCTTAATCATAAACCCACAATTCATTGGATCTCGACAAACACACCGCAAAAAGAATTACATCGAATAGATCTCGAAGAAGATCAATGAGAACTTTGTATTGAGATCCAAAGAGAGAGAAGAAGCCATCTAGCTAATAACTATGGACCCAAAGGTCTGTGGTAAACTACTCACAACTCATCGGAGAGTCTATGGTGTTGATGTAGAATCCCTCCATGATCGATGCCCCCTCCGGTGGAGCTCCGGAACTGACCCCAAGATGGGATCTCACGGGTACAAAAGGTTGCAGTGGTGGAATTAGGGTTTCGTGGTGCTCTCTGATGTTTTCAGGGTATGTAGGTATATATAGGAGGAAGAGGGACGTCAGGGGAGCAACAGGGGGCCCACGAGGGTGGGGAAGCGCCTACCCCTGGGCGCGCCCCTACCCTCGTGGCCGCCTCGTTTCCTCCCTAGCGTGTACTCCAAGTCTTCTGTGTTGTATTTGTTCCAAAAACGACTCTCCGAAAGGTTTCATTCTGTTTGGACTCCGTTTGATGTTCCTATTCCGCGGAACACTGAAATAGGCAAAAAACAGCAATTTGCACTAGGCCTTGGGTTAGTAGGTTAGTCTTAAAAATAATATAAAAGTGCACAATAAAGCCCATTAAACATCCAAAATAGATAATATAATAGCATGGAACAATCAAAAATTATAGATACGTTGGAGACGTATCAAGCATGCCCAAGCTTAATTCCTGCTCGTCCTCGAGTAGGTAAATGATAAAAACAGAACTTTTGATGTGGAATGCTACCCAACATAATTCTCAATGTAATTTTCTTTATTGTGGCATGAATGTTCAAATCTGAAAGATTCAAGACAAAAGTTTAATATTGAGATAAGAATAATAACACTTCAAGCATACTAACAAAGCAATCATGTCTTCTCAAAATAACATGGCCAAAGAAAGTTATCCCTACAAAATCATATAGTCTGGCTATGCTCTATCTTCATCACACAAAATATTTAAATCATGCACAACCCCGGTTTCAGCCAAGCAATTGTTTCACACTTCAAAATTTTCAAACTTTTCAACTTTCACGCAATACATGAGCGTGAGCCATGGATATAGCACTATAGGTGGAATGGAGGTTTGGTTGTGGAGAAGATAAAATAGGAATATAGTCTCACATCAACTAGGCGTATTAATGGGCTATGGAGATGCCCATCAATAGATATCAATGTGAGTGAGTAGGGATTGCCATGCAACGGATGCACCAGAGCTATAAGTGTATGAAAGCTCAACAAAAGAAACTAAGTGGGTGTGCATCCAACTTGCTTGCTCACGAAGACCTAAGGCATTTTTAGGAAGCCCATCATTGGAATATACAAGCCAATTTCTATAATGAAAATTCCCACTAGTATATGAAAGTGACAAAACAAGAGACTCTCTATCATGAGGATCATGGTGCTACTTTGAAGCACGAGTGTGGAAAAAGGATAGTAGCATTGCCCCTTCTCTCTTCTTCTCTCTTTTTTCTCATTTTTTTTATTTTGGGCCTTCTCTCTCTCTCTCTCTCTCTCTCTCTCTCTCTCTCTCTCTCTCTCTCTCTTTTTATGGCCTTTTTTATTTTTTATTTCTTTTTGTCCAGAGTCTCATCCCGACTTGTGGGGGAATCATAGTCTCCATCATCCTTTCCTCACTGGGACAATGCTCTAGTAATGAAGATCATCACACTTTTATTTACTTACAACTCAAAGATTACAACTCGAAGCTAGAACAAAATATGACTCTATGTGAATGCCTTCGGCGACGTACCGGGATGTGCAATGAATCAAGAGTGACATGTATGAATTTTTTTGCATGGTGGACTTGCCACAAATATGATGTCAACTACATGATCATGCATGGCAATATGACAATGATGAAGCATGTCATAATAAACGGAACGGTGAAAAGTTGCATGGCAATGTATCTCGGAATGGCTATGAAAATGCCATGATAGGTAGGTATGCTGGTTGTTTTGAGGAAGGTATATGGTGGGTGTATGGTACCGGTGAAAGTTGCGCGATACTAGAGAGGCTAGCAATGGTGGAAGGGTGAGAGTGCGTATAATCCATGGATTCAACATTAGTCATAAAGAACTCATATACTTATTGCAAAAATCTATCTGTTATCAAAACAAAGTATTCAATGCATTATCCTAGGGGAAGGTTTGGTAGGAGTTAACCATCGCGCATTCCCGACCTCCACACAAAGGATGACAATCAATAAATAAATCATGCTCCAACTTCATCACATAACGGTTCACCATACGTACATGCTACGGGAATCACACACTTTAACATAAGTGTTTCTCAAATTCACAATTACTCCACTAGCATGACTATAATATCACCATCCTCATATCTCAAAACAATCATCAAGTATCAAACTTCTCATAATATTCAATGCACTTTTTATGAAAGTGTTTACTATACCCATCTTGGATGTCTATCAAATTAGGACTAAATTTATAACCAAAGCAAATTACCATGCTGTTCTAAAGGACTCTCAAAATAATATAAGTGAAGCATCAGAGGTCAATAATTTCTATTAAATAAAACCACCACCGTGCTCTGAAAAGATCTAAGTGAAGCACTAGAGCAAAACTATCTAGCTCAAAAGATATAAGTGAAGCACATAGAGTATTCTAATAAATTTCGATTCATGTGTGTCTCTCTCAAAAGGTGTGTACAGCAAGGATGATTGTGGTAAACTGAAAAGCAAAGACTTAAATCATACATGATGCTCCAAGCAAAACACATATCATGTGGTGAATAAAAATATAGTCTCAAGTAAAGTTACCGATAGACGAAGACGAAAGAGGGGATGCCTTCCCGGGGCATCCCCAAGCTTAGGCTTTTGGTTGTCCTTGAATTTTACCTTGGGGTGCCTAGGGCATCCCCAATCTTAGGCTCTTTCCACTCTTTATTCCATAGTCCATCAAATCCTTACCCAAAACTTGAAAACTTCACAACACAAAACTTAGCAAAAATCTCGTGAGCTCCGTTAGTATAAGAAAACAAACCACCACTCAAAGATACTGTAATGAACTCATTCTTTATTTATATTGGTGTTAAACCTACTGTATTCCAACTTCTCTATGATTCATACCCTCGATACTACTCATAGATTCATCAAAATAAGCAAACAACACACGAAAAATAGAATCTGTCAAAAACAGAACAGTCTGTAGTAATCTGTAACTTTCGAATACTTCTGTAACTGTAAAAAAATTGAAATAAATTGGTGGACTTGAGGAATTTGTCTATTAATCATCTTAAAAAATAATCAACTAAAAATAACTCTCCAGTAAATGGTAGCTAATCTCGTGAGCGCAAAAATATCTATTTTTTACAGCATGATCGCAAAGACTTTACCCAAGTCTTCCCAAAGGTTCTACTTGGCACAAACACTAATTAAAACACAAAACCACATCTAAACAGAAGCTAGATGCATTATTTATTACTAAACAGAAGCAAAAACAAATAAAATAAAATTGCGTTGCCTCCCAACAAGCTCTTTCTTTATAGCCATTAAGATAGGCTTGAGAATTCAATGATGCTCACATGAAACACAAGACTTGAAGCACAAAAAGAGCATCATATAGCATGTGAAAATCACATCTTAGTATAACATACTTCCTATGCATAGGCATTTTAGAGGAAAAAATTTATCAAGACAAGCAAGATCTAACATATGCAAGGAAGAAGAAAGAAACAAGAATATTTCTACAACCATATTTTCCTCTCTCACAATAATTGCATGTAGGATCATAAGAGAATTCAACAATATAGCTATTACGAAACATATTCTCAAAACAATCCACATGCATATGAAGTTGACACTCTTCCAAAATAGTGGGAGCAACATTAACTAAAGTCATGACCTCTCCAAACCCAGTTCTATCAAAAAATCCATAAGATTGAAAAATATCCAAATATGTGGGATCTAAAGTTGACACTCTTCCAAACCCACTTTCAATATTATTGCAAACATTATTATCAATCTTACATTCATCATGGGGATTAAATAAATTTTCAAGATCATAAGAAGAATCACCCCAATCATGATCATTGCAACAAATAGTAGTCATAGCAAAACTAGCATCCCCAAGCTTGAGGTTTTGCATATCATTAACACAATTGACATTAAGAGAAGTTATAATAGCATCATTGCAATCATGCTTTTCATCGAAGTATCTATCAAGTATGGGTGCAATAGCAACGATCTCATGCTTAACATAAGGAATTATAGCAAATTCATCTTCCTAAATATTGGCATCATGGCCACAAGAATAGTAAGCATCATGTTCATCAAGGGATATTTCAATCAAATCATTGGAATCATAATTACCTATAGATTCATGCATATCATTATATTCTTCCAAAGCAGCGGTGTCGGGGGAAACTGTCCACCACGAACACCTATGGGACCGGAGCCCCTTGTCGTTGCGGTGAGGGAGCGGAGGGAGCACGAAGAGCAGATCGTGGAGAGCACGCGGGCAGTTTACCCAGGTTCGGGCCGCGACGGACGCGTAAAACCCTACTCCTGCTTAGTTTGTTATTGAGTGTTGGAGCTCGGAAGCTTGAAGAACTAGCTACACCGGGCGAATGAGCGATCTAGGTTCCGAACCCCTTCTACGTTGTGCATGGGCCTCCTTTTATAGCTCAAGGGGTCACCGACAGGTGTCAACGTAGGAGAAAGGGTAAAAATGTAATAGTGGTGGTAGTTGTAACAGTGCGGGAATAGTGGAGCAACAGTGGATGAATAGTGGTCATCACCTACTTTGACAGTGGGGGACAAGAGCATTTAATGCCCGTCGCCGTCGACCCCAAAAGCGCCCGCCCTTGCGTCTCCGTTTGCCACGGCGATGGCTTTATCACCGTGGAGTGCCACCGTGTCCCCCAGGCTGCACAGCCATCCACCACGCGTCCCTGGAGTGGCCCCAGGGCGACGCGTGGCTCGATGAGCTGGAGCGCGGGCACACAGCGTAACTCTCCCCGGCAAGCACCTTGCCAGGACCTTGACCTTGCCGGGCCCGGAAGCTTGTCGGGCTCTGAAGCTTGTCGCTCCCCGGACCCTGCCGGGGCGCATGCAGCGCCGAGGCATGTCTTCTGAAATGTGATCTTCTAGTCTTCCTGGCAAGCTCCTCTTGCCAGGGTCTTGTGCCAATGAGGTAATCTTGAGCCTGGGACGGCCTTCCCGGCAAGCTCCACTTGCCGGGGCCTCGATCTTCTGTCTTGTATACTTTGTTTTTGAATGGTTTTATATGGAGCAGAAAGGTCTCCGGCAAGCACGTGGTAGGCCCTGCCGCGGGAAGCTGCTACTGCCCGTGCACAAGTTGGGGTACTGAGGTACCCCTACCTTAGTACACCGACAGGAGCCCCCGGGCCTGGGCCACACACGGTGCCGAGCGCTGTTGGGCCAGGCCCAAAACAGTGCACGGGCACGCGCGGCCCACGGCACGCCGAATCCACTTCCGCATCCGCCGCGTCCCTCCGTAACGGCACGCGTCGATTGCGGCGTCGTGGGAGGGAACGTGGCCACGTTCTTTTAATGGAAAGAGCGAAACGTCCCCCACTTCCCCATAAAAGCAGAGGAAGCAGGAGCGGTTCCCCTCCTACGCCTTCATTGCTTCTTCTTCCATCTCCAGAAATTCCCCTTTGCGCTCCGACTCCACACCTCCTCCGCCGTCTTCCGCATCTGCGGTGCCGCCGGGCTTTCCGCTCTCCCCTCCTCGCCGCCTCCGCCATGGCCCCGAAGACCGAGAAGGCAAAGGCGGAGAAGACCAAGAAAGAGAAATCCGAGCAGGCGGCGAGGCTTGCCCTTCTGCGGAAGAAGAACGTCGTCTTCGCTCCAAGGCTCGGCGCGCGGGAGCTCTGGAACAAGTACTACTTGTTCTGGGCCAAGGAGACCAAAGAGCACCCTCGGACCAGAGCTTATCCCGCCGCCGCCAAGGACATGTACCCCGGCGGGTACTTTTTCTTCGCTGTTTTCTTCCACTGCGGCCTTTGTCCTCCCTTTTCTGAATTTTTCTGCGATATCATGAACACCTACAACCTCCACCTTCTAGACTTCACCCCCAACGCCATCCTCACGATGGCGGTTTTCGCACATCTGTGCGAAAACTATATTGGGATCTATCCGAATGTAGCATTGTTTAGGCATTTCTTTACGCCTAGAGTAGAGGCCGGCGCCCCCCTCTCCGGGGGGATTTCTTGGGTCTTCCGCTTGAACAAGAAGGAGTCCTATCTGTGAGGGGAGCTCCGCGGCAAGATAGTAGAGGACGAGCCGCAGCCCTTCACCGCGCCGCGCACAACCGCCATAGTGCGCGGCAGAGACTGGAGTGAGCTGGACTCGGACGACGTCAAGCTCAACGTCGCCCTTGTCAGAATTCTTCGTCTCCGGGCAGCCAAGTTGTCTATGGGAGAAGTAGGAGCAGACTTCCTCCGCCGCCGCATTGCCCCTCTACAGGATAGGAAGAGGCCAGCGTGGGAGTACGGCAACGCGGCGGACATAATGAGACTGCGCCCGGGACTGAATTTCAACTTCACGTCGCTGGAGCTGAAGGGGATGGTCCGGGAACTTTTTAAGCACGACCCGGCCCACCCAGAGTGGTTCAGAGCTCCCTGGGGAGTGGTGCCCCTATGCAACAGCACGGCTCGGGATCCCCTACGCGCAATGATGCCCGCATGCGACTCACATGGCGTCGACCGCACATGGATACCGCCCAAGCCAGCAGACATCATGAGCTTCTTCGACAACCTGGTGGAGGTGCCGAAGAACAAGGAGGAGATCAAGGGGCTCACCCGGGACACCACTGAGCAGGAGATTGCTTATATAGCTTCTCGGGTAGAAGAGGCCGCCGCAGCCGCAGCGGCAGGGGAGTTTGGCTTCACAGTTGAAGAGGCAGAGGCTGCGGATGCGTCCTGCCAAGCAGAGGAGGCGGAGATCCGCAGGCTGCTGCAGCTTCCTCCCGACGAGCTCGCCGGGGTCCCTTCTTTGAGGCACTCCGGGATCCCCGGAATTGTGACTGAGGCTGCGGCGAGAGGCGAGGTTGCCGGAGGAAACAGAGGCGCCGGAGGGAGCACGGCCGCAGGGCAGGGCGCCGGGCCCAGCGAGCCGGCCGAGGAGGACGAGGACGCCGGAGCCAGCGAGGACTCCGATGGATCTCTGGGGCTCTACAACGACGACGTCTCTTCGTCATCGGAGACCTCCCCGCCTCGGGCAAGTCCCAGATGATCTCCGCTGAAGCGTCTCCGCAAGGCGACGACGGGGACGAGGGCGCAGGCGCCCCGACAACAACCAACTCGCCGGGCGGCGCGAGCTACTCGGGGGAGCCAAGCTGCGACGGGGGCGCCCGGTGCACCAACCACGGCGGGGGCGACCCGCACACAGGCCACGGCGGAGGCGCCCCGCACGTCAGCGCCAAGCGGAGGAGGGTCTTCTCAGAGCGGAGTGGCTGCTCCGCCCGCTCCCCGGGCAACGGCGTCCACAGAGGCCGGGTCTTCGCAGCCCCCAGTCCCGGGGACCGCCAAGCGCCCGAGGGAGCCTTCACCTCCCGCTCCTCGCGCGGACGCGCCTCAGGTGGCGTTCGACTTCTCCGCCCTGAGCGACGACGACGACGAGGAACAGGAGTAAGGATTGGAAGTTTTGTATCTCTTTTACTTTGTCTTGATTCCTTCCTTGATGATTTTAATCTTGCTTCTTGCTTTGATTTCAGGACCTTGGCCCCGCGAGTGGCGAAAAAGGCCAAAGTTCCCGTGGTCGAGGTCGAGGACGACTCGCCCGCCGCGGCGACGGGAGACGCGCCGGAGACGAGCCTGCCGGACCCGAGCGCTGCTCCGAGGAGCAGCCCCCAGCGTAAGTCTGGGCTTGATCTTACCGCTCGTCGGGTGCGCTTGAGGATCTCGTTCATACTAACATCTTGTTGTTTTTGTCTTGTGCAGAGGTGGAGCCGCAGCCACAGGAGCACCCGGAGATCACTCCCGAGGAGCCGCTGGCCCCGCCGTCCCCGCCAAGGACGAACTCTCCGGCAAGGGAGAGCGCTCCGCCAAGGGCGGGTACTCCGCCAAGGGCGAGTACCCCACCAAGGGCGAGCAGCCCGGCGAGGGTGGCTACCCCGCCAAGGGAGAGCTCCCCGGCGAGGGAGCCCGCCGTCGACGAAGTCCGCCAAGGTAGGTCTTGGAACTCCGTTTTCTCGGGTTTGTCTTTTTTGGATATTTGCTTGAACTTCTTCTTTTTCTTCTTCTTCTAGAACCTCCTCCCCCAGAGCAGATGGAGACGGAGATCGTCGTCGAGGAGGAGGGCACGCAGGGCGACGGCGGCAACGCCCCTGTCGTCAAAGACATGGCGGGAGCCACCGAGCCCGCCGCGGAGGAGACTGCCCCGACCGCAGACGCAGCGGCCGGGGAGGGGGACGGCGACCGCACTGCCGGCCCGGAGGCGGCAGGAGCATCGAGTGCTGCACCGGCCGCCGACCCCTCCGCCGGAAAGGAGCAGCCGGGCTTCTACCTCGAGGCTCCCAACGGCGTTTTCATCCAAGTGCCGTGGGGATCCTCGTCGCGAGCCCCCGCGGAGGGAGAGGCCTTTGATGGAGAGGTCCTCGCCTCCGCGGGTCTGAAGATTGTCGAGGCGCCTGGCGGGAGTGACGAGCCCGAGGAGGAGAAGTTGCTCCACCGGCTCCTGGCCCTTTACCGGGCCAGGCAGGCGAAGCTTGAGTCTCGGGAGGCCCTCACCGCCAAGGCCGCAGCTGACATGGAAAAACGCGCGGCGGAGCTCCGCGCCGCCAACCAAGCTGCCCTCCGCGACGTGGCGGAGGAGCGCGAGAGGCTCGCCGGGGAGTACCAGGAGTGGCTCTTGGAGAAGGCCGAAGCCGAGGAGCAGCAGCGGCTCGCCGGAGAAGAGCTGTCCCGGCGAGAAGGAGAGCTCACCCAACGGAAGGTCAACCTCGACTCTCACGAGGAAGACCTTGCCGCCCGGGAGCAGGCCCTTGGCGGGGAACTGAAGGAGGCGAAAGCCGCTGCGGCCACCGCGGAGACCGCCAAGAAGGAGCTCGAGGCCAAGGTTGCGCAGCTGGAGGAGTTCCTGAGGGCGAGCACGGAGAGGGTCACCGCGCTCAACATAGAGCGCGAGAAGGACGCCCACACAAACTCTGAACTCCAGGTGCGCCTTTCCAAGCAAGGCGACGAGCTGAAGGCCGCCAAGGATTCAATTGCAGATCTGGAACTGAAGGTTTCCACGTTGAAGGACTCTCTTGACGCCGTCCGGGACCGCGAAACCAAGCTGAAGGACGAGCTCCGCAAGGAGCGAGGCCTGATGGAGAGCGCCGCCACTTCAGCTGAGAACTTCCGCCGGACCGTCGAGGTATGGACCGAAGACTTGGTAGCTTCCGCCGCTGCCATCGACAAGGAGCTGATGGCGCTGAGGGTTGAGCATCTCATATACTCTCCGGATCCAAACCTCCCCCACAGCGCCAAGCTCAGCCTTTTCTTCAGACGGGTCGCGCCGGCCCTCGCAAATCTTCAGAAGAAGCTTCCCGCGCAGCTGGCCGAGGAGTCACGCCAGCTCTGCGCGGGAACCTTGGAGCGCGTCCTGACGAAGATAGTGTACCGTAATCCGGACATAAATCTCGCCAACGTTCTCCGTAGCTTGTCGGCCGACGCGGATATGGAGGCACTGAAGGCGCAGGTCGCCCACATTATCGCCAAGGTGAACAAGATCTCCAGGATTGAAGGCGACCGCGTGGATTAGGCCTCCTTTTCTTTATTTCTTTTGTTGCTGCAAAGTGTGCCATGGACACAAATCTATTAGTGATTGCGACAAGTTATCCCATGTAATATATTATCTTATTTTGAGCAATCAGTGCAATGTTATCTCCCTTGCTTTAGTCCTTTACTTTGTATGCCTTTAACCCCACGCTTCTAGGGGATTTGCCGGCAAGGGGCCCTTGCCGCGAGCGCTAAGTGCTGGACTCTGAGCAGCCTGCTGGCTAAGGTCTTACCGGCAAGCAACCTTGCCGCAACTAGTCGCAACGCACTTAGCTTGCTGAGTGAACTCGAAAACGAAACAAGGGTGCGACACTTGTCGCAGCTCACTTAAGTCGTTGAGCGTACTCGAAAACAAGATAAGGGTGCGGCTAGCCACGGGTAGGTTCCTCTGCGCACAGGTTTTCCATACAAAGTGTGGTTGTTCAAGGAAGAAAACTAAAAATTTAAAAATTTGAACTACTCAAATTCTGGCAACTTAGCTTTCATATATTGCTTGTTTCTCCGGCAAGGTTTCCCTTTCTTGAACAGCACTTGGTTCCTCTTCCACCTCCTTCCCCCCGGCAAACTTGTGCGCGAGGAACATTCCTTCTGCTTAAGAGGAAAAGAGAAAGAAGAGGGAAACAAGTATATGGCCTTTCGGCGTGATAATGCTTACCGGATACGTGTGTTGCACAAGATGCCAAATAATGCATGCAAATAACAAAGAAGAGCATGGAAGAGGCAAATAGCGCAAAACACAAAAGCTTTACTGATGCACGGGGTCTGCGCCCGGCTTTGTACAAAGGGTTACATGCAACAGCGGCAAGGCTTGTACAATAGGTGGTTGCCGGAGCGGGTCACGGCAACCGCGCCTTATGGGTGAAACTTGCGAAGATGCTCTATGTTCCAGGAGTTGCTCACCGGTAAGCCTTCTTCGGTCTCAAGGCGGACAGCTCCGGGCCTTGTGACTTGTCTCACCCGATAAGGGCCTTCCCACTTCGGCGTCAACTTGTTGGAATTCTTGGCGGACTGAACACGCCGAAGAACAAGGTCGCCTTCCTCGAGACTCCTGGCCTTAACCTTGCGGCTATGATAGCGGCGCAAGGCTTGCTGGTATCGAGCAGCTCGTACAGCAGCCTGGAGACGTTCCTCCTCGAGGAGCAATGCATCATCTTGTCGCAGTTGCTCTTGCTCGAGCTCATCATAAGCGAGCACTCGAGGAGATCCGTATACGAGTTCCGTGGGGAGAACTGCTTCTGCTCCATAGACTAGAGCAAAGGGTGTCTGTCCGGTGGCTCGACTTGGTGTCGTTCTGATTGACCAAAGAGCCGCCGGTAGCTCCTCTATCCAGTTTTTTTCGCACTTGCGCAGCCTGTCAAAGGTTCTTGTCTTGAGTCCGCGCAGCACTTCAGCATTGGCCCTCTCCGCTTGACCATTGCTCCTCGGGTGAGCAACAGAAGCGAAACAGACCTTGGCGCCAAGGTCTTGGACGTACTGCATGAAGGTGCGACTAGTGAATTGCGTACCGTTGTCGGTGATGATCCTGTTAGGGATCCCGAAACGGCAAACAATTGACCTGAAGAACCTGACTGCTGACTGTGCTGTCACCTTTCTCACTGGTTCCACTTCTGGCCACTTTGTGAACTTGTCGATTGCAACGTACAAGTACTCAAAGCCCCCGACAGCTCGGGGGAAGGGGCCGAGGATGTCGAGCCCCCAGACCGAGAAGGACCAGGACAAAGGGATCGTCTGGAGAGCTTGAGCTGGCTGATGAATTTGTTTGGCATGGAACTGGCACGCTTCACACTTGGTTACTAGTGCAGTTGCATCTTGGAGGGCTTCTTGCCAAAAGAACCCTTGCCGGAACGCCTTTCCGGCAAGTGCCCTTGCGCCAATGTGGTGGCCACATATGCCTCCGTGTATTTCTGCCAACAGCTTCTGTCCATCTTCCCTGGAGATGCATTTCAACCTGACACCATTGAGTCTTCTTCTGTACAGCTCGTTATCCACGAACTGGTACATACTTGACTGCCTGGTTATCTTCTCTATCTCTGCTGGGTCATCGGGAAGTTCTCCAGTTTGCAGAAAACGGACTATCTGCTGCGCCCATGCTGGAGCCCAAGGCTCAACGGCAAGGACTAAAGGCATGAGGGCCGCTGCGGGAACCCCAGCTTCTACGGCTAGGACCTCTGGTTCTGCCGGAGCTGATGGTCCCCCGGCAAGCTCGCCGGGGCGAGGCTTGTCGGGAACGCTTGCTTCAACTGTATAGATCCGAAGATCTGCAGGAGCAAACTGTTCCTCAGCGTTCTGATCGTTGATCTTGGGGACCTTGTCGGCGGTTTCAGGAAGATCCGCCGGCAAGTAGTCGCCGGAAACCAACTTTCTCTTCTTGGACTGCCCAATTGATGGTGCGACGGATGGTTGAGTCAGCTTGAGCAAGAAGGTCCCTGGTTCCACAGGTAACTTCATCGCAGCACACTTTGAAAGGCCATCTGCAATGTCATTCTGAGCTCTTGGAACGTGCTCCATTTGCAGACCTTCAAAGTGTTCTTCAAGCTTCCTCACTTCATCTACATAAGCTTCCATCAAAGGGCTCTGGTAACTCTTGTTAACTTGTCGGACCACCAACTGAGAATCTCCCCGCACAATCAGCTTCCTGATCCCAAGTTCGGCCGCAATCCTGAGGCCGGCAAGCAAACCTTCATACTCAGCAGTGTTGTTTGTCGCTTGCTCCCTGGGAAAGTGCATCTGGATAACATACTTGAGGTGCTCTCCGGTGGGCGCGATGAGTACCACGCCGGCACCGGCGCCTTGCAGCGAGAAGGCACCATCAAAGTACATCACCCATTCACTTGTCGCTTCTTGTACGGGTACACTTGTCTCTGGAACCTCTTCATCGGGCGTCGGGGTCCATTCAGCTATGAATTCTGCCAAAGCTCGGCTCTGTATGGTTGAGGTACTTTCAAACTTGAGTCCAAAGCTCGACAGTTCCAGTGCCCACTCAACGATCCTGCCTGTTGCTTCCGTATTGTGCAATATCCTCTTCAGCGGAAAGCGAGTGACCACCGTTATCTCATGTGCCTGGAAGTAATGGCGCAGCTTTCTCGAGGCCATGAGGAGGCCGAAAAGCAACTTCTGCACCCCAGAGTACCTTGATCTAGCCCCCTGTAAGAGGGAACTTACAAAATACACCGGGCGCTGCACCATCTTCTTCCGCACCTGTTCTTGCTCCTGCGCAGAGTCGTCCTTGTCGGGGCCAGAGCTTGTCGGAACAGCCCCCTGCTTGTCGCTGGATTCGCTTGCCGGTGGTGTAGACTCCTCATCGGCCTCCCTCTCCGCTACTAACACAGCACTAACCACCTGGTTGGTTGCCACTAGGTACAGCAGCAACTTCTCCTGTGGCCTAGGTGCGACAAGTATTGGAGTGGAGGATAGGTACCATTTCAAGTCTTGCAGCGCTGCCTCCGCTTCCGGAGTCCATTTCATTGGACCTGCCTTCTTCAAAATCTTGAAGAAAGGAAGGGCGCGCTCTGCAGACTTTGAAATGAACCTACTGAGGGCAGCTACACAACCTGCAAGTCTCCTTACGTCCTTGACGCGCTTCGGGGCTTCGATCTGCTCTATGGCCTTTATCTTGTCGGGGTTGGCTTCAATCCCTCTCTGTGACACAAAGAACCCGAGAAGCTTGCCGGAAGGGACTCCAAAGATGCACTTCTCGGGGTTCAACTTAAGCTGGATCTTGCGCAGATTTGCAAATGTCTCTTCCAAATCTTGGATCAGGGTATACTTTCTCTTACTCTTCACCACGATATCATCCATGTAAGCCTCTACATTTATGTGGATCTGTGGCTCAAAAGCAGTGTGCACTACCCTTGCAAATGTTGAGCCTGCATTCTTCAATCCAAAGGGCATGCGAATGACGCAATATGTGCCACATGGAGTGATAAATGCAGTCTTCTCTTCATCTTCTTTGGCCATGAAAATCTGGTGGTAGCCTGAATATGCATCAAGAAAAGAGAGCAGCTCGCATCCGGCGGTGGAGTCAACAATCTGGTCAATGCGCGGCAAGGGAAATGGATCCTTGGGACATGCTTTATTCACATCGGTGAAGTCTATACACAGTCTCCATTTCCCGTTGGCCTTACGCACGACAACTGGATTTGCCAACCACGTGGGATGAATCACGCCCCTAACCAGGCCTGCTGCTTCTAGCTTCTTGATCTCTTCGGCAATGAATTCTTGGCGCTCCACGGCTTGCTTTCTGACCTTCTACTTGACGGGCCGCGCATGAGGACAAACAACAAGCTTGTGCTCAATTACCCTCCTGGGAACACCGGGGATGTCAGATGGTTGCCATGCAAACACATCGACATTCGCCCGCAGGAAGGCAACAAGCGCGCTTTCCTATTTGCTGTCAAGTGTAGCACTGATGGTGAAGGTACCACCAGTGCCGTCCTCATTGGCGGACACCTTCTTGGTTGCCGGAGGAGCGGCCATCCCTTTCTTGCACTTGCCGGTGGAGCTCGATGGAACGTCCTCGACGGCAGCGCAACACTCCGAAGAGGTGCGGTTGCCGGAGTGGGCCCCAGAGCACTTGCCGGTCCCTTTCTTGCACTTGTCGGTGGAGCTCGATGGAACATCCTCGACGGCAGCGCAGCACTCCGAAGAGGTGCGGTTGCCGGAGTGGGCCCCAGAGCACTTGCCGGACTTGGTCTTGGTCTTCTTCCCCCCGGGAGCTTCGGCGGCAAGTGTACTGCTCTCCGCCGCAGCTGCTGCGTCCCGGTATATCTTGTCGGCGCAGATAAGCGCGTCCTTCTTGTCGCCATGGACAAAGATGACGCTTATCGGCCCCGGCATCTTGAGTACATTGTAGGCGTAGTGGGAAGCTGCCATGAACTTGGCGAGGGCGGGACGGCCGAGTATTCCATTATATGGCAATGGTATATCGGCGACGTCGAATGTGATGCGCTCAGTTCTGAAGTTGAGCTCCCCGCCAAAGGTCACTGGCAAAGTTATCTTCCCCTTGGGCTTGCTCCTCCCCGGGTTTATTCCTTGGAACGAACCGGTCTCTTCGAGCTCGCCATCTGGGATTTGGAGTTTCTTGATCACAGCAGAGGAGATCAAGTTCAGGCCGGCCCCGCCGTCAACCAACATTTTGGTGACCTTGAGGTTGCGGATGGTGGGTGAGAGCAACATCGGCAAGCACCCGACCGCTGTGGTGCGGTCAGGGTGATCCTCAAGATCAAAAATGATGGGCGTGCTGGACCACTTGAGGAGCCTGCGCGACTCCACGGGCGGCTCTGCTGCATTTACTTCCCGCACCCACTGCTTGAGTTGGCGGTGGGAAGTATGCAGAGAGGCGCCACCGTCGACGCACAGGACTTCCGTGGCCTTCTGGAACTCCTGCTCGCTGTTATCTTCATCCTCCATATCATCGTCGTCGTCTTCTTCATCCTTGTCGCGGCCCCGGGGAGGTCGGTCACCTTGCCGCAGCTTGGCCTTGCCGCGGCGTCCTCCCCGGCCATTGAACGGCCGCTTCTTACTTGGCTCTCCTCCGCCACCTTGGGCCTTCTCCTTGTCGCGCCGCTCGTACTCAGCTTTCTGCTGCTCGACGAGGTACTCGACGCGTTTGTAGTTGGAGAGGTCGTGGCCCTTGGTGCGGTGGATTTTGCAGTATTGCTTGTCGGAGCCGTCCTGCTTGTCGGCTGCCGCTACAGGGGCAGGCTCCTTGCCGGAGCCGCCAGCCTGTGCTTGCTTGGCGGGAGCCTCCTTGCCGGACTTCTCGACGGCAAGCACTTCCTTCTTGTTCTTTCTTCTGTTGTTCCGCCGCCGGCTCTTCTTTCCCGGGGCGGCGTCGTCGCTGTCGCTTCCTCCTGCGCCAGCATCCTCTCCGGGGAGTTTCCTCCCCTCTTCGGCGCGCGCGCACTTATCAGCTAGAGCATAGAGCTCGCTGACATCCCGTATCTTGGTCATGGCCATCTCCTCACGCATGCGGCGGTTACGTACGTTCTGGTGAAACGCACTGATAACCGCAGCAGGGTGGACGTCGGGGATGTTGTGCTGTACGCGGCTAAAGCGCTGGATGTACTTGCGCAGAGGTTCTCCTTCCTTCTGGGCCAGAATGTGGAGATCACTCTCCTGGCCGTGGGGTTTGTGGCCGCCCGTGAAGGCGCCAACAAACTGGTGGCAAAGATCTGCCCAAGAAGAAATGGAGCCTTCCGGCAAGTGCATAAGCCAAGACCGAACGTTCGGCTTAAGCACCAGCGGGAAGTAGTTCGCCAATATCTTCTCGTCGCGCCCCCCGGCAGCTTGCACCGCAATGGTATAGATGCTGAGAAACTCCGAGGGGTGCGTCTTGCCGTCGTACTTCTCCGGTACGTCGGGCTTGAAGTTCTTCATGCTGGGCCACTGGACGCGCCGCAGCTCACTGGTAAACGCAGGGCAACCTGCCGCGTACGGCAAGTCGCCTGGTTCACCGGGCGCGTGCGTGTCGACAGCGTCCCCAGCTCGTTGATCTGATTGTCGCCGAGCTTCTCAGCGGCGCTCGATCATTGTTCGAGCGTCTTCTTGTCGCCGGTCGTCAAGGACCTGGCGCTGGTCCCGACGAGCCCGCGGATCCGATGACGCCGTGGAGTCGTCGTCGACGTTGATCCGGCGGGGCGGCGTCTTCTGCTTCCGCGGCGGGGAGTGCACCGTAGTTGCACCCCCGGTGGTCTTGTCGCCGTCGGCCTTCGTCTTCTCGACTTGCCGCGGCCGCGAGGTCGCCGGCTGCTGCGGCGTGTCGTTGTTGGCGAAGGCGATCTGGCTCTGGATGGTTACCCTCCAGTCTTCGGCCTTGTCTGCCGCTGGAGGGAAGTCGAGGAGCAGTTGCGCTCTTGCGAGCGCTTCTGCCGGAGAGGAGGGGAGCGGGGGCGAGCGGTGCGAGGAGCGGGATATGCTCGGACTCCTAACTGGGTTAGAAGGAGCAGGGTCCCGCCCCGGCGACCGCGCCTTGCTCGTGCCGGGACGATGGCCCAGAGCATCCCGCGAGCCTCCGGTTTGCCCTTGGCCCAGCAAGCGGATGCCACCTCCTGTGCCATGGCGCTGCTGGGTCGTTGTTTGCTGAGATGGACATGGCGCATCCACGGAGACCGAAGCTCGATCATCCGTCTTGTCCTTGGATTTGGTGGCGCCGCGAGTCTCCTCGCCGGCGACCACCCTTCCGACGGCATCTCCTCCACCCACCGTTGGCTCAGGTGGCGGTGGAACAGACGCGGACGGGCCTCCGACCTCCGAAACCTTCTTCTTCGGGGCCATGCTGATGTTGCTGATGAGGCTGCTGATGAAGCTGGAGAAGTTGATGAAAAATGCGCCCGCGTGCACGCCGGATCAGGTCCGCACAACCTCGACGCCCCCTACCTGGCACGCCAAAGATGTCGGGGGAAACTGTCCACCACGAACACCTATGGGACCGGAGCCCCTTGTCGTTGCGGTGAGGGAGCGGAGGGAGCACGAAGAGCAGATCGTGGAGAGCACGCGGGCAGTTTACCCAGGTTCGGGCCACGACGGACGCGTAAAACCCTACTCCTGCTTAGTTTGTTATTGAGTGTTGGAGCTCGGGAGCTTGAAGAACTAGCTACACCGGGCGAATGAGCGATCTAGGTTCCGAACCCCTTCTACGTTGTGCATGGGCCTCCTTTTATAGCTCAAGGGGTCACCGACAGGTGTCAGCGTAGGAGAAAGGGTAAAAATGTAATAGTGGTGGTAGTTGTAACAGTGCGGGAATAGTGGAGCAACAGTGGATGAACAGTGGTCATCACCTACTTTGACAGTGGGGGACAAGAGCATTTAATGCCCGTCGCCGTCGACCCCAAAAGCGCCCGCCCTTGCGTCTCCGTTTGCCACGGCGATGGCTTTATCACCGTGGAGTGCCACCGTGTCCCCCAAGCTGCACAGCCATCCACCACGCGTCCCTGGAGTGGCCCTAGGGCGACGCGTGGCTCGATGAGCTGGAGCGCGGGCACACAGCGTAACTCTCCCCGGCAAGCACCTTGCCGGGGCCTTGACCTTGCCGGGCCCGGAAGCTTGTCGGGCTCTGAAGCTTGTCGCTCCCCGGACCCTGCCGGGGCGCATGCAGCGCCGAGGCATGTCTTCTGAAATGTGATCTTCTAGTCTTCCTGGCAAGCTCCTCTTGCCAGGGTCTTGTGCCAATGAGGTAATCTTGAGCCTGGGACGGCCTTCCCGGCAAGCTCCACTTGCCGGGGCCTCGATCTTCTGTCTTGTATACTTTGTTTTTGAATGGTTTTATATGGAGCAGAAAGGTCTCCGGCAAGCACGTGGTAGGCCCTGCCGCGGGAAGCTGCTACTGCCCGTGCACAAGTTGGGGTACTGAGGTACCCCTACCTTAGTACACCGACAAGCGGTCATTCTTTCAATAAATTCTTTGACATAGATATTATGAGCATAGTTTTCAAAGCAATATTTAAGTATGTCAAAAATTTCAGATTCGTAGAGAGTAATATCATACTTTTCAATCAAAGAAGCAACTTCATAAGCACCCTTAAAAGAAACAAATTCTTCAATTTGTTCGATATCGTAATAACTATAAACATCCTTTGCATAAGAAGATAAGAATTCATTACCATTAAACTCACATAGGTAGGGGAGGTGTTTTTTAGGGTTCTTAGAGCAACAAGTAAAATCACAAATTTCACAAAGGTTCCAAGCATAACACAGCAATCTGTTTATTTGATCCCATATGCGTCTCCCTTTTTCAAACAAACGGTGACGCACAAAATGAGCATGCTCATCTAAAGATTTCCCATCAACTAGGCTAGTTGGGGTTTCAGCACGAGAGCATAAGGATCGAAGATGATCCAAGTAGAACACTTATAGGTGATCCATATCAATAGATTTTTAACAAGCAAAGATGCAAGCAAATAGAAGGCACATGGCAACACAATCAAACAAAAAGGCAAACAGAAAATGGGCGAATAAAACAGCAAGGGTGAAGTGGGGGAGAGGAAAACGAGAGGCAAATGGCAAAGAATGTAATGCGAGGGATAAGTGTTTGTGATGGGTACTTGTTATATGACTTTTGCGTAGATCTCCCCGGCAACGGCGCCAGAAATTCTTCTTGCTACCTCTTGAGCTTGCGTTGCTTTTCCCTTCAAGAGGAAAGGGTGATGCAGCACAGTAGCGTAAGTATTTCCCTCAGTTTTTGAGAACCAAGGTATCAATCCAGTAGGAGACCACGCGCGAGTCCCTCGTACGTACACAAACAAATAAGAACCTTGCAACCAACGCCATAAAGGGGTTGTCAGTCCCTTCTCGACCACTTGCAAAGTGAGATCTGATAAAGATAATAAGATAATATTTTTGGTATTTTGTTTTATAGATTGAAAGTAAAGATTGCAAAGTAAAAGTAAAGTAAAGATAAATAGTTGATGGAAGATAGACCCGGGGGCCATAGGTTTCACTAGTGGCTTCTCTCATGATAGCAGATTTCTACGGTGGGTGAACAAATTACTGTTGACCAATTAATAGAAGAGCGCATAGTTATGAGAATCTCTAGGCATGATCATTGTATATAGGCATCACATCCGTCACAAGTAGACCGAAACGATTCTGCATCTACTACTATTACTCCACACATCGACCGCTATCCAGCATGCATCTAGAGTATTAAGTTCATAAGAACAGAGTAATGTCTTAAGCAAGATGACATGGTGTAGAGGGATAAACTCATGCAATATGATGTAAACATCATCTTTTTATCCTCAATCGCAACAATACAATATGTGCCTTGCTACACTGCTGTCAGTGGGAAAGGACACCGCAAGATTGAACCCAAAGCTAAGCACTTCTCCCATTGCAAGAACAACCAATCTAGTAGGCCAAACCAAACTGATAATTCGAAGAGACTTTCAAAGATATTTAAATCATGCATAAAAGATTTCAGAGAAGAATCAAATATTGTTCATAGATAATCTTGATCATAAACCCACAATTCATTGGATCTCGACAAATACACCACAAAAAGAATTACATCGATTAGATATCCAAGAAGATCAAGGAGAACTTTGTATTGAGATCAAAGAGAGAGAATAGGCCATCTAGCTAATAACTATGGACCTGAAGGTCTGTGGTAAACTACTCACAACTCATCGAAGAGTCTATGGTGTTGATGTAGAAGCCCTCCGTGATCAATGTCCCTTCCGGTGGAGCTCTGGAATAGGCCACAAGATGGGATCTCACGGTTACAGAAGGTTGCATCTGTGGAATTAGGGTTTCGTGGTACTCTTTGATGTTTTCAGGGTACGTAGGTATATATAGGAGGAAGAGGGACGCTAGGGGAGCAACAGGGGGCCACGAGGGTGGGGGGGCGTGCCTACCGCCCTGGGCACGCCCCCTGCCCTCATGGAAACCTCGTTTCTTCCTTGGTGTGTACTCCAAGTCTTATGTGTTGTATTTGTTCCAAAAATGACTCTCCTGAAGGTTTCATTCTGTTTGGACTCCGTTTGATATTCCTTTTCTGCGTAACCCTGAAATAGGCAAAAAAAACAGCAATTTGCACTGGGCCTTGGGTTAGTAGGTTAGTCCCAAAAATAATATAAAAGTTTGTAATAAAGCCCATTAAACATCCAAAACAGATAATGTAATAGCATGGAACAAGCAAAAAATTATAGATACGTTGGAGACGTATCAGTGTGCATCAACTTGCTTGCTCATGAAGACCTAGGGCATTTTGAGGAAGCCCATCATTGGAATATACAAGCGAGCTTCTATAATGAAAAATTCCCACTAGTGATATATGAAATTGACAACATAGGAGACTCTCTATCATGAAGAACATGGTGCTACTTTGAAGCACAAGTGCGAAAAGGATAGTAACATTGTCCCTTTTCTCTTTTTCTCTCATTTGTTTGGTAGTTTTCTCTTTTTTCTAAGACCCTTTTCTCTTTTTTGGAGACTCATTTGGCCTCTTTATTTATAACCTCAGATGGGACAATGTTCTAATAATGATGATCATCACACTTTTATTTACTTACAACTCGATATTACAACTCAATACTAGAACAATGATATGACTCTATATGAATGCCTTTGGCGGTGTACCGGGATGTGCAATGATCAAGAGTGACATGTATGAAAAATATGAATGGTGGCTTTGCCGCGAATACTATGTCAACTACATGATCAAGCAAAACAATATGACAATGATGAAGTGTGTCATAATAAACGAAACGGTGGAGTTACATGGCAATATATCTCGGAATGGCTATAGAAATGCCATAATAGGTAGGTATGGTGGCTGTTTTGATGAAGGTATATGGAGGGTTTTATGCGCGGGCGAAAGTTGCGCGGCACTAGAGTGGCTAGCAAGGTGGAAGGGTGAGAGTGTGTATAATCCATGGACTCAACATTAGTCATAAAGAACTCACATACTTATTGTGAAAAAAATTATTAGCTCTCGAAGCAAAGTACTACGACGCATGCCCCTAGGGGAGAGGTTGGTAGGAGTTAACAGTTGCGCACCCCCGACCTTCACGCAAAGACAAACACTCAAAATACAAAGTGATCCAATTTGGTTACATAGTTAGGAGACCATACGTGCATGCTACGGGAATCACAAACATTAACACAATTATTTCTTTAACCTCGCAAACTACCACTAGAATGACTCTAATATTACCATCTTAACATCTCAAAACAATTACAAGGAGTCAAAGTTCACATACTATTCAATGCTCTATATATGAAAGTTTTTATTATATCTCCTTTGGATGTCTATCTTATTAGGACTAAATTCATAACCTAAGAAAATTACCATGCTGTTCATTTATACTCTCAAAATAATATAAGTGAAGCAAGAGAGTTCAACAATTTATATATAATAAAACCATTGTTGTGTTCTAAAATATATAAGTGAAGCACTACAGCAAAATTCCCTAGCTCAAAAGATATAAGTTCAGAACATAGAGTATTCGAATGAATCATGATTGAAGTGTGTCCCTATCAAAAGGTGTGTATAGCAAGGATGATTGTGGAAAATTAAAAAGCAAATACTCATATCATACACGACGCTCCAAGCAAAACACATATAATGTAGTGAATAAAAATATAGCCTCAAGTAAAGTTACCGATAGATGAAGACAAAAGAGGGGATGCCTTCCCGGGGCATTCCCAAGCTTAGGCTCTTGGCCATCCTTGAATTTTACCTTGGGGTGCCTTGGGCATCCCTAAGCTTAGACTTTTTCCACTCTTTATTGCATAGTCCATCAAATCCTTACCCAAAACTTGAAAACTTCACAACACAAAACTCAACAGAAATCTCGTGAGCTCCGTTAGTAAAACAAAGCAAATAACCACTCAAGGTACTGTTGTGATATTATTCTAATTTTATATTGGTGTTATATCTACTGTATTCCAACTTCTCCATGGTTCATACCCCCGATACTAGTCATAGATACATCAAAATAAGCAAACAACACATAGAAAATAGAATCTGTCAAAAACACACCAGTGTGTAGCAATCTGAAAACTTCGCGTACTTCTGTAACTCTAAAAATTCTAAAAAATTAGGACGACGTGAGAAATTTGTATATAAATTTTGTGTAAAAATTTCAGAAGGTTTCGATGTTCTAGTGAATTATTGAATTTTCTGCATTGGGTGCAAAAGTTTCTCTTTTTCAGCAAAATCAAGTCAACGATCACCGTAAGCCATCCCAAAGGTATTACTTGGCTCAAACACTAATTAAAACGCCAAAACACAATTACTATAGAAGTAATAGTATGTATTTATTCAAAAACAGAAGCAAAAATCAAAAAGCAGAAATAAAATTGGGTTGCCTCCCAACAAGCGCTATTGTTTAACGCCCTTAGCTAGGCAGTTAAACGCAAATAGATCTAGGTATTATCATATTTGGTATGCAATTCTTCAATCATACCTCTATTTTCCTTAGGAGATTCTATGGTTTTATCAATAATACAACTCCTAGGCAAGAAATCAAGAAATTCACCCATTGTAATTGGTCCCTTAATCATATTAGAAAGATTGGGGTGAATACTTAATGACTTGTGATCTTCTTCATTAGAAGTTTCACCTTATTCTTAGGAACATAAATTAATTTGACAAACTTAGCAGGAGGAGTTGGAGTATTTTCAACGAAGGAAAAAAGCAGAACCCAAATTGGTAATAATATTTTCTAGTTTGTCAATCCTAATAGAACTTTGATCTATTTTTTCATTGACTATGGGTTCTTTTTCCTTAAGATTCTTTATAGTAACCCCTACCTTAGATCCATATTGAGTAATTTGATTATGAACCTTCTTTCTAAATTTTCAATTATCTCAATAGTAGCCATTTTGTTTTCAATAATATCAAGTCTTTGCATCACATGTTCCAAAGTTAAAGCAGTCCTATTAACCAAAAGAGGTGGTGGCACTAACAAATCTATCATGGCATTATAAGAATCAACAGTGTGACTCCCCGAGAAATTCCCTCCGGTAATAGTATCTAGAACATATCTATTCCAAGGAGTAACTCCCACATAAATATAACGGAGAAGAACGACAGTAGATTGCTTTCGGGTAGATCTATTTGAGCATTGCAAATTCTATACCAAGCATCTTTTAAATTTTCCCTCTCCCTTTGTTTAAAATTGAGAACTTCGTTGTCGGGAGTGCTAATAATGATAGGAGGATTATCCATGAAAACGAGGTAGGTGGAGTGACACACAAAAGTGAGCGGACAAGACGAACGAAAGAAGGCCGAAGAAAAGGCAAATCTTTTCGAAGATCATTTTAGAAGTGGGGGAGAGGAAAACGAGAGGCGAATGGGAAATAATGTAAATGCAAGAGATGAGAGTTTAATGAAGGTTACTTGGTAGGTCTAGACTTGGTGTAGATCTCAATGGCATCAGAGATTGGCGAGTTGAAATAAGACAAATCTTGACTTGACTTGGTGTAGATCTCCCCGGCAACGGCGCCAGAAATTCTTCCTGCTACCTCTTGAGCATGCGTTAGTTTTTCCCTTGAAGAGGAAAGGGTGATGCAGGAAAGTAGAGTAAGT
Source organism: Secale cereale (assembly GCA_902687465.1). NCBI lineage: Eukaryota > Viridiplantae > Streptophyta > Magnoliopsida > Poales > Poaceae > Secale > Secale cereale. The sequence goes on from LR738709.1 coordinate 336,499,107, forward strand.
ATTTCCCTCAGTTTGAGAACCAAGGTATCAATCCAGTAGGAGATTACACACAAATCGCCAAATACCTGCACAAACAAACAAACAACTTGCACCCAACGATATAAAGCGGTTGTCAATCCATTCACGGTTATTTGCAAAAGTGAGATCTGATAGAGATGGTTGAACTAGTAAAGTAAATATTTTTGGGTTTTTGGTTTATAGATGGAAAAGTAAAAGATTGCAAAATAGTAGATCTAAAACTTATAAGATGTAAACTAGACATGGGGGCCATAGGTTTCACTAGAGGCTTCTCACATGATAGCAAGTATTACGGTGGGTGAACAAATTACTGTCAAGCAATTGATAGAAGAGCGAATAATTATAACGACATCTATGGCAATGATCATGAATATAGATATCATGTCTGTGACAAGTAGACCGACTCCTGGCTGCATCTACTACTATTACTCCACACACCGACCGAAATGATTCTGCATCTAGAGTATTAAGTTCATAAGAACAGAGTAACGCCTTAAGCAAGATGACATGATGTAGCGGAGTTAACTCAAGAAATATGATGAAAACCCCATCTTATTATCCTCGATGGCAACACTACAATATGTGTCATGTCCCTTTCTGTCACTGGGATTGAGCACCGCAAGATTGAACCCAAAGCAAAGCACTTCTCCCATTGCAAGAAAAACCAATCTAGTTGGCCAAACCAAACCGATAGTTTGAAGATAATTACTAACATATTAAATCATGCATCAAAGAATTCATAAGAAACTCAAATATTATTCATAGATAATCTGATCATAAACACACAATTCATCGGATCTTGACAAACAGACCGCGAAAGAAGATTACATCGAATAGATCTCCAAGAACAATGAGGAGAACATGGTATTGAAGATCAAAGAGAGAGAAGAAGCCATCTAGCTGCTAGCTATGGACCCATAGGTCTGTAGTAAACTACTCACACTTCATCGGAAGGGCAATAGCGTTGATGTAGATGCCCTTCGTGGTTGATTCCCCCTCCGGCAGAGTACCGAAAAGGCCTCCAGATGGGATCTCGCAAGAACAGAAGGTTACGACGGCAGAAAAGTGGTTTCCATGGATGTTCTGGGGTTTCTGGAATATATGAGAATATATAGACGGAAGAAATAGGTCGGTGGATGCTCGAGGGGCCCCACAAGGGTGGGGGCGTGCCCTACCCCCCAGGGTGCACCCTCCGTTCGTGTGGCTGCATCACAGCTCCCCTGATGTGTACTCGAAGTCCATCTGGTGTCTTCTGGTCCAAGAAAAATCCTCGTTAAGTTTTGATCCTTTTGGACTCCGTTTGATATTCCTTTTCTGCGAAACTCAAAAACAAGGAAAAACAGAAACTGACACTAGTTTTTGGGTTAATAGGTTAGTCCCAAAAATCATATAAAATAGCATATAAATGCATATAAAACATGCAAGATAGATAATATAATAGGATGGAACAATCAAAAAATATGGATACATAAGAGACGTATCAGGGATCAATCGTAGTCCTTTCGAGAAGTAAGAGTGTCGAACCCGACGAGGAGCAGAAGGAAATGACAAGAAGTTTCCAGCAAGGTAATTTCTGCAGGTACTGAAATCGTGGTAACAAGTTGTTTGATAGCAAGATAATTAAAGAAATGACAAGTAGCAATAGTAAAAATAAGTGTAGAAAGATAGCCCAATCCTTTTGTGGCAAAGGATAGGCCGGAACGGTTTTTTATAATAGGCAAAGAGTTCTTGAGGAGTCACGGGAATTTCGTCTAGTCACTTTCATCATGCTGGTTTGATTTGCGTTCGCTACTTTGATAATTTGACATGTGGGGGAACCGGTGCTTGGGTGTTGTTCTTACTTGAACAAGCCTCCCACTTATGATTACCCCCCTTCGCAAGCATCCGCAACTACGAAAGAAGAATTAAGATAATATCTAACCATAGCATTAAACAAATGGGTCCAAATCATCCCCTTACGGAATAGCATTTAAACTAGGGTTTAAGTTGATGTCACTCTCGCTACCCATCATCTAATAACTACTCCACGATGCATTCTCTTAGGCCCAAGGATCGTGAAGTGTCATGTAGTCGACGTTCACACATAATACCACTAAGGGAATTACAACATACACATCATCAAAATATCGAACGAATAGCGAATTCACATGACTACTTGCGACATGACTACTCCCGTGGCCTCAAGAACAAAAGTAACTACTCACAAAGCATTCGCATGTTCAAGATTAGAGGGGTAATAAATATCATAATGGATCTGAACACATTATCTTCCACCAAATAAACTAACTAGCATCAACTGCAAGATGTAATCAACATTACTAGCAACCCACAGGTACCAATCCAAGGTTTTGATACAAAGACTGAGTACAAGAGATGAACTAGGGTTTGAGATGAGATTGTCCTGGTGAAGATGTTGATGGAGATTGATCCTCCCACAATGAGAGAGTTGTTGGCGATGACGATGTCTTCGATTTCGACCTCTCGGAGGGAAGTATCCCCATCGGAATCGCTCCGCCGAAGAGCAAAAGTGATCCTGCCCAAGTTCTGCCTCGAGACGGCGGCGCTCCGTCCCAAAAGTCCTCCCCTTATTTTTTTCTTGGGAAAATGTGATTTTATACCAGAAAATGGTTGGCAGAAGTGGGCCTGAGCCCCCACTAGACACCAGGGCGCACCTGGAGGGGTGGCGCGCCCTGGTGCCTCGTGGGCGCCTGGGTGCCCCCCTCCGGTGGTTCTTCTCTCCAATATTTATTATATATTCCAAAATAATTCTCCGTAAATTTTGAGCCCATTTGGAGATGTGCAGAATAGGTATCTCTGACGTAGCTTTTTAGGTCCAGAATTCTAGCTGCTAGTATTCTCCCTCTTTGTGTAAACCTGGCAAATTATGAGAGAAAAGGCATTAGAATTACTCCCCAAAGTGTTATAATGAATAAAAACATAAAAAATAACATTAAGAAAACATGATGCAAAATGGACGTATCAACCACCACCGCCACTCTCAGGCATGTCAAACTTTTTCTGCAGTGAACAAGTGACCAACGGAGTCTCGTGTTAAAATTAAAAAAAATCATACGACTATTTTTTTTATAGTGATTGATTTCCTAGTGATTTAATGTGTAAAAATCAAATTTGAGCTACATGTGCACCAAAAAGGACTGCAAAATCATATGTGTTTCCCCGTGCAAGAGATTTCAAAACATTGAGAATACTGATTTTTAAAATTCAGTAAATTCAAAACTTAGTTGAAATTCATGAAACTTATCGTGGTGTCATGTGGACACCCCAGTATACTATGATATTGTATTTTTAACGTCAAATTTGTGACAAGTTTAGATATGATCTTCTTACAAACTGGAGATTGTTAATAATTGACAACCAATATCGCGTATGGGTTATTTATTTGGACCGTGTGCTTTAGACCAACAATGTGCTTCGGTTAAGCAATAAAGTTGTAGAATTAATCATCAAAAAGGAAAAACAATATACGTGCCACCACGCGCCCCGTGTGTCGTGCGAGCTGGCGTGAGTTGACGAGACATATGCGAGCAGTCCACCACACAGGAAGACCGGGAGGCGTACGTGCATGTGTGTGAATTGGTGGGAGGCATTTTCGGTGTGCTGTGTCACCGGGAGGCATGCGAGTAGCTGCGTGACATGATGGTAGGCATGCTAGAAGTCTGCTGCGCAGGCACACCAGGAGGCGAGACAGGCTTTGTCCGCCGCCTGCCTCTCTCCCACTTCTCCATATTAAGGGCGCACCTGAGCCGCTGGCCATAATAGGCTGTCGCACCCCCGGTATGCAGTGGTCACCGCCTTGTGGAGTGTATGAGGATGCCGCCAAAGTGCACCATCAGAGGGATTGGCTACACTGGGGATGGTGAAGCACCCGCGCAACGCATGAAGCTATTCACAAAGGTTGTCGTCGCCGCCGACAAGGTCTCGTGCTGGCAGCAGCACGACCTTGACTTCGCCAGCGCCATCGCGCCCCCCAACCGGAGCCGGAGGTCTAAAGCAACCCCAGCAACGACTGTGACTCCGATGGAAAACCGGTTAGTCATCTATACCCATTTGTGCGGCAAACATATCATGTGTTTTCTCTGGATACTCCCCCCACCCTCTCTATTTTTTGGAATACAAATCCTATGGTTATGTTCTCTCAGTCCATGAAATCAGAGTAATAAGATCTGTCAGATGCATGTAGTGTATTGATTGTTTGGATGGTATCCGTATAGGGTTAGTGATTAATTGTTTATTTTGTACAAATTAACTTTTTCTAATAATCCGACTAGGGTTGGCGTGCTAATAATTCATGGCCAGATCTTGAGAATTGATTTTGAATGTCCTACATATATGTTTGTGCCTTTTTTTCTTCCAGATCTTGAGAATTGATTTTGAATGTCCTACATGTTTGTTTCTGCCATTTTCAGATTGGTATGTACATAGATAGGCTCTGGCTAGCAGCACCACCAGTTGTAGATCTTACACCCGACATCACGGCCAGAAGCAGCCACGGCCACCCCCTAGATCGGAGGAACCCGTAGAATCTCAGGCGGATCGCATCAGTTATCTATCGGACGCCATACTTGGGGAGATCATCTCCCTTATCCCCACCAAGGATGGCTTCCGCACATAAGTTCTCTCATCTCGGTGGTGCACTCAATGGCATGACATGCCTCTTAATCTCGACTGTCATCAGTTATCTGTCAATGATGATTCTGAACTCCTTGGAGCCGTCATCTACTCCCACGAGGGCTAACGCATCTGCATCCCGGGATGCTACCTGCTAGACATACCCTTCATGGTGGGCGTCTGGCTGACATCTCGTCAATTCAAAATACTCCAGCAGCTTGAGCTCTACCATTACTACAACGATAGGTCACAACCAATTGATGTATTTGTGCCCTCACCACCGATGTCCATCTCATGGTTTTCCTCCACGCTCCACACCACCACCTTGACCCATGACATCAAGCAGACAATCTGGTACAAATGCTTCAACTCCCACTGCTAAAAATGCTTGCGCTTATGTTGGTTGATATTTCAGAGGCCTCACTGCACAACACCATCCAATATAGCTGCCCTGCCTTGGAGCGCTTGGTGCTTGTTTTAGAAATGAAATTTATATCCCTTGTCTCAAAATTAAGTTGCCTCACCTTGTAAGCATTAGTATTTTTTGAAGGACAGGAGCTCATCACTGAAGATGCCCCTTCACTTCAAAGGTTGCTCCTTGATACGTCTCCGTTGTATCTACAATTTTCTATTGTTCCATGCCAATATTCAAAAACTTTTACATACTTTTGGCAACAATTTATATGATTTTATTGGACTAGCATATTGATCCAGTGCCCAGTGCCAGTTCCAGTTTGTTGCATGTTTATTTGTTTTGCAGAAAATCCATATCAAACAAAGTCCAAACGGGATAAAAACTTGTGAAGTTTTTTTTGGAATATATGTGAATTTTTGAAAGTGGAATTAACACAAGGCGGTGCCCAAGGGGCCCACAAGCCCTAGGGGCATGCCTGGCAGGCTTGTGGCCACCCTGAAGGTCAATTGGAGGTGTACTTCGAACACAAGGAAACTAATATCCAGATAAAATCGTGTTAAAATTTCAGCCCAATCGGAGTTACGGATCTCCAGGAATTTAAGAAACGGTGAAAGGCCGTAAACAGGGGTCGCGAAACAGACGAGAAACAGAGAGATAGATCCAATCTCGGAGGTGCTCCCATCCATCCACCCCCGTGGAGGCCATGGAGCAAAGGGCAAACCCTCCTCCCATCTAGAGGGGAGGTCAAGGAAGAAGAAGAAGGAGGGGGCTCTCTCCCCCTCCCTCCAGGTGGTGCCGGAACGCCGCCGGGGCCATCATCTTGACGGCGATCTACACCAACAACTTCATCCCGGTCATGACCAACTCTCTCCCCCTCTATGCAGCAGTGTAACACCTCTTCTACCTACTGTCATCTCTACTTAAACATGGTGCTCAACGCTATATATTATTTCCCAATGATGTATGGCTATCCTATGATGTTTGAGTAGATCCGTTTTGTCATATGGGTTAATTGATGATCATGATTGGTTTGAGTTGCATGTTTTATTTTGGTGTTGTCCTATGGTGCTCTCCATGTCACGCAAGCGTGAGGGATCCCCGCTGTAGGTTGTTGCAATATGCTCATGATTTGCTTATGGTGGGTGGCGTGAGTGACAAAAGCATAGACCCATGTAAGTAGCACTACAAAAAAACACTTCCGTGATGATACGTGTTTGTCATAGTAGGTCACGATTTCTATCATGCTTGTACATCCATGACGATTTTATGATAGAATCAAGATAGTCATACCTATGTTGTCGTAGAAGTGTTCCATGACAATAGTCAAATTATCATCACGAAAGTGTCCACTTCCACGACGATAAATGCTGGGTCATGGAAGTGCTTTCGTCAAGGGTGACCGACACGTGGCATCCACCGTAACGGGTCGCCGTTAAGCTATCGGGTCCGATTTTGGATTCGATAACCCACTAACAGCCACGACCACTGGTGATTTTCCATGTGTAAAATTCTCATTGGCCGGAGGAACCACATGTCAGCTCCTCGTGCGGACAGATGTCAATCGACTAATGGACAGGAGGTGCCTATGATACGTCGACATGTGGCACGGCCCAACAGTGGCCCATTCAGGTCAAAATTCTGGCCCGTTTAACTTGGTCAAATGTTAATGGGCCGGCCCATCGAAAGCATGTGAACGGCCTGCTCGCATGTAACCGATTCAGGCCCGATAACTAACAGCCCATTATGGCCTTTCTAAATTTGGCCCACTATCTTCATCTGGGCCATCCAATATGATTCCAGCCCATTGTAACTTCTGGCCCATGTACAGCCCATGACGTCTTTCGACCCATATGAGGCCCTTTGTAAATCTTGGCCCATTAATGACATGTGGTGAAACTGGCCCATAATGAATAGTATACCCCTTTATACACATTAACGACTCATTACCCCATTGGGCCATTCCCAGCCCGTGTTATCTTTCGGCCTTTTAAGGGCCCACTTATTCTTGGGCTGATTTGCAACATGTGATTACTTACGGTCCGTTACTGGCCTTTTCTGCTTGTGGGCCAAATTTAGCATGTGGTTAAAGTTGACCCATTTGTGGCTCGTTAATTCGTTGGGCCGTTTTCATAGCGTCATCAAAAATGGCCCATTAATGACCCGTTATGCTTGTCGATAGAATGAAGCCCGTTATACTCATCGCATCTTAACGGCCCGTTATGGTCAGCCCATGAACGGACGACTCCCTCTCTAGCCTGTTTACGGCCCATAATGTGGTATCATACAACCCGTAGAAGGCATATTGATTCTACGTCCCGTAGAAGGCCCGTAGGAGGCCGATGGTCACTATAGAAGATAGAAGGAGCATGGTGACAACGGTCCGTACGTTACCCATGGTTATTGTGGCCTATTTTTTAAAAATAGGTTATTGCGGCCACTAGCAAACCCCAGAGAAAGAACTGCACTGACTACAAGCAAACAAATAAGCAAGACAACAAGGAAGTAAATAAGCAAGCAACATACGCTAGGCTATTAGGGCTATTACACATAATACAACCACTGGGCATCAAAGTTCGCCACCAGTGCAAATATGGGGAACAAAGCAGCATATTACATACACTGGTTGTCAAAGTTGGCAACTAGTGCAAATAAATGCAGCAACAAAACAAGTACATAACTGACACCACTTCACAAGAGCTCAAGAAAAATATCCTGGGTATCCACCATGATGGCAAGACGCTTAGCGAGCTTATTAGCTTTCTCTTGTTCGGCGCTTAAATCCTCCAACACCTGATGTTGCATCAGAAAGTATGCATCTAAATTCTGCAGGGACTTCCTCGGTCCTTCGGCTTCCTGTTGCAGCACATCTGATCGATGTCTTTCAAATTGAAGTTGAGACTCCAGAAGCCAAACTGATTCAGGCAGCGAGTTCGAAGAGCTTGTGCCAGCAGTAGTGGCCAGTAACTCGAACACTACATCAAGACATGACTTTGGGGTTGTCTTACTGTCTTCAAGATAGTTTTTATCAGCTTTCTTGGAGACCAACAGGTATGTCTCACTATCTTGAACCTTATCTGCACTACTTCCTTAACCATTGCATAACGGGGTACTCTTTTCCAATATTTTGTCTGCATTCTAAAAGAGAAACAAGCAGACACGTCATAGGTTTACCATGTTGTATATGAAACTCATTTTGGTAAACTAGTTCAGTAGTAAGGTGGACAGGATAACAACATGAAACAAACATATATATATGTAGTATGGTCAATGTATGGTCTATATCATTCTAATTTATGTTGCCAAATCAAGATAGAGACAGTTCAAATTATATATGTTCAAGACAATGCAGCATAGACATAAGGAAACTACACATCACTAACAATAATTGTAGTGTGCATGGGATGAGAACATAACTGTTTATTCAAGTGAAACTGAAATCAACATAGAGCAAGTTACAACATCAAACTAGTTAAAGAAACGGGTTTAAAACATACCTGTTGCACCATTGGACTTTCAGTTACATCCTTCAAATTTGAAATTAGTTGGTATGAGTAAATACAGTGATGCAAGAGCAAAGGAGTGTGAACCATAGCTACGGAACCTGTCCTGAGAAAAATTCTTCTTCTGCTTTAAGCGTTGACTTGGGGTTTAGAGTGGTGGTCCTCGTGCTTTGGGCACTGCAACTTCCTTACTAACTGCTATTTTTTGGGTGCTTTGTGGTGGAGACGGTGATGTGTCAACTAGAACTGGGTTATCTAATAGGGTTGGGGTTAGAAGGGGTGTAGCTGGTTCTCTGTCCAATTAGGTAGGGGTACAATCTGTGTGAGTCCGGGTTATGTGTGGTGGGGTTGGTTCTTGGGCAAGTACAACCATGGTTCTATCTGCATCGAAGGGTAGCACGATATTTTTTGAAGAGCGTGGTTTCACTCCCATAGATACTGCCATCACCCTTTGCAATTCAAATGGCTGATAAACAAGAAAAATAATTGAATTTATAGAAATTGTATGATAGACAGGTGCAATCTATAGTAGGGAAGAAAACAGGGCATTAAATAGTTCACATTTATGTTGTCTAACCAAAAAGGATAGCATGACACAATTTCACATATATGATAGCTAATTAAACAAGATAGCATGACACAATTTCACATATATGATGGCTAACTAAACACGATCGAATGACATACTTCAAAAAAAATGATGACTATGTGAATAGGATGACATGATATAACTATACAATGTGTCTATTAAAGTGGTTGGTATGCCATAATTCACATACATGATGTGGATGGAAACATGATGGCATGATATAATTCACGGATAGAATGACATAATTCAAAATATGATGACTATGTAAACAGGATGAGATGATATAACTATATTATGTCTTTAGAAAATGGGTTGGCATGCCATAATTCAGATACATGTTATCTGTGTAAACATCATGGCATGATATAATTCAAATATATGATTTATATACAAAGCAAGTGAGCAGAGGACAATCGCACATGTGATGTGTCAACTAAGCAGATGGCATTCAATATTGTGTATATGATGTAAAAACTAAGCATTGCAAGACAACATATAACCCTGCCAAGTTTGAGCATACACCTCGGGGTGGAATAGGATTGGTCATATTTCTCTAAATCCTCCTCTGAGGAGCTATGTGTAACCAGCAAGATATCTGCTTCAGTAGGTAGCATTGTCTGCTTTGAAGACCTTGTTTTCACTCCAGATTTTTGCATTACCAATTCAAATGGCTGATGTATAGGAAGAGTAGTTGAATATACAAACATTGTTGACAAATGGAATACGTAATACTAAAAAGGATGACATGATATAATTCACATATACGATGCTTGGCTAAACGACATGGCATTGCATAATTCACATATATAATGCCTCGCAACAAAATTACATTGAATAATTCACATATATAATGTCTTGCAAAAAGATGGTATTGCATAATTCACATATATGGTAATTTGACACTAAAAAAGTGGCATTCACACAAAGTATGTCTAAAGTAAGCAAATAACATGGCAATGCAAGACACGATATGCACGATATGAGCAATATAACACTGCCAAGTTAGAGCATGCACCTCGGGTGGGGGTGGAATAGGACTGGTCATCTGTCTCTGAATCCTCCTCCGAGGAGCTATCCATAACAAGTAAGACATGCGCTTCGTCAGATTACATTGGCTGCTCTGAAGACCTTATTTTCACTCTAGATTTTTCCATGACCGTGTCGAATGGCTGATGCACACGAAGAGTAATTAAATGTACTAACATTGTTGACAAATTTAATACGTAATAAAAAAGGATGGCATGATATAATTCACATATAAGATGACTGGCTAACCAGGATGGCATTGCAAAATTCACACATATGATGCCTGGCTAAAAAAGATGGCATGGCATGATTCACATATATGATATAGAAACTAAACATATGGCATTCACACTATGCATGTCTAAACTAAGCATATGGCATATTTTATGTATAAAGTAAGCAATGCAAGACACCATATGCATGATATGACCAACACCGGCATGCCAAGTTAGAGCAAAAGACCTCTAGGGTTAAATAGGAGTGGCCTACTCCCTCTGAATCCCCCTCTAAACAATTATATTCCTCTTGATTACAGTCTAGAATGGGGGGGTGGATTTTGCGCCCACCATGGAGCGACGTCTGCATGAAAATTTATTGCCACGCAAGGCTCCTCTCTTTTGCTCTACATTTTCAGTACCATTATGTACAATAACTGACATGCATAGGAATAAAACATAGTGAGATTATGTAAGGAGTGCATACTATGGATAAACCCAAAACCAATGATAGGCGGTAGATGACAACTTCAGTTAAAAAATATAGATAATGGCTCCTTTAATGTTTGTTTCCACCCAACATGAAACTCACAGTAGACACCCGAGATTAACCATATAGTAGACATATAGTATTGATTGTTGCCCCAATATGTACCCCACAACCATTTAAAAACTCAAGTTTTAGCATTAGTTTGGACCTGACTTGGAGTCTAATCGGTGAACAGGACAATGAAGTAAAGTGTCATCATGTTAAGCGATGCATAACGTAAGCAGACACGAAAGAGTGCGACCTCTCTTGCGGACCCGTGTTGTCCTCAAGGTCATCCGCTCAATTGATGATGGTAATGTAGTTGTCGTGGCTGCCGATGGCGGGGAAGAAGATCTGAGGCGGAAAAATACAGTCTGGAGGGCGGATCCCTGCTGTGGTGAACTCTTCCGTCGTTGGAGAAGCTGAGCTGGGGTGGACCACAGTGCAGCAGGAGCAGGACAAACAACACAAGGTTTTCTTTGACACATATTTGTAACAGAAGTAATTCTGTAAGGGATTGTTTGAATTGGAGGATTCTAACAATGCAGGGATAGGAAATACACAAGAATAGGATAGGAATGCACGTGCAAAATAGAGAATTTGAAAACATAGGATTTTTGTCAATCTGGGTGTTTGGTTCACAAGAATTCTAAGATCACAGGAATGCAAAGAAGCATGGTGAAATTAAGTCCAACCACAAGAAAATGTATAATAATAATGCTATTATGCTACTATCTCATAGTATTGTGCTTCATGCATAGGAATTTGAAAAGGAGACCAAGTGGATATTTAAATTCCTACGGTTTAGATATCAAGAAGACACTAAAGGAACAAATCCTACAGTTTTCTTTTGCTCCATTCTGTAGGATCAAAAGTATGTCTAGAGGGGGGTGATTAGACTACTTCACCAATAAAAACTTAGCATGTTTCCCAATTTTAAGTTTTGGCATATTTTAGCAACTTAGCACAAGTCCAGTAATCTTCCTACACATGCAATTCTAGAGTTGTGGCAGCGGAAAGTAAAGCATTGCATATGAAGGTAAAGGGAGGGGTTTGCAGAGTGCAAATGCAATGGACACATGGATTTTTTTGGCGTGGTTCCGATAGGTGGTGCTATCGTACATCCACGTTGATGGAGACTTCAACCCACGAAGGGTAACAGCTGCGCGAGTCCATGGAGGGCTCGACCCACGAAGGGTGCACGAAGAAGCAACCTTGTCTATCCCACCATGGCCGTCGCCAACGAAGGACTTGCCTCACTAGGGTAGATCTTCACGAAGTAGGCGATCTCCTTGCCCTTACAAACTCCTTGGTTCAACTCCACAATCTTGTCGGAGGCTCCCAAGTGACACCTAACCAATCTAGGAGACACCACTCTCTAAAAGGTAATAAATGGTGTGTTGATGATGAACTCCTTGATCTTGTGCTTCAAATGATAGTCTCCTCAAGACTCAACTCTCTCTCATAGATTTGGATATGGTGGAAAGATGATTTGAGTGGAGAGCAACTTGGGGAAGGCTAGAGATCAAGATTCATGTGGTAGGATTGGAATATCTTGGTCTCAACACATGAGCAGGTGGTTCTCTCTCAGAAAATTAGTAGTGGATGGAAGTGTAGGCATGCTCTGATGGCTCTCTCTTGTGATGGAGAAGGGGTGGAGGGGTATATATAGCCTCCACACAAAATCTAACTGTTACACACATTTGACCCAACTCGATTAGACCGAAGCAGTTAAAAATGTGAATGTTAGGCTTTTCGGTGGGACCAACAATATCAACTAGGTGAGACCGATGCGCTAGGGTTAGGGCAAACCTCATCTCGGTGAGACCGATTTCAGCAATAAGCTAACAGAGACATGGCCAGACAAAATCGGTGGGACCAATCGCTCATTTCGGTGAGATCGAAATGTTGTGAAAAGGAAATAAAGAGTTTGCATTGCCAACTCAGTGGGACCGATTCGCTCATCTCGGTTAGACCGAAACGTTACGAAGGGAAACAGAGAGTTTGCAATCCCATCTCGGTGAGACCGAACCGATCAGGGCTTCCGGCAGTGGCTATGTCAAGTGAACTCGGTGGCATCGGATAGATCAAATCGGTGGGGCTGAGTTTGACTTTTAGGTTTGGGACATATGTGGAAATGAGAAAGTGGTTGAGGAATTTGGAGCATATCATTAAGCATTTTTAGCAAGTAAGGCATTAAGCAACACCTCATCCCCTTTTAATAGTATTGGCTTTTCCTATGGACTCAATGTGATCTTGGATCAATAAAATGAAAATGTAGAGTCTTAAGCTTCTGCCAATCTTTGTCCTTAGCATTTTGAGGGGTCCACATCTCTAATCCATGCCATGCCAATCATTGAACTTCCTAAAATATTTATCTTGAAAGGATATTAGTTCAATGAGCTATATGTTGTTATTAATTACCAAAACCACCCGAGGATTAGTTGCACTTTCAATCGCCCCCTTTTTGGTAATTGATGACAACATATAGATTAAAACTTCGACAAATGATAATAAGAGTGAAATATATCGTCGCTTTGAGAAGTACCCCCTCTGTCCGAAAATAAGTGACTCGACTTTGTACTAACTTTAGTACAAAGTTAGTACAAAGTTGAGTCACTTATCTGGGGACAAAGGGAGTATGTGATAAGCAAGAGCTCCCCCTAAATTTGTGCATTATTTAAGATTTGCTTTTGAATGCAAATGCACAATCGACTAGGATCATGGGTTACTCTTCCATGTCACATACATCTTGGTGGAGCGCTCAAAATGATAAGATTTAAGCAATAGGCACACATCACCAAAATAACCAGGTGAATGATCATACATAATTAAATAGGCACTCATTAAGCATAGTATGATATGATAAAGCCCATAAAGTATCTCACACACATAAGCAAATTGTAGCAATAACCAAACGATCAAACGAATTAGCAAGCAAAAAACAAACAAAGAGAAGCAAGTCACTCTCTCTCAGAGCCTAATGATCTATACACTTTCTCCCCCTTTGGCAACAAGTTACCAAAACGCTTGAAAATGCATAGTGCTATGCACCACTCTAGGCACAATCTTTGGGAGCTGCTGAAGAAGTCTTCTCATTGGTGGCTCCGGTGTATGTAGATGGCGTGGAGATAAGAGCATCTGCAAATGCTTCCGACGAAGTCTGTGGAACGGGAGGAGTTGATACTGGAGGAACAACTATGGTAGTGGATGTAGGAGCTGAAAGTGTAGGCTTGGGCTCAACAACTGGCACCGCTGAAGATCTTGGTCCTCTTGGGACTCTCTAAAAAGCATTAGTTGTCTATCTGTCCTCGGCATCTTCCTTGAGCTTCTCCACAGCAATCTGGATCTCTGTGACCTTCACATCTCGATCATAGATGATCCGCTCAAGACTCGCTTGATTCTGACTCAAGTTGGCCAAACTCTTCTCAATCCTTAGAGTGGCCTAAAGCAGATGGCTAAGCTGATCTTGCTTGGTCTTGGGGACTCCAGAAGCACTTGCTAGCTTTGCTGCCTTTGCTTGTGCAATCTTCCCTTGGCCTTCAACAGATGTAGAATGGTATGCATCCATGACAACTTCATTATCCTCAAATTCTGGCCTAAGAGGTAGATGCCTCTTGTCAAGCAGATATGTCCCTTTCTCCAACCTGGAGTTGATTAGCATTTGAATGTGAGGGGCATATCCACAAGGCCTCTTCTGGTCTACTGCAGTCCTCTTGATTGTCTCTACAATCAGGCTCATGACCTTGAACTTCTCTAGAACATAAAACATGTGGAGCAAGCTGATGGAGTGACCTCGGATCATCCTATGATCTGCTGACTTGGGCAACAAAGTGTGCCTCAATATGGTGTTGATAGTGGTCAGTCCACACATCATATGATATATAGAACCAAGCTTGTGAGTCTGCAAGTCTTTGTGAGGAATTGGCTTGTACATGTTTGCCATAGAGTCATGATCCTTCCTGGGATTGGCATACACATCTGTGCCATTGTCATCTTCCTTGGGGGCAATGATCAAACTTGCCCATTCAGCAACTGTTGATTGATATCTGGTTCCTTCAGTCATCCATACAATTCTACCATCTGCATAGAAATGAGTAGTGGAGTAGAATTGCATGATCATCTCAACATTCCATCTGGTCAATTTCTTCCCAACAAACTTGTCAACCTCATTCTGCGTGAAGCTTTCATGCACACCTGGAAAGAAATCAGCATGCTTGTCAATGTATTTCCAGTCAACCCACTTCATGTCACAAACAATGGGCTTCTTGTCTAACAACACTGTCTCATAGAAGTCTTGTTGTTCCTTGGTGTGAAATCTGTAGTCCACAACAGTTCTCCTCGTGGTAGCATATGGATCAGTCTGTCTCCAACGTCTCAAACCTGCATCCTTTCTCAGCTTCATGTTTTCTGCAACAAGATGGGCATCATTATGATCTGGAATTTTTGGCTTAAGCTTCCTGAGCATCATAGAATCATCATCATCTGAAGATTCCTCTTCCTGATCTTGCTCTTCTTCTGGAACATCTGGCATTGGGGCCTTGTTCTTCTCAGCTACAGGAATGTCTCTGGTGGATCTCTTGGGTGCTGGAGCCTTGGGGCAGCTTTGGGCTTGGATGGGGCAGCCCTGGCTTTGATTGCATCCCCCTTCAGCTTCTGAGACTTTGCAGCAAGTGAAACGGGCTCATCTGCATCATCATCATCTCTCATAGATGGCTTGCCAATCACTCTGGCAGTAGTCTTCATAGCTCTCTTCATGGTTCCAGCTGGCTCATCATCTCTTGATTCAAGAGTAAACACCATGGTTTCTTGTGTGGAAGCTCTGGCGTTTGACATTGGATCTCTCTTGGCAGGAGCCTTCTTGTTCAGACTAGGCTTGACAACTCTAGCAGTTTCCTCATTCCTCATGGGATTTTTATTTGAAGTGACCTCTTGAGCCACAAAGTCTTCATCCTCACTGTCAGAATTCTTCTTATTCCATGTCTTGGTGGCATACTTTAGCAGATTGATTGGACTGCTTCTGCTGCTCTCATAGTACTTGCTGTTGGAAGGACTAGAGTCCTCACAAAGATCTGCCTGCTCCACTGACATGTTCTTTCTATCACTGCCCTCAGACATTTCTGAAATTGAAGCTGATCTTGTGAATAGATATAGTTGAGATAGAGTGGATGAGCATCACAAAGTGTAGAGTTTTTGCAAAACAATTGAGTCAAAAACTTAGTTTTAGGTTTCTACAGAAAGCATTTCGAAGCTACCGATTTGTTGAACTCGGTGACACCGAAGCAACTTTAGAGTCTAAACTAGTGAATTCGGTTAGACCGAGACACAGTTCGGTAACTCCAAGATTGCCAAGGTTTCACTAAGAACTGAACTCGATCACACCGATTTGTAAGTTTCGGTCAGACGGAAAGTCACAAGTGCAATGGCCTAAGCCAAATCGGTGAGACCGATTTCCACAACTCGGTCGGTCCGAGATGGGTTCGGCGGAAACCTAACCCTAAAATTTTGAATCAAATATAATCCAAAGGGAGTTTTTGCCAGATAGGATAATCTCAAGCGTGGTAAGAATCATGGCAATGACTTTGTGCTAAGGATAAGATTGAGAAAAGAACAAAGGGTCGAACTCATACCCTAACTTGGCGATGAGTTCGCTACGGCGACAACGGCGGCGTAGATTGCCGTTGACGGCGGCGGAGACCAGCGGTAGGGGGTCGTCGGCGATGTGGAGACGATCCGGAGACCTCGAGTCGGCACAGCTGGATAGGCGCGGGTGAAAGGTTTCGGAAAAATTTCCAAAGTTCGGCCCGTGGGTATTTATATCCAGACCCTGTCGGTGTGACCGAGTGGAATGGCTCGGTGGCACCGAGATGCAGAATCACAAGCGGTTGCTGCAACTCGGTGAGACAGAACTGGTCAAATTGGTTGCACAGAGATTGAAACCTAGATCAACTTAATGGACTTGGTATGACCGAAAGGGATCAATCGGTCAGACCGAAATGCACTAAGAGGTTTTGGAAGTTTAAGTCTATGACAAACCGGTGACTCCGAGTGCTCCTCACCCAGAGGGTTCGAATCTGACTTGATCAAACTTTGTGATGTAACATGAATAGAGTTCGAGACAAGAAAAGCATAGATAGCTAGAGGGAGTTCTTAGGCATTCTTGTCCATCCATTTGGCAAAGTAAGAAAGCCAATCAATCAAGGCAACAAATGGATGTCCTCAAATGAGAAAAATATGCACTCAACATACTCACACAATAAGATAGAAAATGAAATATGTGGCAAAGCATGCACAAACACTCTAGTATCTGTCAAGCAATTTGCGATGACTAGGTCATCTATATATGAGTATATTGACTTAGGAGTCAAATAAAAACATTTGATCATAAGTCATACTTATGGTATAAGCTCAAGTGGGGTTACCACTTTTACATAAAGCATTGTTGTGTTCACACCATTAGAGTTGCTTTAGCTCAATTCTTAGAGTAAAGCTCCACCTAAATGTGATATCCCCCCTAAGAGGGATGAACTAACCTTGGGTTTCGTAGATGATGACTTCATGTAGGTGTTAAAGATGTAGATGTACATGGGTTAGTCCCACAAGGAACAAACAAGGATATCCATGGACATAGAGTGAAGTACACACAAGATGATGTCCATGAAAACATTAGGTTACCTTGTCCCTTGTCTTACTAACAAGAGGGTTTGTGACTCATTGAACTAGTGCAAGATGTGGAAGTTGATGGCACCTGTCCTTGCCAATATGAATATGAGTGAAGTATGTTGGCGGATTCACCCTCAAGAACTCTCTAGTTCTTCTTCTTTGGGATCCACATCATCTTGATGGGAATCCTTGGAGTTGTAGGTGTACTTGATGAAGTAGAACTTTACGTAGTCTTGGGAACCCACTTGGCCAAGGCCTTAGGAGCTTCTTCAAATGCGCCAATCTCCTCTTGAAGCTTGTCCTTGCCTTTTAGCTCGTGGTCTTGTGGTGGAAGATCATCTTGGGCTTGTGTCCCCTTGAAGGAAGTAGGATCATACTTCTCTTGTTGAGGAACAAAAGTTGTCTTGGGGTATTTATCTTCTTCCCACTCAACTCCATTGGCATTAAACTTTCGTTCAAAACTAACACCTTGATTCATCCGGTGCCTTCCTTTCTTGCGTACAATTTCCTCGAATTGCTTACTCCCGGCAAGGCTCTTATAAACACCTTTCTCTATAATTCCCTTCAATAAGCTATTTTCTTGCTCAAGTATAACTTGGCTAAGAGAATCATTAGTAGAATCAAGAGAACTACTAGAGGCAACAATATTGGATTTATCATTATTATTGGAAGAATATTTCTTGTTCTTATTGCTAGATTTTACTTGTGGCATGTAAGTAGGCAAGAGTAAACGCTTGGCAATGTAAGAAGAACTTTTCTTACGAAGATCATCATTGATTTCTTTTAAGAACCCATGCTCTTGCTCTAGATTGAGCTTTTCAAAGCGTAGCTTCTCATGAGTACTCAAAAGCTCTCGATGATCTTCTAAGGTAGTTTCATGAGCTAACTTAAGAGTGTTTAGTTCTTTAGTTAGACGCTCAATCTCCTTCGTATCATCCTCATTCATTTTATCTTGATTAGCATGATTGATAGCAATTTCATCATAGTTTTCATCACTAGCACTACCAACAAGTAAATCATCATCTCCTAGCAAATCATCTTCATCACTATTGAAATCAAGATATTTCATGGTGTGATACCATAGGGCCTTTAGCCATGAAGCATATTCTAGTTCCTTCATTAGGTGAGTCAAATATATCGTAGGAGTTGGATGACACAAGAGCAATTCAGGCAACACCTTCATCTTGAGTATCTTCGGAGTCGGAGTAATAGCTTCTTTCAGAGTGGTCATCGGAGTTGGAACCGGATACCCATTCACCAACATGAGCTTGATGTCTTCGTCTTGTATAGCTCCTTGATGATTTGTCCTTCCTTTCCGAATTCTTGCTTCTACGAGAGGGTCTTCATTCATAACGATCATCTATACTCCTTCTCTCTCTTGGTGGTGATTCATCTCTTTTACTTCTCCTCTTAGGTGAATCTTCTCTTCTCTTGTGGGGAGCCGTACACTCATTTGAGTAGTTTCCGGGTCTCCCAAAATTGTAGCAATTGCGATCACGACTATAAGATCTTTTGTCATTGTAGGACCTTGAATTGGAACTTATTTTTTTCTTTTATTCTTGTAGAACTTGTTGAAGATCTTCACCATTAAGCTCAATTCTTCATTGAAGACTTGTTTCTCACTTGATGATGTAGGAGCATCACATGAAGCTTTGTAAGCACCACTAGACTTGTTGTGAAGCTCTTCTTTATCCTTAAGTGACATCTCATGACAAACAATTCTACCAATGACTTCCGTTGGCTTGAGATCTTTGTAATTGGGCATCATTTGGATCAATGTGCACACGGTATCATATTTTCCATCCAAGGCTCTTAGTATCTTCTTGATGATGAATCTATCGGTCATCTCTTCACTTCCTAAGCCGGTAATCTCATTTGTGATGAGAGCAAGCTGATGTCTACTACACAACCTTATTATTGTAGAATCGTGTTGGGCCTCCAAGTGCAGAGTTTTGTAGGACAATAGCAATTTTCCCTCAAGTGGATGACCTAAGGTGTCGGAGGCGTAGGATGAAGATGGTATCTCTCAAGCAACCCTGCAACCAAATAACAAAGAGTCTCTTGTGTCCCCAACACACCCAATACAATGGTAAATTGTATAGGTGCACTAGTTCGGCGAAGATATGGAGATACAAGTGTAATATGGATGGTAGATATAGGTTTTTATAATCTGAGAATATAAAAACAGCAAGGTAACTAATGATAAAAGTGAGCACAAACGGTATTGCAATGCTTAGAAACAAGGCCTAGGGTTCGCACTTTCACTAGTGCAAGTTCTCTCAACAACGATAATATAATTAGATCATATAACAATCCCTCAACATGCAACAAAGAGTCACTCCAAAGTCACTAATAGCGGAGAACAAATGAATAGATTATTGTAGGGTACGAAACCACCTCAAAGTTATTCTTTCTGATCGATCTATTGGGCTATTCCTATAAGTGTCACAAACAGCCCTAGAGTTCGTACTAAAATAACACCTTAAGACACACATCAACCAAAACCCTAATGTCATCTAGATACTCCAATGTCAGCACAACTATCCGCGGATTTGATTATACGATATGCATCACACAATCTTAGATTCATCTATTCAAACCAACACAAAGAACTTCAAAGCGTTCCCCAAAGTTTCTACCGGAGAGTCAAGACGAAATTGGTTCCAACCCCTATGAATAAGTTCACAAGGTCACTGAACCCGCAAGTTGATCACCAAAACATACATCAAGTGGATCACGTGAATATCCCATTGTCACCAGAGATAAGCACATGCAGGACATACATCAAGTGTTCTCAAATCCTTAAAGACTCTATCCGATAAGATAACTTCAAAGGGAAAACTCAATCCATTACAAGAGGTAGAGGGGGAGAAACATCATAAGATCCAACTATAATAGCAAAGCTCGCGGTACATCAAGATCGTGCCAAATCAAGAACACGAGAGAGAGATATCAAACACATAGCTACTGGTACATACCCTCAGCCCCGAGGGTGAACTACTCCCTCCTCTTCATGGAGACCGCCCGGATGATGAAGATGGCCACCGGTGATGGTTTCCCCCTCCAACAGGGTGCCGGAACGGGCTCCCGATTGGTTTTTCGTGGCTACAGGGGCTAGCGGCGGCGGAACTACCGATCTAGGTTTATTTCTAGAGCTTTTGGGATTTATAAGAGGCGTTTGCATCGGGAACAAGTCAAGGGGGCCCACGAGGCACCAACAAGGATGGGTGGCACGCCCCCACTCTTGTGGTGGCCTCGTGACCCTTCTGCAGTATCTTTTCCTTCTAGTATTTTCATATTTTCCAAAAATAATCTTCGTAAGTTTTTAGTCAATAGGACTCCGTTTGATATTCCTTTTCTGTGGAACTCAAAAACAAGAGAAAAAACAGAAACTGGCACTGGGCTCTAGGTTAATAGGTTAGTCCCAAAAATCATATAAAATAGCATATAAATGCATATAAAACATCCAAGATATATAATATAATAGCATGGAACAATCAAAAAATATACATTGGAGACGTATCAAGCATCCCCAAGCTTAATTCCTGCTCGTCCTCGAGTAGGGAAATGATAAAAACTGGAGTTTTGATGTGGAATGCTACCTAACATATTTATCAATGAAATATTCTTTATTGTGTCATGAATGTTTAGATCCATAGGACTCAAAATAAAAGTTTATCAATATCAAAACAATAATACTTCAAGCATACTAAAAATTAATATACGAAGCTTCAAAAATAACATGGCTAAAGAAAGTTATCCCTACAAAATCATATAGTCATTTATGCTCCCTCTTCTTAACACAAAGTATAAATCATGCTTATCCCGGTGTCAATCAAGCAATTGTTTTCATACTTTAACATTCTTAAACTTTTTTCAACTCTTCACGCAATACATGAGCCTGAGCCATGGATATAGCACTATGGGTGGAATAGAAGGTGGTAGTAGACAAAAGGAGGGAGCAAGTCTCACATCAGCTAGGCAAGTTAATGGAATATGGAGATGTCCAGCAATCGATATCAATGTGAGTGAGTAGGGATAGCCATGTAATGGATGCACTAGAGGTATAAGTGTATGAAAGCTCAAAAAGAAAACTAGTGGGTGTGCATCAACTTGCTTGCTCATGAAGACCTAGGGCATTTGAGGAAGCCCATCGTTGGAATATACAAGCCAAGTTCTATAACGAAAATTCCCACTAGTATACGAAAGTGACAACATAGGAGACTCTCTATCATGAAGAACATGGTGCTACTTTGAAGCACAAGTGTGGAAAAGGATAGTAATATTGTCCCTTCTCTCTTTGTCTCTCATTTATTTTTAAAAGACTCCTCTCCGTTTTTTTGGAGTCTCTTTTTCTATTTTTTTCTCCTTTTTTGGTGACTCCTTTGTCCTCTCTTTTTTATAACCTCACATGGGACAATGTTCCAATAATGATGATCATCACACTTTTATTTACTTCCAACTCGATATTACAAGTCAAAACTAGAACAAAGATATTACTCTATATGAATACCTCCGGCGGTGTACCGGGATGTGCAATGATCAAGAGTGACATGCATGAAAAATATGAACGGTGGCTTTGCCACAAATACTGTGTCAACTACATGATCATGCAAAGCAATATGACAATGATGATGTGTGTCATGATAAATGGAATGGTGGAGTTACATGGCAATATATCTCGGAATGGCTTTGGAAATGCCATAATAGGTAGGTATGGTGGCTGTTTTGAGGAAGGTATAAGGAGGGTTTATGCACCAGTGAAAGTTGCTCGGCACTAGAGTGGCTAGCAAGGTGGAAGGATGAGAGTGCATATAATCCATGGACTCAACATTAGTCATAAAGAACTCACATACTTATTGCGAAAAAAATATTAGCCCTTCAATCAAAGTACTACGATGCATGCTCCTTGGGGGGAGGTTGGTAGGAGTTAACCATTGCGTTCCCCCGACCTTCACGCAAAGAAAAACACTCAAAATACAAAGTGCTCCAATTCGGTTACATAGTTAGGTGAGCATACGTGCATGCTACGGGAATCACAAAATTTAACACAATTATTTCTTTAGCCTCACAAACTACCACTAGCATGACTCTAATATTACCATCCTAACATCTCAAAACAATTACAAGGCGTCAAACTTCACATAGTATTCAATGCTCTCTATATGACGATTTTTATTATATCTCCTTTGGATGTCTATCATATTAGGACTAATTTCATAACCCAAGCAAATCACCATGCTGTTCTTTAAGACTCTCAAAATTATATAAGTGAGGCATGAGAGTTCAAAAATTTCTACAAAATAAAACCACCGTCGTTCTCTTAAAAGATATAAGTGAAGCACTAGATCAACTGACAAACTACTGCAAAAAGATATAAGTGAAGATCAATGAGTAGCCAAGTAATTAACTAGCTATGAGAAGACCCTCTCTCATTTACGAAATTCAGATCTTAAGTAATTTGTTCGACAACAAGCAAAACAAAATAAAATGACATTGCAAGGATAGCACATAGCATGTGAAGAAGCAAAAAACTTAGGCTAAACCGATACTAACCAATAATGGTTGAAGAAGAAAGGTGGGATGCCAACCGAGGCATCCCCAAGCTTAGCTACTTTTGACTTCTTGAAATATTAACATGGTATGCCTTGTGCATCCCCAAGCTTGAGCTTCTTGTGTCTCCTTAATTGCTCTCATGTCGCGGTTTCCCTAAATCTCAAAAACTCCATCCACACAAAACTAAACAAGAACTCGTGAGATAAGTTAGTATAAATCAACTCAAAACCTTGACATTCTCTACTGTAGCAAATCACTAAAATTATAATTTGACATTGCATACTAAATGCATGTGCATATTTAATACTCTTATCCTCAAATAGAATCATTAAACATGCAAACATATGCAAACAATGCAAACATAACAGCAATCTGTCTAAACAAGACAGTCTGTAAAGACTGGAATTGTTCTCATACTTCCCTAACTCTAAAAATTCTGAAAAATTACCACGTTACAGAGGACTTATTCATGCTAACTTTGTAAAAAAATCAAGTAGTTATCACGTTCTAACTATCCAGAAGAATTCAGACAATGATAGAAAACTTTTGGTTTTCCAAACAGCAACATATATACTTGCAAAATAAGCACGGTAAAGTCTATACTCGTCTTTTTTATTGAAACAAAAGATACTAAAACTTATTTTAAATAACAGCAAGCAAATCTAAACAAAAGGAAATGATGCTCACAACA
The DNA here is from genome assembly GCA_902687465.1 of Secale cereale. Classification (NCBI taxonomy): domain Eukaryota; kingdom Viridiplantae; phylum Streptophyta; class Magnoliopsida; order Poales; family Poaceae; genus Secale; species Secale cereale. Next base: position 336,522,938 of record LR738709.1, read on the forward strand.
AAACTCATATCATGTGGTGAATTAAAATATAGCCTCAAGTAAAGTTACCGATGGACGAGGACGAAAGACGGGATGCCTTCCCTAGGGATCCCCAAGCTTAGGCTCTTGGTTGTCCTCGGATATTACCTTAGGGTGCCTTGGGCATCCCCAATATTAGGCTCTTTCCACTCCTTATTCCACAGTCCATCAAATCCTTACCCAAAACTTGAAAACTTCACAACACAAAACTCAACAGAAAATCTTATGCGCTCCACTAGTATAAGAAAGCAAATCACCACTTAGGTACTGTTGTGAACTCATTCTAAATTCATATTGGTGTTATATCTACTGTATTCAACTTCTCCATGGTTCATACCCTCCGATACTACTCATGGATTCATCAAAATAAGCAAAGAACACATGAAAAACAGATTATGTTTAAAACAGAACAGTCTGTAGTAATCTGGACAACCACCCTACTAATGAACTCTAAAAATTCTGAAAATTTAGTACAACGTTGGAAATTTGTATATGAATCATGTGTAAAAATTTCAGCTAATTATCACATTCCAGTGATTTATTGAATTTTCTGCACTGGACGCAAAACTTTCTGTTTTTGCACAGAACCAAGTCAACTATTAACCACACTATCCCAAAGGCTTTACTTGGCACTTTATTGAAACAAAAGCTATAAAAATGATTACTACAGTAGCTTAATCATGTGAACACTCAGAAACAATAGGTAAAAGTATTGGGTTGTCTCCCAACAAGCGCTTTTCTTTAACGCCTTTTTAGCTAGGCATGATGATTTCAATGATGCTCATGTAAAGATAAGAATTGAAACATAAAAGGGAGCATCATGAATCACGTTGCAAGCATATTTAAGTCTAAACCACTTCCTATGCATAGGGAGTTTGTGAGCAAACAATTTATGGGAACAAGAATCAACTAGCATAGGAAGGCAAAACAAGCATGACTTCAAAACTTTTAACACATCGAGAGGAAACTTGATATTATTGCAAAACTTAAAAGCATATGTTCCTCTCTCATAATAATTTTCAGTAGCATCATGAATGAATTAAACAATGTAACCATCACATAAAGCACTCTTTTCATGGTTCATAAGCATAGGAATTTTGCTACTCTCCACAGAAGAAAATTTATTCTCATTCATAATAGTGGGAGCAAACTCAACAAAATAACTATCATGAGACACTTGATTAAAATCATGATGACAAGTTTTATGGTTATTAGTATTCTTTATAACATAGGTGTCATCACAAGAATCAACATAAATAGGAGGCATGCTTTCATCATAATAAATTTGCTCATCAAAACTTGGGGACAAAAATATCATCTTCATCAAACATAGCATCCCCAAGCTTGTGGCTTTACATATCATTAGCATCATGGATATTCAAAGAATTGATACTAACAACATTTCAATCATGCTCATCATTCAAAAATTTAGTGCCAAACATTTTATTGACTTCCTCTTCTAACACTTCGGCACAATTTTCCTTTCCATCATTTTCACGAAAGACATTAAAAATATGAAGCATATGAGGCAACCTTGATTCCATTTTTTGTAGTTTTTTTAATAAACCAAACTAGTGATAAAACAAGAAACTAAAAGATTCAATTACACGATCTAAAGATATACCTTCAATCACTCACCTCCCTGGCAACGGCGCCAGAAAAGAGCTTCATTGATGGGATGTGAGTGCCGCTTACCTAGCCTCCCCGGCAACGACGCCAGAAACGAGCTTGATGTCTACTACACAACCTTCTTCTTGTAGACTCGTGTTGGGCCTCCAAGCGCAGAGTTTTGTAGGATAGTAGCAATTTTCCCTCAAGTGGATGACCTAAGGGTTATCAATCTGTGGGAGGCGTAGGATGAAGATGGTCTCTCTCAAGCAACCCTGCAACAAAATAACAAAGAGTCTCTTGTGTCCCCAACACACCCAATACAATGGTAAATTGTATAGGTGCACTAGTTCGGCGAAGAGATGGTGATACAAGTGTAATATTGATGGTAGATATAGGTTTTTGTAATCTGAAAATATAAAAACACCAAGGTAACTAATGATAAAAGTGAGCACAAACAGTATTGCAATGCTTCGAAACAAGGCCTAGGGTTCATACTTTCACTAGTGCAAGTTCTCTCAACAATAATAACATAATTAGATCATATAAAAATCCCTCAACATGCAACAAAGAGTCACTCCAAAGTCACTAATAGCGGAGAACAAACGAAGAGATTATTGTAGGGTACGAAACCACCTCAAAGTTATTCTTTCTGGTCAATCTATTGGGCTATTCCTATAAGTGTCACAAACAGCCCTGGAGTTCGTACTAAAATAACACCTTAAGACACACATCAACCAAAACCCTAATGTCACCTAGAAACTCCAATCTCACCACAGTTATCCACGGATTTGATTATACGATATGAATCACACAATCTTAGATTCATCTATTCATAAGAACACAAAGAACTTCAAAGAGTGCCCCAAAGTTTCTACCGGAGAGTCAAGACAAAAACGTGTGCCAACCCCTATGCATAAGTTCACAAGGTCACTGAACCCGCAAGTTGATCACCATAACATACATCAAATGGATCACATGAATATCCCATTGTCACCGCAAATAAGCACATGCAAGACATACATCAAGTGTTCTCAAATCCTTAAAGACTCAATCTGATAAGATAACTTCAAAGGGAAAACTCAATCCATTACAAGAGGTAGAGGGAGAGAAACATCATAAGATCCAACTATAATGGCAAAGCTCGCAGTACATCAAGAACGTGCCAAATCAAGAACACGAGAGAGAGAGAGAGAGAGAGAGAGAGAGAGAGATCAAACACATAGCTACTGGTACATACCCTCAGCCCCAAGGGTGAACTACTCCCTCCCCGTCATGGAGACCGCCAGGATGATGAAGATGGCAACCGGTGATGGTTTCCCCCTCCGGTAGGGTGCTGGAACGGGCTCCCGATTGGTTTTTCGTGGCTACAGAGGCTTGCGGCAGCGAAACTCCCGATCTAGGTTTATTTCGGGAGGTTTTGGGATTTCTAAGAGGTGTTGGCATTGGGAACAAGTCAAGGGGGCCACGAGGCACCGACAAGGACGGGTGGTGCGCCCTGGGGGGTGGGCGCACCCCCCACCCTTGTTGTGTCCTCGTGACTCTTCTCCGGTATCTTTTCCTTCCAGTATTTTTCATATTTTCCAAAAATAATCTCCATAAGTTTTTAGGTCATTGGATACCGTTTGATATTTCTTTTCTGCGAAACTAAAAAACAAGGAAAAAACAGAAACTAGCACTGGGCTCTAGGTTAATAGGTTAGTCCCAAAAATCATATAAAATAGCATGTAAATGCACATAAAACATCCAAGATAGATAATATAATAGCATTAAACAATAAAAAATTATAGATACATTGGAGACATATCACAAGCCTAAGTACGTTTCAGCGATACCTTCACCATCCTTCATTTTGAACTTGTCAAGTTGTCTTTGAAGCACATCCAACTTGGATTCCTTCATGGAGTCGGTACCTTCATGCATATCAATCAAAGTATCCCAAATTTCCTTTGCATTATCAAGACAGCTGATTTGTTGAATTCTTCGGGACACAGTCCATTGAAGAGGTATCGCAAGCTTGAGCACTGTATTGCAACATCTTCAATTATTCAGCGGTAGCTTCACTATTCGGTTATTTCCCATCGAAGATATCACCTTGCAAACTAATACACACAATAGCCCAAACGGCGAGGTTATGTCCAAGAATATGCATTTTCATCTTATGCTTCCAACTAGCAAAATTAGTACCATGAAAGTAAGGACCTCTACAGTGGTAACTTCCCTCGCTAGACGCCATACTCTCCTAGGTTGTGAAACCAAGGCTATGATCACCAAAGCTATGGGAATCAAGGAAAATGGAGACCAAAGCTGTTATACCACTTGTAGGATCGAAAGTATGTCTAGATGGGGGTGATTAGACTACTTGACCAATAAAAACTTAGCCTTTTCCCAATTTTAAGTTTTGGAATATTTTAGCAACTTAGCACAAGTCAAGCAATCTTCCTACACATGCAATTGTAGAGTTATGGCAGCGGAAAGTAAAACATTGCATATGAAGGTAAAGGGAGGGGTTTGGAGAGTGCAAACGCAATGGAGACACAGATGTTTTTGGCGTGCTTCCGATAGGTGGTGCTATCGTACATCCACGTTGATGGAGACTTCAACCCATGAAGGGTAACGGCTGCACGAGTCCATGGAAGGCTCCACCCATGAAGGATCCACGAAGATGCAACCTTGTCTATCCCACCATGGTCGTCACCCACGAAGGACTTGCCTCACTAGGATATATCTTCACGAAGTAGGCGATCTCCTTGCCCTTACAAACTCCTTGGTTCAGCTCAACAATCTTGTCGGAGGCTCCCAAGTGACACCTAACCAATCTAGGAGACACCACTCTCCAAAAGGTAATAAATTGTGTGTTGATGATGAACTCGTTGCTCTAGTGTTTCAAATGATAGTCTCCCCAACACTCAACTCTCTCACACATATTTGGATATGGTGGAAAGATGATTTGAGTTGAAAGCAACTTGGGGAAGGCTAGATATCAAGATTCTTGTGGTAGGATTGGAATATCTTGGTCTCAACACATGAGCACGTGGTTCTCTCTCAGAAAATGAGTAGTGGAAGTGTAGGCACGTTCTGATAGCTCTCTCTTGTGATGAAGGGGTGGAGGGGTATATATAGCCGCCACACAAAATCTAACCATTACACACATTTGGCCCAACTCGGTCAGACCGAATAAATGAACTCGGTCAGACCAAAGCAGTTCAAAATGTGAACTTTAGGCTTTTAAGTGGGACCGAGAGTATCAACTCAGTGAGACCGATGCGTTTGGGTTAGGGCAAACCTCGTCTCGGTTAGACCGATCACATGAACTCAGTGAGACCGATTTCAGTAATAAGCTAACAGAGAATTGGCCAGGCAAACTTGGTGGGACCGATCGCTCATTTTGGTGAGACCGAAACGTTACGAAAAGGAAACGGAGAGTTTGCATTGCCAACTCGGTGAGACCGATTTGCTTATCTCGGTTATAATGAAACGTTACGAAGGGAAACAGAGAGTTTGCAATCCCATCTCGGTGTGACCGAGATCCCTATCGGTGAGATCGAACTGATTAGGGTTTGTGGCAGTGGCTATGTCAAGTGATCTCGGTAGCACCGGGAGATTGAATCAAGAAGAAAATGCAACGATTTTTGTATAACCTCTTAGGTGGAGCCGATTAGGCCTTAGCTTCATCCGAGGAATCGGTGATGGTGTTGCTCTTCCAGTGCTGTAGGTGAAGACGGCGCTGTGAGAATGGAGGTCGCGCGAAAGACGAGGTGAACGTCGGAGCAGCTCCTTGGAGGTGGAGGACGGGGTGGCTGAACCGGCGGGATGATGAGATCGATGACGGATCCTCATCCAGTGTGGTGGATGAGGGATGTCGAGCTGCTGCCGTGGAAGATGTCTCCGGGGAAGAGGCTCCGGCTGGGTGGCAGACGGAGGAGGGTGTGGGTCTTCGCAGGTTTTCGCGGCCTCGTTGTTCGAATGTGGGGGCGAAGGGGATGGGAGGGGGGAACCATGGCTTAGGGACGCGCTTGTCCGAAATGTGGGGTAAGTTATGAAAATACCCCCACTGATTTGAACTAGGTGGTTCTTTCGATTCAGGGGTATCACGGGAATTTCCCGTGTCGGGATTTCACAGGACGTCGGAGTTTTTGCGCGCATTGTAATTTTGGGATGGCAAGATGCGGGTTGAGATGGAGGGAGTTTTCCGAGCACAACGAGACAAAGATATATCTTAAAATTTCAGGATAACAAGGCGTGGGTTGAAGAGGCGGGAGTTTCGCAGCACAATAGACATAGATGCTAGCTTGAAATTTCGGCATAACAAGGTGTGGCTTGAAATTTCGGGAGAACAAGCTTAACGTATACAAAATAATAAGACAATTCACACCCCACTAGAGAGAGCCATGTCCCGTTTTACTATATTACTAGAAATGACATTAAAACAACAAAAAACTAAAAAAAAATCGGGACAACAAGCTTAACGTGTACATTACCAAATCAATTTGCACTTCCGGCAGCAATAAAAAATTCGTACTATCTAGCATATATGGACTAAATTTGATTACATTTTCCTAGTTTGAATGGGATTGTACTCAGGTTAGTTCTACAACCATCTACATATTATCTTCACGACACATGGCATGAATGTAGGAGTACTAAATTCCTATATAAATATGAAGTACATGTACATATGATCTCGAATTCAAATATATATATCCATTTTATGTTGAATTCAAATCATAGTACATTTATTCTCTAGCTAGATGTTCGGAATCTAAACCATGTATGATACTATGTACAATGTGTTTACCACGCACAACACACACA